>CM047430.1:4324550-5524550 GCA_026168455.1 Theocolax elegans | reverse complement strand
TGATCTCCCGAGTACGGATTCGACGTCATTATTTTCTTCACCGCGTTTCACTATGTTCTTCCCGTGGGGTCTCGCGACGGTTTTTGCGGATTTTTGTGAACGGCCGCGCTTTCGTGCGTTCGACGTTTTGACTCTCGCAGGAGTCTGTTCTTGCACGCTGGTGTCACCCGCTATGACTCGCGCAGGAGTCAGCACGCAATTTGGTGACTGTACGCTCGCATGGGGCCGGGTCGCGCGTCGCCCTCTCTCCCAGGATGTCCCTTGGCGGATGTTCTCCTTCATCTACTTCGAGATCCGGCGAAACGCAGTGTTTGATGTGTTCGGCGTGTGCCAGGTCGGTCACCTTACCTTCTTTATCCAACAACGTGTAAGTATTGGATCCTGGTTGGCCTATTATGATATACGGATCTGTCACCTTCGGAGCCAGCTTGGCCGAAATACCCTGAGCTGCTGAGGACAAGACTCTATTCTTTTTCCACACCAGATCTCTTACGGTGAAAGGTGTGTCCCTTCTTTTGGCGTTATAATAGCTCGCTTGCCGCTCATGTTGTTGATCTGAGCGTGCGGCTGCAGACTCATGTATTTCTTTGAGCTCTTTAAGTCGCTCTTGCCACAGTTCTATTTCACTGCGATGCTCCTCATCAATGCCGGCTCGGTCTTGATTCCTCTTGATGGTACCGGGAGGCATAGGCTGTCGTCCGTAATTTAACATTGCCGGAGTTGTACCCGTAGACTCGTGTACGGTGTTGTTCAGCGAGAATACAAGCTCCGGTAATTTCTCGTCCCAGGTATTGTGGTTTTCCTCTATGAAAGCCACAACATTGGTTTTCAATGTATGGTTGACACGCTCAACCGGGTTCGCCTGGGGAAAATATGGCGGAGTGGTGGTATGATGTATCCCCACCTCTTGTAGGTATTCGTCGACGGCCTTATTCTTGAATTCGGGAGTACCAAACCGTAAAACTATTCTATCTTTGAACTCCTAGAGAATGGTTTTCGCGTTGGCTTTACGAATTGGTACACACTCCGCCCACCGGGTGAATAGATCCAAGAACACGAGGATGTATTCGTATCCGCCCTTGCTCCTTACAAAGGGTCCGGTGATATCCCCTGCCACGACTTGCCAGGGACGTTCGACCGTGCGTTTGCCCATCAGTCCTGCAGGTGATCGCTGATCCACCTTGCATTGTTGGCAGACGAGACAACGGCACACGTAGTCCTTTACGTCGGCGTAATAACCTGGCCTGTAGTAATACTTAGCCAGACTGGCAAATGTCTTCTCATGTCCAGCATGGCCAGACGTAGGAGAGTCGTGGCTTTCCTCGAGGACCGCTTTTCGGTGTTCCTTTGGAATCACTAACTTCCACGCGTCCGCGTCTCCAAGTGTTTCATCGATTAACTCGTTTGGCTTGTGGAAGTATAGGCGTCCTCCGACACACTTCCAACGAGAAAAATCCCTCGGACTGGATTTTACTCGTTTCAGCCAATTCTGAAACCACTCGTCTTGGGATTCCTCTACCCAAGATATTGCGTTGACGTCGAGGGCCTCCTCCTCGCTCATCCGCGATAGCGCGTCGGGTACATAGTTCAGGGCACCCTTTCGATGCTCTACATCGAAGCTATGTCCCTGCAACTCTAATGTCCATCGCGCCAATCTTCCAGTTGGGCTGTGTAAGCTACGCAGCCAACGTAAGCTACTGTGGTCGGTTATAACGCGGAAATGATAGCCTTCTATATAAGGTCTATATTTACCAATCGCCCATATAACCGCCAGGCACTCTCGTTCCGTAACGCTATAATTGCGTTCGGCCTGGTTTAACGTCCTACTGACGAATTCCAGTACTCTCCCAATGCCTGTTGCTGCTCCTCGAGCCATTCAAACTTACGGTCCTTCTTGGTAAGCCTTGTCAGCGGCTCGGCCAAGGTAGCAAAGTCTCGTAAGAATTTCCGGTACCACGAACCCATACCAAGGAATCTTCTAAGTTGTTTTAGATTCTTGGGCGCCGGATAATTGATAATCGGCTCGATTTTCTCGGGGTCTGGTCTGATTCCATCGCGATTCACCAGCACTCCGAGATATTTCACCTCAGTACGTCCAAATACACTTTTATCCCGATTCACTGTGAGACTAGCCTTATTAATTATCTTCAGGACATACTTTAGACCACTTTTCGTGTTCCTCAAAGGTCTCTGGGGCGATGATTATATCATCGAGGTACAAAAATGCATAGGGCTCGAGCTCAGGCCCTATGATTTTGTCCACTAACCTTTGGAACGTGGCTCCCGCCTGGGATAGGTCATAAGGCATCCGTTTAAATTGGAATAAGCCTAACCCAGGTACTGTGAACGCGGTTATAGCCGCTGACTCCGGTCTTAGCGGTATCTGGTGATACGCGCTACTCAATTCTAGCGTGCTGATGTACCTCGCGTTATTAAGCTTCCGTAGTACGTTGTCCATGTTAGACAGAGGTAAGCATCGGTTTTCGACACTGCATTGACCTTCCGATAGTCAATACAGAACCGATACTTTCCGTTCGGTTTACGGACCATCACTACGGGGCTTGACCACCCACTGGTCGACGGCTCAATCACTCCTGCATCGAGCATCTCCTTAACCTGGGCGTGCATCTCTTCCTCCATTCGCTTAGAGACGGGATAATATTTCTGTTTGATTGGACGCGTCGCACCCACGTCGATCGCGTGCTCAATCAGAGATGTACATCCCAACGGCCTCCCCGTTGTACCCAGGTATCGGTCAGCCAGTGTATGCAGTCTTTCTTGCTCCTCTGTCAATAAGTCTGCTAGCCCGATCGATGCTATCTCGAATGCATCGATTCGCGATATGCTCGCTACTTCCAGATCTACGGACTTGTTGGCCGCTTTGATCCAAAGTTTATTCTCGTTTGGATCCAAAACTGCGCCAAAACCACGGATGAAGTCCGCTCCGACGTAACAGTCGATTTGATCGTCCGGGAGTACGGCTACGCGAATATCTCGCTTTATCCCGGCAACCTCGAAAGGCAGGTCTACATAACCAGCGATCGCCACCGTCTGGTTTCCTGGCACTTTCGCTTTTCTTCCGTTGCTCGGGATGAGTGGACAGCCACAGGCCGTGGCCAATTGTAGGCCAATCGAACCCATTACCGTGCGCGATGCTCCAGTATCGAATAAGGCGCGTACGCGGTAGCCAGCAATGCCCAATTGGACCCACCAACGAGTTTCTTTTTCACTCGGAGGGTCTTCTCCTCCAGCCCCATCATCCTGATCTCTAGTAGCGGCCGCTATCTAGTGTTGATCTGACTTTTCAGTCGATCCCACAGAATTCGGGCTGAGACAGCCGCTACATTCCTCGGACTTAGCTGATGTCGTCGGCACTTCCGACGACTGCTTTTTCGCCGAGCGCTCCTTACAGCGCTCCGCTTAATTAATTAATTGGTTAAAGCTTAGCGTACACTTTACACGAAATCTATTGTCTCTCTCTCGCCTATTGTGCTACGCAGAAATATATGACGAAAAATTACAATTTCTATATGGTATTGCTCGTGATGTCTATGATTTTACGAAGCACACACACTTTATTTTTCGCTTTGTAAAATCGTACTACTCAATTTAAGAATTTTCAGATTTCCGCAAAAAAGAAATGCAAAGAAAATTCGAAAAATTCGGAAAAATATTCAAATTCTGAAAAGTTTGGAGAAATTCGAAAAATTTGTAAACCTACAAAAAAATTTGCAAATGGGAAATATTTGAAAATTTTGAAAAATCTGAAAAACTTGGTAAATTTGAAATTTTCCAAAAACTTTAAGAAAATTCGAAAACTTTGAAAAAATTTGAACATTCTGAAAATTTAGGAAAATTTTAAAAATTTGAAAATTTTGGAAAATTTAAAAAATTTTAAAATTTTAAAAATTTGTCAATTTTGGAAAATTTGGAAAACTTTAACAAAAATTTTCAATTTGAGAAAAACTTTAATTTGTTTATAAAATTTTTATGTTATAAATTATTACATTGAGAAATTTATCTAATTCGAATTTTAAATTTAATTTAAATCGAAAGTAATAAGTCTTATTTCAAAAATAGTAAGTATTATTTCGGGTTAATTCCAAGAATTATGTTCGTTTGTACTCGACTCGTGTTGTTGTTTACATATGTTCGTCGCGACGAACTCGCAACGTACTCGCAACCACTCGTTGCGGTTTATATGTATAGCAACGTACGAAGTCGAAAATTCAACTGAACAGATTTTTCCTATCCCGAGGAAACTCACGTTTTAGTTGCAATAATTTTTCCTATCCCAAGGAAACTCACGTGTTGGGCGCCAGTTATAACAGGGTTGGTTTATACGTCAGGAGGGTTATACTCGTCCTGTGCATGTATCCAATGCACAGGAAATCTCCACAATATCGAGATCAGCTGTCTCACCATACAGCTGGTAAATCGGTAAAATCACCTTTCGAGATGACCGGAGCTAGCCTCAAGCTCCGAGTGACGTTGTTGGCCCTGTGTACAATGTATGCACTTACCTAGTACACACTTATTCTTCCTCGATACTCGTGCTCGACTCCTCAGATGTGTGCCGTGCGAAGCAATGCACGACACCCGCGGGGCATGGCGGTATTCGCCTTCGGGGATAGGGAGTGATCGCAGGTTAACTAATTGTTACTCGAAATTAAAGATAACACAGCCACACAAAAAAAAATGTCAAAACTCACGGACCAGACCATATATACCTTATGTTTTTGAGGTCGCTGATTCCGAATCCGTGGTCCATTTGACCCCATCACCTCGGGGTCAAGGTCAGGTCAAGGTCAAATTTACAAAATTAACGGCAACCAAGGTTTAACAGTATATATATATATATGTTTTTGAGGTCGCTGATTCTGAATCCGTGGTCCATTTAACCCCATCACCTCTTGGCATTGATTTTCTTCATTGTGCGTAAATGAATTCGTGTAAAACTTGTTGTACAGTAAAGATTAATAAATAAGGAACGTAATGCGTGGCCAATAGCACAAATAAATAATGTAATATTGAAGTGGTTAAAAAGTAAAAATTTGGGGGGGCTAGTTAGTTGTATATAATGGCTCTCGCTCCTATACTTGCGTCAGGCGCTATCGCGCCTTTTGATTTAGAAAATCTATTACAGGTTTAATTTTCCTCAGAGGGTGGTTCTTGTAGGTTAATGCATTATCCCTATTATTTTCCTAATGCAGAAAACATAAAATTTGGAGATATCTATTAGGAGTCATGTATTTTCTGAATATTGGGGTGGATAATAGAGGATCAATACTCCAACAATCTTTGATATTACACTTACGAACATGGCCCATGTTGATAGTTAGAGTAAGAACAATTCGCAATTCTTCTACTGTTAGATATTTCCATGGAGCCATATTAGAATGGAATGGATTCAGAATTTACTTCTGGAAGAGATTTGTTCCAAAATTACTTTGAAAATATTCGAATCCATAAAGAATTTAAAGAAAGCTAATTGAGCATGCTCTAGTATAGGAATATTTTCATAAAAATTAGCATGACCTACAAAGTTTTTATGCAAGAGAAATAGACAGAATCGAAAAATACACAGTCATCTCTCTCAGGATCATCAAATATTTTTGAAGAAGCATTTGGCTGTGATTCACCAGACCTAACGGCAGCATACTACTCTACTGGATCTGATTCACGACTATTCCAAGCAATTCTTATTTTGGCTCAAGGAAGGAAATTTCTGTTGTAGACTGATAGACTCTATGATAAAATTGATGAGGTTCTTAATAAGTTTAACAGCTTAAATGACCCACCTAAATTCACAGTAGAACTAGAAGCAGACGGAAAATTGCCTTTTCTTGATATATTTATGTATAAGATTAGTATCATAATTTTTAAAGTGGTTGTAAAATTAAAAATCCAGCACTATAAATGTTAAAAATTAATTTTTTATAATTGTATAATAATATTTGTATTTTTAGCAGCTAACAGGGGATTAAATGGATACTGAAACAAGTGGAGATGCTTTTTTACCACTCTCGGTAAGTGCATAAATTTTTTTGCAATGAGCATGCCACTAGATTCATCGTTATAAGACAACAAATATACATTTCTATTAATATTTCGGGCACTTTTCCCAGATACACTCTGGTAATTTATAGGCAGTTTCTGACTATAAAAAGACATCTTTCAGACAGCATTAGGTTTCTAGAGTCCGGAGCAGAATTGCTGATTTTCACTATTTAAAGTTTAAATGGCTTACAAGACTGTCACAACATTTATGACTATAAAAGTATTTTTCTTCATCCCCTAGCCGAAAGTGCGGTACCCGGGCCTAATTTCACTCCGGGAACAGTGGCTTTTGTGGCTCGATTTTATGCGGCCATTACCATAGCAACGATCATAATTGCTCGTTACAGCGGCCGTGTGTATTTTCGTATTTAACCTAAGAATTTACATTTATCTAATCGCGTATAATCGTACAATACTAATACCATAATCTTATCGTATAATTTATATAACAATTTTGTAAAATATGAAAAATGGATGATTCGTCGTCTGAAGGTTTGGCAGACAAAAGCGAAATTTTAAAATATTTTGAAGCAAGTAAAATTGTACAAAGTGAAATATTACCAACGAAGTCTTCTGATCGATACTTATTAGTATGTAATACGTACAAAAATTGGCGAGAGGAAAATCAAAAGGCGCGATAGCGCCTGACGCAAGTATAGCGCGAGAGCCATTATAGACAGCTAATTTAACCCCTCAGATTTTGTATTCATTATTTTGATTATTACATTAATAATATAATATGTATAATCGATCAAACCCCACATTCCCTATTTAATTATCTTCACTTAACAGTAAATTTTGTGTAAATTCATCGACACATACTAGAGAAAAATCAAGGGAAAGAAATTGCTTGTTGATTTCCTTTAACTCGATTTTTGCTATTTCCGTGTTTTATTGTCTCTTCCCTTTTTATATATATATATATGTCTATAGAATTAGTTTCCAGCCCGGGACAGAGCGTCTACACATGTAAAAACTCGTGTCAGACTCTGAAAAATTCAGCGCGAGGGCGCTACTGTTACGCTCAGTTTACTTGCAGCAGTTGCAGTTGTCATGTTTTGTGGTTATATTTTTTTTATTAAGTACTGCTAAATTTTCAAATTCTAAAATTAATCGGGGGGTCTTTGGATATATATATATATATATATATATATATATATATATAAACCAGTATCGGTATTTATGGTGACACTTCGTGTTATCTTGGTGTTTTGAGGTTATAAAACATATGTAACGACTCAGATATAAGGGGGAGAATATTAATTGACAGAATAATGCATAAAAAACCAATAACCCAAATACCTTAATACCCCTCACCGGTAAAAAAGCACACTTTGACCTTATAATATTAATGAAGGATTGAAGTTATAACCTCATTCGAAGTGTAACTTCAATCCTTCATTAATATTATAACGTCAAAGCGGGGCTCACAAAGATAATTTTCCGATTTTTTGTGTGTCAGCATAAGTACGGATACATGGTTGAATTTTCGGTGGAATTATGCTGACGTCGGCATAATTACCCCAAAGTAAGCACAATTCCCATTTCCCGTAAGAATTTGTCGGCATAAGTACCGATTGATCAATTTATATATATATATATATATATATATATAATATTATGACATTCCCGTATCTTCATCAAAAATGTCACGTAACACATAGGTGCAGGGGATCACATTTACTTACACGGGAGAGAAAGAGAGATAGAGTGAAGTGAGAGATACTCAAGTCAAACGTCAACCTGCATGTACATTACAGCGTGCAAAAAGTGTTACAGATAATACAAGTATTTCTGTGTAAAGAAAAATAGCATCTCACTAATAAGATGACTAAATAAACGATAAAAAGGAAAAAGTCCGAAGAGAGATAGAATATTTAATGGAATGGAACTTAATTACAATGAACAAATGGAACAAATAAAAACTAGCGAACAAAACTTAGATGTTAAGAAACGTAATAATGGAATTCATTGCATTAAGTTTAATAAGGATGAATGTATTTTTCAGTTTGCAATATATGATGATGACGAACATATAAAAACATATACTGTTCAAATTTTTAATGAAAATAATAAGGAAAAATTTGGAGTTTTAGATATTCCATTGGCCATGGATTTGCATCAAGTAGTTAAAGAAACACCTTTTTGGATAATATTGTAAATACTCCAATAATATTTGTAAGAAATCTTAAGTTACACTTAGACACATATCACAAACAAAAAAAACAATATGATGATTTGAAATCTTATTTGGAAGATGTTTGTAATTGTTCTGTGGATGTGCATTATTCTTATAATTTTGTTTTATAACGTTTCTGAAATGCAAAGATTTTGAAACTAATATCTACTTTAACATAATTGTTTATGTATTTTATGACTTAACAAAAGAAAATCCTATTAAAGTAGAATTTGACTTAAATAGCTTTGATGATATTGACAATACTAATATGAAGCAGCATTTAGAATCTTTTTTCGAATGTTTTAAAACTTTAACATTAAAAGAAGCATTTATTCAAATAATTGAACAAGATAATGCACTTATGGAATGGAAGTTGGAAAAATATGATACAATATTAAATTTAAGTGTAAGTATTTTTAAACTAAAACTTTAAAACGGAAAAAAAATTATTTATTCATTTACTTCTCTTTTAGGATTTATCAGATTTTGACAGCTCAGACGATGATATTAGCCAGATGAGCACTCCAAAAAAGAAACAAACAAAACAAGCGGTGAAGAAACCTTCATATACTAAAATTAAAAAAGCAACTGTTAATAAATTACAAACTAACAAAAAGTCACAAGGTAAAAATGATGGCTCGACTGAACAGTATAGTCAAGGAAATTCTCAAACAAATATGAATGTTAAACAAACACAGAAAACTAACAAGAAAAAGAAAAAAAAACTTCAAGATACAATGAGACAAACAAAACTAAACTTTACATTAGAGAAGAATGCAAATGAAAAAAATGTTACTGGTGATAATAGTAGTGCAATAAGCGCTGCTAATCATATTGTGAATAAAAAAAGGGTAGAACAGTTAAAGCAAGTCAACACATCCAAAGGAGAATCAAATAGTGAAATGGATAAAACAGATGAAATTAATAAAGTTAATTCAAAAGGTAAACCGCAAAAACAGCAATTAGCTAGCAAGCTATAGTTAATTTAAATAAGACTATTGACATGAAAAGGAAATCAATAACAAAAATAAATACTTTTAGAAGACCACATAGTATAATTAACAAACGAATCAAGCAACCTATCATAACAAGTACACCACTTCATGTGCAAACTAATACATTATTTCAACCAACTACAAATGATAATTTGGACATCAGTGAAATAAGTAGAAGAGAATCTGTAAATACCAATATAATCATAATAGCAGTAGTAGTAGTACCAGAAACCTAAGACTTTCTCGTAATTACAAAAATTGTATAAATTTAAAATTGTTAATATTGTTTAATTATGGTTGCAAAACACCAATATATTAAGTATATGGAATGTGCATCCAATAATTAAACACGCACTTTATTTTTGTACAATATACAATAACATTCTAATATTTTTCATCCAAAATAATTGAATAAACAATTATTTATTAACTTCTAAGAAAGGAAATAAGGATATTTATTTACAAAATTTTTCTTATTAAAAATAATAAATTATATTTTTTAATGTCTTTACACTTTCTTAACAAATAGATTATACTAAAATTGTTCATCAACATTCGTCAATGAACTAATAATGCACAGTCTATTTTGTTTTTAACTTGTCAGAAGCACTTCATCTCTGAAGGCAAGAGCAGAAACTACTTTTTGGTGTCCTTGATATTCTCTCTTCACATATTTTTTCTACTTATACAATAGCTTAAAATTTTTTATTTAAAATTAATTAAGTAACTTATAACTTATATGCACTTATAAAGTTTCATAAGTGTGTTCCTTTTGACGAATAAAAAATTTGGAACAAAAGTTATCTATAATTCTTATTCTCTTCTTTTTTCTACTTACACAATAGCTTAATTTTTTTTATTAAGAATTAACTAAGTAAATATCCGATAAAAGAAATTTCTGCAATAGAAAGTATTGAAATCAAAACACCTTCCAAGAAGGTGTCAATATTCGCAAGTATTTTATTCCAATCACACTTTTTAAATTGCAATCTATTAAATAAATATCTTTAATTCTTATTCCCATATTTTTTCTACTTATACAATAGCTTAAAATTTTTTATTTAAAATTAATTAAGTAACTTATAACTTATATGCACTTATAAAGTTTCATAAGTGTGTTCCTTTTGACGAATAAAAAATTTGGAACAAAAGTTATCTATAATTCTTATTCTCTTCTTTTTTCTACTTACACAATAGCTTAATTTTTTTTATTAAGAATTAACTAAGTAAATATCCGATAAAAGAAATTTCTGCAATAGAAAGTATTGAAATCAAAACACCTTCCAAGAAGGTGTCAATATTCGCAAGTATTTTATTCCAATCACACTTTTTAAATTGCAATCTATTAAATAAATATCTTTAATTCTTATTCGCATATTTTTTCTACTTATACAATAGCTTAAAATTTTTTATTTAAAATTAATTAAGTAACTTATAACTTATATGCACTTATAAAGTTTCATAAGTGTGTTCCTTTTGACGAATAAAAAATTTGGAACAAAAGTTATCTTTAATTCTTATTCGCATATTTTTTCTACTTATACAATAGCTTAAAATTTTTTATTTAAAATTAATTAAGTAACTTATAACTTATATGCACTTATAAAGTTTCTTAAGTGTGTTCCTTTTGACGAATAAAAAATTTGGAACAAAAGTTATCTATAATTCTTATTCTCTTCTTTTTTCTACTTACACAATAGCTTAATTTTTTTTATTAAGAATTAACTAAGTAAATATCCGATAAAAGAAATTTCTGCAATAGAAAGTATTGAAATCAAAACACCTTCCAAGAAGGTGTCAATATTCGCAAGTATTTTATTCCAATCACACTTTTTAAATTGCAATCTATTAAATAAATATCTTTAATTCTTATTCCCATATTTTTTCTACTTATACAATAGCTTAAAATTTTTTATTTAAAATTAATTACGTAACTTATAACTTATATGCACTTATAAAGTTTCTTAAGTGTGTTCCTTTTGACGAATAAAAAATTTGGAACAAAAGTTATCTTTAATTCTTATTCCCATATTTTTTCTACTTATACAATAGCTTAAAATTTTTTATTTAAAATTAATTAAGTAACTTATAACTTATATGCACTTATAAAGTTTCTTAAGTGTGTTCCTTTTGACGAATAAAAAATTTGGAACAAAAGTTATCTTTAATTCTTATTCGCATATTTTTTCTACTTATACAATAGCTTAAAATTTTTTATTTAAAATTAATTACGTAACTTATAACTTATATGCACTTATAAAGTTTCATAAGTGTGTTCCTTTTGACGAATAAAAAATTTGGAACAAAAGTTATCTTTAATTCTTATTCGCATATTTTTTCTACTTATACAATAGCTTAAAATTTTTTATTTAAAATTAATTACGTAACTTATAACTTATATGCACTTATAAAGTTTCATAAGTGTGTTCCTTTTGACGAATAAAAAATTTGGAACAAAAGTTATCTTTAATTCTTATTCCCATATTTTTTCTACTTATACAATAGCTTAAAATTTTTTATTTAAAATTAATTAAGTAACTTATAACTTATATGCACTTATAAAGTTTCTTAAGTGTGTTCCTTTTGACGAATAAAAAATTTGGAACAAAAGTTATCTTTAATTCTTATTCGCATATTTTTTCTACTTATACAATAGCTTAAAATTTTTTATTTAAAATTAATTAAGTAACTTATAACTTATATGCACTTATAAAGTTTCTTAAGTGTGTTCCTTTTGACGAATAAAAAATTTGGAACAAAAGTTATCTTTAATTCTTATTCCCATATTTTTTCTACTTATACAATAGCTTAAAATTTTTTATTTAAAATTAATTACGTAACTTATAACTTATATGCACTTATAAAGTTTCATAAGTGTGTTCCTTTTGACGAATAAAAAATTTGGAACAAAAGTTATCTTTAATTCTTATTCGCATATTTTTTCTACTTATACAATAGCTTAAAATTTTTTATTTAAAATTAATTACGTAACTTATAACTTATATGCACTTATAAAGTTTCATAAGTGTGTTCCTTTTGACGAATAAAAAATTTGGAACAAAAGTTATCTATAATTCTTATTCTCTTCTTTTTTCTACTTACACAATAGCTTAATTTTTTTTATTAAGAATTAACTAAGTAAATATCCGATAAAAGAAATTTCTGCAATAGAAAGTATTGAAATCAAAACACCTTCCAAGAAGGTGTCAATATTCGCAAGTATTTTATTCCAATCACACTTTTTAAATTGCAATCTATTAAATAAATATCTTTAATTCTTATTCGCATATTTTTTCTACTTATACAATAGCTTAAAATTTTTTATTTAAAATTAATTAAGTAACTTATAACTTATATGCACTTATAAAGTTTCATAAGTGTGTTCCTTTTGACGAATAAAAAATTTGGAACAAAAGTTATCTATAATTCTTATTCTCTTCTTTTTTCTACTTACACAATAGCTTAATTTTTTTTATTAAGAATTAACTAAGTAAATATCCGATAAAAGAAATTTCTGCAATAGAAAGTATTGAAATCAAAACACCTTCCAAGAAGGTGTCAATATTCGCAAGTATTTTATTCCAATCACACTTTTTAAATTGCAATCTATTAAATAAATATCTTTAATTCTTATTCCCATATTTTTTCTACTTATACAATAGCTTAAAAATAATTCTTAATTCCATATTTGTTCTACTTATACAATAGCTTAAAATTTTTTATTTAAAATTATTAAGTAACTTATAACTTATATATGCACTTATAAAGTTCATAGTGTGTTCCTTTTGACGAATAAAAAATTTGGAACAAAAGGGTCAGTAATAAAAAACAACTAGAAATTAAAGACTCATCATTTTCTACCTATTGTTATTTTAATTGGACATTTTATATATTTTTCCATATATATTTTTCCATAAGTAGTTTTTGCAATAGAAAGTATTGAAATCAAAGCGGTATAATCGACATGTATTTTTTACCATAACATAAATTTGAATTTCAATTAAACATTTTTATTTTTATGTGTTACATAAACTCCTCAAAAAGTTTCTACAATTGAAAGTACTGAAATCAAAATGGAATCGCCAAGTATTGTATCTACGCATCAATGTCTGGGAAGAGATTTAAAAATTTTTCGTCGTCTAAATTTGTTGAAACTTCTCTAACTTGTTTCAAGGAGTTCACATTTGACCGTGATGATTATTTATCAAATCCTCATTATTGCCAAGAAATATATTTATTATGTCAAAATCTTCATCCATTTTCATAGTTGGAGAAATAAGTAAACAATTTTATAATATATTTATTACATAAAATTAACTTCTTCAAAACTAATAAAACAGAAATTTATTTATCTCATTTTATTGCTTTTAAATAAAATAATACTTGCACCACCGTTGGTTAAGTCTACTGATATATCTAGTGCTTTAAAACAATATGTATTTATGAACGCAAAATTTGATGTACAGTCAAGATAAAAAATAATTAGGGAATGCGAAATTTGATCGAGAATATATTTAAAATGCAATAATATAAAAATAATGAAAAAATATTATTTAAGAGGTTAATTTATAGCTGTCTTTTAATTTCAATTTGAAAATATGTATTCATTTTTTGATGTATTAATTAATTTATTAATGCCTGTAGCTATGTACAGACCTCATGGGAATCATTACAAGTCATTTATACAAATTTTACCTCTTATCTTATACCTTGACCTTTAGAGGGCCGGTGTTCTGAAAATTTGGCAATCGCATTATTCTATAAATGTGTATCTATTTATTGATTTATATAAAAAAATTGATTTTTTTTCGCCTTTAAGCTATTACAGGTCCTCTAAAGATTAAAGTATTTATAAAAGTCCTTGATACATATGATAAATATATGCAATATGCATTGTGACATTCTTAAATAAGAACCCAAATCAACGTGTGGTGCAAGTATTATTTTATTTAAAAGCAATAAAATGAGATAAATAAATTTCTGTTTTATTAGTTTTGAAGAAGTTAATTTTATGTAATAAATATATTATAAAATTGTTTACTTATTTCTCCAACTATGAAAATGGATGAAGATTTTGACATAATAAATATATTTCTTGGCAATAATGAGGATTTGATAAATAATCATCACGGTCAAATGTGAACTCCTTGAAACAAGTTAGAGAAGTTTCAACAAATTTAGACGACGAAAAATTTTTAAATCTCTTCCCAGACATTGATGCGTAGATACAATACTTGGCGATTCCATTTTGATTTCAGTACTTTCAATTGTAGAAACTTTTTGAGGAGTTTATGTAACACATAAAAATAAAAATGTTTAATTGAAATACAAATTTATGTTATGGTAAAAAATACATGTCGATTATACCGCTTTGATTTCAATACTTTCTATTGCAAAAACTACTTATGGAAAAATATATATGGAAAAATATATAAAATGTCCAATTAAAATAACAATAGGTAGAAAATGATGAGTCTTTAATTTCTAGTTGTTTTTTATTACTGACCCTCTTGTTCCAAATTTTTTATTCGTCAAAAGGAACACACTTATGAAACTTTATAAGTGCATATAAGTTATAAGTTACTTAATTAATTTTAAATAAAAAATTTTAAGCTATTGTATAAGTAGAAAAAATATGCGAATAAGAATTAAAGATATTTATTTAATAGATTGCAATTTAAAAAGTGTGATTGGAATAAAATACTTGCGAATATTGACACCTTCTTGGAAGGTGTTTTGATTTCAATACTTTCTATTGCAGAAATTTCTTTTATCGGATATTTACTTAGTTAATTCTTAATAAAAAAAAATTAAGCTATTGTGTAAGTAGAAAAAAGAAGGGAATAAGAATTAAAGATAACTTTTGTTCCAAATTTTTTTATTCGTCAAAAGGAACACACTTAAGAAACTTTATAAGTGCATATAAGTTATAATTTACGTAATTAATTTTAAATAAAAAATTTTAAGCTATTGTATAAGTAGAAAAAATATGGGAATAAGAATTAAAGATATTTATTTAATAGATTGCAATTTAAAAAGTGTGATTGGAATAAAATACTTGCGACTATTGACACTTTCTTGGAAGGTGTTTTGATTTCAATACTTTCTATTGCAGAAATTTCTTTTATCGGATATTTACTTAGTTAATTCTTAATAAAAAAAATTAAGCTATTGTGTAAGTAGAAAAAAGAAGGGAATAAGAATTATAGATAACTTTTGTTCCAAATTTTTTTTATATATGTCTACTCGAAAAAGTTGAGACAGAGCTATAGGGGAAAACGAAAGAGTGAGTGAGACACGCGTGATCTAGTTATTTTTACATTATTATCTTAAACGGTCATCTTTTACCTTACACGGTCGTCAATCATCTAATTTGCCGCGAAACGTGCGCGTTAAAAATTTACGATCTAACTCAGAAAAAATAATTTAATTGTTTACTTTAATACACTAAAAGTAAAACTAAAGCCGCCAACTTTATGGAGCATATGGAGTATGCTTCGACATACTCTGAATGTTAAAGAAAATATTAATATTGCTAATTTTATAAACCTTAAAAGCATAATAAAAAATAATGATAAAGGTTATGCACCAAAGAAAGCTTCTGTTTTGAGATGGGAACAAATAGTTAAATTTATGGATGAAGCTCCACATTCTACATATTTAACCATGAAGGTAATAAATTATTTATGTATTCGCATTTTAAATACTTTGCTTATTGCATTCCAGTAAATTACATATTTTTGCAGGTCGTACTTATATTTGGAATTTGTGGTTGTAACTTTGTACACGAGTTCCTCTAGGTGTCAGATAAACGTACAATTTTTTGAACAATATTGCACCCCCGGACAATTTACGGTAGGGGATGAAAACTCGAGAAAATAAATTATATTTTTTTTACACCGACTAAAATTCGTAGTGCCCCGTCACATTTTTGAACACGAATTCTTATAGTTATCAGATGACCGTACAATTTTTTTGTACAAAATTGCACCTATGGCAACTTACGGCAGGGGATGAAATCTCGTGAAACTAAATAATATTTTTTTACACCGACTAAAATTCGTAGTGCCTTGTCAGATTTTTGAATACGAATTCCTCGAGTTAGCAGATGACGGTACAATTTATTGGTACAACATTGCACCCCCGGATAAGTTACGGAAGGGGATCAAACTCGTGAAAATTGATAATATTTTTTCTGCACAGATTAAAATTCGTAGTGCACCGTCAGATTTTTAACACGAATTCCTATAGTTATTGGAAGGCCAAAAATTTATTTAGAACTAAATTGCACCTACTGATAAGTTACGGTAGCGGATAAAAATTCGTGGAAATTGATAATATTTTTATTACACCTGTTAAAATTCGTAGTGCCCCGCCAGATTATTGTACACGAGTTCCTCTAGGAGTCAGATGAACGTACAATTATTTTAAACAAAATCGCACCCCCGGTCAAGTTACAGTTGTGGATGAAATCTCGTGAAAATAGATAATATTTTTTTTACACCGCCTAAAATTCGTAGTGCGACGCCAGGATTTGTACACGACTACCTCTATGTATCAGATAATCGTACAATTTCTTTGAACAAAATCGCACCCATGGACAACTTACGGTAGCGGATGATAATTCATGAAAATAGATTAAATTTTTCATACACGGACTAAAAATTGGAGGGCCCCGCCAGATTTTTATACACGAGTTCCTCTAGATGTGAGAAACGTACATTTATATTGAATCAAGTCGCACCCCCGGTCAAGTTACTGTAGTGGATGAAAACTCGTGAAAATAGATAATATTTTTTTTACACCGACTAAAATTCGTAGTGCCCCGCCAGGATTTGTACACGACTACCTCTAGGTATCAGAGAATCGAACAATTTCTTTGAACAAAATCGCAAAACGTGAACAACTAACGATAGGGGATGATCATTCATGAAAACAGATTATATTTTTCATACGCGGACCAAAAATTGGAGAGCCCCGCCAGATTATTGTACACGAGTTCCTCTAGGTGTCAGATGAACGTACAATTATTTTTAACAAAATTGCACACCTGGACAACTTACGATAGGGGATGAGACTAGTGAAAATTGATAATATTTTTTACACCGACGAAAACTCCGTAGTGCCCCGCCAGGATTTGTCACGGCTACATCTAGGTATCAGAGAATCGAACAAATTTCTTGACCAAAATCTCAAACCGGGAACAACATAACGATAGTGGATGATAATTCATGAAAAACAGATGTATATTTTTCATACACGGACCAAATTTGAACAAAAAAATCGCAACAACCGTGAACAACTAACGATAGGGGATGATAATTCATGAAAACAGATTATATTTTTCATACACGGACCAAAAATTGGAGAGCCCCGCCAGATTATTGTACACGAGTTCCTCTAGGTGTCAGATAATCGTACAATTATTTTTAACAAAATCGCACACCTGGACAACTTACGATAGGGGATGAGACTAGTGAAAATTGATAATATTTTTTTACACCGACTAAAATTCGTAGTGCCTCGACAAAATTTTGAATACGAATTCCTCTAGGTTTTAGAGAAAAGTTCAATTATTTGAACAAAGTCGCACCCCCGGACCACTTACGGTAGGGGATTGAAGCTCGTGGAAATTGATGATATTTTTTTACGTCGACCAAAATTCGTAGTGCCCCGCACATTTTTGAATACGAATTGCTCTAGGTACCAGATAATCGTGCAATTTCTTTGATCAAATTCGCACCAATGGACAACTTACGGTAGCGGATGATAATTCATGAAAACAGATTATATTTTTCATACACGGCCATAAAATTGGAGAGCTCCGCCAGATTATTGTACACGAGTTTCTCTAGGTGTCAGATGAACGTACAATTATTTTAAACAAAATGGCACCCCTTCTCAAGTTACTGTAGGGAATGAAATCTCGTGAAAACTGATAATATTTGTTAACACTGACTAAAATTCGTAGTGCCCCGCCAGAATTTGAGCACGACTTCCTCTAGGTATCAGATAATCGTACAATTTTTTTTTAACAAAATTGCACTTTCTGACAAGTTACGGTAGTTGATGAAATTTCGTGGAAATTGATGATATTTTTTTTACACCGACTAAAATTCGTAGTACCCCTCCCGATTTTTAAACACGTATTCCTCTAGGTATCAGTTAATCGTACAATATTTTTGAACATAGTCGCACGCCTGGACAACTTACGATATGGGATGAAACTCGTCATAATTGATAATATTTTTTTACACCGACTAAAATTAGTAGTGCCCCACTAGGATTTGTACGCGACTACCTCTAGGTATCAGATAATCGTACAATTTCTGTGAACAAAATCGCAAACCGTGAACAACTTACGATAGGGGATGAAAACTCGTGAAAATTGATTTTTTTTTACACCGGATAATATTCGTAGTGCCCGGACAGATCTTTGAATACGAATTCCTTTATGTTTTAGATAAACGTACAATTATGTTGAACAAATTCGCACCCCCGGTCAAGTTACTGTAGTGGATGCAATCTCGTGAAAATTGATAATATTTTTTTTACACCGACTAAAATTCGTAGTGCCTCGCCAGAATTTGTACACGACTTCCTCTAAGTGTCAGATAATCGTACATATTTTTTTGAACAAAATTGCACTTCCAGACAAGTTATGGTAGTGGATGAAATCTCGTGGTAATTGATGATATTCTTTTTACACCGACCAAAATTCGTAGTGCCCCGCACATTTTTGAATACGAATTGCTCTACGTACCAGATGATCGTACCATTTCTTTGAACAAATTCGCACCAATGGACAACTTACGATAGGGGATAATAACTCGTGAAAACAGATTATATTTTTCATACACGTACTTAAAATTGGAGAGCCCCGCCAGATTATTGTACACGAGTTCCTCTAGGTGTCAGATGAACGTACAATTATGTTGAACAAAATCGCACCCCCGGTCAAGTTACTGTAGTGGATGCAATCTCGTGAAAATTGATAATATTTTTTTACACCGACTAAAATTCATAGTGCCTCGCCAGAAATTGTACACGACTTCCTCTAGGTGTCAGATAATCGTTCAATTTTTTTTTTTCAAAAATGCACTTCCAGACAAATTATGGTAGTGGGTGAAATCTCGTGGTAATTGATGATATTCTTTTTACACCGACCAAAATTCGTAGTGCCCCGCACATTTTTGAATACGAATTGCTCTAGGTACCAGAACATCGTACAATTTCTTTGAACAAAATCGCACCAATGGACAACTTACGATAGGGGATAATAACTCGTGAAAACAGATTATATTTTTCATACACGGACTTAAATATGAGAGCCCCGCCGGATTATTGTACACGAGTTCCTCTAGGTGTCAGATGAACGTACAATTATTTTAAACAAAATGGCACCCCCCCTCAAGTTACTGTAGGGGATGAAATCTCGTGATAATTGATAATATTTTTTTACACCGACTAAAATTCGTAGTGCCCCGCCAGATTTGTACACGACTACCTCTAGGTATCAGACAATCGTACAATATTTTTGAACAAAATCGCAAAACGTGAACAACTTACGATAGGGGATAATAACTCGTGAAAACAGAATATATTTTTCATACACGGACTTAAAATTGGAGAGCCCCGCCAGATTATTGTACACGAGTTCCTCTAGGTGTCAGATGAACGTACCATTATTTTAAACAAAATGGCACCCTGCCTCAAGTTTCTGTAAGGGATGAAATCTCGTGAAAATTGATAATATTTTTTTACACCGACTAAAGTTTGTAGTGCCCCGCCAGGATTTGTACACGACTACCTCTAGGTACCAGACAATCGTACAATATTTTTGAACAAAATCGCACTTCCAGACAAGTTATGGTAGTGGATGAAATCTCGTGAAAATTGATAATATTTTTTTCGCCGACTAAAATTGGTAGTCCCCCGCCAGATTTTTGGATACCAATTCCTCTTGTTACAGATGATCGTACAATATTTTTGAACAAAGTCGCACCCCTGGACAACTTACGATAGGGGATGAAAACTCGTGAAAATTGATAAATTATTTTTACACCGACTAAAACTCGTAGTGCCCCGCCAGGATTTGTACACGACTACCTCTAGGTATCAGATAATCGAACAATTTCTTTGAACAAAATCGCAAACCGTGAACAACTTACGATAGGGGATGATAACTCGTGAAAACAGATTATATTCGTCATACACAGACCAAAAATTGGAGAGCCCCGCCAGATTATTGTACACGAGTTCCTCTAGGAGTCAGATGAACGTACAATTATTTTAAACAAAATGGCACCCCCCCTCAAGTTACTGTAGGGGATGAAATCTCGTGAAAGTTGATAATATTTTTTAACACCGACTAAAATTCGTAGTGCCCCGCCAGGATTTGTACACGACTCCCTCTAGGTACCAGACAACCGTACAATATTTTTGAACAAAATAGCAAAACGTGAACAACTTACGGTAGGGGATAATAACTCGTGCAAACAGATTATATTTTTCATACACGGACCAAAAATTGGAGAGCCCCGCCAGATTATTGTACACGAGTTCCTCTAGGTGTAGATGAATGTACAATTATTTTAAACAAAAGGCACCCCCGGTCCAGTTACAGTTGTGGATGAGATCTCGTGAAAATTGATAACATTTTTTTTACACCGACTAAAATTCGTAGTGCCCCGCCAGGGTTGTACACGATTACCTCTATGTATCAGATAATTGTACAATTTCTTTGAACAAAATCACACACCTTGACAACTTACGATAGAGGATGAGAATTCATAAAAATAGATTAAATTTGCATACACGGACTAAAAATTGGAGGGCCCCGCCAGATTTTTGTACACGAGTTCCTCTAGGTGTAGATGAACGTACATTTATATTGAACAAAATCGCACCCCCGGTCAAGTTACTGTAGTGGATGAAAACTCGTGAAAATTGATAATATTTTTTTCGCCAACTAAAATTGGTAGTTCCCCGCCAGATTTTTGGATACCAATTCCTCTTGTTACAGATGATCGTACAATATTTTTGAACAAAGTCGCACCCCTGGACAACTTACGATAGGGGATGAAAACTCGTGAAAATTGATAAATTATTTTTACACCGACTAAAACTCGTAGTACCCCGCCAGGATTTGTACACGACTACCTCTAGGTATCAGATAATCGAACAATTTCTTTGAACAAAATCGCAAACCGTGAACAACTTACGATAGGGGATGATAACTCGTGAAAACAGATTATATTCGTCATACACAGACCAAAAATTGGAGTGCCCCGCCAGATTATTGTACACGAGTTCCTCTAGGTGTCAGATGAACGTACAATTATTTTAAACAAAATGGCACCCCCCCTCAAGTGACTGTAGGGGATGAAATCTCGTGAAAGTTGATAATATTTTTTTACACCGACTAAAATTCGTAGTGCCCCGCCAGGATTTGTACACGACTCCCTCTAGGTACCAGACAACCGTACAATATTTTTGAACAAAATAGCAATACGTGAACAACTTACGGTAGGGGATAATAACTCGTGCAAACAGATTATATTTTTCATACACGGACCAAAAATTGGAGAGCCCCGCCAGATTATTGTACACGAGTTCCTCTAGGTGTAGATGAATGTACAATTATTTTAAACAAAAGGCACCCCCGGTCCAGTTACAGTTGTGGATGAGATCTCGTGAAAATTGATAACATTTTTTTTACACCGACTAAAATTCGTAGTGCCCCGCCAGGGTTGTACACGATTACCTCTATGTATCAGATAATTGTACAATTTCTTTGAACAAAATCACACACCTTGACAACTTACGATAGAGGATGAGAATTCATAAAAATAGATTAAATTTTGCATACACGGACTAGAAATTGGAGGGCCCCGCCAGATTTTTGTACACGAGTTCCTCTAGGTGTAGATGAACGTACATTTATATTGAACAAAATCGCACCCCCGGTCAAGTTACTGTAGTGGATGAAAACTCGTGAAAATTGATAATATTTTTTTTACACCGACGAAAATTTGAAGGGCCTCGACTAAATTTTGAATACGAATTACTGTAGGTTTTAGAGAAAAGTTCAATTATTTGAACAAAGTCGCTCCCCCAGACAACTTACGGTAAGGGATTGAAGCTCGTGGAAATTGATGATATTTTTTTACACCGACTAAAATTCGTAGTGCCCCGCCAGGATTTGTACACGACTACCTCTAGGTACCAGACAACCGTACAATATTTTTGAACAAAATAGCAAAACGTGATCAACTTACGGTAGGGGATAATAACTCGTGCAAACAGATTATATTTTTCATACACGGACCAAAAATTGGAGAGCCCCACCAGATTATTGTACACGAGTTCCTCTAGGTGTAGATGAACGTACAATTATTTTAAACAAAAGGCACCCCCGGTCAAGTTACTGTAGTGGATGCAATCTCGTGAAAATTGATAATATTTTTTTTACACCGACTAAAATTCGTATTGCCTCGCCAGAATTTGTACACGACTTCCTCTAGGCGTCAGATAATCGTTCAATTTTTTTTTTAACAAAATTGCACTTCCAGACAAGTTATGGTAGTGGATGAAATCTCGTGGTAATTGATGATATTCTTTTTACACCGACCAAAATTCGTAGTGCCCCGCACATTTTTGAATAAGAATTGCTCTAGTTACCAGATGATCGTACAATTTCTTTGAACAAAATCGCACCAATGGACAACTTACGATAAGGGATAATAACTCGTGAAAACAGAATATATTTTTCATACACGGACTTAAAATTGGAGAGCCCCGCCAGATTATTGTACACGAGTTCCTCTAGGTGTCAGATGAACGTACCATTATTTTAAACAAAATGGCACCCTGCCTCAAGTTTCTGTAGGGGATGAAATCTCGTGAAAATTGATAATATTTTTTTACACCGACTAAAATTCGTAGTGCCCCGCCAGGTTTTGTACACGACTACCTCTAGGTACCAGACAATCGTACAATATTTTTGAACAAAATCGCACTTCCAGACAAGTTATGGTAGTGGATGAAATCTCGTGAAAATTGATAATATTTTTTTCGCCGACTAAAATTGGTAGTTCCCCGCCAGATTTTTGGATACCAATTCCTCTTGTTACAGATGATCGTACAATATTTTTGAACAAAGTCGCACCCCTGGACAACTTACGATAGGGGATAAAAACTCGTGAAAATTGATAAATTATTTTTACACCGACTAAAACTCGTAGTAACCCGCCAGGATTTGTACACGACTACCTCTAGGTATCAGATAATCGAACAATTTCTTTGAACAAAATCGCAAACCGTGAACAACATACGATAGGGGATGATAACTCGTGAAAACAGATTATATTCGTCATACACAGACCAAAAATTGGAGAGCCCCGCCAGATTATTGTACACGAGTTCCTCTAGGTGTCAGATGAACGTACAATTATTTTAAACAAAATGGCACCCTGCCTCAAGTTACTGTAGGGGATGAAATCTCGTGAAAATTGATAATATTTTTTTACACCGACTAAAATTCGTAGTGCCCCGCAAGGATTTGTACACGACTTCCTCTAGGTATCAGATAATCGTACAATTTTTTTTGAACAAAATTGCACTTCCAGACAAGTTATGGTAGTGGATGAAATCTCGTGAAAATTGATAATATTTTTTTCGCCGACTAAAATTGGTAGTCCCCCGCAAGATTTTTGGATACCAATTCCTCTTGTTACAGATGATCGTACAATATTTTTGAACAAAGTCGCACCCCTGGACAACTTACGATAGGGGATGAAAACTCGTGAAAATTGATAAATTATTTTTACACCGACTAAAATTCGTAGTGCCCCGCCAGGATTTGTACACGACTACCTCTAGGTACCAGACAACCGTACAATATTTTTGAACAAAATAGCAAAACGTGATCAACTTACGGTAGGGGATAATAACTCGTGCAAACAGATTATATTTTTCATACACGGACCAAAAATTGGAGAGCCCCACCAGATTATTGTACACGAGTTCCTCTAGGTGTAGATGAACGTACAATTATTTTAAACAAAAGGCACCCCCGGTCAAGTTACTGTAGTGGATGCAATCTCGTGAAAATTGATAATATTTTTTTTACACCGACTAAAATTCGTATTGCCTCGCCAGAATTTGTACACGACTTCCTCTAGGCGTCAGATAATCGTTCAATTTTTTTTTAACAAAATTGCACTTCCAGACAAGTTATGGTAGTGGATGAAATCTCGTGGTAATTGATGATATTCTTTTTACACCGACCAAAATTCGTAGTGCCCCGCACATTTTTGAATAAGAATTGCTCTAGTTACCAGATGATCGTACAATTTCTTTGAACAAAATCGCACCAATGGACAACTTACGATAAGGGATAATAACTCGTGAAAACAGAATATATTTTTCATACACGGACTTAAAATTGGAGAGCCCCGCCAGATTATTGTACACGAGTTCCTCTAGGTGTCAGATGAACGTACCATTATTTTAAACAAAATGGCACCCTGCCTCAAGTTTCTGTAGGGGATGAAATCTCGTGAAAATTGATAATATTTTTTTACACCGACTAAAATTCGTAGTGCCCCGCCAGGTTTTGTACACGACTACCTCTAGGTACCAGACAATCGTACAATATTTTTGAACAAAATCGCACTTCCAGACAAGTTATGGTAGTGGATGAAATCTCGTGAAAATTGATAATATTTTTTTCGCCGACTAAAATTGGTAGTTCCCCGCCAGATTTTTGGATACCAATTCCTCTTGTTACAGATGATCGTACAATATTTTTGAACAAAGTCGCACCCCTGGACAACTTACGATAGGGGATAAAAACTCGTGAAAATTGATAAATTATTTTTACACCGACTAAAACTCGTAGTAACCCGCCAGGATTTGTACACGACTACCTCTAGGTATCAGATAATCGAACAATTTCTTTGAACAAAATCGCAAACCGTGAACAACATACGATAGGGGATGATAACTCGTGAAAACAGATTATATTCGTCATACACAGACCAAAAATTGGAGAGCCCCGCCAGATTATTGTACACGAGTTCCTCTAGGTGTCAGATGAACGTACAATTATTTTAAACAAAATGGCAACCTGCCTCAAGTTACTGTAGGGGATGAAATCTCGTGAAAATTGATAATATTTTTTTACACCGACTAAAATTCGTAGTGCCCCGCAAGGATTTGTACACGACTTCCTCTAGGTATCAGATAATCGTACAATTTTTTTTGAACAAAATTGCACTTCCAGACAAGTTATGGTAGTGGATGAAATCTCGTGAAAATTGATAATATTTTTTTCGCCGACTAAAATTGGTAGTCCCCCGCAAGATTTTTGGATACCAATTCCTCTTGTTACAGATGATCGTACAATATTTTTGAACAAAGTCGCACCCCTGGACAACTTACGATAGGGGATGAAAACTCGTGAAAATTGATAAATTATTTTTACTCCGACTAAAACTCGTAGTGCCCCGCCAGGATTTGTACACGACTACCTCTAGGTATCAGATAATCGAACAATTTCTTTGAACAAAATCGCAATCCGTGAACAACTTACGATAGGGGATGATAACTCGTGAAAACAGATTATATTCGTCATACACAGACCAAAAATTGGAGAGCCCCGCCAGATTATTGTACATGAGTTCCTCTAGGTGTCAGATGAACGTACAAATATTTTAAACAAAATGGCACCCCCCCTCAAGTTACTGTAGGGGATGAATTCTCGTGAAAATTGATAATATTTTTTTACACCGACTAAAATTCGTAGTGCCCCGCCAGGATTTGTACACGACTTCCTCTAGGCGTCAGATAATCGTTCAATTTTTTTTTAACAAAATTGCACTTCCAGACAAGTTATGGTAGTGGATGAAATCTCGTGGTAATTGATGATATTCTTTTTACACCGACCAAAATTCGTAGTGCCCCGCACATTTTTGAATAAGAATTGCTCTAGTTACCAGATGATCGTACAATTTCTTTGAACAAAATCGCACCAATGGACAACTTACGATAAGGGATAATAACTCGTGAAAACAGATTATATTCGTCATACACAGACCAAAAATTGGAGAGCCCCGCCAGATTATTGTACACGAGTTCCTCTAGGTGTCAGATGAACGTACAATTATTTTAAACAAAATGGCACCCTGCCTCAAGTTACTGTAGGGGATGAAATCTCGTGAAAATTGATAATATTTTTTTACACCGACTAAAATTCGTAGTGCCCCGCAAGGATTTGTACACGACTTCCTCTAGGTATCAGATAATCGTACAATTTTTTTTGAACAAAATTGCACTTCCAGACAAGTTATGGTAAAGGATGAAATCTCGTGAAAATTGATAATATTTTTTTCGCCGACTAAAATTGGTAGTCCCCCGCAAGATTTTTGGATACCAATTCCTCTTGTTACAGATGATCGTACAATATTTTTGAACAAAGTCGCACCCCTGGACAACTTACGATAGGGGATGAAAACTCGTGAAAATTGATAAATTATTTTTACACCGACTAAAACTCGTAGTGCCCCGCCAGGATTTGTACACGACTACCTCTAGGTATCAGATAATCGAACAATTTCTTTGAACAAAATCGCAATCCGTGAACAACTTACGATAGGGGATGATAACTCGTGAAAACAGATTATATTCGTCATACACAGACCAAAAATTGGAGAGCCCCGCCAGATTATTGTACATGAGTTCCTCTAGGTGTCAGATGAACGTACAAATATTTTAAACAAAATGGCACCCCCCCTCAAGTTACTGTAGGGGATGAATTCTCGTGAAAATTGATAATATTTTTTTACACCGACTAAAATTCGTAGTGCCCCGCCAGGATTTGTACACGACTACCTCTAGGTACCAGACAATCGTACAATATTTTTGAACAAAATCGCACTTCCAGACAAGTTATGGTAGTGGATGAAATCTCGTGAAAATTGATAATATTTTTTTCGCCGACTAAAATTGGTAGTCCCCCGCCAGATTTTTGGATACCAATTCCTCTTGTTACAGATGATCGTACAATATTTTTGAACAAAGTCGCACCCCTGGACAACTTACGATAGGGGATGAAAACTCGTGGAAATTGATAAATTATTTTTACACCGACTAAAACTCGTAGTGCCCCGCCAGGATTTGTACACGACTACCTCTAGGTATCAGATAATCGAACAATTTCTTTGGACAAAATCGGAAACCGTGAACAACTTACGATAGGGGATGATAACTCGTGAAAACAGATTATATTTTTCATACACGGACCAAAAATTGGAGAGCCCCGCCAGATTATTGTACACGAGTTCCTCTAGGTGTAGATGAACGTACAATTATGTTAAACAAAAGGCACCCCCCTCAAGTTACTGCAGGGGATGAAATCTCGTGGAAATTGATTTTTTTTTACACCGACGAAAATTCGTAGTGCCCCGTCAGGATTTGTACACGACTACCTCTAGGTATCAGATAATCGAACAATTTCTTTGAACAAAATCGCAAACCGTGAACAACTTACGTTAGGTGATGATAACTCGTGAAACCAGATTATATTTTTCATACACGGACCAAAAATTGGAGAGCCCCGCCAGATTATTGTACACGAGTTCCTCTAGGTGTCAGATGAACGTACAATTACTTTAAACAAAATGGCACCCCCTCTCAAGTTACTGTAGGGGATGAAATCTCGTGGAAATTGATAATATTTTTTTACACCGACTGAAATTCGTAGTGCCCCGTCAGGATTTGTACACGACTACCTCTAGGTATCAGATAATCGTACAATTTCTTTGAACAATATCGCACACCTTGACAACTTACGATAGGGGATGAAAACTCGTGGAAATTGATTTTTTTTTTTACACCGGATAATATTCGTAGTGCCCGGACAGATCTTTGAATACGAATTCCTTTATGTTTTAGATAAACGTACAATTATGTTGAACAAAATCGCACTGTGATGTCGGTATCACAACTTTTAAATAACTGTTAATAAAAGTTTCTGGCCTAGATAATATTTCCAATAGCCAGGGTTTCAATTTTGGTGCTTGAAGAAAAATCAACTTTCTTCTATTTTATTTCTTATTTTTTTTTTGGGTGATTTCATTTATAGTATTAGAAAAAAGGGAAATTTATCTAATACGAACTAGCGTATTTATTTATAACTTTTAGGAACGGGTAAAGAAAAAAAAAATATTAAAGAGAACCGCTTTACGAACTTAGCGTATATTTCAGTTCTCTTTGGACAGAATTGGTTTGTGTGTAAATAAAGATTTATAAAAAAGAAAAAGAATATAAGTTTAGATTAATAATTAGATTTATTCTTACTTTCTTTATAAGTTTTGTTATTCCGTTGACTTATACAAATAATCAGGTTCAAATCACTTAGATTAACTTAGAAAAAAAATAAAAACGTTTGTAATTCAGCAAGCTTGAAAATTGATTAGAAAGTTTGACTTGGATGAACTGAATGGAACTAACTTGTCCTTGCACTTTTCCTTTACACATCACCTTGGTGATGCACTTTTAAGCTCCACTCTTGCGTAGGAGGGCTGGAAAAGCCTGAGAGTGCAACCCAAAATCGAGCGCACTGACCCTCTAATTGGTTACTGCAAGGCCCAGAGGCCGTCCTAATTTTCCAACGGGAGGACCTTTCTGTCTCTCAATCGGTAGTGAAAGTTGAAAAATGCATCGTAAGATGGTATTGCATGTACCATTTAAGCTCATCTTTCAATTTTCATTATAAATTTTAATTTGTTTACGGTAAACATATATAATAATGTTATTCTTAAACTTATTAATATTTATCTAATGTATAAACTTATATTATAAAAGAAACATGCATGTCACATGCATATGTTTTTTTTTTATTACATACATGTAGCATTTATGTTTTTACAACTTAAAATTAACTACAAATTATAATAAAATATAGTTATTACTTAAAAATAATCTAATTTAATTTCTATAGAAAAATGTAATAACTACAAAGAATATAATAGTTTTGCATTATTATTTTGAAATACATGACATATATATAATACACATATACATGTAATTTATTTTAACTATTATAAATTCTATTAATTATTAACAATATTCTTATTAATATTTAAAGTTATTAAACATAATTACAACTTTAATATTAAGTATTAAAGTTAACTAATAGTTGCATGATATATGTATATACATATACATATTTATAATCACTATATCTTGTGACGCTGAACTGGGGATCAGGGTGCAGGTTAATGAGGGTCAGCAAATACTTATTAATAAAATAGATATTTATTAAAACTAATATAAAATGACTAAGGGTGGGCGCCAGCCTCGCTACTACGCGACAACTAGTACAATAACTCGCGGGTTATCGTTCACTACTTGGAGCCGTGCTCCGCTGCTTCTATCCCGGTTCGCTGTAGGGGAGGGGAAGGGGAAGGATGGGCCGGACGGGATGCTCGCACGCACTTCCTAGGGTACACGGCGGTACCGTCGGCAGAGAGAGGTAATACCCACACCAACCTTTGCGGAGTATCCTGGACACTTGGTCGGGAGCTGCTAATCTCTATCTCTCTCTTTCTCTCGCACACAATGGCCACACACGCTATTTCTCGTCCGGTAAAGTCGAGTCGACCGTCCGTAGAGCTCTGGCTCTCGTAGCTCGCGAGAGCCGTGGTTCGGCCTACGCTCATGCGCGTGGCTCGTTTTCGGCGGCCAAGTGCGGCGCGATCGTGCGTCGGTCGCGCGGACCGCGATCGCGCGTATTGAGGTGGCTCAGCTGATCTCCCGCGACCGCTGGGCATCCTCTCCCAATGTGTCTTTATTCCTTAGCTCAATCCCTTACAGCTGCATGCTGGTTGACGTTAGGGATCCTCGTGCTACTCCTCACCGGCGCTCGTGTGTGCGGCATGGGTTGGAACTGGGTTTTTAGTCTTGGTGGGTAGGCAGGGCTTATTTACTGTGCGGGTAGGTAGGTGTAGGGAATTATATATGGGTAGGTAGGTGTTCGTTGTGGGTTCGATAGCTCGTTACTTGACATGTGCAAGGCACATTGTCACAATTTCTATAAAACAACATTATATTTTTTTGTTTTAATATTAACTAATTTGAAAAGTTATGAATGATTTTTAAAACATAATTCATAAATTATTTTATTAAAAACAACATATAATAGTTATTTAAAACTATTATAAATATAATAAGCAATTTAAAGTAAAAAGTTGAACAAAATTTCAATAAGGTCAGTTAAATATGCATACAATATATGCTTAAATTCATATATATATGGGGTATTCCACGTGAAGTGGTCCGATCAAAATTTTAAAATGCACCAAATTTTGGGTACACTTTGCAAATGTTTTTCAGAATACAGAAAAAAATTTTTAGGTACAGGAATCTATTTGCTCAAAAGTTATTCTAACCTCAAAAAGTGAATTTTTCCATATTTTTTTCAACACCAGCTGGGTTTACCGCTATATAACTCCAAATCTACCAACTTTTACTATAGAACATTATATGTAACATTCGTTGCTAATTATATCTAGAATTTATTCTTCTGGGTTAGAATTTCTAATCTCAAGGTCAATGTTACATAAACTACATGTCAATATTCAACTTAAAAAAAGTGCAAGTGCGCCACCTTTGATTTTTTCATCCAAAAGTCTAAAAGAAAGCTTGGAGCAATACCTTTCAAATGGTCTGTAGCATTTTTATGGTCTCCAATTCTGTAAAAAGTTATGACAATTTAAAGAAACACGAAATTTTTTTAAAAATTTAAATGGGAATTACCATGTTAATTTTTGTGAATTTTTTGTCTTTCTTTAAATTGTCATAAGTTTTTACAGAATTAGAGGCCATAAAAATGCTACAGACCATTTGAAAGGTATTGCTCCAAGCTTTCTTTTAGACTTTTGGATGAAAAAATCAAAGGTGGCGCACTTGCACTTTTTTCAAGTTGAATATTGACATGTAGTTTATGTAACATTGACCTTGAGATTAAAAATTCTAACCCAGAAGAATAAATTCTAGATATAATTAGCAACGAATGTTACATATAATGTTCTATAGTAAAAGTTGATAGATTTTGAGTTATATAGCGGTAAACCCTGCTGGTGTTGAAAAAAATATGGAAAAATTCACTTTTTGAGGTTAGAATAACTTTTGAGCAAATAGATTCCAGTACCTAAAAATTTTTTTCTGTATTCTGAAAAACATTTGCAAAGTGTACCCAAAATTTGGTGCATTTTAAAATTTTGATCGGACCACTTCACGTGGAATACCCCATATACTTATATTTATTTGTTTTTATTATTTTCTTATAAATATATAACCATTCATAATTTCACAATATCAATTATTTACTTTGATATACATATATATAAAATAAATGTATCAAATATTCTAAATATATTCTAAAATTGTTAAAAGTGAAAGTGGAATTTTCCGACATAAGTAAAAGAAAAATGCAACGCAGATGCATTTTATCTTTACGACCATAACGGTTTTTCGAAAAAAAAAATCTGACACTCGTCTAGCAATTTATTACTTCCAGACGATTGTCAAACTTTGTAACGTACTTTTTTTTTTAACCCATGCAAGGATGTCAAGTGGCCGCGCGGTGGTCCCAAAAGGTTTTTTTTTTATATTACTTTTACTTTTACGACCCTTCGAGGAAAAGAGTCGGTCAAATTACCAAATCTTATCCTAGAAGGAAATCGTAAAGTATGCTAAGAAAATTCTATTCATGGGCTAAATGCATTAAACAAAAATGTATATATATATATATATATATTTACGTAGAATGGAAGAAAAACTAACCGACATTACACCCCCACTGAAAAACGGTTACTAATGGAGTGTAATGACAATAGTAAACGTACGTATTATGGGTTTATGGATAGATAGGGTTTATGTTCATTTTCTTTAACTATTTGTAAAGGTGGGTAAACTGATGTTGGATTAGGTGCAGTAGGATTAACTTCAGCTTCGTTAGCTTCTAAATCAGACATTCTCACAGGCTGGTAATTGATAGTTGAATTTTGAGGTTGCATTGTGTTATTAGAGTAATTTAGATGAATCAAGAAATTCGCCAAACCACTCCACACTGCGCTCAATAAATGGGTTGACCATCCAAAAATTGAATGCAATGTATATCCTCGAATTGCAACATTAATGACAGTTTTAATAAACTGTATTATTAAAAGGATACTAATGAAACCAGCACTGACAGTACCGAAAGTCATGAATCTGGACCATACACGATCCCAGGCCGACTCAGCAAGTCTTGTCATTGCATCTTCGTTCATTAATTTAATTAGGGTACCCTCTTGATTAGCCACGGGGTTACCGTTAATTTCTCTTGCAAGATCATTTGAAAGAGCTGGTCTTTCTACAGGAAATATGATGCGTTCTCTTAATTCATTCAAATCCTTATCTGTGTATATGCCCGCTGTAGCTAACTCTGCTGGATTAGTATATTTCCAGGTGGCTTGTGTTAGTGGTTTAATAATATGGGGTGGGATAGCTTCGGAAACGGTAGGTAGTACTTTATACCAAGATTTTCCAACTTGATAATAGGATGGTAATAAGGTATTACAAGCTACTTGTGTACCTTTATTTTTAAGAATATGTGTTCTGGGAGTTAGGAAATACGTTAATTTACCTCTTTCAACTTGCAATTCTGCATAACAATAAGTACCAGGTTTAATTTTAACCTCAACAGGTATACATTTTATGATATGGACAACTTCACCGCTCAACACGGCCATATATCCGGGTCCTTGCATATGGTTATATGCGAACTCATCAGGTGATTGAGTTGCAATAGATAAAGCATTTTTCAAAGTTTGTCGTTCTAAATTACAACGTTGTACTAATACATCACGATACAGTTGTTTGATTTGGGTGCGAATATGTTTCTCTACATAGACAAATTTTGAATTTACATATGCAAATATATCCAAGTTAGAAACTGAGACTTTCTTATTTAAAGCATAAGATTCACCTTTAGTAGTTTCAAATATAACTAATTTAGGGTGCTCAGTACGAACTATGATATATCCACATACTGAGTCACGAGATTTTGCTGACAATGCAAATGTAATATCGCTTGTGGTCAATGAATACACAGTCTAGAGTGTGTCTAATTGATAATCAATCATTTTATTGGCAAATCCTTCATATAGGACACCATATTGTTTGAAATTACAATTGTCTTCTGGAATTGGTTTCCAGAATGTATATCCACCTTCCAGATCTAGGCATTCACCTTCGGTTAGCGTACATGATGTACCGGAGCGTAAGTGAATTTGATTACTATTTAGATTTACTCTAGCAATATAGGCAGTAAGAGTTACTTTCAATGTGCCCTAAACTACCACAGATTCCCATGTACCATAGGGGTCTGAAAAACTCGCTCCGTTACAACGACCATCTGTATTCAAAAAACCGGCAAATGTCAGACTGTGTGTAATGGTACGATTTACACGCAATCCTTGAATCACATGAGCATCGCCAAATTTCATAATACCAGTTTTATGAATTTCATCGCATGCATGGTGGCCTATTTCGTATATGTATTCTACTTCTCCATGTTTTACTACAGAAATGTGAGAATACATGCCACAGTAATATACTGTCCTATGGATTTCGAGTTTACATTGTATTATCGATGTTTCAGTATATTCATTAATTTGAAGAAGATGGACATACTGCTTAGTTACAGTGATATTTTCATCCGGTATATCACAGTCTCCTACTTCTGTTAAAGACAAAGTAGTCACATTCATATGGCGTGAACCGCAGTCATATCCAATCAAACCATGTACAATAGGGACTAAAAAGAGGGAGATGTACAAATATTTATCCATTTTTTTATTCTGTAATCATAAGAAAATGTATTATGAACAAATCTAAAAAGAAAAACTTTGTATATTTGATTTTAGGCAATTATATATTTTTATTAAATTGATGAAATTTTCTTAAATTGTTAAAGGAAACAATTTGAATAGAATTATTTAATTTAATTTGAACTAAATTCTTAACTATTTTCTGTATTTTATATGAACTTAAATAATTATTACCAAATTTATTGTACTTATGCTATGTTAATAAAAATACATAATCTCTTGTTTCCATTTCTGAAAAACAAAAGAGAAAGAAATTGTTTAGATAAAGTTTTATTAATCTACGTCACTAGATTTGGGTTTCTTTTTACTTTTAAACTTTTTAGAATCTTCGCTATGTATATGTGATAATCGTAATCTATTTGCATGTACAATTTTATTACTATTTTTAATTTGAATTCGGACATTATTGTTATTTATAATTTCTAATATTTTATAAGGACCTGAATATTGATCTCCAAATTTACCAGGTTTTGGACCCGATAATAAAAATACAAAATCTCCTACTCTAAAATTTCTAGGGTGAATAAATCTATCGAAATATTTTTTTGATTTAAATTTTGAAGATACTAAATTATCGTAAGCTAATTTATGTATACCGTTTAACCTAGTCACTAAATCTACTAAACTTGACAAAAATTGATTTTATTGCCAAGTTTAAGTTGCTTAAAGTTTGAAATGTAACGTCCCCTGGCTGTAACAAGGCCATAATCGCATATTATCAGGTGCTATTACAGGCGCATTTCTTTATTTCAAAAACGGGTTCGAAACTTAATTGTTCATTTTGATAACCACAATTAAAATCAAGTTGAAAATCTGAACATTTATTGATTTTTAAAGTGCACTGAACATGCTAAACTTTGTAACAAACTTGTTATCAATAATAGCTGTGTTATGACTAATGTCTTCAAAATAATTGTAAACATAAAACATTTTTCTAACCAGGTGAAATTGTTAACTTTTGGTTTACTTTAAACGTAAAAATTTTATTTTTAATATTTCATGATGTTAAGCAAATAATACGGGCATATTATTGTGGTAATTCAGCGGTTACCTTTTTTAATGTAATTCCTCTGGCAGAGTATAAGTGGAAGACTAATAAACTTTTTAAAACCAATTCATAGAGTAAATTTGAAATAAAGTAACTACATAAAAACAGTATTATTCCGATTTGGAAATTTTGATTGTTAACGTAATAAAATTAAAAAAAACAATCTATGTAATGTCCCCTGGCGTGTAACGTCCCTTGTCCAAATTTCTTTTATAACAAATAATCGATGCTGATCATTACATGCTTTACTGTTTTGACCAAAAATAAACATTATTTCTTAACAATTGTTTTCTCCTTGAATATTTCCGAAAAAAGATACTTCACATACCTTTTAAAAACCGATATGGTATTCTCATACGACTTTATATTCTCTTTATTATGCCCGATATTGAGTGTAAACACTTTCCTCTCCTGGCGACGTATTTACAATGCTTATTTGGTACTACAAATTTCTAAGAATACGTAGCTTAACGGAGTCCAGAATGTTTCGAATTGTGCTTCTAATTCACTCATTTGAAGTCCATCGTCATGATTAATTTGTTAATTAATTTTTTATTATTGTTATTATCAATTAGCTTATGCCTTAATAAAAATACATAATCCTTGTTTCAGTTCTGAAAAACAAAAGAGGCAAAGAAATTTTTAGATTAAAGTTTTATAATCTACGTCAAAGATTTGGGTTTCTTTTCTTTTAAACTTTTAGAATCTTCGCTTATGTATATGTGTAATCGTAATTATTTGCAGTACAACTTTTTTACTATTTTTAATTTGAATTCGGACATTATTGTTTATTTATAATTTTAATATTTTATAGGACCTGATATGATCTCCAAATTACCAGGTTTTGGACCCGATAATCAAAAATACAAATCTCCTACTCTAAAATTTCTAGGGTGAATAATCGATCGAAAATATTTTTTTGATTTAAATTTTGAAGATACTCAATTATCGTAAGCTAATTTATGTATACCGTTTAACCTAGTCACTAAATCTACTATATATCCTTTATAGGTAGGTAATAAATCGCCTTCTCTCAACGGATCATTAGAAGGGAGTCTAGCTAACCTTCCAAATATTACTTCATATGGAGTGTGTTTAGTACTTTCTTGCACACATGTATTATAATTTAACATAGCCAATTCCACCCAGTTATCCCATTCACTATCTTGTGAAGTATATTGTTTAAGAAATTGCATGATGAGATCGTTCTAAAGATCCATTAGAAGCTGGATGAAATGCCGTAGTTCTTATTTTTTTTATTTTAAATCGTTTTGCTATTCGATTCATTAAACTACTAAGAAAATTCTTACCTTGGTTTGTTAAAATTATTTTAGGAGAACCAAATATGCATATAAATCTTCTTATGAAAGCATCAGCTATTGTAGAAGACAAAGTATTGGGTAAAGGAATAGCCATACAAAATTTCGAAAATTGATCTTGTAATGTCAATTTATATTCATTTCCTTGTAATGTTGGTTTTAAAGGCCCAACTATATCCATAGCCACTTTTTCTAGTGGAACTCCTGGTGTATCAGTAATAACCATTGGTTGTTTAGTTTTAAGTCGAACTAATTTCTTTAGTTGACACTCTAAACATTGCTGAATTCTTCGTTGAATATCATCCTTTAAATTTTCCCAATAATATTCCCGACGTACTCTATTAAAGGTTTTCGAAACACCTCTATGACCTCCAATAGGTGATTTATGAGATACATATTTCAATTCACCTTTACATACAATGGTTTTAATTTGTGTTTGTGTAAACACTTCATTTATACAACTAAGAACTTCAGTCCATTCTAGATTTTCAATAAATTGACTTTTTGCAATATTGAATTCAGATGTTTTAGATTTCACTAATAATTGACAAAGAACATATAATGTATTTTTAATATTCTCTTTTATTTTTGATAATGATTCTGTATTATTTCCTCTAATACATAAAGTAAATAAATGATTTTTCTTTTTCGATATTTCTTTTACTTCCCCAAATTCCATAGTATAATTAGGATCTATCTTTTGGAACTTTATTAGTTGTCTAGCGCCTTCGTCACATGGACTTCCATCTGTTCGCACAAAAAATATTATATTACTAAATCTATGTGGTAATGGTTCCTTTGTTTCAACTATTTTGTTAGTAATTAATTTATTAAAATTTGTACTTTTGTAGGAGGATTTTTCAAAAGACTGATCTGAAAGATCATCTGATTCATCTTCTAGAGAGTCTTCAAATATTTCTGGTTGTTTTAACCCTTTAGATTTAACTACTGTCGGCGTAGCCTTAGGTTCCATTTCCATATCATTTTCAGAGTCAATATCACTTTCATAGTAATTAATTTCCTTAATTTTACGTTTTGGTTTATTATTAACTTTATTATATTTATTATTTGTTTTTTTCATATGTTTCTCCTTATTATTTAAATTTGTATTATCTACATTGTCTACTTCAACAGGTTTTTCAAATCGTTTCTTCTGTGCCCTTGTAATAGCATTTACATTAACGGGTTCAACTGGATTTCTGGATAAAGCGTCTGCATTGGCATTCAGTTTACCAGGTTTATATATAATAGTATAATCATATTCTGATAGTTTAAATCTCCATTTTTGAACTCTAGTGTTGAGATCTGCAGTTTTAAACCAAATAAAAGGTTGATGATCAGTTATAATAGTCAATTTAGTGTTATAAACATAACTTCTAAAAGTGTTTACACTATGTACAATTGCAAGAGCTTCTTTTTCATAAACTTCATATTTTAATTCTGAATTACGGAGTACACGAGAAGTGTAGGCAATAGGTAGATCTTTCCCAATAATTCCTTGAGATAGCACACCTCCTATGGCATAACCAGATGCATCAGTAGTAATATTATAAGGTTTCGATAAATCTGGCAATTGCAATAACGGTGCATGACACAGCATATATCTTAAAGTTTGAAAAGCATTCTCTGTTTTTTCATCACAATTAAAAGGAATGTCTTTTTGTAATAACTTTGTTAGAGATTTAGCTATTAAAGCAAAATTCTTTATAAATCGACGATAATAACCAGCGAATCCTACAAACTGACGAACATTTTTAATATTTTTAGGTGTTGGATATAATTTAACGGCTTCTATCTTTTTAGGGTCGGGTTTAAGTCCTTCTTGACTTAACTCATGTCCTAAATAAATTACTTTTTCTTTTAAAAATTCACACTTATCAGCTTGAAGTTTCAAACCAGCATCTCTGAGTCGACTCATTAACAATTTAATTTTCTTATCATGTTCCTCTATGGAATTAGCGTATATTACAATATCATCTAAATAAACAAATAATATTTTGCCTTGCAAACCAACTAAAACATCATTCATTAATCTTTGAAAAGTTGCTGGAGCATTTTTAAGTCCAAATGGCATCCTAGCAAATTCAAAATGTCCGAAGGGACTACTAAATGCTGTTTTATGAGCGTCTCGCGGATCCATTTTTATTTGATGAAATCCCGAGGCCAAATCCAAAACTGTGTTCATCTTACTGGATCCTACTTGATAAAAAATCTCAGTAATATTAGGTAAAGGATAAGCATCTTGAATAGTTTTTTCATTTAATTCTCTAAAATCTAACACCATTCGCCATCTCGGCTTTCCAGATGAATCCGGTTTCTTCGGTACAATCCAAAGAGGTGTATTATATGGTGAAGTTGAATGTCTTATAATGCCTGCATCAAGTAACTCTTGTACTTGACGATTTACCTCATCTTTTAAAGCATGTGGAAATTTATATTGTTTTGAATTAATAGGTTCATCATCAACAGTAGGTATTCGATGTCGAACTATATTAGTTCCTTGTAATTCATCTCCTGGTTTAATGAAAACATCTTCATTTTCTTTTATTAATTTTAATACATATTCTTTTTCTTTATCTTTTAAATGATCAGTTCTAATTAACTGAGTTATATCCACTTTTTCAGTATGCGATGTGGATGACTTCAATTCGGTATTTAGTGTCACATTGAAAATATTTTGAATAACTTCATTTTCCGAATTATCTTGTATGTTTAAATCTTCCATAATTCCTGATTGTTGCATAAGAAATGCATTTGTAAAATTTTCAAAATCTGAAATATCACTTGTAACTTCATTGATATATTCCGATCCTGCGTAGGCATGTACAGAGATATTTTCTATATTCTCATCAATTTTTTTTATAATTAACTTTTAGAATTTCCATTGGCACTATATTTGTTTTAATTTCACAAATCAATTTAGAATAATCAATAATGACACCAGATTTATTTAAAAAGTCTGCTCCAAGTATTCCTTCTTCAATTATATCCACATCATCTGGTATTACATAAAAAATGGCTGAATGACCATATACACAAATTTCCATTAATCCAAGAATAGGAATTATTTCTGATCCTATCCCTTTTAAAAGCAATCTTGATTTATTTATTTCAATCTGTTTATTTTTCAATAAATTTTCTTTTATAATATTTATTTCCGCACCTGTATCTATTAAGAAATTAACAGGTGTATTCGTCGGTGGATTTTTCACCTCAATAAACGGTACCATTATTACTGTTCAATTCTGAAATATTAGCTAATCCTAATATTTTTCATCAAATAATGGTTCAAAATATTGTTGTATTTGATTTTTGCATTATTAATTATTAAACATTGATCCTGAAGATCAATTTTTGCATTAACCTTCAAATGATCAGTTCTAATTAACTGAGTTATATCCACTTTTTCAGTATGCGATGTGGATGACTTCAATTCGGTATTTAGTGTCACATTGAAAATATTTTGAATAACTTCATTTTCCGAATTATCTTGTATGTTTAAATCTTCCATAATTCCTGATTGTTGCATAAGAAATGCATTTGTAAAATTTTCAAAATCTGAATATCACTTGTAACTTCATTGATATATTCCGATCCTGCGTAGGCATGTACAGAGATATTTTCTATATTCTCATCAATTTTTTTTATAATTAACTTTTAGAATTTCCATTGGCACTATATTTGTTTTAATTTCACAAATCAATTTAGAATAATCAATAATGACACCAGATTTATTTAAAAAGTCTGCTCCAAGTATTCCTTCTTCAATTATATCCACATCATCTGGTATTACATAAAAATGGCTGAATGACCATATACACAAATTTCAATTAATCCAAGAATAGGAATTATTTCTGATCCTATCCCTTTTAAAAGCAATCTTGATTTATTTATTTCAATCTGTTTATTTTTCAATAAATTTTCTTTTATAATATTTATTTCCGCACCTGTATCTATTTTTTTTTTTTTTTTTTTTTTTTTTTTTTTTTTTTTTTCGTGGGAAACTGGAGAAATCTTACATAAGACGACGACGAGGGTCCGCACTCGTCGCCAGTGCCGGATTCTTACCGGCTAAAACTCCAAACCCAACGCTTTCACCTGCCCAGCCCGGAACTGTTTTTCACATTACTTCAAGCTGGGAGGCGTGTCTTATGACATGCGTCAATTCGGTCGGTCCTGTTTCTTCTTTCCTCCCTCGATGAGACTGCCACTTATCGTGAAGCGGCCTTTCTGGCGGTATCGAGCGCGCGCCTAAAGGTGGCACAGGCTCCGGACCCCGCCACGTGAGACACTCCCTCAGCATCCTTTGATGGACAAAGAAAGCATTTGGGAGCGCTCTTGCAGTTCTTAAGGTTGTGTCCAGGCTCGCCGCACTTGTAGCACGACGAGGACCTGTCCACTCCCTTACAATTCCGTTTCGTGTGGCCGAAGTCTAGGCACCGATAGCACCTCTCGACCAAGACTCGATCCCGAACGCGACAGCTTACGAAGCCGACGCAGAGATGCCGCATCGACTTCAGCTTGTCAGCGCTCTCGTGATCCAGCTTCACGATGGCTGTCTTCTGTTGACTGCGGTTTAGGCCCAAAAGCGTCACCTCTCGGCCCTCAGGCGAAGAAGTAAGCACTTTATTTAGGGCTGCCACCACTTCGTCCCTCGTTGTGAGAGCGTCCAGGTCTCTGATCTCAAGGGTAACCCTTCGATCTCGGACTCGAACTTCTCCCATTCCTTGGGTAGCAGTACGCACTTTCTCCGCGAATACTGCCGCATCGGTTTTTTTGCCTAGCCGAAGCAGGACGTCCCCCCGCCCAGTGGGCCGCACACTTAGAACCTGCGCGCCACTGTCGTCCGGATTCACTTCCTTTCGGAGCTTCCCCAGAACTTCAGCAAACGTTCGGTTCCTCGCGATTGTGACCACCAGGGTGGATACCGGCGCCTTCTGGCGCTTTCTCCTGTCAAGAGGCGCCTGTCCCGACTTAACCGTCGGCTTCTTCTTTTCCACCACAGGCTTGGACTTGGATTGCTCCTTGTCCTTACCAGGTGGTGGCACCTCCTTGCGAGGTTTCTTCTTCTTACGGGTTTTAGAGGCCTCGGGTGGGCTTTGAGGGCCCTCCCTACTCCTCTTTGAGCCTGTATCTTGGCTGTAGCCGCGATGACGGCTTTAGCAATGATGCCTCTTCTCTTAGGCCGCCGACGATTCTCGTGGCCAACTCGATAATCCTCGACTTGGCATTTGTAATCATCGACTGCTAAAGACATCTTCTTCGTTTTCCCCGTAGAGCTCTTGTACAAGAGCGTCTACTGTTTTCAACCCTGTTTTGACAACCATGGAAATGTTTGGCTGCTTTGCACAAGCTGCCAACATTGCCTGAAGTTCTTTTTTCAGATGGTCGTAAGTGGAGTCGATCTCCTCCTGCGCCTTCTCCACCTTCTCGTATTCCTTACGGAACACTTCTATCTCCTCTTGAGATTCTCTGCTATAGGCAGAGATGCCGCTGATGGCGCTACCAATGCTGGTAACGCTACCGCTTCGTAACCTGCTTGCAGAAGGAAGACTCAGCATCTGGGATAGCGGCTGCTGTTGGGGGTTTTCTTTCGAGGACCCCGCCTCTGACGTGATGTTAGAACTAAGCGGTTTGTGGCCTCCCCCAAAATCCATGAGGCCAGCGCCGGCCACCGGGGCTTTCACCCGATCGGAACCGACGACGGGATTCACTCCTAGTTTGGAGTTGCCCGCTTGGGGTAGTATGTTTTCATCTCGCTTGCTCATACTTCTGGTTGTACTGTTTGGTCCACGGAGATTATTTTATTTCACCTCTACCCTTCACGCTAGAGTGACGAGCATTCCCCCATCCGCCACCCGGGGGACGCGCCGCATACGGGGACAGGACACCCCGCGCGGCACCTGTATCTATTAAGAAATTAACAGGTGTATTCGTCGGTGGATTTTTCACCTCAATAAACGGTAGACCATTATTACTGTTCAATTCTGAAATATTAGCTAATCCTGAATATTTTTCATCAAATAATGGTTCAAAATATTGTTGTAATTTGATTTTTGCATTATTAATTATTAAACATTGATCCTGAAGATCAATTTTTGCATTAACCTTCAAAAAAAAGTTTGTTCCTAATACACCATCATGGCTTATAGGAAATGAATTATTTACCACCATAAATGTAATATTGTAACCAAAAATACGTATGTCGACTGTTCCCAAAGAGTCGATATGATTTGATCCGATACCTTTTAATTTAACATCTGATGAAGGTTTAAAATACTTTACTTCGGGTATAGCATGTATTTTGATTATATTTGCTTCGGATCCTGTATCTAACATAAAAGAATAAAACGGATCAATAGGATTCAATTTAATTGTAATATGAGGAATTCCTATATAAGGTTTAAATCCATTTAAGGGAGTATTAATTCTCCTATCATATTGTCGTATTCTGTCATGTTCGGTAAGCACGCTTGCGATTCTATAGTAGTCACCCTTGCCGTGCTCTTCCTTTGGTGACTCTGATCGTTTTTTTGCTGTTCTTTAAATTTCAGTTTCCTACATTCAGTGGTTATATGGCCAATTTTTTTACAATAATTACATTCTAATCTTTGTTTCATATTTGAATCTTGATATGAGATATTTTTAAATCTGCATGTAGCAGCAGTATGCCCTACATTATGGCATAATTGACAAGATAATTTATTTCTTGTTTCAAAAGCAGTTGATTTATTTTGTTTCAATTGATAACAATTATTTGCTAAATGTCCGACTCTGTTACATATTTGGCAACTTTTATCAATAGCAATAGTATTAACATTTAAAGTGCATTAATTTGCTATATGGCCAATTCGACTGCATAATTGACATTTTTGCATTGTAAAACAATTAGATGCTATATGTCCTTGTTTATCACATAATTGACATTTTAAAATTTCTTTATTTTTCCTGAAACATTGTTCTTCTCCATGGCCTGGTTTTTTACATTAGCTGCATATTTTCCTTTTACATGAAAAAGTATCGTGTCCTTCTTCCTGACAATTACCACATATTAAGTAAGTTCTTTTTATCTTCATTGCTTGTGATTTATCCATATTCTTCGTAAAGCCTTTCTTGCTTCTAAGTCTCTTTCAACTTGATTTGCTTTTTTTAACAATATCTCCATATCGTCAGTGAAATCAATCCTTTGCTCTATTTCTGCTTTTAATCCTCTTTTGAAGCAATTAATAATTCCTTCATTTACGCTTTTCTTAAAATCTTCTGATATCGATTTAGATGTCATTTTTTTACTTCTAAAGTGCTCTTTCCTATATCTCTAATTCTATTTGCAAAAGATATAGTGCTTTCATGATCACCTTGATACTGACTACCTAATTCGCCTAACAATTCTTCGACTGTTCTTGCAGGTGAATATATACTTTTTAAATAATCCTTAAGTGATTCAACCTTATTAAAAGTTTGTCCTGAAATGGTTTGTCTTGCTTCCCCTATTAATTTAGATCGCAAGAATTTCGTAAAATTTAGCTCCGATGCAGCATCAATCATTTCCTTGGCTTCATCGCATCCTTCAAGAAACTGACTCAAAGGTATATTTTTGCCGTCATACTATGGTACAATTCACAGAGCATCTTTTAATGTTACCATTTGAACAGAAGGTGTTGTATTGGAATATACATTAGATTGCGTCATGGTATTTTCTGATTCAACAATAGTATTTTGATCTTCAAAGAATGTTTCAATGAGTGTTGAATTCTTTATATCTTCGTTACTCTGCTCTAAAGAGTCAATATCGCTTGATTCTGATGAATCTGATTCTTGTTTTTTAGGATTTTTAGAAAAAGGATTGAAATTATCCACTTCAATTTGTTTATCAATATCGTTTTTAACTTGATTCCTAGTTATACGACTATTCATCTAAACTTATTTTATTAAGATTTTATTTTAAAAAAAAAACTTTTGTTTTAGAAAATAGTATAGGATTTTTTTTTACTTAACTAATAATTATGGGATTGTTAATTAATATATAATTTATGAAAGAAATATATATAAATATATATATATATACATAGTATATATATATTATATCTATATTTATATATATAAGATAATATTTTCTTTTTTTAATTTTATTTATTACTTTATTATTGATACCTTTATTATTATAATTTTCATTTATTACAATTTTACACAATTAATTATCACAATTTTATTATAATATTTATTTTCCTTTAACTTTTATTAACGCTCGTATTTTTTTATCAGCAGATAATTTAGTTTATTTTAGTACATTTCCTTTTAGCAAATTAGTGGAGTTCTTCTTAATTTTACTGTCTGCATAAAGAAATCCTTGCATGTTCTAACAGGAATTTTTATTACCCTCATGTGGGGCATTTATTCAAGATTAAATCAATTCTTTCATCTAAAGGCAAAAGATTTTCTGGTGGTGGCGGCGGCAAAATTTCTTCGTTTGTGGGGGTGGAAGCGGAGGATTTCTTAATCTTTCTAAGATGTCTTGTTTCTTCTTCTCCTGCTGTTCCTTCTTTTGTTTTTCCAGAATTTTAATTTTTTATATACGGCTTTCGGAATCCAAGGTTTCCCTTCAGCTCGTAATTGCGCTTTCCTAGCTAACAACCTAGCTACAGATCCTGGGCGCTTCTTTACTGATTCGTAATTAACTATATCACTCACTAAAGTTAAACAAAATAATGTCCGAATTACTTAGAGAATATTTTATTAAAAAGTTTTTATAATGTTTTAATCATTATTATTTTTATAAGATTTTTTTTTTACTTTTAATTTCGAATTATAACAAAATTTTTCCTTAAAAGATTACTTTATCGTAACTCTTATAATTGCATATTAATTTAACTTCAGTTTATTGAAAGCTTTTTCAAGTTTTGAAACTTCAAAATCTATTTCTTTTGAAGATTTTACTTGAAATAAATTTATACTAGTTTTAGTTACACTAGTTAACAACCCTCGTACAATTTTTAATTCTTTTTGTAATTTATCTACTTTAAAATGTGCATCTGCCGCAACTCTTCCCAAAACTATATTCGCATTTTGTAATCTTTCAATTGACAAATCTTTAAATCTGCATGTAGCAGCAGTATGCCCTACATTATGGCATAATTGACAAGATAATTTATTTCTTGTTTCAAAAGCAGTTGATTTATTTTGTTTCAATTGATAACAATTATTTGCTAAATGTCCGACTCTGTTACATATTTGGCAACTTTTATCAATAGCAATAGTATTAACATTTAAAGTGCATTTATTTGCTATATGGCCAATTCGACTGCATAATTGACATTTTGGCATTGTAAAACAATTAGATGCTATATGTCCTTGTTTATCACATAATTGACATTTTAAAATTTCTTTATTTTTCCTGAAACATTGTTCTTCTCCATGGCCTGGTTTTTTACATTAGCTGCATATTTTCCTTTTACATGAAAAAGTATCGTGTCCTTCTTCCTGACAATTACCACATATTAAGTAAGTTCTTTTTATCTTCATTGCTTGTGATTTATCCATATTTCTTCGTAAAGCCTTTCTTGCTTCTAAGTCTCTTTCAACTTGATTTGCTTTTTTAACAATATCTCCAATATCGTCAGTGAAATCAATCCTTTGCTCTATTTCTGCTTTTAATCCTCTTTTGAAGCAATTAATAATTCCTTCATTTACACTTTTCTTAAAATCTTCCGATATCAATTTAGAAGTCATTTTTTTTTACTTCTAAAATGCTCTTTCCTATATCTCTAATTCTATTTGCAAAAGATATAGTGCTTTCATGATCACGTTGATACTGACTACCTAATTTGCCTAACAATTCTTCGACTGTTCTTGCAGGTGAATATATACTTTTTAAATAATCCTTAAGTGATTCAACTTTATTAAAAGTTTGTCCTGAAATGGTTTGTCTTGCTTCCCAAATTAATTTAGATCGCAAGAATTTCGTAAAATTTGGCTCCGATGCAGCATCTATCATCTCCTTGGCTTCATCGCATCCTTCAAGAAACTGACTTAAAGCTATATTTTTACCTTCATACTCTGGTACAATTCTCAGAGCATCTTTTAATGTTACCATTTGAACAGAAGGTGTTGTATTGGAATATACATTAGATTGCGTCATGGTATTTTCTGATTCAACAATAGTATTTTGAACTTCAAAGAATGTTTCAATGAGTGTTGAATTCTTTATACCTTCGTTACTCTGCTCTAAAGAGTCAATATCGCTTGATTCTGATGAATCTGATTCTTGTTTTTTAGGATTTTTAGAAAAAGGATTGAAATTATCCACTTCAATTTGTTTATCGATATCGTTTTTAGCTTGATTCCTAGTTATACGACTATTCATCTAAACTTATTTTATTAAGATTTTATTTTAAAAAAAAAACCTTTTGTTTTAAGAAAAATAGTATAGGATTTTTTTTACTTAACTAATAATTATGGGATTGTTAATTAATATATAATTTATGAAAGAAATATATATATATATATATATATATATATATATATATATATATATATATATATATATATATATAAGAATAATATTTTCTTTTTTTTTAAATTTTATTTATTACTTTATTATTGATACACTTTATTTATTATAATTTTCATTTATTACAATTTTACACAATTAATTATCAACAATTTTATTATAATATTTATTTTCCTTTAACTTTTTATTAAACGCTCGTATTTTTTTATCAGCAGATAATTTAGTTATTTTAGTAACATTTCCTTTTAGCAAATTAGTGGATTTCTTCTTAATTTTTACTGTCTGCATAAAAGAATCCTTGCATGTTCTACAGGAATTTTTATTACCCTCATGTGGGCATTTATTCAAGATTAAATCAATTCTTTCATCTAAAGGCAAAAGATTTTCTGGTGGTGGCGGCGGCAAAATTTCCTTCGTTTGTGGGGGTGGAAGCGGAGGATTTCTTAATATTTCTAAGATTTCTTGTTTCTTCTTCTCCTGCTGTTCCTTCTTTTGTTTTTCCAGAATTTTTAATTTTTTATATACGGCTTTCGGAATCCAAGGTTTCCCTTCAGCTCGTAATTGCGCTTTCCTAGCTAACAACCTAGCTACAGATCCTGGGCGCTTCTTTACTGATTCGTAATTAACTATATCACTCACTAAAGTTAAACAAAATAATGTCCGAATTACTTAGAGAATATTTTATTAAAAAGTTTTTATAATGTTTTAATCATTATTATTTTTATAAGATTTTTTTTTTACTTTTAATTTCGAATTATAACAAAATTTTTCCTTAAAAGATTACTTTATCGTAACTCTTATAATTGCATATTAATTTAACTTCAGTTTATTGAAAGCTTTTTCAAGTTTTGAAACTTCAAAATCTATTTCTTTTGAAGATTTTACTTGAAATAAATTTATACTAGTTTTAGTTACACTAGTTAACAACCCTCGTACAATTTTTAATTCTTTTTGTAATTTATCTACTTTAAAATGTGCATCTGCCGCAACTCTTCCCAAAACTATATTCGCATTTTGTAATCTTTCAATTGACAAATCTTTAAAATGTAAAAGATGCGAATGACTATAAATCATACGTTTATTTTCCGCTATTTTGTTTTCTAATATATTTATTTTATTTATGAATTCATTATTTTCAAACCCATAGATTTCTAAAATAGGACTCATTTAAGTGAACAAAATTAATTAATTAAAGTTAATAGAAATATCTATAATATTTATGTTTTTATTGTCTTTTAAAATTCAAGAATATTCACTAATAATTCAAATAAATAAATTCAAATATGATTTTTTTTAAAACATTTTAATTTTTTTTTAAAATCCGGTTCTAATTTATTCCTGAAGTACAAAAAGAAGAATTTTAAAAACCTTAATATATATATCATTTGCTTTTAAAGTATATGAATAAAAAAAAAATATTCATTTTTTTTTATAAGAAATGAAAAAGAGAGCAAATGACGAAGCACAAAATTTAATTTACAGTTAATTTTATAAATTATCCCCCCGGGGCCTCCAAGAAATTTTAGTATGTGATGTCGGTATCACAACTTTTAAATAACTGTTAAGCTTTTGGCCTAGATAATCTTTCCAATAGCCAGGGTTTTAATTTTTGTGCTTGAAGAAAAATCCACTTTCTTCTATTTTATTTCTTATTTTTTTTTTGGGTGATTTCGTTTATAGTGGGCTATTTCACGTCAAGTGGTACGATGAAAATTTTAAATCGCTCCAAAATTTGAAAACAGGCTGGAAATATCTTTCAGAAGATAGAAAAAAATTTTGAGGTGTTAAAAATAATTTGCCTAAGAGTTATTCCACCATGAAAAATGGAAATTTTTCAATTTTTTAGAAAAATTTCTATTTTCAAAACCATTTATCCCAAAATCTATTGATTTTTTTGAAAAAACATTAAAAACAACTTTTGTTCAAAATAATCGTTAGAACTTATCTACCTGGGTTAAAATTCTTAATTTTAACATCTCGAAGAGATAGGGCACTTGGAAATATTGAATATCAAAAAAAGGCGACCACGCCACAATCGATTTTGATCTAACACCGCTCAAAAGAACACATTTTTCGCGAGCTTTCGAATGGCGGTGGTTAGATTATTGGCCAAGACGGTTGGTGTAAGTTATGCCCCATAAACCTCATAAAATCACTCATTTTCATGTATTTTAGGGCATAACTTACACCAGCGGTCTTGGCCAATAATCTAACCACCGCCATTCGAAAGCACTCAAAAAATGTGATCTTTTGAGCAGTGTTAGATCAAAATCGATTGTGGCGTGGTCGCCTTTTTTTGATATTCAATATTTCCAAGTGCCCTATCTCTTCGAGATGTTAAAATTAAGAATTGTAACCCAGGTAGATAAGTTCTAAAGATTATTTTGAACAAAAGTTGTTTTTAATGTTTTTTCAAAAAAATCAATAGATTTTGAAATAAATGCCCTAAAATACATGAAAATGAGTGATTTTATGAGGTTTATGGGGCATAACTTACACCAACCGTCTTGGCCAATAATCTAACCACCGCCATTCGAAAGCTCGCGAAAAATGTGTTCTTTTGAGCGGTGTTAGATCAAAATCGATTGTGGCGTGGTCGCCTTTTTTTGATATTCAATATTTCCAAGTGCCCTATTTCTTCGAGATGTTAAAATTAAGAATTTTAACCCAGGTAGATAAGTTCTAACGATTATTTTGAACAAAAGTTGTTTTTAATGTTTTTTCAAAAAAATCAATAGATTTTGGGATAAATGGCTTTGAAAATAGAAATTTTTCTAAAAAATTGAAAAATTTCCATTTTTCCTGGTGGAATAACTCTTAGGCAAATTATTTTTAACACCTCAAAATTTTTTTCTATCTTCTGAAAGACATTTCCAGCCTGTTTTCAAATTTTGGAGCGATTTAAAATTTTCATCGTACCACTTGACGTGAAATAGTCCATTATTAGGAAAAAGGGAAAGTTATCTAATACGAACTAGCGTATTTATTTATAACTTTTAGGAACGGGTAAAGAAAAAAAAAATATTAAAGAGAACCGCTTTACGAACTTAGCGTATATTTCAGTTCTCTTTGGACAGAATAGGTTTGTGTGTAAATAAAGATTTATAGAAAAGAAAAAGAATATAAGTTTAGATTAATAATTGGATTTATTCTTACTTTCTTTATAAGTTGTGTTTTTCCGTTGACTTATACAAATAATCAAGTTCAAATCACTTAGATTAACTCAGAAAAAAAATAAAAACGTTTGTAACTCAGCAAGCTTGAAAATTGATTAGAAAGTTTGACTTGGATGAACTGAATGGAACTAACTTGTCCTTGCACTTTTCCTTTACACATCACCTCGGTGATGCACTTTTAAGCTCCCACTCTTGCGTAGGAGGGCTGGAAAAGCCTGAGAGTGCAATCCAAAATCGAGCGCACTGACCCTCTAATTGGTTAGTGCAAGGCCCAGAGGCCGTCCTAATTTTCCAAAGGGAGGACCTTTCTGTCTCTCAATCGGTAGTGAAAGTTGAAAAATGCATCGTAAGATGGTATTGCATGTACCATTTAAGCTCATCTTTCAATTTTCATTATAAATTTTAATTTGTTTACGGTAAACATATATAATAATGTTATTCTTAAACTTATTAATATTTATCTAATGTATAAACTTATATAATAAAAGAAACTTGCATGTCACATGCATATGTTTTTTTTTATTACATACATGTAGCATTTATGTTTTTACAACTTAAAATTAACTACAAATTATTATAAAATATAGTTATTACTTAAAAATAATCTAAGTTAATTTCTATAGAAAAATGTAATAACTACAAAGAATATAATAGTTTTTCATTATCATTTTGAAATACATGACATATATATAATACACATATATACATGTAATTTATTTTAACTATTATAAATTCTATTAATTATTACCAATATTCTTATTATTATTTAAAGTTATTAAACATAATTACAACTTTAATATTAAGTATTAAAGTTAACTAATAGTTACATGATATATATATATATATACATATACATATTTATAATCACTATATCTTGTGACGCTGAACTGGGGATCAGGGTGCAGGTTAATGAGGGTCAGCAAATACTTATTAATAAAATAGATATTTATTAAAACTAATATAAAATGACTAAGGGTGGGCGCCAGCCTCGCTACTACGCGACAACTAGTACAATAACTCGCGGGTTATCGTTCACTACTTGGAGCCGTGCTCCGCTGCTTCTATCCCGGTTCGCTGTAGGGGAGGGGAAGGGGAAGGATGGGCCGGACGGGATGCTCGCACGCACTTCCTAGGGTACACGGCGGTACCGTCGGCAGAGAGAGGTAATACCCACACCAACCTTTGCGGAGTATCCTGGACACTTGGTCGGGAGCTGCTAATCTCTATCTCTCTCTTTCTCTCGCACACAATGGCCACACACGCTATTTCTCGTCCGGTAAAGTCGAGTCGACCGTCCGTAGAGCTCTGGCTCTCGTAGCTCGCGAGAGCCGTGGTTCGGCCTACGCTCATGCGCGTGGCTCGTTTTCGGCGGCCAAGTGCGGCGCGATCGTGCGTCGGTCGCGCGGACCGCGATCGCGCGTATTGAGGTGGCTCAGCTGATCTCCCGCGACCGCTGGGCATCCTCTCCCAATGTGTCTTTATTCCTTAGCTCAATCCCTTACAGCTGCATGCTGGTTGACGTTAGGGATCCTCGTGCTACTCCTCACCGGCGCTCGTGTGTGCGGCATGGGTTGGAACTGGGTTTTTAGTCTTGGTGGGTAGGCAGGGCTTATTTACTGTGCGGGTAGGTAGGTGTAGGGAATTATATATGGGTAGGTAGGTGTTCGTTGTGGGTTCGATAGCTCGTTACTTGACATGTGCAAGGCACATTGTCACAATTTCTATAAAACAACATTATATTTTTTTGTTTTAATATTAACTAATTTGAAAAGTTATGAATGATTTTTAAAACATAATTCATAAATTATTTTATTAAAAACAACATATAATAGTTATTTAAAACTATTATAAATATAATAAGCAATTTAAAGTAAAAAGTTGAACAAAATTTCAATAAGGTCAGTTAAATATGCATACAATATATGCTTAAATTCATATATATATGGGGTATTCCACGTGAAGTGGTCCGATCAAAATTTTAAAATGCACCAAATTTTGGGTACACTTTGCAAATGTTTTTCAGAATACAGAAAAAAATTTTTAGGTACAGGAATCTATTTGCTCAAAAGTTATTCTAACCTCAAAAAGTGAATTTTTCCATATTTTTTTCAACACCAGCTGGGTTTACCGCTATATAACTCCAAATCTACCAACTTTTACTATAGAACATTATATGTAACATTCGTTGCTAATTATATCTAGAATTTATTCTTCTGGGTTAGAATTTCTAATCTCAAGGTCAATGTTACATAAACTACATGTCAATATTCAACTTAAAAAAAGTGCAAGTGCGCCACCTTTGATTTTTTCATCCAAAAGTCTAATAACTACAAAGAATATAATAGTTTTTCATTATCATTTTGAAATACATGACATATATATAATACACATATACATGTAATTTATTTTAACTATTATAAATTCTATTAATTATTAACAATATTCTTATTAATATTTAAAGTTATTAAACATAATTACAACTTTAATATTAAGTATTAAAGTTAACTAATAGTTGCATGATATATGTATATACATATACATATTTATAATCACTATATCTTGTGACGCTGAACTGGGGATCAGGGTGCAGGTTAATGAGGGTCAGCAAATACTTATTAATAAAATAGATATTTATTAAAACTAATATAAAATGACTAAGGGTGGGCGCCAGCCTCGCTACTACGCGACAACTAGTACAATAACTCGCGGGTTATCGTTCACTACTTGGAGCCGTGCTCCGCTGCTTCTATCCCGGTTCGCTGTAGGGGAGGGGAAGGGGAAGGATGGGCCGGACGGGATGCTCGCACGCACTTCCTAGGGTACACGGCGGTACCGTCGGCAGAGAGAGGTAATACCCACACCAACCTTTGCGGAGTATCCTGGACACTTGGTCGGGAGCTGCTAATCTCTATCTCTCTCTTTCTCTCGCACACAATGGCCACACACGCTATTTCTCGTCCGGTAAAGTCGAGTCGACCGTCCGTAGAGCTCTGGCTCTCGTAGCTCGCGAGAGCCGTGGTTCGGCCTACGCTCATGCGCGTGGCTCGTTTTCGGCGGCCAAGTGCGGCGCGATCGTGCGTCGGTCGCGCGGACCGCGATCGCGCGTATTGAGGTGGCTCAGCTGATCTCCCGCGACCGCTGGGCATCCTCTCCCAATGTGTCTTTATTCCTTAGCTCAATCCCTTACAGCTGCATGCTGGTTGACGTTAGGGATCCTCGTGCTACTCCTCACCGGCGCTCGTGTGTGCGGCATGGGTTGGAACTGGGTTTTTAGTCTTGGTGGGTAGGCAGGGCTTATTTACTGTGCGGGTAGGTAGGTGTAGGGAATTATATATGGGTAGGTAGGTGTTCGTTGTGGGTTCGATAGCTCGTTACTTGACATGTGCAAGGCACATTGTCACAATTTCTATAAAACAACATTATATTTTTTTGTTTTAATATTAACTAATTTGAAAAGTTATGAATGATTTTTAAAACATAATTCATAAATTATTTTATTAAAAACAACATATAATAGTTATTTAAAACTATTATAAATATAATAAGCAATTTAAAGTAAAAAGTTGAACAAAATTTCAATAAGGTCAGTTAAATATGCATACAATATATGCTTAAATTCATATATATATGGGGTATTCCACGTGAAGTGGTCCGATCAAAATTTTAAAATGCACCAAATTTTGGGTACACTTTGCAAATGTTTTTCAGAATACAGAAAAAAATTTTTAGGTACAGGAATCTATTTGCTCAAAAGTTATTCTAACCTCAAAAAGTGAATTTTTCCATATTTTTTTCAACACCAGCTGGGTTTACCGCTATATAACTCCAAATCTACCAACTTTTACTATAGAACATTATATGTAACATTCGTTGCTAATTATATCTAGAATTTATTCTTCTGGGTTAGAATTTCTAATCTCAAGGTCAATGTTACATAAACTACATGTCAATATTCAACTTAAAAAAAGTGCAAGTGCGCCACCTTTGATTTTTTCATCCAAAAGTCTAAAAGAAAGCTTGGAGCAATACCTTTCAAATGGTCTGTAGCATTTTTATGGTCTCCAATTCTGTAAAAAGTTATGACAATTTAAAGAAACACGAAATTTTTTTAAAAATTTAAATGGGAATTACCATGTTAATTTTTGTGAATTTTTTGTCTTTCTTTAAATTGTCATAAGTTTTTACAGAATTAGAGGCCATAAAAATGCTACAGACCATTTGAAAGGTATTGCTCCAAGCTTTCTTTTAGACTTTTGGATGAAAAAATCAAAGGTGGCGCACTTGCACTTTTTTCAAGTTGAATATTGACATGTAGTTTATGTAACATTGACCTTGAGATTAAAAATTCTAACCCAGAAGAATAAATTCTAGATATAATTAGCAACGAATGTTACATATAATGTTCTATAGTAAAAGTTGATAGATTTTGAGTTATATAGCGGTAAACCCTGCTGGTGTTGAAAAAAATATGGAAAAATTCACTTTTTGAGGTTAGAATAACTTTTGAGCAAATAGATTCCAGTACCTAAAAATTTTTTTCTGTATTCTGAAAAACATTTGCAAAGTGTACCCAAAATTTGGTGCATTTTAAAATTTTGATCGGACCACTTCACGTGGAATACCCCATATACTTATATTTATTTGTTTTTATTATTTTCTTATAAATATATAACCATTCATAATTTCACAATATCAATTATTTACTTTGATATACATATATAAAATAAATGTATCAAATATTCTAAATATATTCTAAAATTGTTAAAAGTGAAAGTGGAATTTTCCGAAATAAGTAAAAGAAAAATGCAACGCAGATGCATTTTATCTTTACGACCATAACGGTTTTTCGAAAAAAAAAATCTGACACTCGTCTAGTAATTTATTACTTCCAGACGATTGTCAAACTTTGTAACGTACTTTTTTTTTTAACCCATGCAAGGATGTCAAGTGGCCGCGCGGTGGTCCCAAAAGGTTTTTTTTTATATTACTTTTACTTTTACGACCCTTCGAGGAAAATAGTCGGTCAAATTACCAAATCTTATCCTAGAAGGAAATCATAAAGTGTGCTAAGAAAATTCTATTCATTGGCTAAATGCATTAAACAAAAATGTATATATATATATGTATTTATGTAGAAGGGAAGAAAAACTAGCCGACATTACAGCACCCCCGGTCAAGTTACTGTAGTGGATGCAATCTCGTGAAAATTGATAATATTTTTTTACACCGACTAAAATTCCTAGTGCCCGGACAGATCATTGAATACGAAATCCTCTATGTTTTAGATAAACGTACAATTATTTTAAACAAAAGCGCACCCCCGGTCAATTTACAGTTGTGGATGAAATCTCGTGAAAATTGATAATATTTTTTTACACCAACTAAAATTCGTAGTGGTCCTCCAGATTTTTAAACACGAATTCCTCTATGTGTCAGATAATCGTTCAATTTTTTTTGAACAAAATTGCACTTCCATACAAGTTACGGTAGTGGATGAAGTCTCGTGGAAATTGATAATATTTTTTTACACCAACTAAAATTCGTAGTGGTCCTCCAGATTTTTAAACACGAATTCCTCTAGGTATCAGATAACCGTACAATTTTCTTTTAACAAAATAGCACTTCCTGACAGGTTACGGTAGTGGATGAAATCTCGTGAAAATTGATAATATTTTTTTACACCGACTAAAATTCCTAGTGCCCGGACAGAATTTTGAATACTAATTCCTCTAGGTTTTATATAAACGTACAATTATTTTAAACAAAAGCGCACCCCCGGTCAATTTACAGTTGTGGATGAAATCTCGTGAAAATTGATAATATTTTTTTTACACCGCATAAATTTCGTAGTGCCCGGACAGATCATTGAATACGAAATCCTCTATGTTTTAGATAAACGTACAATTATGTTGAACAAAATCGCACCGTTAGACAACTTACGATAGGGGATGAAAACTCGTGGAAATTGATGATATTTTTTTACGCCCACTAAAATTCGTAGTGCCCCGCTAGGATTTGTACACGACTTCCTCTAGGTGTCAGCTAATCGTTCAATTCTTTTTTAACAAAATTGCACTTCCATACAAGTTACGGTAGTGGATGAAATCTCGTGAAAATTGATAATATTTTTTTACACCGACTAAAATTCGTAGTGCCCCGCCAGAATTTGTACACGAATTCCTCTAGGTAACAGATGATCGTACAATATTTTTGAACATAGTCGCAACCCTGGACAACTTACGATAGGTGATGAAAACTCGTGCAAATTGATTTTTTTTTACACCGCATAAATTTCGTAGTGCCCGGACAGATCATTGAATACGAAATCCTCTATGTTTTAGATAAACGTACAATTATTTGAACAAAATCGCACCGTTAGACAACTTACGATAGGGGATGAAACTCGTGATAATTGATAATATTTTTTTACACCGACTAAAATTCCTAGTGCCCGGACAGATCATTGAATACGAAATCCTCTATGTTTTAGATAAACGTACAATTATTTGAACAAAATCGCACCGTTAGACAACTTACGATAGGGAATGAAAACTCGTGAAAATTGATAATATGTTTTTACACCGACTAAAATTCGTAGTGCCCCGCCAGAATTTGTACACGAATTCCTCTAGGTAACAGATGATCGTACAATATTTTTGAACATAGTCGCAACCCTGGACAACTTACGATAGGTGATGAAAACTCGTGCAAATTGATTTTTTTTTACACCGACTAAAATTCGTAGTGCCCCGCCAGAATTTGTACACGAATTCCTCTAGGTATCAGATGATCGTATAATATTTTTGAACATAGTCGCAACCCTGGACAACTTACGATAGGGGATGAAAACTCGTGGAAATTGATGATATTTTTTTACGCCCACTAAAATTCGTAGTGCCCCGTCAGAATTAGTACACGAGTACCTCTAGGTATTAGATAATCGTACAATTTCTTTGAACAAAATAGCACACCTGGACAACTTACGATAGGTGATGAAAACTCGTGCAAATTGATTTTTTTTTACACCGACTAAAATTCGTAGTGCCCCGCCAGATTTTTGAATACGAATTCCTCTAGGTATCAGATAACCGTACAATTTTCTTTTAACAAAATAGCACTTCCTGACAGGTTACGGTAGTGGATGAAGTCTCGTGGAAATTGATAATATTTTTTTACACCAACTAAAATTCGTAGTGCCCCGCTAGGATTTGTACACGACTTCCTCTAGGTGTCAGCTAATCGTTCAATTCTTTTTTAACAAAATTGCACTTCCATACAAGTTACGGTAGTGGATGAAGTCTCGTGGAAATTGATAATATTTTTTTACACCGACTAAAATTCCTAGTGCCCGGACAGAATTTTGAATACTAATTCCTCTAGGTTTTATATAAACGTACAATTATTTGAACAAAATCGCACCGTTAGACAACTTACGATAGGTGATGAAAACTCGTGCAAATTGATTTTTTTTTACACCGACTAAAATTCGTAGTGCCCCGCCAGAATTTGTACACGAATTCCTCTAGGTATCAGATAACCGTACAATTTTCTTTTAACAAAATAGCACTTCCTGACAGGTTACGGTAGTGGATGAAGTCTCGTGGAAATTGATAATATTTTTTTACACCATCTAAAAACCGTAGTACTTCACCAGATTTTTGAATACGAATTCCTCTAGGTAACAGATGATCGTATAATATTTTTGAACATAGTCGCAACCCTGGACAACTTACGATAGGTGATGAAAACTCGTGCAAATTGATTTTTTTTTACACCGACTAAAATTCGTAGTGCCCCGCCAGATTTTTGAATACGAATTCCTCTAGGTATCAGATAACCGTACAATTTTCTTTTAACAAAATAGCACTTCCTGACAGGTTACGGTAGTGGATGAAATCTCGTGAAAATTGATAATATTTTTTTACACCGACTAAAATTCGTAGTGGTCCTCCAGATTTTTAAACACGAATTCCTCTAAGTGTCAGATGATCATACATTTTTTAACAAACTCGCACCCATAGACTACTTACGATAGGGGATGAAAACTCGTGGAAATTGATAATATTTTTTTACACCGACTAAAATTCGTAGTGGTCCTCCAGATTTTTAAACACGAATTCCTCTATGTGTCAGATAATCGTTCAATTTTTTTTGAACAAAATTGCACTTCCATACAAGTTACGGTAGTGGATGAAGTCTCGTGGAAATTGATAATATTTTTTTTTACACCGACTAAAATTCGTAGTGCCCCGCTAGGATTTGTACACGACTTCCTCTAGGTGTCAGCTAATCGTTCAATTCTTTTTTAACAAAATTGCACTTCCATACAAGTTACGGTAGTGGATGAAGTCTCGTGGAAATTGATAATATTTTTTTACACCGACTAAAATTCCTAGTGCCCGGACAGATCATTGAATACGAAATCCTCTATGTTTTAGATAAACGTACAATTATGTTGAACAAAATCGCACCGTTAGACAACTTACGATAGGGAATGAAAACTCGTGAAAATTGATAATATTTTTTTACACCGACTAAAATTCGTAGTGCCCCGCCAGAATTTGTACACGAATTCCTCTAAGTGTCAGATGATCATACATTTTTTAACAAACTCGCACCCCCGGACAAATTACGGTAGGGGACTTAAACTCGCGAAAATGGATATCATTTTTTACACCAACTAAATTCGTAGTGCCCCGCCAGAATTTGTACACGAATTCCTCTATGTGTCAGATAATCGTTCAATTTTTTTTTGAACAAATTGCACTTCCATACAAGTTACGGTAGTGGATGAAATCTCGTGGTAATTGATGATATTGTTTTTACACCGACTAAAATTCGTAGTGCCCCGCCAGAATTTGTACACGAATTCCTCTATGTGTCAGATAATCGTTCAATTTTTTTTGAACAAAATTGCACTTCCAGACAAGTTACGGTAGTGGATGAAATCTCGTGGTAATTGATGATATTGTTTTTACACCGACTAAAATTCGTAGTGCCCCGCCAGATTTTTGAATACGAATTCCTCTAGGTAACAGATGATCGTACAATATTTTTGAACATAGTCGCAACCCTGGACAACTTACGATAGGGGATGAAACTCGTGATAATTGATAATATTTTTTTACACCGACTAAAATTCGTAGTGCCCCGTCAGAATTAGTACACGAGTACCTCTAGGTATTAGATAATCGTACAATTTCTTTGAACAAAATAGCACACCTGGACAACTTACGATAGGTGATGAAAACTCGTGCAAATTGATTTTTTTTTACACCGCATAAATTTCGTAGTGCCCGGACAGATCATTGAATACGAAATCCTCTATGTTTTAGATAAACGTACAATTATTTTAAACAAAAGCGCACCCCCGGTCAATTTACAGTTGTGGATGAAATCTCGTGAAAATTGATAATATTTTTTTTTACACCGACTAAAATTCGTAGTGCCCCGCTAGGATTTGTACACGACTTCCTCTAGGTGTCAGCTAATCGTTCAATTCTTTTTTAACAAAATTGCACTTCCATACAAGTTACGGTAGTGGATGAAATCTCGTGGTAATTGATGATATTTTTTTACGCCCACTAAAATTCGTAGTGGTCCTCCAGATTTTTAAACACGAATTCCTCTAGGTATCAGATGATCGTATAATTTTTTTGAAAAATTGCATTTATGGACATGATATGGTAGGGTATGAAAACGCATGAAAAGAGATTATATTTTTCATACACGGACTAAAAATTGGAGGGCCCCGCCAAATTTTTATACACGAGTTCCTCTAAATGCAAGTAAACGTACAACTATATGGAATAAAATCGCACACCCGCTCAAGTTACTGTAGAGGATGAAATGTCGTGAAAATTAATAATTCTTTTTATACACCGACTAAAATTCCTAGTGCCCGGACAGAATTTTGAATACTAATTCCTCTAGGTTTTATATAAACGTACAATTATGTTGAACAAAATCGCACCGTTAGACAACTTACGATAGGGAATGAAAACTCGTGAAAATTGATAATATGTTTTTACACCGACTAAAATTCGTAGTGCCCCGCCAGAATTTGTACAGTACTTCCTCTAGGTATCAGATAACCGTACAATTTTCTTTTAACAAAATAGCACTTCCTGACAGGTTACGGTAGTGGATGAAGTCTCGTGGAAATTGATGATATTTTTGTACGCCTACTAAAATTCATTGTGCTCCGCCAGATTTTTAGACACGAATTCCTCTAAGTGTCAGATGATCATACATTTTTTAACAAACTCGCACCCCCGGACAAATTACGGTAGGGGACTTAAACTCGCGAAAATGGATATCATTTTTTTACACCATCTAAAAACCGTAGTACTTCACCAGATTTTTGAATACGAATTTCTCTAGGTACCAGATGATCGTACAATATTTTTAAACAAACTCGCACCCATAGACTACTTACGATAGGGGATGAAAACTCGTGGAAATTGATAATATTTTTTTTACACCGACTAAAATTCGTAGTGCGCCGACAGAATTTTTACACGTATTCTTCTAGGTATCAGGTGATCGTATAATTTTTTTTGAACAAATTGCATCTATGGACAATTTACTGTAGGGGATGAAAACTCGTGAAAATAGATTATATTTTTTATACACGGACTAAAAATAGGAGGGCCTCGCCAGATTATTATACACGAGTTCCTCTAGATACAAGATAAACAAACCATTAGATAGAATAAAATCGCACCCCCCCTCAAGTTACTTTAGGGGTTGAAATCTCGTGAAATTTAATAATATTTTTTTTACACCGACTAAAATTCTTAGTGCCCCGACAGAATTTGTACACGACTTCCTCTAGGTATCAGATAATCGTACAATTTTTTTTAACAAAATTGCAATTCCTGACAAGTTACGGTAGTGGATGTAATCTCGTGGAAATCATCATATCATATCGAATCATATCATACTATAAGGAAAATTTTTCCGGTGTAAGGCGTAGGGTATTGGCGTTCGATTAGATTTATCTTTTACCTCATTTGGTTTTACCTGTGAGTGGTTGACACTAGGGGTAATGACATGTACACTTTCCTGTAGACGATGTTCGGATGACCTGGAGTTCACCTTGACCACCTGGACATCATCTCCAGGAATCATCATACTATATGTAAAATTATATAAGGCAAATTTTTCCGGTGTAAGGCGTACGGCCTATGGCGTTTGATTATATTTATCGTTTACCACTTTTGGTTTTACCTGTGAGTGGTTGACACTAGGGGTAATGACATGTACACTTTCCTGTAGTCGATGTTCGGATGACCTGGAGTTCACCTTGACCACCTGGACATCATCTCCAGGAATCATCATACTATAAGTAAAATTATATAAGGCAAATTTTTCCGGTGTAAGGCGTACGGCCTACGGCGTTTGATTATATTTATCGTTTACCACTTTTGGTTTTACCTGTGAGTGGTTGACACTAGGGGTAATGACATGTACACTTTCCTGTAGACGATGTTCGGATGACCTGGAGTTCACCTTGACCACCTGGACATCATCTCCAGGAATCATCATACTATAAGTAAAGTAAAATTATATAAGGCAAATTTTTCCGGTGTAAGGCGTACGGCCTACGGCGTTTGATTATATTTATCGTTTACCACTTTTTGTTTTACCTGTGAGTGGTTGACACAAGGGGTATTGACATGTAGACTTTCCTGTAGACGATGTCCGTGTGACCTGGAGTTCACCATGACCACCTGGACATCATCTCCAGGAAGTGACAATATTTTTTGCATATGTATGCAGAATGGTATGTAGACTTTCCTGTAGACATTGTCTGTATGACCTGGAGTTCACCATACCACCTGGACATAATCTCCAGGAAGTGACAATATTTTTTGCATATGTATGCAGAATGGTATGTAGACTTTCCTGTAGACGATGTCCGGATGATCAGGAGTTCACCTTGACGATCTGGATATTGTCTCCAGGAAATGACAATATTTTTTGCATATGTATGCAGAATGGTATGTAGACTTTCCTGTAGACGATGTCCGGATGATCAGGAGTTCACCTTGACGATCTGGATATTGTCTCCAGGAAATGACAATATTTTTTGCATATTTATGCAGAATGGGATGTAGATTTTCCTGTAGACGATATCCGGATGACCTGGAGTTCACCCTGACCACTTGGACATCATCTCCAGGATGTGACAGTAATTTTTTCAAATCCAAGGAATATTAAATGTGGACTTTCCAGTAGATTTGGAGTAAAATATTAAAAATGGAAAATATAAAAAAAAAACCGTAGTTACCTTTGTCTAATGCGGCGTTTTAGATAAATTATGGATAATTGAACAAATTCTGCGAAAAAAATTATTTCCATTTTAATTTATAATTAAAATTGTTGTAAAATTGGTGCTTTTTTGCATTCAATAAATGTTATAAGGTTAATACCTAATATTTTGCGTTTCAATAATAAATAACCCAAGAATAAAAATTTTCATCAAAATTATGCTAATAGTTTAGTAAAGGAAAATTGAAAAAATATAAATTTCTAGAAATTAATCATGAATTTGTAATGGGTCACGGACGTTTCGTCACAGAACATTTCACTGTCGGATATTTCATGATCCTTTTATCGCACGGACTTTTCATCGCAAGGACTTTTCATCGCACGGACTTTTCATCGCAAAGATGGAATTTGCATTGTACGAACGTACCCAATAACCCTAATACCCCATTACCCCAATAACCCCACTACCCAATAACCCTAATACCCAATAACCCTAATATCCAATAACCCTAATATCTAATAACCCTAACACCCAATAACCCTAATATCCAATAACCCTTATACCCAATAACCCTAATACCCAATAACCAATTAAAGAAGGGAAATTAAAAAAGGGAAATTAATTCTTAAATAATTGGTACGTTTCAATTTAACATTGTTTTTTTATTCATTTCTGAAATACATTATTTTTAGGAAAATAACAAATACAAAAAATACAAATAATAATTTATATAAGTGTTCATTAAAACAAGCATCTTTAAAGTTGATGTAAAATAAATGTGATTTACTAAATTCGATCAACATAAGTATATTAAAGAATAATACAAGTTGTTAATGATTAATTTTGTACTTTAGAGAACAATCAGTATATTTTATAACGTAGTGTAAAGAGTAAAATAATGATGCACCGCAGTAGTACCTTCATGCTACGGAATATCATGATGATAATACTGCGTTCGTTTTTAAAAGTACGAAATAAAGTATTTTTTTTCTCTGGACACAGTTATTCTTAGTTAAATCATTATTAATTTCACAAAAACTAATGTGGAATAAGAATTTAATACTTAGGGACGTAAAAAATACGTTTGATATTTCACCAGTAATTTCAGCGCTGTAGTAACAACACCTCACTGGTAACACCAGCATTTCAACTGTTTGCTAATACCATAGTTTAAATTATATTGTTTTTTCAACAAATATAAATGTTCATAAATGTGCATGTATGCATGTATGTATGTACGTATGTGTATGTATGCTCACGCACACGCACATTCAGAAATTTACGTAATAAAATGCGTAAAGACGTGAATATTTTGAAACAACCCTTAACGTTATTCGATTAAAAGGGATACTTTGCAGTATTTAATTTTGACTTATAGGGATTCAATCGACAGCTTTTTTATTTATCTATCCATTCAGCTGGATTCCAATTGGGCAACTCACCCTAGAAAGCTTCTATGTAATTGAAGCATGTATATTTTGAAACAACCTTTAACGCTATCCGACTAAAAGGGGTACTTTGTGTTATTTAATTTTGACTTATAGGCAGTCGATCGATAGCTTTTTTAATTATCTAACAATTCAGATAAAGGAGGGTTTAAAACAAGATAAATAACCCTTAAGATTTAATTAAAAAACAGATTTAAAAAGCTATCGATTGACTGCCTATAAGTAAAAATTAAATTATAAAATAATAGTAAATTTAAATAAAAAATTTAAATTATTAAAATAATATAAAAAATTAAATAATATTAATAATCTCTATATTATATAATATAACATTAAGGGTTGTTTCAAAACATACACGTTTCTCTGTCGTCCAATGCAAATCTATCTAAATGGATAGATAATTAAAAAGACTATCGATTAACTGATTATAAGTCACAGTTAAATGCCGCAAAGTACCTCTTTGATAGGCATATGTTTGAATTTATGAAATTAAATCCACATTTTAAAATGCAAGATACAATTTTTTTATCCGCTTTGAACAATATTAAGGAGCGTTCTTATGATGAAGAATTTATACAAATATTGTTTAGTGGTCCAAGTGGTATGGGACTCTGAATTTGCATTTGGTATGATATAAAATTTATTCATGTATTTGATAGTTTAAATTCAGGTCTTCGAAATGATAACTTGAAATACATAAACAGATTATTTCCCAATAAAAAATCAATTACAATTGTACAAGAATACGCCCAAAATCAATCACAAACTTACAATTGTGGTTTATTTGATATAGCTTTCGCAATATCAATTTCTAACGGTGTTTGCCCTTGTAATATAATATTCGATGAATCAATGATGAGAAGCCATTTAGAAATGATTTATAAAATTCAATCAGTTAAAATGTTTCCTATTTTAAGAAGTAGTATTCCAAATAATCAGAGTCATAAAAACAGAATTGTAATTCATAATTAAAACAAGTTTTTAAAAATTATACTATATCAGAGTATTCGGCTACTTATCATAATTCATTGCTAAATGTTCCATTGATTAATGAGTCAATCGATTTAATCAAACAAGATAACCAATTTCATAAAGAATTAAAAGAAAAAAGGACGACTATTAATGATAGTATAACGGAAATAACAAAACAAAAAACAAAACTTACTTTTGCTGACACACTAAAACTACAAATTAAAGATGTAGATATGAAGAAATCTGTTGGATGTTAAGGAGCGAGCACAATCAGTGTAGCTACTCGTAGCGAGGCTCCCCTCCCCGACCGAGGGGCTCGCGAGCTCTCGGATTCTCGGGCCTGCGAAGCGAGCGTGCGCGGGGCTGTTGCGCGGGAGCCGCTTTCTCGCTTCGACTCACTCGTTCTAGAACGATCGCGGGCGCCGGACGTGCTTCGATTTTTTTTTGTTCGACTAAAAGTATCTATTTCTTGTACAGCTTGAGTTTTTGTTTATTTAGTACAAAGGTGAATTAAATATATTTAAGTGTAAATAGAAGGTAGTGTTTTATTATTAATATTCCCTCTCTCCTCTCTCCTACAGATTATTTAAAACCTCAACAGGTTATGGGCCCAGCACGCTTCCACTGCGCGCTGAGGTGTCTGTAGATTGAGAGTGAGAGAGAAAACCGTGCTCGTGAGTGAAGTGAGTTTTTCTTCTCGTTACTGAGTGTTCAACGACTTGGAGGTTCTTTTCAGCTCGACGGAGGAGATTTTCCTGGAAAGACCACGAGGGGTTACGTGGAATCTTTTTCATAAAGTGTTAAGCTGGAAGGAATGAAGATGAAGAAAGCTGGATTCAGCATGCCAAAATCGAGAGATGAGTGGTTGATGTTTTTGAAATGTGCGCGATCGCGTGTGATGGGCAAGCTTCCTTCTAAGATAATAAAATTCTTAAGTCGCATAATTATGAAATAATAAATCTTGAGTGAAATTAACCGGGAAACTCGTGTGTCCAATACCGTTATTTTATTTTTTTATTTTTTTTTTTATTTTTAACGTCACTCTTTTTATGCTCCCAAATCGGTGCTAATCAGCGACGGAGGTCATACGATGTCTTGGTGAAGGAAGCACTTGTTGAAAATACATTCCGTTTTTTTATTTAATTTATTTTTTTGAGAGCAAGCTCGAGTAAAAATTCTGTTGGAAGTGAATTCTAAGAAATCTAAGATGGCGGCGCGTAACGGACGGAAAAAGGAGGGAAACGAGGTTTTGACGCGGACGCGCGCCATATTTGTTTCTCTCTCTCTCGCTCCTGCGTGTGGGTAGGTGGAGAAAGCAAGTCCGCGCGCATTGTTGCTAAAGAAGATTAATTATACTTCTGGCCGCCATTAGCTCGAAGGTAAAATACGTAGATATCGTTACGTTAAATTCAACTAAAATTCAGAATGAAGATCGAATTAAAGTAAATTAAATAAATTTGAATAAATTCAAATTGAATAAGATGCAATGAAATTAAATTAAATAAATTCAAATTTATTGGATTAAATATGCTGGAATAAAACTGTGAAATAAATTAATTTAACAGATGAGAGGAATCTGAGACTATTCCTGCTCATGCAAGACAACGAGCTCGGACTGACGGAACGACATCCGGACGAGTCCATATTCGTGGAGATGGACGAGAATGAGACCGTCTACCTAAAAATTTCAGGAGGCGAAACATATAACATTGGTAAAGCTCGAGTTTCAGTAACTTAGTTGGAGTAATTATTGGATGTCGCCTGACTAAATTAAAATAAAATAAATTAAATTAAAGCTGAAATTGCATGCAAACAGATCCAAATTAAAGGGTTGGTCGGCACACGCAGTCTAGTGTATGTTGTCCTATCTGCATTGTGTATGCTGTTAAATCACAGAAATTATTGAAAATTAAAATCAGATGTTTAGCATTGTTCTTTTTATTGTCTTCATGAACTGAGTGATTGCTCGTAAACTAAATAACGCTGCTGTGATAAAATATTGTTTTCTTGATTGTGTTCATTAGGAGAATAAATATTTATTTGTGAAATAAATTACAGACAACTCAACTATCGAGGAGGAGAAGTTGGCTTCTGTCAAGAGTTGGCTTCGGTCGAGGAGTCATCTTCAAACCAACTTGGGGAGACTCGGTCCTCACAGCTGGAGTCTTCTGATAAGCCTAACGACAAAACGGCCGGAAAGCTCGATGATAACGAAAAGGATGATAGCTTGATTAATCAACTAAGCTCGAAATTACAAGGTAATAAATCCACCCCAGTTGTAAAATCAGAACAAAAGGTTAAACTGGATTTGGATCTGTATAAAATTCGTCAGCGATTGAGAACAACAAAGTTTGATTTTGATTTAAAGGGAGAAAATAATCCTATTGATTCTACATTTGAAATTGTTGACGTTAAAATAAATTTAAATAGTTCAAATGCTGATTTTGATTTTGAATTTTCAGAGTTGCTGGAACGAGTTCAATAGCTGGAGGCTGAAAATGAAAATTTTAAAAGGAATATTAAGTCAGATTTTGACTCGCTCGTGCAGTCAACCTACAGAGGGCAAGATGATGTGGCTGGCGAGCTTATAAAGCACAAACATAGCATAGATGAAAGGCTCAGCTGGATGGAGAATAAGGTTCAGAACTGGGAGATGAGGAAGAAAGTTATCAGCTGGATGTTAAGAAGTCTGCCCAAGCCACAGCATCTGATAAGGTAATAAATTCTGATGCTAATAAGAATCCAACGGATGAAGAGATGTTGGATAAAATCAGTTCGACTTATATTTCCCAAGTAGTTCAACAGGAATTAAATAAGAGAAATTTAAATAACGATTCAAGCTTGATTAAAGATAAAATTCAAATAGAGGTAAATGGTAGGGAAAATATCGTTTAAAGAAAATATAAATTAACAAACAACTTAGATATGGATTCTTTTATGGATTATGTAAACTCAGAACTTACTGTTTGTGATTTGCTTTATATCATTGATCCTACTGTAGATTCAGCTCGAAGATTAAATGTTGAAAGGGTTAAAAAGGATACTGTAAGAGTTCGAGATAATCTTATAAATCGTACGGATAATTCTTATCATTCAAAAATAATTCATATTCGTGACCCTGTTGAACTGCTTGATAAAATAAAACATATTAAAGAAAATGAGACGACCTTGACGACGACAAGCTTGAGAAAAAGGCTGCACAGCCTTAGATATAATCCAAATCAGGAAAAGGCGTCTGTATTTTGGGATAGATTCGATGATGTAGTTCGAAAATACAATAAACTACCTGATACTCCTGAACTCTCTGAAATTGAAGTAAGAGATGCATTTTTCGAAGCAATCGTAACTAATCTCCCTCGAGTGAGGGAAACTGAATTTATAAATAAAAATGCGACCGGAAAATTATTAACGATTGTTCCATTAAAAGATTATATTTTTGAGCAGGAAGCAGCTCGAAGTGATAAACCGGCCGGGCAGAAGGACAGTACAGCTGGAGTAAAGGCTTACGTGGTGTCAAACCCCAGCATGACATGCTACAACTGCGGGAATAAGGGTCACCACAGCAGTGAGTGCACGAGAAGCGGAAAAATGTGCTTCCGCTGCAAGAGGTACGCAGGTCATGTGAGGGCCGATTGTCCTTCCACGGAGAAACAGCTGGAAGAAATCCTTCGTGAAAATGAGCGTCAAAGAAGGTATGAATTTTCAAATTCAACTCCTTCTGATAAAAGGGGTAGTTTTAAGCGCGGAGTAAACGCCGAAACAGTGACGGTCCTGTAGGCGATACAAAAGCGAAATACTTTAAGGCTGACAGAGGCCGATGTCGAGACCGCGGTCGAGGCAGATGTCAGAATCGAGGTAGGGGAAAAGCCTCAACTGCGGAAAATAAAGTTAAAACCGGTGAGTCTGTGAGTTTATTCACAAACACTCAGCTCGACGATACAAATAATTCTGAAAATAGCCGGCTTATTAGATTTCTGGCAGACTCCGGTGCTACTGAGCACATGGCAAATTCGAAATAGCTCCCTATGACTCTTGATAGTAATATTCGACCTGATATCAAATGCGCGAATAGTGATGAATCCGCGATTATAAAATCCGAAGGGATAGGTGATATAGTTGGATGTACTAATAATAAATTTGTAAGCTTGAATAATGTAATCTGTGCGAAATCACTTTCTGAAAATTTATTATCATTGCGGAAATTTGTGGATGAAGGATTAACCGTATATCTTGATAATCAGCGCATAGACATTTTTGATCCGGTGTCAAAAGAAATTTTTGTTTCCGGTATTTACAAACAACCGCATTGGACAATTGAATTGGAGTCGAATAACCTGATTGATAAAAAGAATAAATATTCTAAATTTAACAAAGTAATTGCTCATGTCACCACAAGAAGGCGAGTGCATGAAGATACACAAACAGATAAAGAAACTAAGCTTGAAGATCAAAACCTAAACGAAATTGTATCAGTAGAACATGAACAAAACATGCTTGAAGATATAATGGAAACGGATGTTAATAATTCACAGGGCAACGAGCACTGCTCTAGCTACTCTAACTTTGAAGATACTTTACGCGATCAAAAAATTAATGAATTAATTGATGTAAGTAATTTAGAAAATTTGGATGATAATACTGATTCTTGTGAGATTAATTCTAAGTTTAATTTAAATCAAGCCATGTTCGCTTGGGGCATGCCTCAGTAAAATATTTAATAGAATTTCAAAAACAGTTTCCAGAGGCTACAGGCTTAAAAAATGTTAAGTTCGATGATTCTTTATTAACTTGCGAAATTTGTATGATGTCTAAACTTAATAAATTGTTTTTTAATTCCCTAAGACAAAGAATGGCTCAACCACTTTGTTCATGCTGATACGATGGGTCCAATCAGCCCGACTTCTCATCCAAAAGGATATAGGTTCATATCCGTATTTATAGATAATTTTTCACGACTTGCTATGGCTTATCCCATGAAAATTAAGAGTGAAACCGGATATTGCTTGGAATCGTTTATTAAAAGCTCGAGGAACATGCTTGGCTATGATGCCAAATTCTGTTATCTGCGATGTGATCAAGGTACAGAATTTACAGGAGGTTATACATTGGAAGTATTGGATAAGTACGGAGCTGAATTGGATCCGGCCACCCCTGACACCCCACAGCATAATGGCGTAGCTGAACGTTTTAATCAAACGATTCAAAAGAAAGTACGAACTTCGATTTTTGACGCACGTCTACCTGAGAACATGTGGGATTTGGCCTTGAATACACTTATGTTTATAATAGAACTCCTCACAGCTCGAATGAAATGATCTCCCCTTTGCAAAAATTCAATCCGAATTTAAAAGTAAATGTAGAACAGTTGAAACGATTTGCTAGTATAGCTTACATCAAGGTTCAGAGAAAGGTTGGTCCTAAGTTTAATCTGCTTGGAAACCGAGTAGTTTTTATTGGATATAGACCAACTGGCTATTTATTTTTCAAACCCGAAGAAGGGAAATACTACGAAAGCAGAGATGTTCGATTCAACGAGAAAATCGTCTTTAAAGATGAATACAGTAAGAAAAGCATTAAAAATTGGGCAAATCGGCTGGAAGAAATAAACCAAGATAACTGGTTTACTAAGTTTGATAAAGAAAAGACTACTCCGATATCAGAAACGGAGGGAGTAAAACGGAAAAGAGGTCGTCCAAGAAAGGAAAAAGAAATTGAGCAGCAAACTGAGTCTCAACGATTGCAAATAAATTTGATTTTGAGATAAAACAGCTTGATGTGAAAACAGCTTTTCTTAATGGGACCATAGATAGTGAAATCTACATGGAAATACCTGAAGGAATTGACTGTTCAGAAGAAGTTCGACGAAGCAAAGTTTGTAAAATTCAGAGAGCATTATATGCTCTAAAAATAAGTCCCAAACGATGGCATGAGAAAATTTCCGGAGTAGCAGTCAATCTTGGACTGCAATCTCATGCTTCAGAACTTCGTATGTTTAGCTGGAGAGAAAAGGATAAAATTTAATCCTATTGTTGAACGTAGATGATATTCTTCTGACAAGTAATTGTAAATCTAAGTTGGATGAAATTGCTTTGAAACTTAAGTTGGAATTCGAAATGTCTGATCTTGGTGAACCTAAAGTGTTTTTAGGTATAGAGCTAAACAGAGACAGACATATCAAAACGAAAGGAAATACGTTGAAAGAGTATATAGATAAAATGTTAAAACTTTTTGGATACAGCAAAATGCATCCTCAAAGAACGCCTATGGTGAGTAAGCAAGTGATGAACCGTGAGAGAAGTGATATAGAAGAAGATCAGCTGGACGATGCGAATACAAAGACAAATGGACCAAATTAGCTGACTGATGAACACTGAAGAACAAAAATTAGCCGAAGCAGAACGACAAAGTAATTTTAGAAAATCTCATTCAACAGATAAAAAAAAAGAAATCTCAATAATAAAAAGCAAGAAAAAAGAACAAATGACTGAAGAATACAAATTAGCTGAGGCAAAACGAGTGCGAGAGTTTAGACCATCTCAATTTGCAGATAAAAAAAAGAAATCTCAATAATAAAAAGCAATAAAAGAGAACAAATGACTCAAGAATACAAATTAGCTGAGCAAAAGCGAGTGCGTGAGTTTGGAGCATCTCAATCTGCAGCTAAAAGAAAGAAATCTCAATAATAAAAAGCAATAAAAGAGAACAAATGACTCAAGAATACAAATTAACTGAGCCAAAGCGAGTGCGTGAATTTGGAGCATCACAATTTGCAAATAAAAAAAAGAAATTTCAATAATAAAAAGCAATAAAAAAGAACAAATGACTCAAGAATACAAATTAGCTGAGTCAAAGCGAGTGTGTGAGTTTAGAGCATCTCAATTTGCAGATAAAAAAAGAAATCTCAGTAATAATAACCAAGGAAAGAGAACAAATGACTGAAGAATAAAAATTAGTTGAGTCAAAGCGAGTGCGTGAGCTTAGAGTTACTCAATCAGCAGATAAAAAAAAGAAATAACAATAATAAAAAGCAAAAAAAGAGAACAAATGACTGAAGAATACAAATTAGCTGAGGCAAAGCGAGTGCGTGAGTTTAGAGCATCACAATTTGCAGATAAAAAAAGAAATCTCAGTAATAATAACCAAGAAAAGAGAACAAATGACTGAAGAATAAAAATTAGTTGAGTCAAAGCGAGTGCGTGAGCTTAGAGTTTCTCAATCAGCAGATAAAAAAAAAGAAATAACAATAATAAAAAGCAAGAAAAGAGAACAAATGACTGAAGAATACAAATTAGCTGCGGCAAAGCGAGTGCGTGAATTTAGAGCATCTCAATTTGCAGATAAAAAAAAGAAATCTCATTAATAAAAAGCAAGAAAAGATAACAAATGACTGAAGAATAGAAATTAACTGAGGCAAAGCGAGTGCGTGAGTTTAGAGCATCACAATTTGCAGATAAAAAAAAGAAATCTCAATAATAAAAAGCAATAAATGAGAACAAATGACTCAAGAATGCAAATTAGCCGAGTCAAAGCGAGTGCGTGAGCTTAGAGTTTCTCAATCAGCAGATAAAAAAAGAAATAACAATAATAAAAAGCAAGAAAAGATAACAAATGACTGAAGAATACAAATTAGCTGAGGCAAAGTGAGTGCGTGAGGTCAGAGCATCTCAATATGCAGATAAAAAAAAGAAATCTTAATAACAAATAGCAAGAAAAGAGAGCAAATGACAGAAGAGTACAAATTAGCTGAGGCAAAGCGAGTGCGTGAGTTTAGAGCTTCTCAATTTGCAGATAATAAAAAAGAAATCACAGTAATAAAAACCAAGAAAAGAATACAAATGACTGAAGAATACAAATTAGCTGAGGCAAAGCTAGTGCGTGAGTTTAGAGCATCTCAATTAGCAGATAAAAAGAAAGAAATCTCAATGATAAAAACCATGAAAAGAATACAAATGACAGAAGAACAAAAATTAGCTGAGGCAAAACAAGTGCGTGAGTTTAGAGCATCTCAATCGGCAGATAAAATGAAAGAAATCTCAATAATAAAAACCAAGAAAAGAGAACAAATGACTGAAGAACAAAAATTAGCCGAAGCAGAAGACATCGTAATTTTATAACATCTCAATCTGCAGATAGAAAAAAAGAAATCTCAATAATAAACAGCAAGAAAAGAGAAGAAATGACTGAAGAGTACAAATTAGCTGAGGCAAAGCGAGTGCGTAGGTTTAGAGCATCTCAATTTGCAGATAAAAAAAAAAGAAATCTCAGTAATAAAAACCATGAAAAGAGAACAAATGACTGAAGAACAAAAATTTGCCGAAGTAGAAAGACAAAGTAATTTTAGAACATCTCAATCTGCAGATAAAAAGAAAGAAATCTCAATAATAAACCGCAAGAAACAGAACAAATGACTCAAGAATACAAATTAGCTGAGGCAAAGCGAGTGCGTGAGTTTAGAGCATCTCAATCTGCAGCTAAAAAGAAAGTAATCCCAATAATAAAAAGCAAGAAAAGAGAACAAATGACTGAAGAATACAAATTAGCTGAGGCAAAGCGAGTGCGTAAGTTTAGAGTATCTCAATCAGCAGATAAAAAGAAAGAAATCTCAATAATAAAAAGCAAGAAAAGATAACAAATGACTAAAGTATACAAATTAGCTGAGGCAAAGCGAGTGCGTGAATTAAGAGCATTTCAATTTGCAGATAAAAAAAAGAATTCTCATTAATAAAAAGCAAGAAAAGATAACAAATGACTGAAGAATACAAATTAGCTGAGGCAAAGCGAGTGCGTGAGTTTAGAGCATCACAATTTGCAGATAAAAAAAAGAAATCTCAATAATAAAAAGCAATAAATGAGAACAAATGACTCAAGAATGCAAATTAGCCGAGTCAAAGCGAGTGCGTGAGCTTAGAGTTTCTCAATCAGCAGATAAAAAAAGAAATAACAATAATAAAAAGCAAGAAAAGATAACAAATGACTGAAGAACAAAAATTAGCCTAAGCAGAACGACAAAGTAATTTTAGAACATCTCATTCCACAGATAAAAAAAAAAGAAATAACAATAATAAAAAGCAAGAAAAGGGAACAAATGACTCAAGAATACAAATTAGCTGAGCAAAAGCGAGTGCGTGAGTTTGGAGCATCTCAATCTGCAGCTAAAAGAAAGAAATCTCAATAATAAAAAGCAATAAAAGAGAACAAATGAATCAAGAATACAAATTAGCTGAGCCAAAGCGAGTGCGTGAGTTTGGAGCATCACAATTTGCAAATAAAAAAAAGAAATTTCAATAATAAAAAGCAATAAAAAAGAACAAATGACTCAAGAATACAAATTAGCTGAGTCAAAGCGAGTGTGTGAGTTTAGAGCATCTCAATTTGCAGATAAAAAAAGAAATCTCAGTAATAATAACCAAGGAAACAGAACAAATGACTGAAGAATAAAAATTAGTTGAGTCAAAGCGAGTGCGTGAGCTTAGAGTTATTCAATCAGCAGATAAAAAAAAGAAATAACAATAATAAAAAGCAAAAAAAGAGAACAAATGACTGAAGAATACAAATTAGCTGAGGCAAAGCGAGTGCGTGAGTTTAGAGCATCACAATTTGCAGATAAAAAAAGAAATCTTAGTAATAATAACCAAGAAAAGAGAACAAATGACTGAAGAATAAAAATTAGTTGAGTCAAAGCGAGTGCGTGAGCTTAGAGTTTCTCAATCAGCAAATAAAAAAAAAGAAATAACAATAATAAAAAGCAAGAAAAGAGAACAAATGACTGAAGAATACAAATTAGCTGCGACAAAGCGAGTGCGTGAATTTAGAGCATCTCAATTTGCAGATAAAAAAAAGAAATCTCATTAATAAAATGCAAGAAAAGATAACAAATGACTGAAGAATACAAATTAGCTGAGGCAAAGCGAGTGCGTGAGTTTAGAGCATCACAATTTGCAGATAAAAAAAAGTAATCTCAATAATAAAAAGCAATAAATGAGAACAAATGACTCAAGAATGCAAATTAGCCGAGTCAAAGCGAGTGCGTGAGCTTAGAGTTTCTCAATCAGCAGATAAAAAAAGAAATAACAATAATAAAAAGCAAGAAAAGATAACAAATGACTGAAGAATACAAATTAGCTGAGGCAAAGTGAGTGCGTGAGGTCAGAGCATCTCAATTTGCAGATAAAAAAAAGAAATCTCAATAATAAATAGCGAGAAAAGAGAGCAAATGACAGAAGAGTACAAATTAGCTGAGGCAAAGCGAGTGCGTGAGTTTAGAGCTTCTCAATTTGCAGATAATAAAAAAGAAATCACAGTAATAAAAACCAAGAAAAGAATACAAATGACTGAAGAATACAAATTAGCTGAGGCAAAGCTAGTGCGTGAGTTTAGAGCATCTCAATTAGCAGATAAAAAGAAAGAAATCTCAATGATAAAAACCATGAAAAGAATACAAATGACTGAAGAACAAAAATTAGCTGAGGCAAAACAAGTGCGTGAGTTTAGAGCATCTCAATCGGCAGATAAAATGAAAGAAATCTCAATAATAAAAACCAAGAAAAGAGAACAAATGACTGAAGAACAAAAATTAGCCGAAGCAGTAGACATCGTAATATAATAACATCTCAATCTGCAGATAAAAAAAAAGAAATCTCAATAATAAACAGCAAGAAAAGAGAAGAAATGACTGAAGAGTACAAATTAGCTGAGGCAAAGCAAGTGCGTAGGTTTAGAGCATCTCAATTTGCAGATAAAAAAAAAAGAAATCTCAGTAATAAAAACCATGAAAAGAGAACAAATGACTGAAGAACAAAAATTAGCCGAAGTAGAAAGACAAAGTAATTGTAGAACATCTCAATCTGCAGATAAAAAGAAAAAAATCTCAATAATAAACCGCAAGAAACAGAACAAATGACTCAAGAATACAAATTAGCTGAGGCAAAGTGAGTGCGTAAGTTTAGAGTATCTCAATCAGCAGATAAAAAGAAAGAAATCTCTATAATAAAATCAAGAAAAGAGAACAAATGACTGAAGAATACAAATTAGCTGAGCCAAAGCGAGTGCGTGAGTTTAGAGCATCTCAATTTGCAGATAAATAAAAGAAATCTCAATAATAAAAAGCAATAAATGAGAACAAATGACTCAAGAATGCAAATTAGCCGAGTCAAAGCGAGTGCGTGAGTTTGGGGCATCACAATTTGCAAATAAAAAAAAGAAATTTCAATAATAAAAAGCAATAAAAAAGAACAAATGACTCAAGAATACAAATTAGCTGAGTCAAAGCGAGTAAGTGAGTTTAGAGCATCTCAATTTGCAGATAAAAAAAGAAATAACAATAATAAAAAGCAAAAAAAGACAACAAATGACTGAAGAATACAAATTAGCTGAGGCAAAGCGAGTGCGTGCGTTTAGAGCATCACAATTTGCAGATAAAAAAAGAAATCTCAGTAATAATAACCAAGAAAAGAGAACAAATGACTGAAGAATAAAAATTAGTTGAGTCAAAGCGAGTGCGTGAGCTTAGAGCTTCTCAATCAGCAGATAAAAAAAAAGAAATAACAATAATAAAAAGCAAGAAAAGATAACAAATGACTGAAGAATACAAATTAGCTGAGGCAAAGTGAGTGCGCGAGTTTAGAGCACCACAATTTGCAGATAAAAAAAAGAAATCTCAATAATAAAAAGCAATAAATGAGAACAAATGACTCAAGAATGCAAATTAGCCGAGTCAAAGCGAGTGCGTGAGCTTAGAGTTTCTCAATCAGCAGATAAAAAAAGAAATAACAATAATAAAAAGCAAGAAAAGAATACAAATGACTGAAGAACAAAAATTAGCTGAGGCAAAACAAGTGCGTGAGTTTAGAGCATCTCAATCGGCAGATAAAATGAAAGAAATCTCAATAATAAAAACCAAGAAAAGAGAACAAATGACTGAAGAACAAAAATTAGCCGAAGCAGAAGACATCGTAATTTTATAACATCTCAATCTGCAGATAAAAAAAAAGAAATCTCAATAATAAACAGCAAGAAAAGAGAAGAAATGACTGAAGAGTACAAATTAGCTGAGGCAAAGCGAGTGCGTAGGTTTAGAGCATCTCAATTTGCAGATAAAAAAAAAAGAAATCTCAGTAATAAAAACCATGAAAAGAGAACAAATGACTGAAGAACAAAAATTAGCCGAAGTAGAAAGACTAAGTAATTTTAGAACATCTCAATCTGCAGATAAAAAGAAAGAAATCTCAATAATAAACCGCAAGAAACAGAACAAATGACTCAAGAATACAAATTAGCTGAGGCAAAGCGAGTGCGTGAGTTTAGAGCATCTCAATCTGCAGCTAAAAAGAAAGTAATCTCAATAATAAAAACCAAGAAAAGAGAACAAATGACTGAAGAACAAAAATTAGCCGAAGCAGAAGACATCGTAATTTTATAACATCTCAATCTGCAGATAAAAAAAAAGAAATCTCAATAATAAACAGCAAGAAAAAGAAGAAATGACTGAAGAGTACAAATTAGCTGAGGCAAAGCGAGTGCGTAGGTTTAGAGCATCTCAATTTGCAGATAAAAAAAAAGAAATCTCAGTAATAAAAACCATGAAAAGAGAACAAATGACTGAAGAACAAAAATTAGCCGAAGTAGAAAGACTAAGTAATTTTAGAACATCTCAATCTGCAGATAAAAAAAAGAAATCTCAATAATAAACCGCAAGAAACAGAACAAATGACTCAAGAATACAAATTAGCTGAGGCAAAGCGAGTGCGTGAGTTTAGAGCATCTCAATCTGCAGCTAAAAAGAAAGTAATCTCAATAATAAAAAGCAAGAAAAGAGAACAAATGACTGAAGAATACAAATTAGCTGAGGCAAAGCGAGTGCGTGAGTTTAGAGTATCTCAATCAGCAGATAAAAAGAAAGAAATCTCAATAATAAAATCAAGAAAAGAGAACATATGACTGAAGAACACAAATTAGCTGAGCCAAAGCGAGTGCGTGAGTTTAGAGCATCAAGATTTGCAGATAAAAAAAGAGATCTCAAAAATAAAAAGCAATAAATGAGAACAAATGACTCAAGAATGCAAATTAGCCGAGTCAAAGCGAGTGCGTGAGTTTAGAACATCACAATTTGCAGATAAAATGAAAGAAATCTCAATAATAAAAACCATGAAAAGAGAACAAATATCTGAAGAACACGAATTAGCCGAAGCTGAACGACAAAGTAATTTTAGAACAACTCAATCTGCAGATAAAAAAAAATAAACCTCAATAATAAAAAGCAAGAAAAGAGAACGAATGACTGAAAAATACAAATTAGCTGAGGCAAAGCGAGTGCGTGTGTTTAAGGCATCTCAATCAGCAGATAAAAAGAAAGGAATCTCAATAATAAATAGCAAGAAAAGAATACAATGACTGAATAATACAAATTAGCTGAGTCAAAACAAGTGCGTGAGTTTAGAGCATCTCAATCAGCAGATACAAAAAAAGGAATCTCAAAAATAAAAACCAAGAAGAGAATACAAATATCTGAAGAACAAAAATTAGCCGAAACAGATCGACAACGTAATATTAGAGCAACTCATTCTGCAGCTAAAAAGAAAGATTTCTCAATAATAAATAGCAAGAAAAGAGAACAAATGACTGAAGAGTACAAATTAGCTGAGGGAAAGCGAGTGCGTGAATTTAGAGCATCTCAATTTGCAGATAAAAATAAAGAAATCTCAGTAATAAAAACCAAGAAAAGAATACGAATGACTAAAGAATACAAATTAGCTGAGGCAAAGCAAGTGCGTGAGTTTAGAGCATCTCTATCAGCAGATAAAAAGAAAGGAATCTCAAAAACAAAAACCAAGAAAAGTATACAAATATCTGAAGAACAAAAATTAGCCGAAACAGAACGACAACGTAATATCAGAGCAACTCATTCTGCAGTTAAAAAGAAAGATTTCTCAATAATAAATAGCAAGAAAAGAGAACAATTGACTAAAGAGTACAAATTAGCTGAGGGAAAGCGAGTGCGTGAATTTAGAGCATCTCAATTTGCAGATAAAAATAAAGAAATCCCAGTAATAAAAACCAAGAAAAAAATACGAATGACTGAAGAATACAAATTAGCTGAGGCAAAGCGAGTGCGTGAGCTTAGAGTTTCTCAATCAGCAGATAAAAAAAAGAAATAACAATAATAAAAAGCAAGAAAAGAGAACAAATGACTGAAGAATACAAATTAGCTGAGGCAAAGCGAGTGCGTGAGTTTAGAGCATCACAATTTGCAGATAATAAAAAAGAAATCTCAATAATAAAAAGCAATAAATGAGAACAAATGACTCAAGAATGCAAATTAGCCGAGTCAAAGCGAGTGCGTGAGCTTAGAGTTTCTCAATCAGCAGATAAAAAAAGAAATAACAATAATAAAAAGCAAGAAAAGATAACAAATGACTGAAGAACAAAAATTAGCCTAAGCAGAACGACAAAGTAATTTTAGAACATCTCATTCCACAGATAAAAAAAAAAGAAATAACAATAATAAAAAGCAAGAAAAGGGAACAAATGACTCAAGAATACAAATTAGCTGAGCAAAAGCGAGTGCGTGAGTTTGGAGCATCTCAATCTGCAGCTAAAAGAAAGAAATCTCAATAATAAAAAGCAATAAAAGAGAACAAATGAATCAAGAATACAAATTAGCTGAGCCAAAGCGAGTGCGTGAGTTTGGAGCATCACAATTTGCAAATAAAAAAAAGAAATTTCAATAATAAAAAGCAATAAAAAAGAACAAATGACTCAAGAATACAAATTAGCTGAGTCAAAGCGAGTGTGTGAGTTTAGAGCATCTCAATTTGCAGATAAAAAAAGAAATCTCAGTAATAATAACCAAGGAAACAGAACAAATGACTGAAGAATAAAAATTAGTTGAGTCAAAGCGAGTGCGTGAGCTTAGAGTTTCTCAATCAGCAGATAAAAAAAAAGAAATAACAATAATAAAAAGCAAGAAAAGAGAACAAATGACTGAAGAATACAAATTAGCTGCGACAAAGCGAGTGCGTGAATTTAGAGCATCTCAATTTGCAGATAAAAAAAAGAAATCTCATTAATAAAATGCAAGAAAAGATAACAAATGACTGAAGAATACAAATTAGCTGAGGCAAAGCGAGTGCGTGAGTTTAGAGCATCACAATTTGCAGATAAAAAAAAGTAATCTCAATAATAAAAAGCAATAAATGAGAACAAATGACTCAAGAATGCAAATTAGCCGAGTAAAAGCGAGTGCGTGAGCTTAGAGTTTCTCAATCAGCAGATAAAACAAGAAAGGAATCTCAAAAATAAAAACCAAGAAGCGAATACAAATATCTGAAGAACAAAAATTAGCCGAAACAGAACGACAACGTAATATTAGAGCAACTCATTCTGCAGCTAAAAAGAAAGATTTCTCAATAATAAATAGCAAGAAAAGAGAACAAATGACTGAAGAGTACAAATTAGCTGAGGGAAAGCGAGTGCGTGAATTTAGAGCATCTCAATTTGCAGATAAAAATAAAGAAATCTCAGTAATAAAAACCAAGAAAAGAATACGAATGACTAAAGAATACAAATTAGCTGAGGCAAAGCAAGTGCGTGAGTTTAGAGCATCTCTATCAGCAGATAAAAAGAAAGGAATCTCAAAAACAAAAACCAAGAAAAGTATACAAATATCTGAAGAACAAAAATTAGCCGAAACAGAACGACAACGTTATATCAGAGCAACTCATTCTGCAGTTAAAAAGAAAGATTTCTCAATAATAAATAGCAAGAAAAGAGAACAATTGACTAAAGAGTACAAATTAGCTGAGGGAAAGCGAGTGCGTGAATTTAGAGCATCTCAATCAGCTGATAAAAAAAAGAAATAACAATAATAAAAAGCAAGAAAAGAGAACAAATGACTGAAGAATACAAATTAGCTGAGGCAAAGCGAGTGCGTGAGTTTAGAGCATCACAATTTGCAGATAAAAAAAAGAAATCTCAATAATAAAAAGCAATAAATGAGAACAAATGACTCAAGAATGCAAATTAGCCGAGTCAAAGCGAGTGCGTGAGCTTAGAGTTTCTCAATCAGCAGATAAAACAAGAAATAACAATAATAAAAAGCAAGAAAAGATAACAAATGACTGAAGAACAAAAATTAGCCGAAGCAGAACGACAAAGTAATTTTAGAACATCTCATTCCACAGATAAAAAAAAAAGAAATAACAATAATAAAAAGCAAGAAAAGAGAACAAATGACTGAAGAATACAAATCTAGCTGAGGCAAAGCGAGTGCGTGAATTTAGAGCATCTCAATTTGCAGATAAAAAAAAAATCTCATTAATAAAAAGCAAGAAAAGATAACAAATGACTGAAGAATACAAATTAGCTGAGTCAAAGCGAGTGCGTGAGTTTAGAGTATCTCAATCAGCAGATAAAAAGAAAGAAATCTCAATAATAAAATCAAGAAAAGAGAACAAATGACTGAAGAATACAAATTAGCTGAGGCAAAGCGAGTGCGTGAGTTTAGAGCATCACAATTTGCAGATAAAAAAAAGAAATCTCAATAATAAAAAGCAATAAATGAGAACAAATGACTCAAGAATGCAAATTAGCCGAGTCAAAGCGAGTGCGTGAGTATGAGTATCTCAATTTGCAGATAAAATAGAAATCTCAGTAATAATAACCAAGAAAAGAGAACAAATAACTGAAGAATAAAAATTAGTTGAGTCAAAGCGAGTGCGTGAGCTTAGAGTTTCTCAATCAGCAGATAAAAAAAAGAAATAACAATAATAAAAAGCAAGAAAAGAGAACAAATGACTGAAGAATACAAATTAGCTGAGGCAAAGCGAGTGCGTGAATTTAGAGCATCTCAATTTGCAGATACAAAAAAGAAATCTCAGTAATAAAAACCAAGAATAGAATACAAATGACTGAAGAATACAAATTAGCTAAGGAAAAGCAAGTACGTGAGTTTAGAGCATCTCAATCAGCAGATAAAATGAAAGAAAACTCAATAATAAAAACCAAGAAAAGAGAAAAAATGACTGAAGAACAAAAATTAGCCGAAACAGAATGACAAAGTAATTTTAGATCATCTCAATCTGCAGATAAAAAAAAAGAAATCTCAATAATAAAAAGCAAGAAAAGAGAACAAATGACTGAAGAATACAAATTAGCTGAGGCAAAGCGAGTGCGTGAATTTTGAGCATTTCAATTTGCAGAGAAAAAAAAGAATTCTCATTAATAAAAAGCAAGAAAAGACAACAAATGACTGAAGTATACAATTTAGCTGAGGCAAAGCGAGTGCGTGAGTTTAGAGCATTACAATTTGCAGATAAAAAAAAGAAATCTCAATAATAAGAAGCAATAAATGAGAAAAAATGACTCAAGAATGCAAATTAGCCGAGTCAAAGCGAGTGCGTGAGCTTAGATTTTCTCAATCAGCAGATAAAAATGAAATAACAATAATAAAAAGCAAGAAAAGATAACAAATGACTGAAGAACAAAAATTAGCCGAAGCAGAACGACAAAGTAATTTTAGAACATATCATTCCACAGATAAAAAAAAAAGAAATAACAATAATAAAAAGCAAGAAAAGAGAACAAATGACTGAAGAATACAAATCTAGCTGAGGCAAAGCGAGTGCGTGAATTTAGAGCATCTCAATTTGCAGATAAAAAGAAGAAATCTCATTAATAAAAAGCAAGAAAAGATAACAAATGACTGAAGAATACAAATTAGCTGAGTCAAAGCGAGTGCGTGAGTTTAGAGTATCTCAATCAGCAGATAAAAAGAAAGAAATCTCAATAATAAAATCAAGAAAAGAGAACAAATGACTGAAGAATACAAATTAGCTGAGGCAAAGCGAGTGCGTGAGTTTAGAGCATCACAATTTGCAGATAAAAAAAAGAAATCTCAATAATAAAAAGCAATAAATGAGAACAAATGACTCAAGAATGCAAATTAGCCGAGTCAAAGCGAGTGCGTGAGTATGAGTATCTCAATCAGCAGAAAAAAAAAATAACAATAATAAAAAGCAAGAAAAGAGAACATATGACTGAAGAATACAAATTAGCTGAGGCAAAGCGAGTGCGTGAGTTTAGAGCATCACAATTTGCAGATAAAAAAAAGAAATGTCATTAATAAAAAGCAAGAAAAGATAACAAATGACCGAAGAACAAAAATTAGCCGAAACAGAACGACAACGTAATATTAGAGCAACTCATTCTGCAGCTAAAAAGAAAAATTTCTCAATAATAAATAGCAAGAAAAGAGAACAAATGACTGAAGAATACAAATTAGCTGAGGCAAAGCGAGTGCGTGAGTTTAGAGCATCTCAATTTGCAAATAAAAAAAAGAAATTTCAATAATAAAAAGCAATAAAAAAGAACAAATGACTCAAGAATACAAATTAGCTGAGTCAAAGCGAGTGTGTGAGTTTAGAGCATCTCAATTTGCAGATAAAAAAAGAAATCTCAGTAATAATAACCAAGAAAGGAGAACAAATAACTGAAGAATAAAAATTAGTTGAGGCAAAGCGAGTGCGTGAGCTTAGAGTTTCTCAATCAGCAGATAAAAAAAAGAAATAACAATAATAAAAAGCAAGAAAAGAGAACAAATGACTGAAGAATACAAATTAGCTGAGGCAAAGCGAATGCGTGAATTTAGAGCATCTCATTTTGCAGATACAAAAAAGAAATCTCAGTAATAAAAACCAAGAATAGAATACAAATGACTGAAAAATACAAATTAGCTAAGGAAAAGCAAGTACGTGAGTTTAGAGCATTTCAATCAGCAGATAAAATGAAAGAAAACTCAATAATAAAAACCAAGAAAAGAGAAAAAATGACTGAAGAACAAAAATTAGCCGAAACAGAATGACAAAGTAATTTTAGATCATCTCAATCTGCAGATAAAAAAAAAGAAATCTCAATAATAAAAAGCAAGAAAAGAGAACAAATGACTGAAGAATACAAATTAGCTGAGACAAAGCGAGTGCGTGAGTTTTGAGCATCACAATTTTCAGATAAAAAAAAGAAATCTCATAAATAAAAACCAAGAAAAGAATACAAATATCTGAAGAACAAATATTAGCCGAAACAGAACGACAACGTAATATTAGAGCAACTCATTCTGCAGCTAAAAAGAAAGATTTCTCAATAATAAATAGCAAGAAAAGAGAACAAATGACTGAAGAATAAAAATTAGCTGAGGCAAAGCGTGTGCGTGAGTTTAGAGCATCTCAATTTGCAGATAAAAAAAAAGAAATCTCAGCAATAAAAATCAAGAAAAGAATACAAATGACTGAAAAACAGAAATTAGCCGAAGCAGAACGACAACGTAGAATGAGAGCATCTCAATCTGCAGCTAAAAAGAAAGAAATCTCAATAATAAATAGCAAGAAAAGAGAACAAATGACTGAAGAGTACAAATTAGCTGAGGCAAAGCGAGTGCGTGTGTTTAGGGCATCTCAATCAGCAGATAAAAAGAAAGGAATCTCAATAATAAAAAGCAAGGTAAAAGAGAACATATGACTGAAGAATACAAATTAGCTGTGGCAAAGCGAGTGCGTGAGTTTACAGCATCACAATTTGCAGATAAAATGAAAGAAATCTCAATATTAAAAACCATGTAAAGAGAACAAATATCTGAAGAACAAGAATTAGCCGAAGCTGAACGTCACAGTAATTTTAGAACATCTCAATCTGCAGATAAAAAAAAATAAATCTCAAAAATAACAACCGAGAAAAGAATACAAATGACTGAAGAATACAAATTAGCTGAGTCAAAGCAAGTGCATGAGTTTAGTGCATCTCAATCAGCAGATAAAAAGAAAGTAATCTCAATAATATATAGCAAGAAAAGAGAACAAATGACTGAAGAATAAAAATTAGTTGAGGCAAAGCGTGTGCGTGAGTTTAGAGCATCTCAATTTGCAGATAAAAAAAAAAGAAATCTTAGTAATAAAAAGCAAGAAAAGAATACAATGACTGAAGAATACAAATTAGCTGAGGCAAAACAAGTGCGTGAGTTTAGAGCATCTCAATCAGCAGATAAAAAGAAAGGAATCTCAAAAATAAAAACCAAGAAAAGAATACAAATATATGAAGAACAAAAATTAGCCGAAACAGAACGACAACGTAATATTAGAGCAACTCATTCTGCAGCTAAAAAGAAAGATTTCTCAATAATAAATAGCAAGAAAAGAGAACAAATGACTGAAGAGTACAAATTAGCTGAGGCAAAACAAGTGCGTGAGTTTAGAGCATCTCAATTTGCAGATAAAAAAAAAGAAATCTCAGTAATAAAAATCAAGAAAAGAATACAAATGACTGAAAAATAGAAATTAGCCGAAGCAGAACGACAACGTAGAATGAGAGCATCTCAATCTGCAGCTAAAAAGAAAGAAATCTCAATAATAAATAGCAAGAAAAGAGAACAAATGACTGAAGAGTACAAATTAGCTGAGGCAAAGCGAGTGCGTGTGTTTAGGGCATCTCAATCAGCAGATAAAAAGAAAGGAATCTCAATAATAAATAGCAAGAAAAGAATACAATGACTGAAGAATACAAATTAGCTGAGTCAAAACAAGTGCGTGAGTTTAGAGCATCTCAATCAGCAGATACAAAGAAAGGAATCTCAAAAATAAAAACCAAGAAGAGAATACAAATATCTGAAGAACAAAAATTAGCCGAAACAGAACGACAACGTAACATTAGAGCAACTCATTCTGCAGCTAAAAAGAAAGATTTCTCAATAATAAATAGCAAGAAAAGAGAACAAATGACTGAAGAGTACAAATTAGCTGAGACAAAGCGAGTGCGTGAGTTTTGAGCATCACAATTTTCAGATAAAAAAAGAAATCTCATAAATAAAAACCAAGAAAAGAATACAAATATCTGAAGAACAAATATTAGCCGAAACAGAACGACAACGTAATATTAGAGCAACTCATTCTGCAGCTAAAAAGAAAGATTTCTCAATAATAAATAGCAAGAAAAGAGAACAAATGTCTGAAGAATAAAAATTAGCTGAGGCAAAGCGTGTGCGTGAGTTTAGAGCATCTCAATTTGCAGATAAAAAAAAAGAAATCTCAGCAATAAAAATCAAGAAAAGAATACAAATGACTGAAAAACAGAAATTAGCCGAAGCAGAACGACAACGTAGAATGAGAGCATCTCAATCTGCAGCTAAAAAGAAAGAAATCTCAATAATAAATAGCAAGAAAAGAGAACAAATGACTGAAGAGTACAAATTAGCTGAGGCAAAGCGAGTGCGTGTGTTTAGGGCATCTCAATCAGCAGATAAAAAGAAAGGAATCTCAAAAATAAAAACCAAGAAAAGAATACAAATATCTGAAGAACAAATATTAGCCGAAACAGAACGACAACGTAATATTAGAGCAACTCATTCTGCAGCTAAAAAGAAAGATTTCTCAATAATAAATAGCAAGAAAAGAGAACAAATGACTGAAGAATAAAAATTAGCTGAGGCAAAGCGTGTGCGTGAGTTTAGAGCATCTCAATTTGCAGATAAAAAAAAAGAAATCTCAGCAATAAAAATCAAGAAAAGAATACAAATGACTGAAAAACAGAAATTAGCCGAAGCAGAACGACAACGTAGAATGAGAGCATCTCAATCTGCAGCTAAAAAGAAAGAAATCTCAATAATAAATAGCAAGAAAAGAGAACAAATGACTGAAGAGTACAAATTAGCTGAGGCAAAGCGAGTGCGTGTGTTTAGGGCATCTCAATCAGCAGATAAAAAGAAAGGAATCTCAATAATAAAAAGCAAGAAAAGAGAACATATGACTGAAGAATACAAATTAGCTGTGGCAAAGCGAGTGCGTGAGTTTAGAACATCACAATTTGCAGATAAAATGAAAGAAATCTCAATATTAAAAACCATGTAAAGAGAACAAATATCTGAAGAACAAGAATTAGCCGAAGCTGAACGTCACAGTAATTTTAGAACATCTCAATCTGCAGATAAAAAAAAATAAATCTCAAAAATAACAACCGAGAAAAGAATACAAATGACTGAAGAATACAAATTAGCTGAGTCAAAGCAAGTGCATGAGTTTAGTGCATCTCAATCAGCAGATAAAAAGAAAGTAATCTCAATAATATATAGCAAGAAAAGAGAACAAATGACTGAAGAATAAAAATTAGTTGAGGCAAAGCGTGTGCGTGAGTTTAGAGCATCTCAATTTGCAGATAAAAAAAAAAGAAATCTTAGTAATAAAAAGCCAGAAAAGAATACAATGACTGAAGAATACAAATTAGCTGAGGCAAAACAAGTGCGTGAGTTTAGAGCATCTCAATCAGCAGATAAAAAGAAAGGAATCTCAAAAATAAAAACCAAGAAAAGAATACAAATATATGAAGAACAAAAATTAGCCGAAACAGAACGACAACGTAATATTAGAGCAACTCATTCTGCAGCTAAAAAGAAAGATTTCTCAATAATAAATAGCAAGAAAAGAGAACAAATGACTGAAGAGTACAAATTAGCTGAGGCAAAACAAGTGCGTGAGTTTAGAGCATCTCAATTTGCAGATAAAAAAAAAGAAATCTCAGTAATAAAAATCAAGAAAAGAATACAAATGACTGAAAAATAGAAATTAGCCGAAGCAGAACGACAACGTAGAATGAGAGCATCTCAATCTGCAGCTAAAAAGAAAGAAATCTCAATAATAAATAGCAAGAAAAGAGAACAAATGACTGAAGAGTACAAATTAGCTGAGGCAAAGCGAGTGCGTGTGTTTAGGGCATCTCAATCAGCAGATAAAAAGAAAGGAATCTCAATAATAAATAGCAAGAAAAGAATACAATGACTGAAGAATACAAATTAGCTGAGTCAAAACAAGTGCGTGAGTTTAGAGCATCTCAATCAGCAGATACAAAGAAAGGAATCTCAAAAATAAAAACCAAGAAGAGAATACAAATATCTGAAGAACAAAAATTAGCCGAAACAGAACGACAACGTAACATTAGAGCAACTCATTCTGCAGCTAAAAAGAAAGATTTCTCAATAATAAATAGCAAGAAAAGAGAACAAATGACTGAAGAGTACAAATTAGCTGAGGGAAATCGAGTGCGTGAATTTAGAGCATCTCAATTTGCAGATAAAAATAAAGATATCTCAGTAATAAAAACCAAGAAAAAAATACGAATGACTGAAGAATACAAATTAGCTGAGGCAAAGCATGTGCGTGAGTTAAGAGCATCTCAATCAGCAGATAAAAAGAAAGGAATCTCAAAAATAAAAACCAAGAAAAGAAGACAAATATCTGAAGAACAAAAATTAGCCGAAACAGAACGACAACGTAATATTAGAGCAACTCATTCTGCAGCTAAAAAGAAAGATTTCTCAATAATAAATAGCAAGAAAAGAGAACAAATGACTGAAGAGTACAAATTAGCTGAGGGAAAGCGAGTGCGTGAATTTAGAGCATCTCAATTTGCAGATAAAAATAATGAAATCTCAATAATAAAAAGCAAGAAAAGAGAACATATGACTGAAGAATACAAATTAGCTGTGGCAAAGCGAGTGCGTGTGTTTAGGGCATCTCAATCAGCAGATAAAAAGAAAGGAATCTCAATAATAAATAGCAAGAAAAGAATACAATGACTGAAGAATACAAATTAGCTGAGTCAAAACAAGTGCGTGAGTTTAGAGCATCTCAATCAGCAGATAAAAAGAAAGGAATCTCAAAAACAAAAACCAAGAAAAGTATACAAATATCTGAAGAACAAGAATTAGCCGAAGCTGAACGACAAAGTAATTTTAGAACATCTCAATCTGCAGATAAAAAAAAATAAATCTCAAAAATAACAACCGAGAAAAGAATACAAATGACTGAAGAATACAAATTAGCTGAGTCAAAGCAAGTGCATGAGTTTAGTGCATCTCAACCAGCATATAAAAAGAAAGTAATCTCAATAATAAATAGTAAGAAAAGAGAACAAATGACTGAAGAATACGAATTAGCTGTGGCAAAGCGAGTGCGTGAGTTTACAGCATCACAATTTGCAGATAAAAAACAAATAGATAAAAAAGAATACAAATGACTAAAAAACAGAAATTAGCCGAAGCAGAACGACAACGTAGAATGAGAGCATCTCAATCTGCAGCTAAAAAGAATAAATCTCAATAATAAATAGCAAGAAAAGAGAACAAATGACTGAAGAGTACAAATTAGCTGAGAGAAAGCGAGTGCGTGAATTTAGAGCATCTCAATTTGCAGATAAAAATAAAGAAATCTCAATAATAAAAAGCAAGGTAAAAGAGAACATATGACTGAAGAATACAAATTAGCTGTGGCAAAGCGAGTGCGTGAGTTTACAGCATCACAATTTGCAGATAAAATGAAAGAAATCTCAATATTAAAAACCATGTAAAGAGAACAAATATCTGAAGAACAAGAATTAGCCGAAGCTGAACGTCACAGTAATTTTAGAACATCTCAATCTGCAGATAAAAAAAAATAAATCTCAAAAATAACAACCGAGAAAAGAATACAAATGACTGAAGAATACAAATTAGCTGAGTCAAAGCAAGTGCATGAGTTTAGTGCATCTCAATCAGCAGATAAAAAGAAAGTAATCTCAATAATATATAGCAAGAAAAGAGAACAAATGACTGAAGAATAAAAATTAGTTGAGGCAAAGCGTGTGCGTGAGTTTAGAGCATCTCAATTTGCAGATAAAAAAAAAAGAAATCTTAGTAATAAAAACCAAGAAAAGAATACAATGACTGAAGAATACAAATTAGCTGAGGCAAAACAAGTGCGTGAGTTTAGAGCATCTCAATCAGCAGATAAAAAGAAAGGAATCTCAAAAATAAAAACCAAGAAAAGAATACAAATATATGAAGAACAAAAATTAGCCGAAACAGAACGACAACGTAATATTAGAGCAACTCATTCTGCAGCTAAAAAGAAAGATTTCTCAATAATAAATAGCAAGAAAAGAGAACAAATGACTGAAGAGTACAAATTAGCTGAGGCAAAACAAGTGCGTGAGTTTAGAGCATCTCAATTTGCAGATAAAAAAAAAGAAATCTCAGTAATAAAAATCAAGAAAAGAATACAAATGACTGAAAAATAGAAATTAGCCGAAGCAGAACGACAACGTAGAATGAGAGCATCTCAATCTGCAGCTAAAAAGAAAGAAATCTCAATAATAAATAGCAAGAAAAGAGAACAAATGACTGAAGAGTACAAATTAGCTGAGGCAAAGCGAGTGCGTGTGTTTAGGGCATCTCAATCAGCAGATAAAAAGAAAGGAATCTCAATAATAAATAGCAAGAAAAGAATACAATGACTGAAGAATACAAATTAGCTGAGTCAAAACAAGTGCGTGAGTTTAGAGCATCTCAATCAGCAGATACAAAGAAAGGAATCTCAAAAATAAAAACCAAGAAGAGAATACAAATATCTGAAGAACAAAAATTAGCCGAAACAGAACGACAACGTAACATTAGAGCAACTCATTCTGCAGCTAAAAAGAAAGATTTCTCAATAATAAATAGCAAGAAAAGAGAACAAATGACTGAAGAGTACAAATTAGCTGAGGGAAATCGAGTGCGTGAATTTAGAGCATCTCAATTTGCAGATAAAAATAAAGAAATCTCAATAATAAAAAGCAAGAAAAGAGAACATATGACTGAAGAATACAAATTAGCTGTGGCAAAGCGAGTGCGTGTGTTTAGGGCATCTCAATCAGCAGATAAAAAGAAAGGAATCTCAATAATAAATAGCAAGAAAAGAATACTATGACTGAAGAATACAAATTAGCTGAGTCAAAACAAGTGCGTGAGTTTAGAGCATCACAATCAGCAGATAAAAAGAAAGGAATCTCAAAAACAAAAACCAAGAAAAGTATACAAATATCTGAAGAACAAGAATTAGCCGAAGCTGAACGACAAAGTAATTTTAGAACATCTCAATCTGCAGATAAAAAAAAATAAATCTCAAAAATAACAACCGAGAAAAGAATACAAATGACTGAAGAATACAAATTAGCTGAGTCAAAGCAAGTGCATGAGTTTAGTGCATCTCAACCAGCATATAAAAAGAAAGTAATCTCAATAATAAATAGCAAGAAAAGAGAACAAATGACTGAAGAATACAAATTAGCTGTGGCAAAGCGAGTGCGTGAGTTTACAGCATCACAATTTGCAGATAAAAAACAAATAGATAAAAAAGAATACAAATGACTAAAAAACAGAAATTAGCCGAAGCAGAACGACAACGTAGAATGAGAGCATCTCAATCTGCAGCTAAAAAGAAAGAAATCTCAATAATAAATAGCAAGAAAAGAGAACAAATGACTGAAGAGTACAAATTAGCTGAGGGAAAGCGAGTGCGTGAATTTAGAGCATCTCAATTTGCAGATAAAAATAAAGAAATCTCAATAATAAAAAGCAAGAAAAGAGAACATATGACTGAAGAATACAAATTAGCTGTGGCAAAGCGAGTGCGTGAGTTTACAGCATCACAATTTGCAGATAAAAAACAAATTTCAATAATAAAAGCAAGAAAGGAGAACAAATGACTGAAGAATACAAATTAGCTGAGGCAAAGCGAGTGCATGAGTTTAGAACATCACAATTTGCAGATAAAATGAAAGAAATCTCAATAATAAAAACCATGAAAAGAGAACAAATATCTGAAGAACAAGAATTAGCCGAAGCTGAACGACAAAGTAATTTTAGAACATCTCAATCTGCAGATAAAAAAAAATAAATCTCAATAATAAAAAGCAAGAAAAGAGAACGAATGACTGAAAAATACAAATTAGCTGAGGCAAAGCGTGTGCGTGTGTTTAGGGCATCTCAATCAGCAGATAAAAAGAAAGGAATCTCAATAATAAATAGCAAGAAAAGAATACAATGACTGAAGAATACAAATTAGCTGAGTCAAAACAAGTGCGTGAGTTTAGAGCATCTCAATCAGCAGATACAAAGAAAGGAATCTCAAAAATAAAAACCAAGAAGAGAATACAAATATCTGAAGAACAAAAATTAGCCGAAACAGAACGACAACGTAATATTAGAGCAACTCATTATGCAGCTAAAAAGAAAGATTTCTCAATAATAAATAGCAAGAAAAGAGAACGAATGACTGAAAAATACAAATTAGCTGAGGGAAAGCGAGTGCGTGAATTTAGAGCATCTCAATTTGCAGATAAAAATAAAGAAATCTCAGTAATAAAAACCAAGAAAAGAATACGAATGACTAAAGAATACAAATTAGCTGAGGCAAAGCAAGTGCGTGAGTTTAGAGCATCTCAATCAGCAGATAAAAAGAAAGGAATCTCAAAAACAAAAACCAAGAAAAGTATACAAATATCTGAAGAACAAGAATTAGCCGAAGCTGAACGACAAAGTAATTTTAGAACATCTCAATCTGCAGATAAAAAAAAATAAATCTCAAAAATAACAACCGAGAAAAGAATACAAATGACTGAAGAATACAAATTAGCTGAGTCAAAGCAAGTGCATGAGTTTAGTGCATCTCAATCAGCAGATAAAAAGAAAGTAATCTCAATAATAAATAGCAAGAAAAGAGAACAAATGACTCAAGAATAAAAATTAGTTGAGGCAAAGCGTGTGCGTGAGTTTAGAGCATCTCAATTTGCAGATAAAAAAAAAGAAATCTCAGTAATAAAAACCAAGAAAAGAATACAATGACTGAAGAATACAAATTAGCTGAGGCAAAACAAGTGCGTGAGTTTAGAGCATCTTAATCAGCAGAAAAAAAGAAAGGAATCTCAAAAATAAAAACCAAGAAAAGAATACAAATATCTGAAGAACAAAAATTAGCCGAAACAGAACAACAACGTAATATTAGAGCAACTCATTCTGCAGCTAAAAAGAAAGATTTCTCAATAATAAATAGCAAGAAAAGAGAACAAATGACTGAAGAGTACAAATTAGCTGAGGAAAACAAGTGCGTGAGTTTAGAGCATCTCAATCAGCAGATAAAAATAAAGAAATCTCAAAAATAAAAACCAAGAAAAGAATACAAATATCTGAAGAACAAATATTAGCCGAAACAGAACGACAACGTAATATTAGAGCAACTCATTCTGCAGCTAAAAAGAAAGATTTCTTAATAATAAATAGCAAGAAAAGAGAACAAATGACTGAAGAATAAAAATTAGCTGAGACAAAGCGTGTGCGTGAGTTTAGAGCATCTCAATTTGCAGATAAAAAAAAAGAAATCTCAGTAATAAAAATCAAGAAAAGAATACAAATATCTGAAGAACAAAAATTAGCCGAAACAGAACGACAACGTAGTATTAGAGCAACTCATTTCGCAGCTAAAAAGAAAGATTTCTCAATAATAAATAGCAAGAAAAGAGAACAAATGACTGAAGAATACAAATTATCTGAGGCAAAGCGAGTGCGTGAGTTTAGAACATCACAATTTGCAGATAAAATGAAAGAAATCTCAGTAATAAAAATCAAGAAAAGAATACAATGACTGAAGCATACAAATTAGCTGAGGCAAAGCAAGTGCATGAGTTTAGAGCATCTCAATCAGCAGATAAAAAGAAAGGAATCTCAAAAATAAAAACCAAGAAAAGAATAAAAATATCTGAAGAACAAAAATTAGCCGAAACAGAACGACAACGTAGTATTAGAGCAACTCATTTCGCAGCTAAAAAGAAAGATTTGTCAATAATAAATAGCAAGAAAAGAGAACAAATGACTGAAGAATACAAATTAGCTGATGCAAAGCGAGTGCGTGAGTTTAGAGCATCTCAATTTGCAGATAAAAAAAAAGAAATCTCAGTAATAAAAACCAAGAAAAGAATACGAATGACTGAAGAATACAAATTAGCTGAGGCAAAGCAAGTGCGTGAGTTTAGAGCATCTCAATCAGCAGATAAAAAGAAAGGAATCTCAAAAATAAAAACCAAGAAAAGAATACAAAAATCTGAAGAACAAAAATTAGCCGAAACAGAACGACAACGTAGTATTAGAGCAACTCATTTCGCAGCTAAAAAGAAAGATTTCTCAATAATAAATAGCAAGAAAAGAGAACAAATGACTGAAGAATACAAATATCTGAGGCAAAGCGAGTGCGTGAGTTTAGAACATCACAATTTGCAGATAACATGAAAGAAATCTCAATAATAAAAACCATGAAAAGAGAACAAATATCTGAAGAACAAGAATTAGCCGAAGCTGAACGACAAAGTAATTTTGGAACATCTCAATCTGCAGATAAAAAAAAATAAATCTCAAAAATAACAACCGAGAAAAGAATACAAATGACTGAAGAATACAAATTAGCTGAGTCAAAGCAAGTGCATCAGTTTAGTGCATCTCAATCAGCAGATAAAAAGAAAGTAATCTCAATAATAAATAGCAAGAAAAGAGAACAAATGACTGAAGAATAAAAATTAGTTGAGGCAAAGCGTGTGCGTGAGTTTAGAGCATCTCAATTTGCAAATAAAAAAAAAAGAAATCTCAGTAATAAAAACCAAGAAAAGAATACAATGACTGAAGAATACAAAGTAGCTGAGGCAAAACAAGTGCGTGAGTTTAGAGCATCTCAATCAGCAGATAAAAAGAAAGGAATCTCAAAAATAAATACCAAGCAAAGAATACAAATATCTGAAGAACAAAAATTAGCCGAAACAGAACGACAACGTAATATTAGAGCAACTCATTCTGCAGCTAAAAAGAAAGGTTTCTCAATAATAAATAGCAAGAAAAGAGAACAAATGACTGAAGAGTACAAATTAGCTGAGGCAATCAAGTGCGTGAGTTTAGAGCATCTCAATCAGCAGATAAAAATAAAGAAATCTCAAAAATAAAAACCAAGAAAAGAATACAAATATCTGAAGAACAAATATTAGCCGAAACAGAACGACAACGTAATATTAGAGCAACTCATTCTGCAGCTAAAAAGAAAGATTTCTCAATAATAAATAGCAAGAAAAGAGAACAAATGACTGAAGAATTAAAATTAGCTGAGGCAAAGCGTGTGCGTGAGTTTAGAGCATCTCAATTTGCAGATAAAAAAAAAGAAATCTCAGTAATAAAAATCAAGAAAAGAATACAATGACTGAAGCATACAAATTAGCTGAGGCAAAGCAAGTGCATGAGTTTAGAGCATCTCAATCAGCAGATAAAAAAAAAGAAATCTCAGTAATAAAAATCAAGAAAAGAATACAAATATCTGAAGAACAAAAATTAGCCGAAACAGAACGACAACGTAGTATTAGAGCAACACATTTCGCAGCTAAAAAGAAAGATTTCTCAATAATAAATAGCAAGAAAAGAGAACAAATGACTGAAGAATACAAATTATCTGAGGCAAAGCGAGTGCGTGAGTTTAGAACATCACAATTTGCAGATAAAATGAAAGAAATCTCAGTAATAAAAATCAAGAAAAGAATACAATGACTGAAGCATACAAATTAGCTGAGGCAAAGCAAGTGCATGAGTTTAGAGCATCTCAATCAGCAGATAAAAAGAAAGGAATCTCAAAAATAAAAACAAAGAAAAGAATAAAAATATCTGAAGAACAAAAATTAGCCGAAACAGAACGACAACGTAGTATTAGAGCAACTCATTTCGCAGCTAAAAAGAAAGATTTGTCAATAATAAATAGCAAGAAAAGAGAACAAATGACTGAAGAATACAAATTAGCTGATGCAAAGCGAGTGCGTGAGTTTAGAGCATCTCAATTTGCAGATAAAAAAAAAGAAATCTCAGTAATAAAAACCAAGAAAAGAATACGAATGACTGAAGAATACAAATTAGCTGAGGCAAAGCAAGTGCGTGAGTTTAGAGCATCTCAATCAGCAGATAAAAAGAAAGGAATCTCAAAAATAAAAACCAAGAAAGGAATACAAATATCTGAAGAACAAAAATTAGCCGAAACAGAACGACAACGTAGTATTAGAGCAACTCATTTCGCAGCTAAAAAGAAAGATTTCTCAATAATAAATAGCAAGAAAAGAGAACAAATGACTGAAGAATACAAATTATCTGAGGCAAAGCGAGTGCGTGAGTTTAGAACATCACAATTTGCAGATAACATGAAAGAAATCTCAATAATAAAAACCATGAAAAGAGAACAAATATCTGAAGAACAAGAATTAGCCGAAGCTGAACGACAAGGTAATTTTGGAACATCTCAATCTGCAGATAAAAAAAAATAAATCTCAAAAATAACAACCGAGACAAGAATACAAATGACTGAAGAATACAAATTAGCTGAGTCAAAGCAAGTGCATGAGTTTAGTGCATCTCAATCAGCAGATAAAAAGAAAGTAATCTCAATAATAAATAGCAAGAAAAGAGAACAAATGACTGAAGAATAAAAATTAGTTGAGGCAAAGCGTGTGCGTGAGTTTAGAGCATCTCAATTTGCAAATAAAAAAAAAAGAAATCTCAGTAATAAAAACCAAGAAAAGAATACAATGACTGAAGAATACAAAGTAGCTGAGGCAAAACAAGTGCGTGAGTTTAGAGCATCTCAATCAGCAGATAAAAAGAAAGGAATCTCAAAAATAAATACCAAGCAAAGAATACAAATATCTGAAGAACAAAAATTAGCCGAAACAGAACGACAACGTAATATTAGAGCAACTCATTCTGCAGCTAAAAAGAAAGGTTTCTCAATAATAAATAGCAAGAAAAGAGAACAAATGACTGAAGAGTACAAATTAGCTGAGGCAATCAAGTGCGTGAGTTTAGAGCATCTCAATCAGCAGATAAAAATAAAGAAATCTCAAAAATAAAAACCAAGAAAAGAATACAAATATCTGAAGAACAAATATTAGCCGAAACAGAACGACAACGTAATATTAGAGCAACTCATTCTGCAGCTAAAAAGAAAGATTTCTCAATAATAAATAGCAAGAAAAGAGAACAAATGACTGAAGAATTAAAATTAGCTGAGGCAAAGCGTGTGCGTGAGTTTAGAGCATCTCAATTTGCAGATAAAAAAAAAGAAATCTCAGTAATAAAAATCAAGAAAAGAATACAATGACTGAAGCATACAAATTAGCTGAGGCAAAGCAAGTGCATGAGTTTAGAGCATCTCAATCAGCAGATAAAAAGAAAGGAATCTCAAAAATAAAAACCAAGAAAAGAATACAAATATCTGAAGAACAAAAATTAGCCGAAACAGAACGACAACGTAGTATTAGAGCAACTCATTCTGCAGCTAAAAAGAAAGATTTCTCAATAATAAATAGCAAGAAAAGAGAACAAATGACTGAAGAATACAAATTAGCCGAGGCAAAGCGAGTGCGTGAGTTTAGAGCATCTCAATTTGCAGATAAAAAAAAAGAAATCTCAGTAATAAAAACCAAGAAAAGAATACGAATGACTGAAGAATACAAATTAGCTGAGGCAAAGCAAGTGCGTGAGTTTAGAGCATCTCAATCAGCAGATAAAAAGAAAGAAATCCTAATAATAAAAACCAAGAACAGAGAACAAATGACTGAAGAACAAAAATTAGCAGAAGCAGAACGACAAGTAATTTTAGAACATCTCAATCTGCAGATAAAAAAATAAGAAATCTCAATAAGAAAGCAAGAAAAGAGAACAAATGACTGAAGGATACAAATTAGCTGAGGCAAAGCGAGTGCGTGTGTTTAGGGCATCTCAATCAGCAGATAAAAAGAAAGGAATCTCAATAATAAATAGCAAGAAAAGAATACAATGACTGAAGAATACAAATTAGCTGAGTCAAAACAAGTGCGTGAGTTTAGAGCATCTCAATCAGCAGATACAAACAAAGGAATCTCAAAAATAAAAACCAAGAAGAGAATACAAATATCTGAAGAACAAAAATTAGCCGAAACAGAACGACAACGTAACATTAGAGCAACTCATTCTGCAGCTAAAAAGAAAGATTTCTCAATAATAAATAGCAAGAAAAGAGAACAAATGACTGAAGAGTACAAATTAGCTGAGGGAAATCGAGTGCGTGAATTTAGAGCATCTCAATTTGCAGATAAAAATAAAGAAATCTCAATAATAAAAAGCAAGAAAAGAGAACATATGACTGAAGAATACAAATTAGCTGTGGCAAAGCGAGTGCGTGTGTTTAGGGCATCTCAATCAGCAGATAAAAAGAAAGGAATCTTTTAAATAAATACCAAGCAAAGAATACAAATATCTGAAGAACAAAAATTAGCCGAAACAGAACGACAACGTAATATTAGAGCAACTCATTCTGCAGCTAAAAAGAAAGGTTTCTCAATAATAAATAGCAAGAAAAGAGAACAAATGACTGAAGAGTACAAATTAGCTGAGGCAATCAAGTGCGTGAGTTTAGAGCATCTCAATCAGCAGATAAAAATAAAGAAATCTCAAAAATAAAAACCAAGAAAAGAATACAAATATCTGAAGAACAAATATTAGCCGAAACAGAACGACAACGTAATATTAGAGCAACTCATTCTGCAGCTAAAAAGAAAGATTTCTCAATAATAAATAGCAAGAAAAGAGAACAAATGACTGAAGAATTAAAATTAGCTGAGGCAAAGCGTGTGCGTGAGTTTAGAGCATCTCAATTTGCAGATAAAAAAAAAGAAATCTCAGTAATAAAAATCAAGAAAAGAATACAATGACTGAAGCATACAAATTAGCTGAGGCAAAGCAAGTGCATGAGTTTAGAGCATCTCAATCAGCAGATAAAAAGAAAGGAATCTCAAAAATAAAAACCAAGAAAAGAATACAAATATCTGAAGAACAAAAATTAGCCGAAACAGAACGACAACGTAGTATTAGAGCAACTCATTCTGCAGCTAAAAAGAAAGATTTCTCAATAATAAATAGCAAGAAAAGAGAACAAATGACTGAAGAATACAAATTAGCCGAGGCAAAGCGAGTGCGTGAGTTTAGAGCATCTCAATTTGCAGATAAAAAAAAAGAAATCTCAGTAATAAAAACCAAGAAAAGAATACGAATGACTGAAGAATACAAATTAGCTGAGGCAAAGCAAGTGCGTGAGTTTAGAGCATCTCAATCAGCAGATAAAAAGAAAGAAATCCTAATAATAAAAACCAAGAACAGAGAACAAATGACTGAAGAACAAAAATTAGCAGAAGCAGAACGACAAGTAATTTTAGAACATCTCAATCTGCAGATAAAAAATAAGAAATCTCAATAAGAAAGCAAGAAAAGAGAACAAATGACTGAAGGATACAAATTAGCTGAGGCAAAGCGAGTGCGTGTGTTTAGGGCATCTCAATCAGCAGATAAAAAGAAAGGAATCTCAATAATAAATAGCAAGAAAAGAATACAATGACTGAAGAATACAAATTAGCTGAGTCAAAACAAGTGCGTGAGTTTAGAGCATCTCAATCAGCAGATACAAACAAAGGAATCTCAAAAATAAAAACCAAGAAGAGAATACAAATATCTGAAGAACAAAATTAGCCGAAACAGAACGACAACGTAACATTAGAGCAACTCATTCTGCAGCTAAAAAGAAAGATTTCTCAATAATAAATAGCAAGAAAAGAGAACAAATGACTGAAGAGTACAAATTAGCTGAGGGAAATCGAGTGCGTGAATTTAGAGCATCTCAATTTGCAGATAAAAATAAAGAAATCTCAATAATAAAAAGCAAGAAAAGAGAACATATGACTGAAGAATACAAATTAGCTGTGGCAAAGCGAGTGCGTGTGTTTAGGGCATCTCAATCAGCAGATAAAAAGAAAGGAATCTCAATAATAAATAGCAAGAAAAGAATACAATGACTGAAGAATACAAATTAGCTGAGTCAAAACAAGTGCGTGAGTTTAGAGCATCTCAATCAGCAGATAAAAAGAAAGGAATCTCAAAAACAAAAACCAAGAAAAGTATACAAATATCTGAAGAACAAGAATTAGCCGAAGCTGAACGACAAAGTAATTTTAGAACATCTCAATCTGCAGATAAAAAAAAATAAATCTCAAAAATAACAACCGAGAAAAGAATACAAATGACTGAAGAATACAAATTAGCTGAGTCAAAGCAAGTGCATGAGTTTAGTGCATCTCAACCAGCATATAAAAAGAAAGTAATCTCAATAATAAATAGCAAGAAAAGATAACAAATGACTGAAGAATACAAATTAGCTGTGGCAAAGCGAGTGCGTGAGTTTACAGCATCACAATTTGCAGATAAAAAACAAATAGATAAAAAAGAATACAAATGACTAAAAAACAGAAATTAGCCGAAGCAGAACGACAACGTAGAATGAGAGCATCTCAATCTGCAGCTAAAAAGAAAGAAATCTCAATAATAAATAGCAAGAAAAGAGAACAAATGACTGAAGAGTACAAATTAGCTGAGGGAAAGCGAGTGCGTGAATTTAGAGCAACTCAATTTGCAGATAAAAATAAAGAAATCTCAATAATAAAAAGCAAGAAAAGAGAACATATGACTGAAGAATACAAATTAGCTGTGGCAAAGCGAGTGCGTGAGTTTACAGCATCACAATTTGCAGATAAAAAACAAATTTCAATAATAAAAGCAAGAAAGGAGAACAAATGACTGAAGAATACAAATTAGCTGAGGCAAAGCGAGTGCATGAGTTTAGAACATCACAATTTGCAGATAAAATGAAAGAAATCTCAATAATAAAAACCATGAAAAGAGAACAAATATCTGAAGAACAAGAATTAGCCGAAGCTGAACGACAAAGTAATTTTAGAACATCTCAATCTGCAGATAAAAAAAAATAAATCTCAATAATAAAAAGCAAGAAAAGAGAACGAATGACTGAAAAATACAAATTAGCTGAGGCAAAGCGTGTGCGTGTGTTTAGGGCATCTCAATCAGCAGATAAAAAGAAAGGAATCTCAATAATAAATAGCAAGAAAAGAATACAATGACTGAAGAATACAAATTAGCTGAGTCAAAACAAGTAAGTGAGTTTAGAGCATCTCAATCAGCAGATACAAAGAAAGGAATCTCAAAAATAAAAACCAAGAAGAGAATACAAATATCTGAAGAACAAAAATTAGCCGAAACAGAACGACAACGTAATATTAGAGCAACTCATTCTGCAGCTAAAAAGAAAGATTTCTCAATAATAAATAGCAAGAAAAGAGAACGAATGACTGAAAAATACAAATTAGCTGAGGGAAAGCGAGTGCGTGAATTTAGAGCATCTCAATTTGCAGATAAAAATAAAGAAATCTCAGTAATAAAAACCAAGAAAAGAATACGAATGACTAAAGAATACAAATTAGCTGAGGCAAAGCCAGTGCGTGAGTTTAGAGCATCTCAATCAGCAGATAAAAAGAAAGGAATCTCAAAAACAAAAACCAAGAAAAGTATACAAATATCTGAAGAACAAGAATTAGCCGAAGCTGAACGACAAAGTAATTTTAGAACATCTCAATCTGCAGATAAAAAAAAATAAATCTCAAAAATAACAACCGAGAAAAGAATACAAATGACTGAAGAATACAAATTAGCTGAGTCAAAGCAAGTGCATGAGTTTAGTGCATCTCAATCAGCAGATAAAAAGAAAGTAATCTCAATAATAAATAGCAAGAAAAGAGAACAAATGACTCAAGAATAAAAATTAGTTGAGGCAAAGCGTGTGCGTGAGTTTAGAGCATCTCAATTTGCAGATAAAAAAAAAGAAATCTCAGTAATAAAAACCAAGAAAAGAATACAATGACTGAAGAATACAAATTAGCTGAGGCAAAACAAGTGCGTGAGTTTAGAGCATCTTAATCAGCAGAAAAAAAGAAAGGAATCTCAAAAATAAAAACCAAGAAAAGAATACAAATATCTGAAGAACAAAAATTAGCCGAAACAGAACGACAACGTAATATTAGAGCAACTCATTCTGCAGCTAAAAAGAAAGATTTCTCAATAATAAATAGCAAGAAAAGAGAACAAATGACTGAAGAGTACAAATTAGCTGAGGAAAACAAGTGCGTGAGTTTACAGCATCTCAATCAGCAGATAAAAATAAAGAAATCTCAAAAATAAAAACCAAGAAAAGAATACAAATATCTGAAGAACAAATATTAGCCGAAACAGAACGACAACGTAATATTAGAGCAACTCATTCTGCAGCTAAAAAGAAAGATTTCTTAATAATAAATAGCAAGAAAAGAGAACAAATGACTGAAGAATAAAAATTAGCTGAGACAAAGCGTGTGCGTGAGTTTAGAGCATCTCAATTTGCAGATAAAAAAAAAGAAATCTCAGTAATAAAAATCAAGAAAAGAATACAAATATCTGAAGAACAAAAATTAGCCGAAACAGAACGACAACGTAGTATTAGAGCAACTCATTTCGCAGCTAAAAAGAAAGATTTCTCAATAATAAATAGCAAGAAAAGAGAACAAATGACTGAAGAATACAAATTAGCTGATGCAAAGCGAGTGCGTGAGTTTAGAGCATCTCAATTTGCAGATAAAAAAAAAGAAATCTCAGTAATAAAAACCAAGAAAAGAATACGAATGACTTAAGAATACTAATTAGCTGAGGCAAAGCAAGTGCGTGAGTTTAGAGCATCTCAATCAGCAGATAAAAAGAAAGGAATCTCAAAAATAAAAACCAAGAAAAGAATACAAATATCTGAAGAACAAAAATTAGCCGAAACAGAACGACAACGTAGTATTAGAGCAACTCATTTCGCAGCTAAAAAGAAAGATTTCTCAATAATAAATAGCAAGAAAAGAGAACAAATGACTGAAGAATACAAATTATCTGAGGCAAAGCGAGTGCGTGAGTTTAGAACATCACAATTTGCAGATAACATGAAAGAAATCTCAATAATAAAAACCATGAAAAGAGAACAAATATCTGAAGAACAAGAATTAGCCGAAGCTGAACGACAAAGTAATTTTGGAACATCTCAATCTGCAGATAAAAAAAAATAAATCTCAAAAATAACAACCGAGAAAAGAATACAAATGACTGAAGAATACAAATTAGCTGAGTCAAAGCAAGTGCATGAGTTTAGTGCATCTCAATCAGCAGATAAAAAGAAAGTAATCTCAATAATAAATAGCAAGAAAAGAGAACAAATGACTGAAGAATAAAAATTAGTTGAGGCAAAGCGTGTGCGTGAGTTTAGAGCATCTCAATTTGCAAATAAAAAAAAAGAAATCTCAGTAATAAAAACCAAGAAAAGAATACAATGACTGCAGAATACAAAGTAGCTGAGGCAAAACAAGTGCGTGAGTTTAGAGCATCTCAATCAGCAGATAAAAAGAAAGGAATCTCAAAAATAAATACCAAGCAAAGAATACAAATATCTGAAGAACAAAAATTAGCCGAAACAGAACGACAACGTAATATTAGAGCAACTCATTCTGCAGCTAAAAAGAAAGGTTTCTCAATAATAAATAGCAAGAAAAGAGAACAAATGACTGAAGAGTACAAATTAGCTGAGGCAATCAAGTGCGTGAGTTTAGAGCATCTCAATCAGCAGATAAAAATAAAGAAATCTCAAAAATAAAAACCAAGAAAAGAATACAAATATCTGAAGAACAAATATTAGCCGAAACAGAACGACAACGTAATATTAGAGCAACTCATTCTGCAGCTAAAAAGAAAGATTTCTCAATAATAAATAGCAAGAAAAGAGAACAAATGACTGAAGAATTAAAATTAGCTGAGGCAAAGCGTGTGCGTGAGTTTAGAGCATCTCAATTTGCAGATAAAAAAAAGAAATCTCAGTAATAAAAATCAAGAAAAGAATACAATGACTGAAGCATACAAATTAGCTGAGGCAAAGCAAGTGCATGAGTTTAGAGCATCTCAATCAGCAGATAAAAAAAAAGAAATCTCAGTAATAAAAATCAAGAAAAGAATACAAATATCTGAAGAACAAAAATTAGCCGAAACAGAACGACAACGTAGTATTAGAGCAACTCATTTCGCAGCTAAAAAGAAAGATTTCTCAATAATAAATAGCAAGAAAAGAGAACAAATGACTGAAGAATACAAATTATCTGAGGCAAATCGAGTGCGTGAGTTTAGAACATCACAATTTGCAGATAAAATGAAAGAAATCTCAGTAATAAAAATCAAGAAAAGAATACAATGACTGAAGCATACAAATTAGCTGAGGCAAAGCAAGTGCATGAGTTTAGAGCATCTCAATCAGCAGATAAAAAGAAAGGAATCTCAAAAATAAAAACCAAGAAAAGAATAAAAATATCTGAAGAACAAAAATTAGCCGAAACAGAACGACAACGTAGTATTAGAGCAACTCATTTCGCAGCTAAAAAGAAAGATTTGTCAATAATAAATAGCAAGAAAAGAGAACAAATGACTGAAGAATACAAATTAGCTGATGCAAAGCGAGTGCGTGAGTTTAGAGCATCTCAATTTGCAGATAAAAAAAAAGAAATCTCAGTAATAAAAACCAAGAAAAGAATACGAATGACTGAAGAATACAAATTAGCTGAGGCAAAGCAAGTGCGTGAGTTTAGAGCATCTCAATCAGCAGATAAAAAGAAAGGAATCTCAAAAATAAAAACCAAGAAAAGAATACAAATATCTGAAGAACAAAAATTAGCCGAAACAGAACGACAACGTAGTATTAGAGCAACTCATTTCGCAGCTAAAAAGAAAGATTTCTCAATAATAAATAGCAAGAAAAGAGAACAAATGACTGAAGAATACAAATTATCTGAGGCAAAGCGAGTGCGTGAGTTTAGAACATCACAATTTGCAGATAACATGAAAGAAATCTCAATAATAAAAACCATGAAAAGAGAACAAATATCTGAAGAACAAGAATTAGCCGAAGCTGAACGACAAGGTAATTTTGGAACATCTCAATCTGCAGATAAAAAAAAATAAATCTCAAAATAACAACCGAGACAAGAATACAAATGACTGAAGAATACAAATTAGCTGAGTCAAAGCAAGTGCATGAGTTTAGTGCATCTCAATCAGCAGATAAAAAGAAAGTAATCTCAATAATAAATAGCAAGAAAAGAGAACAAATGACTGAAGAATAAAAATTAGTTGAGGCAAAGCGTGTGCGTGAGTTTAGAGCATCTCAATTTGCAAATAAAAAAAAAAGAAATCTCAGTAATAAAAACCAAGAAAAGAATACAATGACTGAAGAATACAAAGTAGCTGAGGCAAAACAAGTGCGTGAGTTTAGAGCATCTCAATCAGCAGATAAAAAGAAAGGAATCTCAAAAATAAATACCAAGCAAAGAATACAAATATCTGAAGAACAAAAATTAGCCGAAACAGAACGACAACGTAATATTAGAGCAACTCATTCTGCAGCTAAAAAGAAAGGTTTCTCAATAATAAATAGCAAGAAAAGAGAACAAATGACTGAAGAGTACAAATTAGCTGAGGCAATCAAGTGCGTGAGTTTAGAGCATCTCAATCAGCAGATAAAAATAAAGAAATCTCAAAAATAAAAACCAAGAAAAGAATACAAATATCTGAAGAACAAATATTAGCCGAAACAGAACGACAACGTAATATTAGAGCAACTCATTCTGCAGCTAAAAAGAAAGATTTCTCAATAATAAATAGCAAGAAAAGAGAACAAATGACTGAAGAATTAAAATTAGCTGAGGCAAAGCGTGTGCGTGAGTTTAGAGCATCTCAATTTGCAGATAAAAAAAAAGAAATCTCAGTAATAAAAATCAAGAAAAGAATACAATGACTGAAGCATACAAATTAGCTGAGGCAAAGCAAGTGCATGAGTTTAGAGCATCTCAATCAGCAGATAAAAAGAAAGGAATCTCAAAAATGAAAACCAAGAAAAGAATACAAATATCTGAAGAACAAAAATTAGCCGAAACAGAACGACAACGTAGTATTAGAGCAACTCATTTCGCAGCTAAAAAGAAAGATTTCTCAATAATAAATAGCAAGAAAAGAGAACAAATGACTGAAGAATACAAATTAGCCGAGGCAAAGCGAGTGCGTGAGTTTAGAGCATCTCAATTTGCAGATAAAAAAAAGAAAAAGAAATCTCAGTAATAAAACCAAGAAAAGAATACGAATGACTGAAGAATACAAATTAGCTGAGGCAAAGCAAGTGCGTGAGTTTAGAGCATCTCAATCAGCAGATAAAAAGAAAGAAATCCTAATAATAAAAACCAAGAACAGAGAACAAATGACTGAAGAACAAAAATTAGCAGAAGCAGAACGACAAGTAATTTTAGAACATCTCAATCTGCAGATAAAAAAATAAGAAATCTCAATAAAAAAAGCAAGAAAAGAGAACAAATGACTGAAGGATACAAATTAGCTGAGGCAAAGCGAGTGCGTGAGTTTAGATCATCACAATTTGCAGATAAAAAAAGAAATCTCAATAATAAAAAGCAAGAAATCAGAACAAATGACTGAAGAATACAAATTAGCTGAGGCAAAGCGAGTGCGTGAGTTTAGAGCATCACAATTTGCAGATAAAAAAAAGACATCTCAATAATAAAAAGCAAGAAAAGAGAACAAATGACTGAAGAATACAAATTAGCTGAGGCAAAGCGAATGCGTGAGTTTAGAGCATCACAATCTGCAGATAAAAAAAAAGAAATCTCAGTAATAAATAGCAAGAAAAGAGAACAAATGATTAAGGCACACAAAATAGCTGAACCAGAACAAATACACAAATTTCGGGCTTCACAATTTGTTGTTGAAAATAATCAAACCTTTAAAATGAAGAGTGAAACAGACCGAAAACGAAAATGTAGTGTATCTCAATCTAGAAAAAAGTAAATTCTAGTAACTAAAAGTAAAAATGAAAACAAATGACCAAAGTATATAAGTTTGCATAAGGCAACATAATTTATATGCATTACTCCTACATAAAATTTTTTTTAAATTGTTAATATCGAGCGACATTCGTTATATAATTTACTCATATAAAAATTATTTTTTCAAATAAAAAATTATCTGCATTAAGCAACATTCTTCGTATAATTTTCTTACGTAAAGTAATGTTTTAAAATAATTATTGTCTGCATTAAGCGACATTTTCTATCTAAATTACTTACGGAAAATACATTTTTGAAATAACAAATTCTCTGCATTTTGAGCGATATTTTTTATATAAATTCTTTATTTAAACTAAATGTTTGAAATAATAAATTGTCTTGAAATAATTAATTGTTTGAATCAAGCGTCATAATTCAGACAATATTAATTTTAATTCAATTTACTAAATTTGTTACATCACATTAAGGAGGTCTCATACTCAATTCTGCGATTTTACCGTTCTGACCGCCGGTAATGCTGGTTATATATAAGAAATGATAACTATCATCAAGAGCGCCATCTATGGCAAGTCGTAATCGAAGTGATCGTAGATGGCGCCATTGATGTTCAGAGCATCGTAATAAAAATAGTGTAACTATTTTTTTCCAATATAAAAATTAAAAAATAACGTATTTCACTTATACGCATTTTCTATTACCTATTATAATCCATATTTCGATATTTACATATATAATAAATGTTACGTATTTGGTTTCCGGAATTTGTACGTATTTATTTTTTTTACATACTGAAAAAATACGACGTTTCACTCAAGACCAACGATAGCAGAACCCAAGGGAGCGAAGCACGGCTCGCAAGTCGATTTTTGATCCGCTCCCTTGGGTTGATCGATAGATATGCCGGATTCTTGCAGCAGTACGTTTCCATTTACATTGAATCTATGATAAATACGTAGTACGGTTCAATTTGCTATGTCGAAAATTCAACTAGTCATAATATGAGTATCAGTTTGACACGTATTTTAAAATTTTATAGGAGTCAAATCAAATTATTTTGCTCGGCTATTTGTCTCGAGTCTGAAACGTGATGTCGATAGTGGCGGCGGCGAAAGCATATTCAGCTTGCCATGATCCGTGCGTACTGCCATCTAGCGTAAAATATTCTTTTAATAATGATAATAAAACTACTTTTAATTTTATAAAACTATGCAAAACAAACAGTTAGATGCCCTTTATTAAATAATTATTTACTTCTATACAAAGTTTCAAGTCATTTTATTGATACGTGTAAGAGAAAACCTTGTACGAAAATTTCATTATGTGGACGCCGTAGATAGTGTTTTTTATACAAGGTTTTCTCTTCAATGCCTCAATGTAATAAAGAGAAAGTTTGCACAGTGACACATAACTACAAATCTTATGTATACACCTATCTTCTAGTTTGTCGAAATTCTTTATATTTATCTAGATTGAAGTATTTTTCAACCATACAATCACTCTATTGGCTCGGTCGGTAAAAATTGAGTATGAGACCCCCTTAAAACTGTTTATACTACAATTTTAATACTAATAACTTTTATAACTGTAAACATTAATAATATCATTTGTCTGCCATTAGCGACATTTATTAATAAAATTATTAACAGAAAACACCAGTTTTACAAATAATAAATTATTTGCAATATGTAGTACTAATTTATTTTTAATGCAGCCACATTTTCAACATAATTATATCGAGGCATTTAAATAATTAAAAAATTTATACATATAATAATTTTGCAACATATATTATTCAAAAGTGTCTTTAAAATTTTACAAATGTTTCAGCATGTTTTAATCTCTATTTTATTTGTATTTTTTTTAACTTGTAGATAATATTACATTCGTCAAATTGATTAATATTACATTCATAATAAGACAGACTCAAGCCTGTAAATACAAAGAGAAAATAAAATTAACCAACATTTAAGTATAAAAATTTATAGTTAAATATCATGATGAGTAAAGGTAATATAAGTTGTATATATTTTATAATTTTTTTTTGTTTTAATAATACAATAATAAATTTTAATTAACAGATTATAACACATGACAAAAGTTATAAAAAATTAGTTAAAAAATTAGGTAAAATAATTCTATTTAAAACATTTAAAATATATTTATAATTAACTGATTTAAGTATTACACTTTATAATTAACATTTACCCTCAAAAAAGGAATTCAACCAAGGGAGCGTTAGCGACCGAGGTAATATGGCTAGTTCATGATATTTTTTTTACACCGACAAAAAGTAATATTGCCCCGTCGGATTTTTGAGCACGAATTCCTCTAGTTATCAGACGACCGTACAATTATTTTGAACACAATGGCACCTCCGTCAATTTGCGGCAGTGGATGAAAACACGTGAAAATTGATAATATTTTTTTTACACAGACTAAAATTCATAGTGCCCCGACAGAATTTTGAATACGAATTCCTCTATGTTTTAAATAAACGTACAATTATTTTGAACAAAATCACACCCCCGGACAACTTACGGTAGGAGATGGAAGCTCGTGGATATAGATGATATTTCTTTACGCCGACTAAAATTCATAGTGCCCCGCCAGATTTTTGAATACGAATTCTTCTATGTACCAGATGATCGTACAATATTTATGAACAAAATCGCACCCCTGAACAACTTACGATAGGGTATGAAAACTCGTGAAAATAGATTATCTTTTTCATACACGGACTAAAAATTGGAGGGCCCCGCCAGATTATCGTACACGAGTTCCTCTAGATGTCAGATGAACGTACAATTATTTTGAACAAAATCGCACCTCCGGTGAAGTTACTGTAGGGGATGAAACCTCGTGAAAATTGATAAAATTTTTTTTACACGGACTAAATTTCGTACGGCCCCGCCAGATTCTTAAACACGAATTCCTCTAGGTGTCAGATGATCGTACATTTTTTTTTAACAAACTCGCACCCCCGGACAACTTAAGGTACGGGATGGAAGCTCGGGTAAATCAAAATCATTTTTTTACACAATCTAAAAATGGTAGTGCCCCGCCATATTTTTAAACACGAATTCCTCTAGGTATCAGATGATCGTATAATTTTTTTGAACGAACTCGCACACTCGTACAACTTACGATAGGGGATGGAAGCTCGGGTAAATCGATATCATTTTTTTACACCATCTAAAAATCGTAGTGCCCAGCCAGATTTTTAAACACGACTTCCTCTAGGTATCAGATAATCGCACAATTTTTTTTTAACAAAATTGCACTTCCTGACAAGTTACGGTAGTGGACGAAACTCGTGAAAATTAATAACATGTTTTTACACCAACTAAAATTCGTAGTGCTTCGTCATATTTTTAAACACGTATTCCTCTAGGTACCAGATGATCGTACAATATTTTTGAAAAAAATCGCACCCCTGGACAACTTACGATAGGGGATGAAAACTCGTGAAAATAGATTATATTTTTCATACACGGACTAAAAATTGGAGGGTCCCGCCAGATTATTGTACACGAGTTCCTCTAGGCGTGAGATGGACGTAGAATTATTTTCAACAAAATTGCACTCATGGACAAGTAACGGTAGGGGATGAAAACTCGTGAAAATAGATTATATTTTTTATACACGGACTAAAGATTGGACGGCTCCGCCAGATTTTTGTACACGACTTCCTCTATATATCAGATGACCGTACAATTTTTTTGAACAAAATCGCACCCCCATCAACTTCTTGACAAGTTACGGTAGCGGATGAAAATTCGTGGAAATTGATAATATTCTTTTTACACCGACTAAAATTCGTATTGCCCCGACAGATTTTAAATCACAACTTTATCTAGGTATCAGATGGTAGTACAATTTTTTTGAACAACATCCAACCTCAGAAAAAATTACGGTAGTGGATGAAAACTCGTGAAAATTGATAATATTTATTTAAGCCGATTAAAATTCGTAATGCCCCGCCGGAATTTGTACACAACTTCCTCTAGGTATCAGCTGATCGTACAATTTATTTGAACAAAATTGCACCACCGGACAAGTTACTGTAGGGGATGAAAACTCGTGAAAATGGATTATATATTTTTACACCGACTAAAATTCGTAGAGGCCCGTCAGATTTTTGAACACGAATTCCTCTAGTTATCAGATGACCGTACAATTATTTTTGAACAAAATTGCACCCCTGGACAACTTACGATAGGGGACAAAAACTCGCGGAAATAGATAATATTCTTGTACACCGGATAAAATTCGTAGTGCCCTGACAGATCTTTGAATACGAATTCCTCCATGTTTCAGATAAACGTTCAATTACTTTAAACAAAATCGTACCCACGTCAAGTTACGTTAGTGTATGAAAATTCGTGAAAATTAATAATATTTTTTTTACACCGACTAAAATTCGTAGTGCTCCGCCACATTTTTAAACACGAATTCCTCTAGGTGTCAGATGATCGTACATTTTTTTTAACAAACTCGCACACCTGGCAACTTACGATAGGGGATGAAAACTCCTGAAAATTGATAATATTTATTTAAGCCGATTGAAATTCGTAATGCCCCGCCGGAATTTGTACACAACTTCCTCTAGGTATCAGCTGATCGTACAATTTATTTGAACAAAATTGCACCGCCGGACAAGTTACTGTAGGGGATGAAACTCGTGAAAATGGATTATATATTTTTACACCGACTAAAATTCGTAGTGGCCCGTCAGATTTTGGAACACGAATTCCTTTAGGTATCAGATGACCGTACAATTATTTTTGAACAAAATTGCACATCCTGACTGGTTACGGTAGTGGATAAAAACTCGTGGAAATTGATAATATTTCTTTTCGTCGACAAAAATTCGTGGTGCCCGCCAGATTTTTTAATACGAATTCCTCTAGGTACAAGATGGTCGTACGATATTTTTGTACAAATTCGCACCCCCGGACAACTTACGGTAGGGGATGGAAGCTCGGGAAAATGCATATCATTTTTTGTACACCATCTAAAAATCGTAAAGGCCCGCCAGATTTTTAAACACGAATTCCTCTAGGTATCAGATTATCGTACAATTATTTTGAACAAAGTCGCACCCCCGTCAACTTCCTGACAAGTTACGGTAGTGGTTGAAAACACGTGGAAATTGATGATATTTTTTTACGCCGACTAAAATTCGTAGTGCCCCGCCAGATTTTGGAACACGAATTCCTTTAGGTATCAGATGACCGTACAATTATCGCACCCCCGGACAACTTACGGTAGGGGATGGAAGCTCGGGAAAATGCATATCATTTTTGTACCCATCTAAAAATCGGTAAGGCCCCGCCAGATTTTTAAACACGAATTCCTCTAGGTATCAGATTATCGTACAATTATTTTGAACAAAGTCGCACCCCCGTCAACTTCCTGACAAGTTACGGTAGTGGTTGAAAACACGTGGAAATTGATGATATTTTTTTACGCCGACTAAAATTCGTAGTGCCCCGCCATGATTTGTACAAGACTACCTCTAGGTATCAGATAATCGTACAATTTCTTTGAACAAAATCGCACACCTGGACAACTTACGATAGGGGATGAAAACGCGTGGAAATTGATTTTTTTGTACACCGGATAAAATTCGTAGTGCCCTGACAGATCTTTGAATACGAATTCCTCCATGTTTCAGATAAACGTATAATTATTTTGAATAAAATCGCACCCACGTCAAGTTACGTTAGTGTATGAAAACTCGTAAATTAATAATATTTTTTTACACCGACTAAAATTCGTAGTGCTCCGCCAGATTTTAGATCACGATTTTCTCTAGGTATCAGATGATAGTACAAATTTTTGAACATAATCCAACCTCCGGTCTAGTTACGGTAGGAGATGAAAACACGTGAAAATTGATAATATTTTTGTTAAACCGACTAAAATTCGTTTTGCCCCGCCTGATTTTTGAATACAAATTCCTCTAGGATTTCGATAAACGTACAATTATTTTGAACAAAATCGCACCCCCGTAAACTTCTTGACAAGTTACGGTAGCGGATGAAAATTCGTGGAAATGGATTATATTTTTTACACCGACTAAAATTCGTAGTGGCCCGTCAGATTTTTGAACACGAATTCCTCTAGTTATCAGGCGGTTATGCGGCGTTGTAGATCCTCTTACAAATCTTGATCTCGTAACTCCTGACCGTATTCATTCAAAAATTCATTTTCGAAGTCATACCAGTTACGTAAAGAGGATTGGACGGCCCTATACCAAAATAGGGCTGTCTTCTTAAACACGCAAGGCAATGCGCTCAGAATGCGCCGGTCAGAGAACTGGTCGTCATTCCTGAAGTTTTGTAAACTATCTAGGAACTTTTCGGCATCGTCGTTGGTCTCCCCATCGAACGATAGACCCCAGTCTCTGAGTGCTCTTGCACAACCAGGCCGATCCTTTCTATCTCTCATTGGTGGCTGGTTGTATCCCAAAGGGACTAATGCACCCATGTTCTCACTTTGGTTATATGTATCACGCCGGTGGACATCTCGACTCGGCGATGGTACTCTACTACGCCTATCAGGGAGGCGCCCCTTGCGATATCTTCTCGCATAGTAAGCGGTTGCATCCTCCCTATTCGCAGCGTAATATTCGTCCGAATCTAAGTTGTTAACATTAGAATCGGTTTGAGTACCTTGATTGCGTCTAGCGACAGCTCGCTCGTGCTCGGCGGGATCATTATTCATTTCGCGGGATCTGTTGTCACCATTGTCACACTGTGTAGAGACTTCCCTCCTAGTGTAAGTACTTTGGCTACGATCGGACGTGCGGGACTTGCGATTCCCTTCCTTCGGTAACCGTTTAGAAGTGGACGTTTCATTCACTCCTGTGATAGCGCTCACCTTCCGAGAACGATTCATCATCTGCTTCTTCTGGTGCTGGCGCATATCTGTGTGAGGAGATCCAGTTGTTATGCTTTTCATAACTAACCTTCCTCTGACAGCTACCGTATTGCTCACGGCTATGCGAATGATAATCTGGAGCTTCCCTCCGATTATCAGTCGACGGCCTGCGATCGTTGGAGGGGAGTTCATAATCCCTGCTCGTCTGTTGCCGCGACTTATCTGACTGAATCTTCGAAACGCGCTTTTTAATAGCTCCAGAACTAATAAATTGGTTGGGAGTGGACCGACCATGTGTATCGAATTTCAGTCCAAAATCGTTACGACGAATGGTGCCCCTTTCCACTGGATTGTGGTTACCAACCAACGAGTTACGCTGATCCCGGTGTGACGTATGTGGTGGGTTTATAGCATGCGTCTCACCTAGACCAGTATGTGTGGCGGTCGACACCGTCACTTGTCTCGAAGGTGGTGCGTTAGCCGTCGGAATCGCCGCTTCTGTGTTAATGCCTGCTGCATTATCAGAAAACGGTCTCGATTCACCCGTCGGCGTGGGCACTCTACTATGTGTAGTCACATTTCCCTTTTCTTCCTGAATGGGGGTTATGTGCTCACTTGTTGGTTTATCGTCTGACAACTCAGAATCTATAGACCTATCGGTACCAGAAGGTATCACACTACCTCTTTTGGAACGCTTTTGGTGCTTCTACCAGAACTGTAGTGCAACGTATTCATTGATATTTTGAATTATTCGGGAGGGTGCAAGTTATTTCTAACATTAAATAATAATATAAGTCGTTAATTAGTTTATATGTGCTGGATCCCTCGATGGCAACCATTACGTCGATTCAGCCTTGTAGTTGAAGCAGCAAAAGATTTAAATAAAATATAATAGAGAAAAATGAAAAAAAAATAAAAATTTAAATTTAATAACGTAACTATTAATAAAAAAAATTAATCAAGTTTATATCTCATGCGGATTTACAACGGTGGTCACAAGAGTCTTGCATATCCTCCTTGACGGTGGTGAGTTCTTCCGGTTGCATATGAATTTAAGTTAAATTTAATTACATTGAATTTTCTATTTTTATGGACTTGCTTTTGATGAGTGAGAAGCGAGACAAAACATAACAAAAATAAAAGAAAAACGATCATTTTGAGTTTTCTTGGCCTTTGGCTCTTTTGATTTTATTAATATACCACAAAATTACAACAAATAATATAATATCAATCAGACTTGTCTAATTATTCGTATGATCTGTTCGAAAAATTGTATCCGAAGGAAAATCCGAGCCGCCGTGCTCTATAATGAATAAATCTTAACCGAAATTCCCAATCGATTACCGCGATCATGTAAAATTAATTAACTTAATTCCCCGTGTCTAACTAATCAATCGCGATACTAGTTACGCGGATCGGTTTACCAATAAAAAAACACCCCTTTTATTTCCCTCTTTGAGAAATAAAAAAAATATATACAGCTATATATCTTCATAAAATTTTCCGTTCCGGTTTTATTCCCTTGGTTATAAAAAAGAACATTATTTCCGGCGCGGTGCGTAATCGCGAAAAGAAATTTTCTTTTTATTATATTTTCCTTTGTGGTGCGGTTTCCGATAATTCTGTTGGTCACTGAAAAATTCTTGGTACCATGCGGATCACCCAGCCTAGCCTCAGGCATTGGCGTCATCCCGAAGGATGGGGCACACGCATGGGAAAGAGTATTAACTCTTTTACTCAAATAAAAAGATAAAATTTTTCGCAGTTCCATAAATAAATACGGAACCACTGAAACTTGTCACCCAGAGGGTTATCCAGTTCCTGGATAAGGGATTTGGGACATGGGAAAGTATGTTTACTCACTATCTACGGTTTACGAACTCGCGAGGATCGAGAGTTTCTCGCAGGATGGCGAAGTCTTCTCCCTTTGGCTACTAGGACGATACTGCTAGGATCTATCGCGACAGTGAGCTCCCGTGTAGATCATCTCACCGGATGAGATAAGGGAATGTAGATAATGGTATGCGCGAAAGCTCGATTTATTATTACAAGTTAATTAATCACGCGCAATTAAAGTATCTCAGATATTAATGCCTTCTTTCGTTATTTAATTTTATATCGGATTTTAAATTTAATTAACATTTAAAGGCAATTAAATTCCGAATCTATAAAATTATTAAAGATAAACAGAATTTAAATAATTAATAAATTATCTAAACAAACATTTAGATCAATCGATCGGAATTCGGGAGTTATCGGCCTCTCCTCTTTGTGCGGATCTTCGCAGTCACGCGCGCTTGATGACCCTGCGCCGCGGTAAGGGGAATCCCTTTTAACCGTACATATCGAGATGATTTCGTGTGCGCCCGTGAATGGAAATTTCCCTTTCATCGCGAATTTTACTTATTTATTTATCGTATTTGCCATTATTCGAATAGGACTGTTGCAGTAGACAAGCTAAAGGCTTGGTCGCTGGTTGGGCAGAAGTATCCTCGTCGTAATTGGGATACCAAGGCACGTCAATTTAAAGATCATAACACTTAATCCTATGTCTTAGAAGGCGCTCTCTACACTCAAACTCTTTGCTATTTGCATTAAGGTGCAAATGATCGAGTTGGGCGTAGATCTCCTCCAATGGAAGTGATCTGATGTCCTTTTTAATGTGCCTTGCATCCCGCGAGTCACTGAGCATTTTGCACAAATGCGTCTCGTAGCTGCCCATCGTAATCTTTTTGATAAGGTAGAGACGGCGTTGTGCACATAGGGATTTCTTCTCAGTTGGCACACCAACTGCGTCCGCCAATGTACTTCAGCTCTCCGGAAACTCCGAGCCGAGGATCCCGTACCGACGATATACGGCACCTGCAATGAGGAAACTCGAGGGGCTCGATTTAGCCTAAAATCGAGGTAACGAGGAACGATCTAAAGCTTACCTCGCAGATAGTACTCTCAGCAGGGCCGCAATTACTCGACCGCCATCCAGCACCAAGGAAGTCAATGCCGTCGACGTCATCTCCGTCGAGGAAGCGAAACCATTCAGCACGAACCCAGCCGAGCGCGCACGACTCGAGACGCGAGAGTAGGCGCGCATGCGCAAGACGTATAGAAAAACTCTCTCGCTTTGTGCGTGCCGATGATCGTCAGACTGCGACCGACCACCGACATTTTTCGACACGAGCCAGCAATTTTACGGGCTACGTGTGTGTCGGAGAGATCTAGGAGACGAGCGTCCAGGTGAACCGTGCTCCTTCCTCCCAAATCAAGCTTCCTTACAGTGTGTTTCTTTTATTTGTGTTTTAATCGTGAGTTCATCCTAATCCCCCGTGGACACGTGACAATATATATATATATGGGTGGTTCTCTGTGACATCGAAGATGAAAAAAATAAATATTGCTATAACTGTGGGAATATGTTTTAGAGGTATCCAGTAATTCTCCTGAATTTTTTCAGATTTTTTCTGGGCCATTATTTTAAGTTACAGAGAGTCAAAGTTGACATTTTAGTACTTTTTTGCATTATATGCCAATTTTCATGAATTTTTAGCTCCCAGGGGATGCATTTTTCACTAAAAACATAAGTATGACATTTTTTGTAAAGTTTTCCGAACTTTTCATTAAAAATACATTTAAAGACATAAATGCATGCTGTCACACTCTTGTGAGCCGTTTAAACCTTAAATAGTGAAAATCAGCAATTCTGCTCCGGACTCTGGTAACCTAATACTGTCTAAAAGATGTCTTTTTATAGTCAGAAACTGCCTAAAAATTTCCAGAGTGGGTCTAAATCATTAAGATCACTTATGGTCAAAATATCCGGGAAAAGTGCCCGAAATATTAATAGAAATGTATATTTGTTGCCTTATAACGATGAATCTAGTAGCATGATCATTGCAAAAAAATTTATGCACTTACCTTGGAATGGTAGAAAAGTATCTCCACTTGTTTCAGTATCCATCTAATCCCCTGTAAGCTGCTAAAAATACAAATATTATTATAAAATTATAAAAAATTATTTTTTAAACATTTATAATGCTGGATTTTTAGTTTTACAACCCTTACAAGAATTATAATACTAATCTGAAGGATTACTATAAAAGTATCAACATTATTATTATTATTATTTAGCAATACATTGTTTAGATTTCACAAACTTGTCACTGTCACGTTATCATATTATTCATTATAATTATATATCCGATTTATTTATATATCTTTTGTATTAAATACGTATATTCAGTTATTGTAATAATGATGTTTATATATTTATAGTAATCCTTCAGATTAGTATTATAATTCTTGTAAGGGATGTAAAACTAAAAATTCAGCATTATAAATGTTTAAAAATTAATTTTTTACATTTGTATAATAATATTTGTATTTTTAGCAGCTTACAGGGGATTAGATGGATACTGAAACAAGTGAAGATACTTTTCTACCACTCCAAGGTAAGTGCACAAATTTTTTTGCAATGATCATGCTAATAGATTCATCGTTATAAGGCAACAAATATACATTTCTATTAATATTTCGGGCACTTTTCCCGGATATTTTGACCATAAGTGATCTTAATGATTTAGACTCACTCTGGAAATTTTTAGGCAGTTTCTGACTATATAAAGACATCTTTTAGACAGTATTAGGTTACCAGAGTCCGGAGCAGAATTGCTGATTTTCACTATTTAAGGTTTAAATGGCTTAGAAGAGTGTGACAGCATGCATTTATGTCTTTAAAAGTATTTTTAATGAAAAGTTCGGAAAATTTTACAAAAAAAGTCATACTTATGTTTTTAGTGAAAAATGCATCCCCTGGGAGCTAAAAATTCATGAAAATGGGCATATAATGCAAAAAAGTGCTAAAATGTCAACTTTGACTCTCTATAACTTAAAATAATGGCCCAGAAAAAATCTGAAAAAATTCAGGAGAACTGCTGGATACCTCTAAAACATATTCCCACAGTTATAGCAATATTTATTTTTTTCATCTTCGATGTCACAAAGAGCCACCCATATATATATATATATATATAATTTACAGTTCTAAAATGTTATCAATAGAACAATATTTATTATCTTTGAATCACAATTGGCATACATACTACTTAAAGCAAAATTATTTCAATCTATCCGACTTTTATACAAAAAAACGATATAAAAATAATAAATATATCTAAATTAACGACTGAAATAAACTACAAGGAAATAATATTTTTATTACACAGAGAGATCATTACAAGAAAAGCAAATAATTATTTAAATTAAATAAATACGCGATCATTTAATAAGAAACGAGTAAGGTAAATAAAAAAATAAGGTCCTTTTTTTCTTTTACTCTTCTTGCTTAAGATAACAATGACGTCAATATACAAAGGAAAGAAAGGAAAAAGTTTAAATATTTCGATGTCAGTGGAGCTTGATCGAATTTAAATTACATTGCTATAAAAAAAAATTTCAGATAAAAAAACAAGATAATTTACAATAAAACAGAATCATTGGAGTCTAACACATCACTAAACCTACAACCTATATCCTATCCTTCCTAAGGAGTGCAAATTGCACCCTTTCCTCCCCGTTGCGGTAAATGCTCCAGCAACACCGTCATTTATCCTTCCTAAGGAGTGCTTAATTGCACCCTTTCCTCCTCGTTGCGGTAATTGCTCCAGCAACACTGTCATTTATCCTTTCTAAGGAGTGCTTAATTGCACCCTTTCCTACTCGTTGCGGTAAATGCTCCAGCAACACCGTCACTTATCCCTCCTACATACCATTCAAAATGTAAAACTATATAAATGATTACAACTGAACTCACCTTGACTCTAGTAATTCTGTTAAATAGTCATACTTTCTTCCAAGACGCGCATGTATAAATACATAAGGTGAGTTTGGCATACTAGAAAAATAAAAAATAAAAATAGTCTAACACTTGGTACATTAGACATAGGAGAATCTGTACAAGAAAATAACGATTGCAAAGAAACGAGAAGAGGAGGGAAAAGAAAAATTTTAGCAAAATTAATTATTAAAGAAAAAAAAGTTAAAAACTTCATTAATCAAAGTAATTATATAAAGTAAACTCACAAATAGTATGAATACACATGTCAGATAAAATCATCGATTCAAATTCAAAGTATGAGAATATTTCTAATATTAATTTTAATGAAAAAATGCAGCAAATTCGATGAATTAGTTAATCTTGTGGATAAGGTTCAAAATTCAACTATTAATAAAAATAATAATTAAAATTGTACAATTTAGTGTTTATGCCAATGTAGTTCATACTAGTGTTCAATCTAATACTTAATTGATAAGTAATGAGTTAAACAAATAATGCATATAAAAAAAAGGTTTAAAAGAATAAAACAACACTTATTTTCATACGATTAATTCCATACGATTATTCAATTTTTATATAGAACTAATAATATAAAGACCTTACTATGGGTGCCAAGTCACATTGGCATCAGGGGAAACGAAGTGGCAGACAGACTTGCCAAACAAGCAAGCAGGGAACGGTTCATTGGACCGGAGCCAATTGTTGACATCTGCAACTCGGAATTCGTAAAGATAACCCGAGAGTGGATAGCCAAGAAATACGAAGAGGCCTGGAAGAATGCGCCGGGCTGTCGTGTAGCAAAAAGCTTTATTAAACACCAAACGCTAGGAGACTGGGCTTCCCAAATCTCCAAGTTAAGCAAGAGGAACGCAAGATTAGTGGCAGCTGTGATAACTGGCCACGGCGCGTTACTTAAATACAGACATATGATAGGACTAAGCGAAAGTCCAACATGTAGATTCTGTAAATTAGAGGATGAGACAACATTGCATATCATCTGCAAGTGCCCAGCCCTCATGGAGAGAAGGAGAACCCATCTTGGAGAATTCCTTCTGCAGTGTATAGACTTTACGGCAGAGGACATTCCAAGAATAATTTCTTTCTGGAATAATATCTTTGAATGAGCCCACCGTATCAGAGGGACGCCAAGGGACTACCCATGCGCCCGGAGGCCTTATAGGCCCGACTCAATCAATAATAATAATAATAATAATAATATAAAACTTAAGACAGGCACATTAGAAGATTCTCCTCTTATTAATAAACAATAGGTATGCTAATTGTTTCGAATGGTATAAAAAAAAACATACATAACAAATAAATTTTAAAATTTTATAAAACGATTCATGATATACAACAATAATTGATACAGATATATAATATTTTTTGCATGTTTTTATTACCAATAATACAATGTGTAGAAAAAAAAGAAATACAAAAATAATATAATTAGTAGTAAAATTCTGGTGTATTTATTTAATTATTATTCGAAATTAATTTTTTTTCATTTGGTATTAACAAGTAAACAAATTCAAACGATTTTTCTTCATTTGCTTGAATATAATAAATAAGTTTCTACAGTTGTTAGTTTAAAAGAATCAAGAAAATGACGAATATTTAAACTCTTCCTCAAATATAGAAATAAAAAAGTGTAAATTAGTGAATTTAACGTGAAACATAATGGAATTAAGCGAATAAAAACGAACGTTGCTGCCATAATTCTATGATGTGCAAGCATCGGGCAGTTCCGTAACTGTTTGGGTTATTGCGTCGTATCGTTTATTTAGTATAGTCTACGCTTTCTCCCAAGATATAGGAGCATGGTTCTACATGAGCCTACTTAACCTAATTTCGCACTGTCACTCATGTATTGCTCATTTTATTTTTCATTTGTATCGATTGTATCTTTTTCTTATGAAACTAAATTAACTATTTCTCAATTATACATTATATTATATTAAAAGTGAATCTTTGTTTATAATGGCTGAAAAGAAAATTCTAAACAAAAAAAAGTCAAATAATTATGTGTTCGTTTTATTTTGGTGGGGGAGGAGGAGCGAAGAAAATTAAATCTTCTTCACTCCTAATCCTTTTATAAAAATATATATATATAGATATATTATGAAGATAGAATGTACTAACATTGTTCACATTGAAGGGAGAATCTATATTGCATAACAACAAGAAATTTTTTTTTCTTCTCTGCAACAATTCGTAATAGTAGAATTATTAATTGAATAAATGTAAAAAAAAGTAACTAATATTTAACTCTTTTCTTTAACTTTTTAGAAAATATATATGTAAGCATTTAAATATTATCGAAGAAAATTGTAACTTTTGTAAAAAAAATGTGGCTACGAGAACAAAAAAAATACTAATAACATATATTTTTAACATGACTTGATGTTGTCACGTCCAGACTTGCACCAATCACTATAAAAAATATTACAAGAAGGCAAATGGTTAATAAACCATTCGCGTTCCTTTCGCTCTTGTTTGACTAGGATTAGCCTTACGTCTCCGGGATTAGCGAGCGAAGTTATTTTGAGAGTAGAGATGCAGGATATAATGTGGGATAAATAAAATAATATATGTTTTATTTCGTATTAATCATGCATTATTTATTTAAATATAATATGCTGTTTTCCTTTAAATGAACACGTGAAACTAAATTATTACAGCTTTTTAATGGGCAAAAACACATAAATTCACACTATTTTATTAACAATTGCATAAATTTATTTAAGTCAAATAACGATTTTAATTTTGATTAAATAAACAAGTGTGCGGCGAACATGTTAACACATTATAGAATAAAATATTCGCAAGGTTATTTTATTATAAACATTAATAATTAATAATCGAAATAAGAATCATTATAAATAAATGCAGATTAAATTAAAAATTGTTGTCGTTTAAAACATGAATTATAGTTAATAAATTGCAATTCAAACCGTGAATATTTCAAATAAAATGCAATGCAACGAATAATTATTATAAATAAATTGTAGTATCAAATAATAATTGTTTTAAAAGAAAACGGTTGGTTCAGCAAACGAAATAACATAAAATATCAGGTTTGCCTTTACGAATAATACAAGCGTATAGATAGCCGAAAAGAATATACCTTAAGTACCCAAATATATAGATATATATATGTATATATATATATATATATATATATGTGTGTGTGTATTCGGTGAGGAACGAAGGTCCGCCTTGAACGTGGATAGCGGTGTCAAATTACCGGATAATGTCCTGCTAGAGCTGCGGGCGTCGACGTTAGATGTGTATGCTGTTGGAGCCCGATGATTTCCAGATGTCGAAGTCGTAGTTCCTTGACTATGGCTCGTAGATGTCAATGATACGTCTCGATCCCCGAATACAAGATCTCTCGTGATTTTTAATGCGTATTACTTTAAAGTCCGAGTAGCAGAGCCACGCCCTCGGATAAAAATCAAAGAGTTGACTAGCAGAGCTTCGCCTTGCGAAAGCTTTAGATGAAAAATTAGGAGTGCCTGTGTCTGTTCTGGGTCCTCTTTATATACCCTAAAAATCTATGCATCTGTCCTTGTCTTACACTTTGCCTTGTCTTACACTTTGCCTTATATGGAAATTGCGTAAGTAGTTCTCGATTTTTCTGTGCTTGCATCCGATTGGACCGTTAGATGTGCGTGATTAAAAGTTATCGAATTCCATGCATTTTCTGTATCGCTTCGTAGTTATTTCGGAGAATTTGCTGTCCCCCTTTTATTACTGCGACATTATCCAAAGAACGGCTTAATTTATTACTTCCTTCTAATGCTCGAATTTTCTAGTCGGTGTTTCCCATTGCCGGTTCTTCTCCGCGCATTGATTTTATAGTGCAGTACAAAAAAAAACTCTTGCGCAACCCTTCGTTTCGATCTCACTATCGGCGATCCCGCTTATATGCGTATTGGCTTCGAATAATCTTTAACTCTACTTATCAGTCTCTTTTTCGTTTGAAACACTCGTAAACTAATCTGTCCCTTAGCTCTATAAATTATATTTTATATTACTGCATTTACTTAGAACTATTCTTTATCAACTTTTCTTCTACGCCGTAATTTTATTCTAAACTACGCAGTACTTTTGTACGAAAAATAATAATATAATTTTCGTCGGGACGCGACAATGTATACAAAAAATTAGGAGTAAAAACTAAAGATAAATAATTTTTTTTATCTACAGAAAACACATTTAATAATAATTATACAATTTTTCGGAATATCTAGAATAAAATTGTAATAATAAAACTTTTTTTATTAAGTATCTATTTTTATAGGTAAATTATATCAATACTGTTAAACTGTTTGAAATAATGTAATAGAAGTATGCAAAATTGAACTACAAAATAAATAATTGTAATAAAATTTGCCATAAGGAAAAAAGAGGAATTAATCGAAATAATGTTTATAATGTAAACTTAAGTATGATATCTATGTTAAGAGAAATAATAATATAATAATAATATTGATCAACGACGAGGGCGTCGTTTTTAAAAAGGGGGGGAGTTGTCGTGTCCCGACGAAAATTATATTATTTTTCGTAAAAAGTACTGCGTAGTTTAGAATAAAATTACGACGTAGAAGACGAACGAAATAAGGTTGATAAAGAATAATTCTAAGTAAATGCAGCAATATAAAATATAATTTATAGAGCTAAGGGATAGATTAATTTACAAGTGTTTCAAACGAAAAAGAGACTGATAAGTAGAGCTGAAGATATTATTCAAAGCCAATACGCATATAAGCGGAATCGCCGATAGTGAGATTGAAACGAAGGGTTGCGCAAGAGTTTTTTTTTGTACTGCACTATAAAATCAATGCTCGGAGAACAGCCGGCGGAACATGTACTAGAAAACTCGAGCATTAGAAGGAAGTAATAAATTAAGCCGTTCTTTGGGTTATATCGCAGTAATAAAAGGGGGACAGCAAATTCTCCGAACTAACTACGAAGCGATACCAAAAATGCATGGGATTCGATAATTTTATAATCATGCACATCTAACGGCCCAATCGGGTGCAAGCACAGAAAAATCGAGAACTACTTACGCAATTTCCATCTTATGCAAAGCGTAAGACAAGGACAGATGCATAGATATTTAGGGTATATAAAGAGGACCCAGAACAGACACAGCCACTCCTAAATTTTCGTCTAAAGCTTTCGTAAGGCGAAGCTCTGCTAGTCAACTCTTTGATTTTTATCCGAGAGCGTGGCACTGCTACTCGGACTTTAAAGAAATGCGCATTCAAAATCAAGGGAGATCTTGTATTCGGGGATCGAGACGCATCGTTGACATCTACGAGCCATAGTCAAGGAACTACGACTTCGACATCTGGCAATCATCGGACTCCGAAAGCATACGCATTCAACGTCGACGCCCGCAGGTCTAGCAGGACATTATCAAGCCATTTGACACCGCTATCCACGTTCGAGGCGGACCTTCGTTCCTCACACTATATATATATATATGTACACACTTATGTATATATCCATATATATTTAGGTACTTAAGGTATATTCTTTTCGGCTATATATACGCTTGTAATATTCGTAAAGGCAAACCTGATATTTTATGTTATCTCAATTACTGAACCAACCGTTTTCTCTTACAACGATTTTTATTTGGAACTGCAATTTATTTATAATAATTCCTCTTTGCATTGTATTTTATTTGCAATATTTATTGTTTGAATTGCAATTTATTGACAATAATTCATGTTCTCAACGGCAATAATTTTTTATTTAATCTGCATTTATTTAGAATAATTCTTATTTCGATTATTAATTATTAATGTTTATAATAAAATAACTTTCTGTATATTTCATTCTATAATTTGTTAACGTGTTCACCGTACAATTGATTATTTAATCAAAATTAAAATTGTTATTTGACTTAAATAATTTTATGCAATTGTTAATAAAATAGTGTAAAATAGTGTTTAGGTACATATGTTCATTTAAAAGAAAACAGTATATTAGTATGTTAACAAATTTAAATAAATAATGCACGATTAATACGAATAAAAAAATATATTATTTTATTATCCCACGTTATATCCTACATCTCTACTCTCAAAATAACTTTGCTCGCTACTCCCGGAGACGTACGACTAGTCCTAGTCAAACAAGAGCGAAAAGAACGCGAATGGTTTATTAACCATTTGCCTTGTAACATTTTTTATAGTAGTTGGTACAAGTCTGGACGTGACAAAACTAAGATCGAGTAGGTTGGAATTAAAAAGAAAAATGCTTAAATATTTTTATCTAGTTATGATAGAAAAACGAATTTAACGATATTTATATGGCTATTTTGAATTAAAAAATTTACTGAGTTTTTAGGCCAAATTATTTTCTTATTTTTATTTTTTCTATAACTTTCGACTAAATCAAGATATTTGATCTTCTTTTCTCAAACCCAATCTACTTGATCTCAGTTTTCTTCTACACTCAAGTTTGAGCATCTTTTTTTGTTTTTCAGTTGTAAGTGGTCACAGTCAATGGCTTCTTTGGCGACATTTTTCGTTATTTGCTTATATATATATATCGTGAAAGGAGCATTAGAGTCTAATAGACTAGGATCCGTTTCCCGGAGATGTGACACTCTCCTGGTAAGTTTAATTGTATACAAATTTCATCCTACTAATATATCAGTTCTATTTGTTTCGATTTTTCTTGTTTCTTTTAATTTGTTTATTATTTCATGTAGCGGTTTCAAATAATGCTAAAATATTATTCAAGCTATTTAAATAATATTTTCCCTTAATATTTTTGCATTTCTTATTTTCTTTAAAAATTCCAGATCAGCTATTAGTTCTGATAATTTATTATAATTAATTTGTTTAAAAATTAATTCGGTTTAGTATTCGTAATTTTAATCTGTTTAACAAAACCTTCATTTATCTTTAAAAGGATTTTCGTATTCGTACTTTGAAATATAAAATAGTTTTTTATTCTTGGAATTCGTTTGTTTTGCGCTGAACATTGTTACAGCCTTTCTGTCACATTGCGCACTGCGTCTAGCGACTTTCAGCCTTACTATAGCTGTTCAATAAAGAGATAGTTATATTGTTTTATTGTTGCGCTAGCTGTGAAGAGTTATACACTCTGTATAAAATAAGCCAATTCTCGGAATCAAAAAGTACTTTATTGAAACAACTTTTTTATGCTAAGGTAATGTACTATATAAATTTATAAATGTCCATCTTTACCTGCACTTTCAATTCTCATGAGGCTAATATTTGATTCATATGTTTTTATACGTCCAACTTTATGTGCATTATTCTGTCCCGCAAAAGAGGCTACCTTCACTTAAGCTTCTCCAACATTAGCAGACAAAGTTAAGTTTTATTTTTTCCAACACCGTGCGCAAAATCGAATTTTGATGCAGTACTGCTCAAAATTACGAGAGACAAAACGATTTCAACCCCATACTACCTTTTCGCAATCATCGGTTCGGTTCAGAGAAATCAGTTTTTCTCTTATAATTGTGAGTACTATTATAGGAAAATTATATTTTGCGCATTATTGCAGCAATGCACTATCCCGCTCGCTCAAATGTCAGCACAAAATAAAATCTTTGCGCAATTCGTTAGGAATAATAGTATACGATACACGTGCTCATAGGTGACTCCCACACTGTCTTTTTGATCTGACTCGTGTAGGAATCACCTATTTTATATGACTAAATATATTTATAAATAGAATATGTAACTTTTTAAAGATGCAAAATAATCAAATACCTTAAACTGGGCATACTCTTTCCTTTTACTAAATTAGTCTGATATTTTGCACAATATGTTTTACTACAGTAATCTTTCAAATTAATCGAGTGTTTTCTTATAAGATATTCCTCATCAGTATCCAAGCTTCGGTGGAAATCCTGAAATTTACACATTCTATAATTATAGACATAAATTTTTTACAACAGAATATAATTTTTTAATGATATACAACTTCTGTATTAAGTATTTTTAAGTATAAAATTTTATTAGAACAGACTAAACTATTAAAATGATTATAAGTGATTATCTCTAAACTTCCTCATAAAAATTACGCTTTTTCTAGTGTTTAACTAAACGTACATTTGCATTGCATAAAACTTACCTTTTCATTGGGAGTTCTGTGACCAATTGTCTCCAAAGTCTTATCTGATTTCGATAATAACTTGGTCTCAACAAAAGTTTTAAGATCGGACATCTTTATTCGTTTTTTACATTTATCGTTAGCCCTTGCTATGTAATTAATATCTCTATCCTCGTGTTCAAATTTCATTTTACGATAACAAATTTCGTCTGAAACAAATAATGATAATAATCATATCACTCATAATAATAATGGTAAACAGCTGTTATCATCGCGGAAGAGGGATAACAGCAATGCTAACTTCGTGGTTCCTCACACCGCTTACTGAAAACCGATTCGTCGCATCAATGCCCTTATGTGGCAATGCTATAAAAAGAAAAATAGTATTAATAATAAAATGGCTAGTTATTTTAATTTTACTAATAATAGAGTCAAGCGAGTTTCCCGACTCCCCCATCACGTCAGTAGCTAACCTGTCTGGCATAGCGAAGAATGTTACAGGTAATCATGCGCGAAACATCAGAGGGTTGCCAACTAGTTGGGAATGTAAGTGGTGTCATATTTAATGGAATGAGTGACATTAATAATTCAGCTAAAGTTGCTATGTACAAGCTCCAGCGTATGAAATTGCTCCGAAAATCGGCAACCACAAACAACGACGTACAAGTGGTTGAGGAGACTCCTCATCAAAAACGGAAAATGTAAATAAATACCCCTATACCTGCACAAAGTGCTGCTGAACAACGAGTAGCACATACTGAAATGTGGACGACAATCGTACAAAGACGCAAGAAGATGCGGGCGACTACTGACAGACAGATACCGAACGCCCCACAGCGGGGCACGTCAGCTGCCCTGCATAACAAGGAACATGATCGTATAATCCCTAAACAAGGAAAAGTACGATTTTATTCTAACCCACTGGAGAGCAGACATACAAGGATAATTTACGGACCATGCGTTAAAACAACATTACCGTGTGACGATTTCTGTCATAATCTCTACCGATCTCCAATCTTATTATAGCTACAGTAGTTATCCCCTCGCTATGGGGAGACACAACAAACCCCCACTCCTGGGTCCTGTGTATCTCTCCATAGCGAGGGGTGGGGGGGGGTAATAGGTGGGGATCATGGTAGGGGGAGGGGGTAATATGTGGGGACCATGGTGGAGGGAGGATTAGGGAGGGGTGATGGTGGGGAGGCGGTAATGGTGGTACCAGTTAAGGTAGGGGGTAATGGCGGTGGGAGAAATGACGGAGGGGGAGGGGGGCAATGATGCATTGCTGCGGAAGAGGAGAAGGGGTAGACCATGATGCAGTACTGCGGGAGGGGGGGCGGAAGATTCGAATTCTACGATGTTGGTTGCGGGGTGCCTCAATACCTACTGAGCTATTCCGTCGACCGATCGCCGTATGAAGGGGGATGGCGGGAGACAGAGAGGAAGCGGTGGGAGAAATCGTAACTGAGCTCGCGAACGGATGTACGAATACTGGAACTCGGTTGACGATTAATCCAGAGAATGGGAGGTGACAAATATTGTTGTGACTCCGAATACGACTTGACTTTGCAAATTCCGGACACATGGGTGTCTCGGGTGTTCGCTATGAAGAATTCGCGAGCTCACGTTACGTTCTCTTCAATATTTACGTTCTCTTAACTAAATTTACACAACGCATTTAATTCTTGGCTATTGTTAAATTTTATTTTGATTATCGAGTGAATATAATGTTATTGCTACAAGAGAAGGAATTGGTGGATAAAAGGTTTATTTAAAAAAGTACATTATATTTATGAATACATTTTTGTTTATTACGAATGAAGAAATGTTTATAATTTTTAATACATATGTTTCAGCGGTATTAACAACTTTTCATGTATCGTGTTAACGCTTTTATAATCGTGCATACGTCGTAACATAAATTGATTTTTATCAATTTTCACACAATTTTCACACACCACTCATACATAAAGTGAAAACAACATTATAATAATGACATCTTTGCGCGACAACTTTGCAAACACCTGACAACACAACCACCATTTCCAATGAAATTTTTATCTGTGTTTATCTTGCGCTGTATATACCGTCTTACAAGAGCGTCATTTTTTTTCAACTCATCGGAAAAGTTTTCGATAAATTTGACGAAACCTAATCCTTGAGTCATGTAGTACAGAAACATAATACAGTACTGACCACACACATCGGAGGATGCGCTTTGCAATCGAACATTATTCCAACGAAGTTGTTTACAATTTTTTCGCAATCTATTGATATGATCTGGAACGAGTGGTGGTAGTCCAAAACTATCGAAATAAATACCATTACATGATTTATCGACGTATATAGCAACCCAATGCATACCAGATTTTGTATGATCATCCGTGTTTAGCACGAACGCTGTCGGTTTCATCCCCACTCGGGGTGTCTGATCGGCCGGAAATACACCTACAGTATGCGTTCGGATTTTCGACAAATTCTTGAGTATTTGTAGACTGTCCATGATGAATTTCGTTTGTAGTGTTGAAAGTCTTTGGTGATGTGTGATGGGTCAACCACGATTTTAATCTATACGCGTTATTTAAAGCACAACGATAATTTTTGAAACAAGTTTTGACAGCGTGATGCATACAATATACGTCGGATGATAATTTATTGAAAGGTGGACAATTTTGATCATACTCAAGGTTTAAAATTTGACGATGAACAATTGTTTGTAGTACCAACCACTTATCGTTACCTCTAACATATATTTTCCGCACACTTTTCATAAGTTCCCGTAAAATCTTTTTAACTGTCTTCAAAGTCACCTCGCCGTCAAAGTAGTCCAGTCCGTGATGATATTGATTTAACCAGCTATTCTGTTTTCGTATGTCTTCGTCGAGATGCTCCAGTGCGACTGTTGGTGCCACCACCCAGTGACTGATAAATTCACTGTCAACAGCGACAATAGCAATTTCTTTCGGTACGTATTTTTGCTTACTATCTTTAAGGAACTGAATATCAACAATTACATCCATGTTGTAATACAAATCTTGTCAAACACAAAGTACGATCCAGACTGACTGTCTAAGGCTTTTTAAACCGGTGTATAAACGTATAGTATAGATAGTAACACAAGGTGGCGACCTCTATCAATTAAGTTTATTAACTGCTGAAATCGACAATGACTTGACGGAACGCATCAATTTCCAAAATATTATCGTACTCTGCATATACAATACAATTGACCGTTTCAACTAAAGCATCACTAAAACGTACATCTAATCTAACACTACCGTGTTTGATCAAATTCCAGTGACTGCAATCGTTTGCCGATAAATCGGGAGTCAAATCAAATGCGAATAAGCAATACCCGTGTGGGTAGGACTCACGTGTTATTTGATTACCTTCATTGAGAAAATGTACACCCGTACCGGAGAATAAAGTATGATACGCGTCTACGTATAGATTTCTATTTTTGAAATCAGGCTGGAGTGGTTTTGAAGGTACTTGTATCCCATCCACGTACAAGCACAGGAAGTTTATATTAAAATGTTCGAAATTGAAAGGGTTGAGTTTTCGATCACTATTAAAAGCTTTATTATTTATAAAACCGATAATTATTCTCTTTGGTAACTGACCCAATATGATATTATCCAATGTTTCACCATGTATACCGCTATGCATGGTGACAGCTTTGACTTCTACTCGTGTTAATGGATATTTAGCCGTTGTTTTCGAGAGCGATTGAGCATGTGCTAACAATATACTTGGACTGATTTTAACTCGTCGTACTAGAAGGTTTGCCTCCTCTATGTGTAGTGAAAAGTAATCGGTCGGATCCATCAAACAAAAATTATCGCGAGATTTTACCAAACGTACTCTAACTTCCACACCATTAATTAGAAGTTTCTCTTGATTAAACACATCTGTATGGAGATGTCCAATTAGGTCAACAGGCTTTTCGATAGATAAACATTTCCGTCTCTCCACAAGTCCTTTATTTGCGTCTGCTGTATCGTTCATATGACCAGCAGTATCGTCACACTACAAGACGGTCGATAAATGTGAAGATTTAGCAGCTGGTCCGTAATTTAATAACGTTTCGATGTATGCTCTGTAAGCATAGGCGTTGGTAGGTGGTGACACGGATTTTTGATTGAAAAAAACATCCACTTGATTAAAGAGTGAATGCATTAAATTGTTAACTGGTCCTACTCTACCCGATAAATGTCTAAAGGCCGTTCGATTTTCTTCCGTTACATCATCTTCTGTCGTGTTAGATTTAATACTCACACGGAGACTGAGCATAGTATGGGCCAAATCAAGATATTCATCACTATTTCCGGATATCACAAATTCAATCGGTGAATCATCGGTCAAGGATGATATTGGTTTATATTGAACCCAATGCGACCCCTCAATTGTAGTCTGTGTTGGCGGAATGTCAAATAACAATAACTCTGACTTTAAGCATTCACACGAATGAGTGTGTAGAAAGGCCATCTTTAACTGTCAAAAATATCTCTAGTCGATCTTTTCTTTCTACTTCCTCTCTTCTTTCTGCTTTTAGAAGTTGTTTGTTTCCTTCGCTTTATTACACCTCGCTTCCTTGTAGCACTTTTCACCTTACGTTGTTTCTTACTAACACTTCTTTTTTTTCTGCCTCTATATGTTGTGATAGGTGCACCAAGCAATTGCAACTGAGCATGATTTCCATAGCGGGACATTTTATACCCCGACCCCTCCATCAATTTGTCCAATTTTTCTTCAGCCTTTCTCTTCAAAACTTGACCAGATTCCTTCACACGATTACGAAAAGATTCTTTGATGGGTGTGTTATGCGTCGCAACATCTGACACAATATTGAATCCCGTACGAACAGCCTCTCTACCCACGGCTTTTGCTCCTCGACTGAGGAGTGGTAGTGCACGACGAAATACGCCTGCTAGGAAGGAACCAATACCACCATGCCCTCTTTGGTAGGGAGAACCGATGTAAATGTGCCCAACTCCTCCGGTGTAATGACCTCCTCCGCCTCCTCGATATCCATTACCGATTTGATTGTTGAAGTAATCCTCGTAACGATTCATTTCTAGTCGATTTTCTTGAAATGAAGTGTTGCCGTCACTGTTCCGTAATCGAATGGAATCAATTGGCCGCATTGATCTCTTATAGCTATTTCGATTGTCTGAAATGAGCTGAATAACAGGGGTATGTACATTGGTGGTGAGAAACTTTTGATTCTGGTAGTACCGTAATCGTAATTATCGCTATTCATGGAAACAGCTCTTAATAATCGCGATTGGACATCTCCCGTTACATATGGTTCACAGATGTCGCTGTAAATCATGAACATGGATGGTAAACCGTTAGATAGGCGAGCTGGTCTATCACCCTCAAATGAGTATTGATCACCCACAAAGACAATTTGTCTACCTTTTTCAAACCCCAGAATTTTATGTACTTTGTCCGATAAACAAAGTTCATGACTAAACTGAGAACAAGTACTCTCTGCACAGACTCTGTTGATCGTCACATAACCACCACGTTCCAATGTCACTATCAAATGATTATCTAGACATTCCAGATTATTTATCTCTTCAATCAGCGAAGAAATATCCTTGTAATTTCCCGGTCGAATACGCGATTCTGTAACTGTCAAATTTTCCACTCGTAACTGATTTGACTCGATTCTTGTTAAGGGAATACGTTTCAGAGAAATCGATCTATCTTCATTTTCTGCTGACACGTGTTGAAACGTCATCGGAATGTGAATTTCCGTGAGTGCAACTTTCCAGAATCCTTGTAACCGGATCTGTTGCGGTAATTGAGTAACGTAGTGCGTTGTAGTGTTTTCCGAGAAATAATTCATACTGCTATTGCTCGGTAGAATAATGTAAAATTGATCTTTCATTTCTCTGAAAGTTGACTGGCCTTGACCCATGAATTAAACTTGTCTGGATATCCTTTCCAGTTAACGAAATACTCTTTTGAACGACCTGTACCTCTGGTGCGTAAAATTTTCAGTACCTCAAACGAAGCTGTATTGAGATCCTTGCGGACTCTACTCAATTCCTCTGCGTAAAAGCAACCATCTATGTCTTCTTCCGAAAGATCTTGCAAAAAATGAAAAGACTGGTGGTTGTCGTGTGGTTGAAATTCGAACTATTTTAAAAATCTCTAAAGTCCATCCACTCTCGTAATCTTTGTCAAAGACAGTTCTGGCACGACTGACGCGCACTAACTCACCGACTTTGAATGTGGGCCTTCGATTCGATGCGCCATTTCCATATCGTTGTTGTAAATTTTCCCGCGCTTTATTTACATTATATAAGGTTACGAATGCTGGTGTCATTTTTGTCGCAGAATGTTTACTCTGATTATAACCATGTACAATATTCTGTAAAACATCGATGTATCTTCGTGTATTTTTGTAAGTGAAGTAGCGCCAAACTCGCTCCTTGATTGTCCGTATCAATCTCTCTGCAATAGCAGCCTTTGTATCTGGACTTCGTGCTACTCTGTGGGCAATATTGTTGTCGTGTAAAACTTGTTGCATTTCGTGTCCGACAAATTCTTTTCCCTTATCCGTTTGTAAGCAAATTGGTTTACGTCCGTTAATTCTCGATAATATGTAGGAAAAGGCGTCTGCAGTTTTCATGGAAGACTTTTCCTTTATTGGTTCCAACCAACTATACTTACTCAAAACATCAACAACAATCAAAATGTAGCTGTAGCCATCGTTGTAGGTTTTTAAAGATCTTAAATCCATTAAATCAGCCTCCCAGACGTCATCCAAGTTACGTACATTATAACTACGACGTGGGAATCGCAGTCTAACTGTACGATGTAAATTATAAGCATCTTGACTCTCGAGCCATTCGGTAACACTTTTGCGATTGACTTTGTTTTTTTTTGTACGGGCGGCGTGGAAAAGTTTATTAATGCTAGTATAAGCTGCTGGATTAGGAGGTGAGTAGTAAATATCGCTAAATCTTCTATTTTTCCTATTCATTGCGTATTACATTACTCTTTTAAATTTTTCTTACTGCGTTCTTTAGAGACACTTTTCACCAAATCTCTAGTTTTACCAATCTTTGATGATTTATCAATTTTTTTCTTCTTCTTCGTCTTTCTCTTCAATGCGTTCTTGATACGGGAGAAGAATTTTTCAAAAGTTATTTTACTAACCATGCAACAAGCTGTCATCATGGCTAATGTTCGTTCGTCCGCGGATGTTTCGTCAGAGAGCATTCGGGAAAATGCATATTCAGCTAAAATACGATCAGCTTTACGTCTATCTCCATTTTTATCACCATAAACTAAATCATGTTCAAGACATGCGTCATCCAATGGATTAATACCACGTTCACCTCGCTCGATGCGTTCGGCTAGTTTTGTACCTGGACCACAAAATCGGTATCCAGGCACGTGCATTTCGAAAGGTAGTAGATCAATCAATCCATCTACCGCGCTATTTTTCACTCAATTTTGTCCGTTTTCTCCTTTGTCTTGCTTCTCATGTTCGGTTATTTCGGTTTCTGGATTGGGCTGAATTTTCCACTCAGTCGTTGCCATGATGTGATGTCACTATTACTCGCACCAATTTTTTTCTTCTTTTTTGTTCCGGTTTCACCTTTGGTGGTTGATGTTTTCCGTTTAAATAATTGCAACGATATACTCGAATCACTTTCGTCAGCGGCACTGGTCTCAGTACTACTGCTGGCGATCTCGTTCTGAGAACTGTTTGCCTGTTTTATATTGCCAATATCGTGTCGAGGTGTTTGAAATCGACTACCAGTGACATCTGGTGAAGAATGATAAGGTGGTATCATATGGGATCCATCAGCACCAATATCCAACACACTTTTCCAAACGCGGTTATTGCCAATGTATTCGCGTGGCACAAAGCATTCACGAAGAGCCACTGCAAATTGAACGTGTCCTGGAGGTGGAAAACCTTTTCTATTTCTCATAGCATCGTTGATCAGATCGATGATATTCGCCCCGTGTATGCAAACACCACCTATCGTCAATACACCATTTGAGTCCCATCCTACATTACCGCTAACTCGCAATTTACGTTATAACTGTGCTGCCTTCTGTCGGAACTTTCTAGGTACACTCTCGATTATAGACGCATCAACTCGATCTTCCTTTTCGTCTCGTCGTGACTCATTGTTGTCCCCCAAGTCTACAACGCTATTATTATCTACTTCATCGTAATGGTTTTTCTGAATATCATCATTATCCCTTTTATCTCTGACCTTATCGTAGCTATGGGCATCCTTAAAATGGAGGTAACGTTGCAACACAGAGCTGTAGCGTGCCCACTTTTCTCGCTCAGTTTCTCCACTAATTGAGTTTAGTATATTGTTCATTTCAGCATCTAGCCTCGTCATTGGGGTACCGGGCGTTTGAACCGTCTTTAATATTGAATTATTAGCATTCGTGAGTGCACTCTGCAGTTGTTCAACACTTTCTTTCGGTACAAGCACCATTTTGCGTGCGTGCTCCATGTTTACTTACTAATTATATTGGCCAACAAAGTACCGACTATAGGAGCTAATAAAGCTGGTAAAAAACCACCGTGTTGAACTATGATCTTTTTTTTCTTCGTCAGGCTCACTCGAGGTTCGGCTAATTTCCGCAGAGTTTTTGCGTGCTTGCGTAAACGTGACTTGTGAAACCTCTCTAGTGGTACGTTACCAATCAGTACGTTCAAGGCACACTCGCAAATATGGCGCACTATTCGCGAATCGGCCGTTTGCAGCAGCGTTTTTCGTTGCTTACTATTTAAATGGAAAAGCGCCTTTAAAATAACTGCGTCTTTGCGGGCAAAAAGCCGTCTCTTGTTAGACCGTTCCATCACAGTGTGACAACTGGTACCAAATTTGATGTATCTCCACCTTTTATCTTTTTATTACGTGACACGTAGACGTAGTGGAATTTATCATCCGGGAAAATACATGTGCGAAATCTACAATTGTCCGGAGTATTTTGCTTTAGATCGAGCAAAAGATATCCGTATGGTCTAGAGGTAGCGTCCCAGTAAGCCTCTTGTAGAAATCGTGGATCCTCTGGACACAGTTGACGCGAAAGATGTTGTATTTGCGATCGATCGCGCAAATTTCTAAATATAACAATGTATTGTGCGTTAAAAGATATATCGCGTTGTCCTCTACCTTGATGGAACACGTTTTGTGTGATGAATACCACTGAAAGTGAGTGATGATGCGACGCCTTCGAAAAAATGTCTACTATGCTTGCACTAGATGACGATTCACGCATTAAATCGTCAATTATAATAAGTTTAGGTTTAGGTTCACCGGACCAGTCGCTAGTTTGCGGAAGACCCTCGCGAAATTCCACTTTCTTCCCTTGAAAATCCTTGTAACCCGATTGCCACTCTGCGTAGTAGAAAATGATGCGATCGATAGCTGTATCACACATATAATCCAGATCTTTAAGAAACTTCTTGACAAAGACTGTTTTACCACATCCCGTGGGACCACACAGCATGGACGTGAATGGATGTTTCCAGCGTGTATCCATAACTGGAACTGACATCAGTACCAGCGTTTCATTCGTACACACCGTTGCTTTTTTGTGCAGCTAGAGGACCTAATGATTATTGGTAATGTTTGTGGCAATACTAACACTATCCTGCTATCAACCAATCAGCTTAAATATGGTTTAACGCCACCTAGGGATTAGAAGGATAAACTTATTACTAAAAATAAATACACAATTTTTGGTCTTATTGATTTTATTTCCGTATTTAATTTTACAGAGTCTTTAGGTTGTAAATTCAATGGCATTATTCCCTTTATAATTTAAGAACAATTGTAATTTATTAGCTTTTTCCGCTATATTTTCAAAAAACTTTGAATCGTTTATGAGAGCCGCGGACACACGTGAAGGAAGAAATATCTGAAACTCGTCGTCTAGAGTTGCCACAATTTTTGAGCCATAACGTGTCTTGACAGTTTTAAACGCCGTCACCATGTGGTGATGATTCATCTCCAACTCCGAGATCTTTTTGGTAGGTAGATAGCCACCACTAGCAATTTTATTGAGAGTTTCCAAATCCATCTTAAAATATTACATAAACTTTACATTTTAAATTTACAAAGTATGAATAACGATAATGACGCTATTGAGAGGTATACGTACTTCTTTTATAGAGAACGACACAAATCGTGAAACTATACAACTGGTTGAAGAGCTTATACTTCTACACCTCATCGGTTAAGACCGTTCTCTTATATATTGTAACGTTTAAGTAAATTTTACCCCCTCCAAACAATGTAATCTCTTTGGAAGTGGAAACGGTAGAACTTGTGACACCTATCAGCTAGGTGGGGTGTGCAAGAGGTATCAAATAACCGCTGCATTTCCTGCTACGTAGTCTTATAGAATAGCTCGACTAATCAATCTTATATCCGTATGGGTAGCTTTTGTTGAGCGATGTAAATCCCCGTTTACTGTACACAGTTTTACATGTTTTCGTCTCATGTTGTGTAATGACGTCGTGAAATATGGTTCTCCGTATAGTCGAATTGTTCACCGCTATTTCCGTCTCTGGTGAAGATATCATCTTACGAATCGTTGAAAAATTAATTAGCTGACTGTTGGCATAATGAAGTCGAAAACCTTTTATCTTACATATACACTCCTCTTCACCATTTGATTTTCTGCACTTGTAAGCGTAAAATTTAGGTCCACCTGACAAAAACGTCGTTATGTAGGTACCGGGACCCATAGCAGCCAGTTCATCGGTCAAACTACCAAGTGACGTACCAATTGGTAATTCTACTTCACCATCTTTGCTAACATAAAACACTGAATCTGTATCGTAATATAGAACTCGAGGTCCTAAAGTATGTAAATACTCGAACAGTTTGAGACGCGCTTGTGCTGTTGTAAATGCTGCAAGTACGACATTTCCTATTGTCGGTGATACCGAGGCTACCTTGGCCTCCTCTCGGTACACCCAATTCACGTACAAAGTATCGTCGTTGACTGGTACTATACCGTTCACTTCTATCTCACTGCTATTGAGTAAATTCATCAGAGTTTCTGCATTTTTTATCACACACGTTTTTGTCAAATTATCACGTTGTCCAAATTTACCCCATAGGGAATTTAGACAAAGTTTTGCCACAGATCGTAGTCCCGCATTGAGATTTATGTCATCTTTAGTTAGTCGTATCCCTTCATCACGCTCCAATTCTCTAATGTACCGATCTTTATCCTCTTCGGTGATACAACACGGTGGATATCCTGATGCAGCAGTTTTTTGAGTGAAAAACTCATCAATATATTCGGCAAAAATACCACCCTTTTTTTCATGCTGGTTGTATTCCGTCATTTCATACTGCCAGATTTCATAGACGGTTTCAATTATGTACCCCAGAGCAACAGCTGATTTTACTTCTTCAGACACCCACGTTCCACACAGTATACGCTCCTTGGGATCTTCATGAGGGCAGTCACTTTGTATCAATTGCTCACAGCATGTCCTACACAGAGGAAATATTAATTTTCCATGCATTTTTACCGGTAGTACAGGGTAGTATAGGGGTGATATAAATTTTGTGGCGGTAAAATGTCGCATACGATTAAACCGTTAACTTGAGAGATATCGTGAAGTGGTCCCATTAACTGTGTACACTCTTCTTGCCCAACGTAAATTTTTGGGTGACCTATAGGAAACCTACCACGTTTACAAATGTATGGGTATAGAGAACACACGTCAACGTATCTGATCTTTTCTCCAATCTGACAATCATATATTTTGACCGTATTACCAGTATGCCCGCCAAAAAATGCATCTCGTGGGTTAAGAGGTTTTCGCTTTATGTTCACTTCATTTTGATGAACAAAATTCTTAAGCTCCTCATTATGTTCGATTTCCTTTTTGAATTCACACTCCCATTTTTCAATAACACAATAATTGGCGATTTTTAATTTATGACTGATTGCCAGTGTCCTCTCGTATCTGGTATCCATTGACTCGCCGTTCATCATAACAGTGTCTCTGTTTATTCGGTAACACCGAGGACAACCGTGCCAAAAACACCCGTGAAATTGAAGTACAATACCACGATGATTGTCTTCATTGACACGTGGTGCACAGTAACCGTCAACCAGGATATTTTCCGATAGTCTCGTTTCTCGACACCGCCCTGCGTGATTAACATCTCGATGAAGCACACGTTGTTCCATCCATGAAAGCCAGTTTAAGGCAATTTCAGACTGATTGTCTTGTAACCGGTAACCTTCCAATGGTACAATTCCTATTTGGTTTTTTTTCAGAAACGTTTTTCTAATAACTCGCATACAAGACGAAGCTATAGTTGTACACTCGGAAAATGGATCTACGCCAAATTTTATGAACATTTTCCGATAAGCCAAACACGCTAGTCTCAAAATCGTCACATCTTGTTTGCAATATTTTAAAAATTCATTTTGAAAATTAAAAATGTAACCACATTGTACTTGTTCCTTATACCATTTTAAAAATTTTTCTCGTTCATTGATACTCATAGTATCGGGTGAATACATTGCGAGAGGTGGTAGAGAACTTTCGTACGTCTGATTCTCCACTGTATTGAACAAATGTGGAAAAACACCTTTTTCCAATTCGGGTAGTCCATAGGCTTTGGGTAAACTACTCAGCGGCATGTGGAATTTAAACTGTCGACAAATTTTGTTTGTAGAACTTCCATTAAAATAATTTTTGAACCGTTCATAACTACAGATGGTACGACTCGACCTTCGTTAAATTTTTCCACAATATATTTGAATATAAATTGTACGTCGAATCCTTGTGAGTTGTGTGCTATGCAAACAACTTGTTGAAAATGTTTTCTCGGTGTTAACGCAAAATCGACTATCTGCCTTGCTGGTTCGCGATTAAACACATACTCGCGAATGCCACACATCTCACATCTGACTGAAATGTCTTTTTCATCCAAACAGTATGTACACACTTGTTGCACCACACATAAGTTTGGCACGTGTATTTTTCTATCCTCATCACCTAACACAGGTAAGGATTGTTGAGTTTCAAAATCGTAGAAAAGAAACAAAATTGGTTTAGCACGTTGTGTATTTTTGATAGGTTGAACGTAACACAGATGTCTAACAGGCATTAGCGCTTTGCAAGTTTTACAAAATGACACTCCGCATACGTGTGTCTCTTTTCTATTTATTATTTTAAAACAAATTTGACAAAGTTTAATATTATTACAAACACTGGAAGTTTTATTTTAAGATCCTGTTTTAGCATGGTTTTCCAAACATCTAATATCGAAGAATAGTCTGAAACAAGTGTTACACTTTTTAGGTTCTCCCGTTGTACTGCACGGTGGTGACAACATACACTTGTAGCACTTGTTGGAACATCGATGCTCTTCGGCGCGCCAATAACTTTTGTTGCATGGTATACAGTACCCCCCACTACCACTTGCTCCTACAAGATTAAGAATTGGTTGATAATGATTTGTATGTTCGTAATACATTATTCGCAGTATGTGTGTTACCGCGTCGACAAATCGCGAACCATCGTATATCGGTGGGGTACCCCGTGCGAAAGATGAAAAATTGTATACCACTATCGCCGTAGCTCGAGTAGCAAAGAAATCTTGAAACTTTTGGATTTCCGCAAGACTACACCCTTGAATTGGTACTTGAACGTTGGCCAAATTTAGAAGCTCTGTGGCAGCATTTCTTTGAGTTGCTCCTGCACTTGAACGAATCAAGTTCCAATATCTATGAAGTTCCCCTGTACGTATTTGGCCTCTGATAGCGTATGCGTAGGCAACAACCAAACTTCGTGGTAGGCACAAATTATCATTATTAGTAATTGTCAATATGGATTTTTTATTCACCGATTCTTCGGTTAAACGCACTCGTCCACGGCCCGCTGCACCTCTAACAATAGCACAATTCACCGATAGTACCTCATTAACATTGAAATCATTAGCACTTTGTACGGCACTGTATATCAACTCCCACAAGTCAGCAACGAGGAAATTTTGTATTGGTCTGAATGACAGCCAAAGAGAACCATGATTAAATTGTTCGGAATTAATTGTCACACCAATGAAATCTGTTGGTGCACTTCGTTCACAAAGATAGCCATGTAAATCTCGTATACAATCTTCTAACCATGCAGAAACATCAGTATTAGCTGGTGGTTGTGGGATCACCCCTCTGATTTCTCTCCCTTCATATCCAAAGCGTTGGTAGTAACGTTTCGTCTCCTTTTCAACAACAAACCGGGCGTATGGCAATCCTTTACCAGACTGAAAAGAACCACCTGTAAGATTATTCACATTTACGTATATATAAAAAACTTACAATATGAAAATAACTTGATTCTTACGTTGTTGTTGTTCTTCTTCTTCTTCTTCATCTGTACTAGTACTACTGTCAGTGGAAGAATCTATACTACTAGTGTTGCTACTGGTACTACTATCACTGTAATGTTTCCTTTTGCGAACCCCCACGTCAATTAAACCCATCAGCTGAGTACTCACACGTTTATCAGCTAAAAAAAACAACCAATTAAAATATATATCTTAGATAAAGAAACAATATATATGAAAAATTAAATGCTGACAAGTATTTTCATCTCCTCGAGATGTTGATGGTATAGGTTGCTCTTGATCACACGCCAGTATACATTTATCACCTTCGATATCACTCATCATTTGATTCATCGCTGATGAGGTATCAAAAACATATAAATTAAAATTACTTTTATTTACGAAGATATTTATAGTAAAAATCGAGAAACATCATGTATGAAAAAAAAATACTTACAAGTAAAATTATCTCCTCGAGATGTTGATGGTATAGGTTGTTGTTGATCACACGCCAGTATACATTTGTCACCTTCAATATCACTCATCATTTGATTCATCACTGATAAATACAAAAATTACATTTATTTACCACGATTTTTATAGTCAAAATTTCTACTTACAATGACGACGAAAAATTAATAGAGCTAAATGATGGTCTTGCTCATTCCGTTGTCTTATTGTACGCACAGCAATCAACAAGACATCCTGATTATTGAATAAACCAACGGTGAACATGTGATATGTTGTGTTTATCCCACAATGTAATAAAAGAAAATGTAACTTTTTACACAAAATATCTGCAGATAGGTGTATGAGATCCGATGACCAAATCTTACCACACATTGTGCGAATGTGTCGTTCTCGAACTTTAGCAATACTCAATGCATACCGTAAAATTTTCGCTAAATGTGATGTACTAGCTCTAATCATTATGATGTTAACGACTACGAAACTGTTTGCAAAAAACTGAAAAGAACCATTATGTGTAGTTCGTTAAATACTAACTTGATACTATCTATACGACGATTAGGGGGGGGGGGGATGAGGAGAATAAGACTTCCATAATATCTGCTGACTCCTTTGTTCAAATGTCACACAATCAACAGTTACATTTTACCTTATTTACAAAAAAATTCCGCGAAAATTTGTTAGAAGTTATAAAAAGTATCAAATATTATAGAATATTCATACATTCTCCTCTTTTTATGTAAACTATGTTGATACAGCAATTTCAATATATTTACGACGAAACTTCGCGGTTTGTTAAAAGTTATAAGAAGTATCAAATACTACACGACATTCATATTTCATACGTTGTTCTCTTTTTTGCAACCAGTGTTGATACAACAATTTCCAGAAAAAAAAAACAATATCTTTTACTTAGTAAAACCAGAAATTTACAAATTATACATTGATTTTAATGTAGTGCATATGTACTGATACTCGATCGCAGACGTGTGCCGATCTGCGTGAAACCTGATCTCCCAGCTAATTACCGCCCCGAAAAATTCGTCAATTGTTCGTCGACTTTAATTTGTGGATTAAAAGTCGATAGGGGGTGGCGAGAGGAGTCTATATACCAAAAATCACCACGATCGGATGATATTTGCGTTTATCGATATCTATCGATCTATGCCGATAATCCGTCGATATCCACGATTTTTTTAAAATATTCAACTGTACACGGTGTGTAGAACAAAAAGTATTAACAACTTTTTTCTTAATAACGATTATTTACAATTATCCGTAAATAATTGTTTATACTATTTGGCATTTTGGCCAATAACTCGGTAAATATTGGAGATATCGGGAAAATAACCGAAAAATCATTCTCTTACGAGAAGAGAATGTGCGCACTATGTTCAATATTCCGTCGCGACAATCAACAAATTCGAATTATTTAAACGTTATTCGATAACAAATTCATTCGAAGACGTGTGCCGTTCAGCGTGAAACCTGATCACCCGTCTTTATTTCAATGTTTTATTAGTACATATGTACTTACAAGTTTAATGTTTAGTATACACGAGTGTTTAAATTATCATTGTACTTTTTTTTAATCAGCACTTTTATTTCTCTAATAATGTCGTTTTTGTAGTTTAAAAACATATATCCGCTTACAATCCCACGTGTAAGAATTTCTTACCTCAGCGGAATGTATTATTTTATGTTTTATACTGGGGGGATGCTGACATAAAAAAAATGTCATTTGTCATAATGTGTATTAAAGCAAATATACAGAGATTCAGTCAAGGCCCATCCACAGTCCCAGCATGCGCCTAATTCGTGCCGCGGATGTACTTTTATTTCCAATGTTGAATAACTACGTTCAAATGTGCTCATCATCGTGTGCATCGTCGTCGTCTTCGTCGTCTTCGTCGTCGTCGTCTTCGTCGTCGTCGTCGTCGTCGTCGTCGTCGTCGGTATCGTCAACCTCTACGTTAATCGTAGACGTTGTAAACGTATCGGACGACGAATCCACGGCACAGATAAATACAGTTTTCACCGCCACACCATCACCATCTTCGTCGCCAACGTCGCCAGCACCGTCATCGTGCACCATCGACGTTGAGGTGCTAAGTGACGATCAGGTAGTGGACCGCGAAACCAAGACGGACGTAGTGATGAGTGACGAGGAACCTGACTTTAAAGGGTTTCCAAGGAGCCCTTCAGTGCCCCTGCAACCCCTGCTGCTAGCACGTCGCCGTGCACACACTGTGTCGAAATTCGACAAGTGTAATTTTTGCGGCAAACAATACACCAATTGAGGAGCTGGATGCAAGAACGCGCCGAGCGCGGCGAATGGATAGAGGAGGCGGAGAGAAATTAAGAAATTGACGTCACCGTGACCAAATTTTTTAATTTGCCGAATTTAATTTAAAAAAATACTGTCGTATGCAGAATTAAAAGACGCAACTTTTTTCTATTTAATGTTTTTCTGTACGAGGTGCAGATCAGATGAAAAAAATTAAGAACTGGAAATTAAGAAAACGGATTTTTAATCCATTATTCAAAATTGAATCGCTGTAACTTTGACAAATCTTAATGAAATTCCCTGATTTTTCGTACAGATACTTTATATAGTCTAACGATAAATATAAGCCTGTGAAAAATTCTACTTTAAATAAATTTTATACAAAAATTGAACTTAACGTAAATAACAAGCTTTTAATACGGTTTCAGTATTCAGTAGTCGAAAGTGTGTTGTAAAGTCTTAGACTTCGCAAACTTCCAGCGAGAGATTTGTTCGTTTATATTTGAAGATAATTTCTTAAAAATTTCAGCTTATTTGGATAAAAAATGATAGAGTGATTTAAAGAAAACTAACTAAATACTTAACTAAATTACATAAAAATAAAGATATTTTATAGCATAAAAAAGCACTTATTATTTAAACTATTTTTATGCTGTAGTTTCATACAATATTACGCAATGCGATTTTCAATAAATAATAAAGACGGCCACTGATTTAAGCCGCGAAGTAGATGACCATTACGGCGACGAAGTCGATGTTCATTTGTTTACAATTTCGTTGTTTATATTGATGAGTGTACGCGAAATTTTTTATCCAAATAAGCTGAAATTTTTAAGAAATTATATTCAAATATTAAGTATATGTACGAAAAATCAGGGAATTTCATTAAGATTTATCAAAGTTACAGTGATTCAATTTTGAAAAATGGATTAAAAATCCGTTTTCTAAATTTCAAGTTCTTAATTTTTTTCATCTGATCTGCACATCGTACAGAAAAACATTAAAAAAGAAAAAAGTTGCGTCTTTTAATTCTGCATACGACAGTATTTTTTTAAATTAAATTCGGCAAATTAAAAAATTTGGTCACGGTGACGTCAATTTCTTAATTTCTCTCCGCCTCCTCTATCCATTCGCCGCGCTCGGCGTGTTCTTGCATCCAGCTCCTCAATTTAGGTAGGAAACCCTACCTAAGCTGGCTTTATTGTTACGGATGTTACTGTTGGCGGTGTCCGAAATGCCGCAAAAATATAAAGTGCTGCGACGCGTGCTAAAAAAACAAAAAGAAAAAACAAAAGAACAAAAAAAAAACAATGTGTGTGTGTGTGTGTGTGTGTGTGTGTGTGTGTGTAAAAACTGTGTGCGCGACAAGTCACCTGGACCGGGTTCAACGTGCCGTGGTAAGGAAAATTTTTTATTAGTTTTACCGACATCCCCCTCCTGATTACTCCTACCGCCAAATACTACCCCCCTCCCTTACTTGGTGCCACCATCATTTAACCCCCCCCCCTTCCGCCCCACCCCTCGCTATGGAGAGATACACAGGACCCAGGAGTGGGGGTTTGTTGTGTCTCCCCATAGCGAGGGGATAACTACTAGCTACTAAATAAATATTTTTACTGTAAAGCCAATGTATGCGTTTTCTATTTTTTGACAAGTGGAGAAGTCATTTAGTAATTTATTTATTTATTCTAATGCCGAGTGGCCTGAATTTATGATAATAAATTAACACAATTTAAAAAAAAAACATGTTATTTAAGTGGATATTCTATCGTTCTCCATCCTTATCCTTATTATAGTTACTTTAAATTCGTAAGATTTATTTTCTATAAAGCCAATATATGAGTTCGATTCTTTGGTAAGTATATTATATTTAATAATTTTATGAATTTCGAAATACATACGATTAGTTTTATTACATTGCTGAATAACTTGAATGTTTGATACTTGTACATTAATTTAAATAATGTGAAAAAAATATTAATTTATTATTGATATTATTGTTGTTTACCAGTTAGTAATACTGGTACAAAAGACTGATATATCTTTTATTTATAGATTCAAATGATTTTTAAGTAAGTACTGTATTTTATTAGTTATCAAAATAACAACATAAACAGATATTAATATTTTTATGACGTTTTCACCCATAAGTTTTTTTTATACAAATATAGCTTATTTAAATTTTTTTACGATAGTAATATAATAATACATATTTATTTTCATTTCTCCTACTATTATATTTACTAAAATAGTTACTGCATTAGTAAATGAAATTTTGTTAAATTTTTTATCAGAGTGAAAAACTTTCGTAATGAAATATAAGTAAATAATCCTTGATGTTTTTTAACAAAATGCTACAGTTGTATTTAATTTAATTTATTGTAATGAGGGTACAATAATTTCTTTCAATTTTGTTGCATATTTTATCTTTTTCTAATTGTTTTTTATACATTGATATTTCTCAAACGTATAAAACATAATTTTAATAGATGTATACAAATAATATTCCTCATGTAGGAAAACATATTAAAGAAAACCGAACATTAAAACGTTCGTTAGCTATCGTACCGAAAACTGATAGCCTAACGAAACAATGCGCTCCCGTAGTTTGGAAAATTTGTCAATAATGTGCTAGTTGCGTAACTTTCATGCGTTTTAAAAACTCCTTCCCCACGTTTTCTTTTATAAACTATACAAAAAATCATCGCGTTTTTAATAATTATGTAAATGAAACGTAAACACCATTAGTCTCAAAATAAGAAAATTATCGCGGAGTTGCATCTTATATTAAAAATTTATTCATTTTTATGTTGGAATAAAATAAAAATTAAATAAAATTATTTCACATTACAATAAACATTTTATTTTACCAAATAACTGTAACACAATATAACAACTATTATCATACAAAATAACTATTTTAAATATTTGAAATTGTATTTTCAAAAAAAAAATTGCAAATGCAAATTGTATTATTGCTTTCTCTACAATTGATTAATTATCATAATAATTATTCAAAAATTTATTTGAACAAATAACACTAAAAAATAACACAGAGGCCTGCGATGGCTCGGTCGAGTCGTTTTCGACGTTACGACGTTAAGCGCTTGTTGTGTAATCTTATAGCAACATTGGGAATGACGAAAGTAAAGTCAGTAAATTTTACTAATCGGGAATCAAGTAGTTAAAGACTCTATTTGCGGCAATAAAAAACTATCTTTGCGCTCTTGGCTGTCGTCACGGTTGAAGTAAAAAATTGATAGGTTAGTTCCAAATTCGGTCGGTGGATCAACAAGTTTTTATCACAGTGACAATGATGAATTATATTGTCAGGTATAGTATGTATAGAAAAAAATATATTTTTAAATATTCTTTTGTACAACATGAATAGCTTTCTATATTTTTTCCTTATAACAATATTGCCTTGTATATAAGGTTATGCATGAATGTATATATGTTACGAATAATTCATCGTTATAATTATGTCACTTTTGCAGTATATTTTATTATTAACGTAACATTTTTATTAATTTAATAATAATTGTCCTTTGCCTTGTAAATGTATAAATTATTTATAAATTGTATAATGTTTTCATAGGTGTGTTAGTTAGTATTTTTGTTGTGCAATCGAGCAAAATAACAACGAACTGCTGACATTCGAGATTATTCATTACAGTGCATCGAGCTGTTAAAAAAGTATTTTGGAAGTGTAATTGAAATATAGTTTTAACTTTGAAATGGCTTATTTTATACTTGATGAATTGCTGATTGGTGGTGAGATTTAAGAGACCAGCAAGTTCGTTCTCCACGAGACTTACAAAGCAGCTGTCAATTTAATTGTACCGTTGGAGAAGAAAGAGATAAGAATACTTAAAAATAATTTGGACATCAATTCCATGGTGACTCCAGGTAAAAAGAGATAAATAGAGAGTTAAAGAATTTTTTGCACAAGTTGCAGTTAGCTCGTGCTCTTTTGAATTCGGTGCAACAATGCGTTCATCAAGAGCAAATAGAATGGTTAACTGAACAATCGAAGGTCTGGAGAACCAAATTTTCAGCTAGCAGGCACTGAGCAAAAACTTTTTGTAATAAATAAATATTTGAATTGCAATAATTTGTTGTAAAATATGTTTTTAGTTTAATGGTAGATAAAAAAGTGCAACTCTTCGTATTTAAACTATTGTATCTATTTTGTATACTTTTGTACATTTAGATAAAGTTTCTTACATTTTCCTAAATTTTATTAAAGTATTTTATATTTTACGTATTACAACATTTCTTCATTACATGTAAAAATAAATGTTGGACACTCCGTGCGAGGAGCTCGACTTTTCGCACGCTCAACGAAACATACGTGCCATACAAGTGCGAGATTTAAATTGTCGTCTCGTGTGACGTTCACGCCCGAACAATGCGAGAAAATCTACTTTTTAACACTCCGTGCGCGAAACACGGTTCCTCATGCTTGCTTTGCGTGCGCGAAGCAAATTGCTTCGCGCACGGAGTATGTGGATCGCTTTGGTTCATTCACGGTTTAATTTAATCATATGTGTTTCGCTCACATCGTGTTAAAATAGTATATTACGATACGAGTGTGCGAAGCAGGCGATTCAGGCACGAGTCGCATTTGCCGCCCGAACGAAGCGAGGGTGGCAAAAAGACGAGAAGGTATCCAATAAATTTTAATTGAAATATTCATATTATGTAATATAAATAATTAGTTTCGTATTCATACCAGCAAGGGAGATTCATAATCGAAACCTTTTAATTTCATTAAAGCATTAATGATACTCAATAAATTAGAAGAAAATCTATAAATTTTATAAACATTGTTTTCATCCATTTTTATATATTTAAAAATATTATCTAAGGCAGTAAGAATGCCATAGCACTCAGCAGTAAAAATCGTTGCAACATTAGTAAGTCTAAATGATTTTTTAAAAAATTCAATTTCAGACCAAACAGAACAACCAACAAATATTTCACTATTTGTATCGATTCTAGATCCGTCAGATATATGTCTAAATGATCTTTTGGTTCACGAATTTTGTCCCTTAAAATAAGATTCGCATTAGTAGCATTTTTTAATTCATATTCCAATTGAATATCACAATCGGGTTTGAAAAAATTACCATTGTAGAATATTGTGAATTTAAAAAAATATCAGATTTAAATATACCATCATTTCTAACCAAGAATTTTTATAACATTTAACTAAAATTGATTTATCAACATTTTGTTTATATATTGGGTGATGTGACAATTGAAATGTTTTTTTTTTTATTTCGGCGATTTTATTACTAGTCTCAAAAGACATACTTTTCAATATAAATTTATATAAGCTAATAATTCAAACCTACTATTTAGATGTGGTATTACCGATTCTGACATCAATATATTTACTGGTGTTGTACATTGATATCCTAATGAAAATCTGACGCATATATTTTGTATTTTTTATAATATATTAAAGTATACCCCTTTACATGGAGAATTTAAGAAACCTCCATATTAAAGTCTAGGTCGAACAAGCGCCTTATAAATCATCATCAAGGTATCTACATCAGCACCCCAAGAGATGCCTCTAATACACTTCATGAGATTCAAAGGCGATTGACATTCTCTTTCAACATTCTTAATATGTGAAAGCTATGATAATTTACAGTCCAACGTCATACCCAAAAATTTAGCTTATTTTGAAGTTTTAACAATATGATTATTTATTTTAATAGAAAGGTTTTTTTGCATTTTTCTTCTTATTTTTTTTATTAAATATAACTAATTTACATTTTTCTGGTGCTAAAAATAAATTTTTTTTTCCTAACGAGTCAGTAAGTTTAGCGATTTGATTTTCCATTATTTTTAATGCTTCTGTAATATTTGAACTTGAAATCGTTACTGTCAAATCATCAGCAAATTGTGAATACTCTAATGAACCTTCATTTAGTTGATAAATAAAACTAGTATAAATAGAAAAAAGTGTTGGGATGGAACAACATTCCTGAGGTAGACCAACATTTACATTATATATTTCATTTTCTTCAGTCTTTATATTTACTGGAATCAATCTTTTTTTATAAATTAAATTTTTATAAGAAGTAATTAATTGTTTAGGTAAACCAAACTCTATTAAATCTTGAATAATAATATCAGGTATTACATTATCAAATGCTCCTTTAATATCCAAAAATAAAGCAATTAAACTTTCGTTTTTAAACAAACTTTGTTGTATTTTATTTGTACAAATACTTAGGCTATCTAAACTAAGAACCATACTAATCTATAATTTAATATTTTTTCTATGCATTGTAACAAACATGAAGCTATTGAAATTGGTCTTGCTTTACTTGAATTATTTTTCGGAATAAATGTTATTAAGTATGTGTTCGAGGCCTGCGATGGCTCGGTCGGTAGAGCGTCGGGCTCGTAATCTGGAGGTCCCAGGTTCGATTCCCGGCCCCGGCCGATTGATACAAGCACCACTGGGGAATGTATTTACAACAAGCGCTTTCTTCGGTTTGGGAGCATAAAAAGAGCGACGTTAAAATAATAAAAACAAAAAAACAAAAATTAATACATAAAACTATTGTATATTACAACTATTTCCATATAATAGTTATTTTAACAATCAACAAAAACCACAGAAATATGTGAAGGAAATTACGCATAAATAATATATAAGGTAAACTATGTTTATACCAGTTTATATACATAATTTACAATTATACCGTTTTTTATGTAAGAAATCGAACTTTTCTTCTCTTAATGTTGTTTATAATCATTTCAGTCGTTAACCTTGTATTTATAAAGATTCTTTTAATTAATTAAAAAAGTAAATGTTTAAAAATTAGTAATTTTGAAAAAAGGTTCGAAAATGCAACTCCCACTACATTAGTACCGAATAATAAACTGCGCTCGAACACTATATTCATATACATATATGTGAATGCATTTTTTTTATTCTATTATATATATGCGCTATTTCACGTCAAGTGGTATGATGAAAATTTTAAATTGCACCAAATTTTGAAAACAGGCTGGAAATATCTTCCAGAAAATAGGAAAAAAAATTTTAAATGTTGAAAATAATTTGACTAAGAGTTAGTCTACTATGGAAAAAGGAAATTTTTCAATTTTTAAGAAAAATTTCTATTTTGAAAGCTATTTATCTCAAAATCTATTGATTTTTTTGAAGAAACATTACATACAACTTTTGTTTAAAATAATCTTTAGAACTTATTTACGCGGGTTACAATTCTTAATTTTAAAATATCAAAGAGATAGGACACCCGGAAATATTGATTATCAAAAAAAGGCGACCACGCCACAATTGATTTTGATCTAACACCGCTCAAAAGATCACATTTTTCGAGAGTTTTCGAATGGCGGTGGTTAGATTAAAATACATGAAAATTCGTGATTTTATGAGGTTTATGAGCACGCTCGGTTTGATTGAATAAATTTTAAAATCATTTAATATTCCGTCTTACAATACAAATATTTATAAACCTTTATAAATTATTACAAACGTCTTATTATTAAAAACCACTATTAATTTGAAATAATCATGTGTGCTATTAATTAGTACTAATAAATAACTAAAGGTATATACAAATGATACAACAGCAGAATTGCTGAAATCACAATGGAATGGACAAGTGTTTCTCTTGAAAAATAATACATTCATCGCAGAAAAGAACATACCCTATATTATTTGTCTTACTTTATTTAAATGAGTCAACAACTGTAAGATATAAGCTAACAGAAGTGAAATAAATAACAGAAGAGCTAAGAAAATAAGTAAAGAAAGCACTAGGATTGAAGGTGCAGAAAATAGTTAAATATATGATGAACTACGGGACATTAGTTATCTAGACTCAAGCAAAGCAATTTTCTATTCCAACAGAGAAATAAGAGGAACTCAGATATTACTGAAGTCTATGTACGCTGTAAAATATCAACCGACTCATAAAGACATTGTAGTAAAAGATGATAATTAAGATGAAGATTTATAAATTAATCAAATTATAGAATATAAAAATCTTTTTACAATTATTAAAACGTACAACACTTTGAAGTAAAGTCATCAAAATACAAATATTAGAGTCACATTATCGTGGCACTATTCAAAGAAAATATAGACCAAACTATACACTATAAAAATGTTGAACAATATAAAAGCTGTAATTACCGACACGGTGGCGGAGTGGCGGAGACGCACCTCGGCCGATCACGAAAGTGAAGCAGCACTGAGTGCGGTTCGCACTTAGATGGGTGACGCCATTCTTGTGCGGCTTTCGGGATCGGTTAGGTGTTTACCACACTTCACACGCTTCACAGCGGAAGATGTGGAACATTCGGTTTCGGTGTTTGGGCCTACGCAAGGTGACCTGAACATCTAAACAGAATGTTCCAATACACCAGCCGTCTCGGGGAAGGTTTTCCTACAAGGTTTTCCCTTTCTCACGGGCATAACCCCGGGCGAATGCGAGACGGTGGGGACCGGGATGGGAAAAACTAGAATGTATTCACCCCCACACATAGGTGGTAGGGGTGTCCCTGTAAAAACCCGTTTAATAATGGGTATACGGGGTGATGAGCAAAGAGAATAAAAAAAAAAATAAATAAAAGCTGTAATTAAAATATGTTAACCATAAAATACAAAAATTAATCCATAAAGTCATCAACTAATACATACATAAAAGTATTTAGGAGTAGTTTAGGTTTTCTTCGATATTGATGAACAAACCATATTTATTTATTTGGCGACGTTTCGATGGATATCCTCCATCCTCATCAGGCTATACCTTTTTATTAAAAAATGATTTAATTTTACAACATCTTTTAAATACAATTTTTACATATATAAATCTAAGTTACTTACTATTTCTTATCGGTTCTATGGTGTGCATTATTACATGTGCGTAGATTTATATGAGTATGTATGTATATATATATATATATGGGTGGTTCTTTGTGACATCGAAGATGAAAAAAATAAATATTGCTATAACTGTGGGAATATGTTTTAGAGGTATCCAGTAGTTCTCCTGAATTTTTTCAGATTTTTTCTGGGCCGTTATTTTAAGTTACAGAGAGTCAAAGTTGACAATTTAGCACTTTTTTGCATTATATGCCCATTTTCATGAATTTTTAGCTCCCAGGGGATGCATTTTTCACTAAAAACATAAGTATGACTTTTTTTGTAAAATTTTTCGAACTTTTCATTAAAAATACTTTTAAAGACATAAATGTATGCTGTCACACTCTTGTAAGCCATTTAAACCTTAAATAGTGAAAATCAGCAATTCTGCTCCGGATTCAGGTAACCTAATACTGTCTAAAAGATGTCTTTTTATAGTCAGAAACTGCCTAAAAAATTCCAGAGTGGGTCTAAATCATTAAGATCACTTATGGTCAAAATATCCGGGAAAAGTGCCCGAAATATTAATAGAAATGTATATTTGTTGCCTTATAACGATGAATCTATTAGCATGATCATTGCAAAAAAATTTGTGCACTTACCTTGGAGTGGTAGAAAAGTATCTTCACTTGTTTCAGTATCCATCTAATCCCCTGTAAGCAGCTAAAAATACAAATATTATTATACAAATGTAAAAAATTAATTTTTAAACATTTATAATGCTGAATTTTTAGTTTTACATCCCTTACAAGAATTATAATACTAATCTGAAGGATTACTATAAATATATAAACATCATTATTACAATAACTGAATATACGTATTTAATACAAAAGATATATAAATAAATCGGATATATAATTATAATGAATAATATGATAGCGTGACAGTGACAAGTTTGTGAAATCTAAACAATGTATTGCTGAATAATAATAAAAATAATGTTGATACTTTTATAGTAATCCTTCAGATTAGTATTATAATTCTTGTAAGGGATGTTAAACTAAAAATCCAGCATTATAAATGTTTAAAAAATAATTTTTTATAATTTTATAATAATATTTGTATTTTTAGCAGCTTACAGGGGATTAGATGGATACTGAAACAAGTGAAGATACTTTTCTACGACTCCAAGGTAAGTGCACAAATTTTTTTGCAATGATCATGCTAATAGATTCATCGTTATAAGGCAACAAATATACATTTCTATTAATATTTCGGGCACTTTTCCCGGATATTTTGACCATAAGTGATCTTAATGATTTAGACCCACTCTGGAATTTTTTAGGCAGTTTCTGACTATAAAAAGACATCTTTTAGACAGTATTAGGTTACCTGAGTCCGGAGCAGAATTGCTGATTTTCACTATTTAAGGTTTAAATGGCTTACAAGAGTGTGACAGCATACATTTATGTCTTTAAAAGTATTTTTAATGAAAAGTTCGAAAAATTTTACAAAAAAAGTCATACTTATGTTTTTAGTGAAAAATGCATCCCCTGGGAGCTAAAAATTCATGAAAATGGGCATATAATGCAAAAAAGTGCTAAATTGTCAACTTTGACTCTCTGTAACTTAAAATAATGGGCCAGAAAAAATCTGAAAAAATTCAGGAGAACTACTGGATACCTCTAAAACATATTCCCACAGTTATAGCAATATTTATTTTTTTCATCTTCGATGTCACAGAGAACCACCCATATATATATATATATATTATCCGTACGTGAAATTAATGTTGGTAGTTAACATATACTTTTTCCATCTGATTATCCCTTAGTGTTAATTAACTATTGGTGTTTACTATTGATTATTGTTATTACGATTATTGTTAAGTTGCGAATTAATATTTATTGCTTAAATTTTGTATTTTTCGAAATTTTGATGATGTGGGTACCTTAACTAGGTCAAAATTTGCATAAATCCGAAAGTTGCAAATTAAATGTAAAATGCAATAACTCGGAAAATAATGGATCTAAAATTTGCAAAAAGGGCTGGTAATTGTTAATTAAGGGCTCTCTTCCTGATTTACTTAACAAATTCATAACTTGTTTCCTAATCGTCGTATCGTCTTCGATTTTGCTTGTAATTTGTTAATTGCGGTTGAGGTTTTGATTAATCCACAAAATGTTGCTAAATTTGTTTATTTATTAATAATTTTTATTTATTTATATTTTCTTTATAATACCGATTTTTTTTTATCTTATATTATATTCGTTAGTATTATATCTATATAAAAGTATATGGGTGATTTTCTCTAGCTTGCATATTCTTAATTAACAATTTCATAACTCGACACCTAATTATCGGGTGCTTCTGGCTTTTGTTTTTTTTGTTAGTTGGGGTTACAGTTTTGGTGTCTACCAAAACATTTGTTAATTAGATTTATTTATTAATAATTTTTAAATTGTTTATGATTTTATGTATTATAATGTTCCCTTTTTTATTGTTTTATTGTATGCGTGCGATTTACAGCTACATAAATGTATTTGGTCCATTTTTAAAGATGTATTTTCTTAATTAACAATTTGATTGCTCGAGATTTAATTAATATATTGGTCTAATTTTTTTTTGTAAATTATCTATTGGGTGGATATTTCGGATATGTGGTGAAATATTAACATGTTTTCACTTATTTATTGTTATTATCTAATTTATTTATGAATTCTGTAGCGTTCTTTTTATTTTATGATTTTACTGATTTATTACCCTGATTTAAATACCTTTGTTGATTATTATAATTTATTTGAGAGGTTAGTATGATTAATAATTATTACGCGCCTTTGGCGCGTCCGTTAGCCGCGCTAATACGACCAAACTTAGGGTTTTATTTTGCGTTCTATGTTTTATAATTCTTGAGCATTCTTTGTTTGGTCGTTGGATGTTTTAACATCAGATGCTCTTTTTATTTTGTTGGCGTGTACCACCTTGATTATATCGTTATTTTGTAATGTAACATTGTGCGTTTTGTAATTTATTTTAATTATTTCATATTTTCCTTCATATTCTGTATAAAATTTGCCTACTTGGGGTTCCTTTAATAAATATACTATTTCGCCTTCTCTGAAGTGTTGAACATTTAATTTCCTATCATAATAAAATTTTGATCGGTATTTAGATTGAACTAGATTCATGGCGGCCATTGTTTGTAATTGCGTTAAATTGGTTGTAAGATCTGCTGCATATTCGCTATAGGTGGGGAAGTTTTCTTTTGGAGGAAAACTTGAAGGTGTGCGCGGTTTTTGTCCAAATACAAGCTCATGTGGCGAGTAGCCAGTACTTTCGTGCTCTGTGCAGTTATACGCATGTTGACAAATAGGTGTCCATTTCTTCCAATCGCTAGATTTACTGATATATTTTCGTAAATATTCGGTTAACGTGTGATGCATGCGTTCAATTCCGCCCAGTGATTGAGGGTGGTAAGTTGTGGTGCGATACTTACTTATTTGAAAAATTTTCGCGAAATGCTCTAATAATTTATTTTGAAAATGACTACCTTGGTCTGTGACTATGGCGGCTGGGGTTCCAAAGTAACAAATTATTTTTTCTGTTAATGCTCGAGCAACTTATTCGGCGGTTGCGTTTTTTACAGGAATTAGTATAGTGTATTTAGTTAGCCAGTCTTGAGCGGATAGTATGTATCTGTATCCGTCTTTACTTGGTGTTAAGGGTCCGTAAAAGTCTAGTGATATTTGAGTGAATGGTAGCGAAGGTGTATTACTAATGACGAGGGGTAGTTTAGTTTTTAGTCGAATCAGTTTATTACTCTGGCATTCTGCACATCTTAAAACGAATTGGTGCACGTCTGGGCCCATATTTTTCCAATAATAATCATTTGCGAGTTTCGCGTACGTTTTATTATTCCCTCGGTGTCCTCCGAGAGCTGCTTCGTGATATTCTCTTATTACGGCGTACCTATACTCTGTAGGGGGTACGGGTAGATTATTTGTGTATAGAATGCCTGTAATTGGTACTCCACTAAATACAATGTTGAATCGTTCCATAAAATATGACCATTCTCCTGCTGATAGTATGGCGAGATCTTTTACGATTGCTACGGATTTTAGTTCCTTGGCTATTAATAAATTCTTTAATACTTTTATGCTTTTTCGTATATTAATTCTGAGCGGTTTCTCGTCTAAATAATTTTTTATGTACAAGCTTATTATCGTAATATCTTTAACTTCATAAATGCTCGTTTCCCCAATGGTAAATGTTTCGTTTTCGGACCGCTGTGGGTTTATATACGATCTTTCTATTAGAGCTTCCTGTATTTCGGTATTTAGTGCGCCGTCAGTAGTCGCTAAGTATATTAAATTTTCTTTGAATTTAAATGGGTATTGATTTACTATGAGTAATGAAGCAAAAGGTGCTGGTTCTTCTTTATTAGGTGGGGCCCAGGGTGGTTTTTCTCTGGGTGGCCTAGCGTTGGGCACTAGGTACCTCTCTAGCGCGCTGTTACGATAAATCGGCGCTTCGTCGGCGGGTGCTTCTTCGGTGCTATTATTTTTGGTGGGTGCATCGTTTTGCTGTTGTTCCACGTTCATTTCTTCGTCCGATACATCTTCGTTTGCTGATTCATCAGCATCTGACTGGGATCCGGAACTTTCAATAGACGTTTCGTCGTTTTCTGAGTATTGTTCGTGTGGATGAGACGTTTCATTTTTGCTGCTAATTTCCTCGTAAGGAGTGAAATGAACTCCTATTAAATGCAGGTGTATAAACTCATTTGATGGATTTGCTCTAAAATGGCAGTAAATAGTTTTTTCCTTTGTTCTAAAATGAACGCATATGTTTTGGTTGAACTCCTGTGAGAACACATATATGCAGTCCGTTGTGCCGTACTCAGATTCTGAAGTTAATATGCGTGCGGTTTCCTCTGGCGTTCCGCAATTTTGCTGATTTACTATTTTTAACTGAGTCATTACTTGGTCTGCTGTACCTACGTTAGTGTATTGGGTGGTGAGATCAGACAATAGATCTTCTAAGGTTTTGTAACTTGTTAATCTACTGTTATATCCTTCTCCTGCGCGACCTGTCAATTTGCTAGCTAATGCGAGTAACATATGGGGCTCATTTTCGTAACCCATTGATGCGAGGGCACGTCTTGCCGAAACGCAAAATAAATCTAAATTATCCGGATCACCGTTAAACGTTGGGATTAGACTAATTGCCTGTGGGATGGATAAACGACTGATGTTTGCAATAGGTAGGGGTCTGGTGATTTCGTTTGGAATTTTATTAGTAAAAATGGGTGCATTCGGAAATCCTGTGTAATTAGTTATTTGTGGAGAAAATGCTCTATATGTGCCCGCGCTATGAGGTTCTGGGAAGTTTGGTATTTGCTGATTAATGTGTGTTTCCTGTAGTTCTCGTACCTTGTTTTCTAGAAATGCTATTTGTTGTAAATATCTTTCTTGTAATGTAAAGTCTAACCAAGGCGTTTGTACCGTTTTGGGTTTATCCTCTATCGTAGGTCGGGGAATTGTGTATGTGAGTCCGTCATTTATATACGTAAAGTCGCTTTGTGGGTTAGGGTTCCAAGTACTGAACGGAATTTTGTTATGTGAATTTGCTTCTATTGCTGGTGGGTTAAGAGAAAACCCGGTGGTTTGAGCGTTTTGATATTCTTTAAGTAAATCGCGCTTCCTGAATGTTTCGTTCTGCTGTTCTGATAATGGTGGTATGCTGGATTTTTCGTTTCGCGTCTCGCGCGCATGCGGTAGATTCCTTTCGGAGTGCGCGGTTAAAAATGCGAACATTTCTTCTTTGCTTAGCTGATCGAAGAATTTATTCGTTTTTATGAAATTTTTTGATATTGGTGCGCTAAAAGGATTATCTAAGTTTGTGTCTGATATTACAGGTGAAAGGGACTTCCGCGAGATTTAGGCACGGCACCATTTTCAGTTAAACTACGCTCGCTGTGAGATCGACCAAATAATCCGGATAGAGTCATGATTAAATATTTGTAAATTAACGTAATATGAAATGTACCTGTTAATTTGTAATCGAGGTAATTGAAATAATGCGTATATAAGTCAATGATTTAGTGTGTATTGCAAAGTATTAAAGTATGTAAATGTTTATTTACGAAAATTAGATACGAAGGTGAAATAATTGTGTGTGTAATTATAAAATTATGACGTTGTAAAATACAACGCACCAGTACATGCACATGGCTTGTATTTACAAGTCATGTGCATGCATAATTGTTACATTATGATAGCTCGCGATCGCGTCGCAGGTAGCAAATCCCTCGCAGGCGGACCGAAGTGCACCGATGCACATTTAAAGCGAATATTGATACCCACGGTATGGGTATGTTGTAGCGACGGAGCCGACGAACGACGCGACCGATACCCGACGGTAGTACGCGGACTACGACCCAGACCACGGCCGAGAGGTATCGTGAGCCAAGGACCGAGCCCAGGTCGTCTCACGATACCTGGCGTATCCGCTGCTGATGACAACAAGACGGGAGGTTAGGCGGCGTCCTAAGCTCAACCGTCACACGTGTTCAGCAGACGACGACGGCTGAGATGGCGCATGGGTGCGCGCACGCCCGAACTGCGTACTAGTAGTCGGGAGAGCCAGGGTGCTCCCCCACCTTACACCCGTATACCGGGGAACGCGGCACCGACGGCGACGCTCGTGCGGCACTAGGCGAGGTGCGCGGGCAGGGGGGAATCACTCGAGCAGCGAGAGTGTTGCGCGCGCGAAGATGCTCGAGTGATCGACCGTAGTGGGATAATGGTTGGGAGCGCGCGGAGCGAGGGGAGCGCGCGAGTAGAGTAGGAGTCGCGGTATACCTAATGTATACGTGCGAAGGTATACCGCGGCATATTAGAATATATATATATACATATTTATACGGTGCGCGCACACCTATGTATGCGTATATACTATAGTATATAGCGCGCACACGTATATTAGCTTAATTAATTATTTTAATCAGATAGCGTAGTTAGTTAATTAAGTAAAATTATATAGATCCGTCGGTAGAGTTTGGGGCGATTTTTAATAATTTTATAGTATGTATATAGTTGTAAATAGTTGTTGGAATTAAATATTAATTATGGTATGAGTGTGTCGGGAGTAGTTAGTAGTAATTATATAGCCGGTAGGCACGGGGCGGCAGCACCGACTGGGTTACCGATATGGTAATTTATAATTTGTAATGCGCGCCTTCCGAGTGTCGGGGATGATTGGTTGCGTGATCGACCTAATAATTAACAGATTGGTGGTGACGTAAACCACTATTATTGGATAATCGGCCTTGACGGAAATAAGATCAAGGTTGACTACGCGTATCGATCACGCAATCAACCACCCTAATCAGCGCCGGTAGATAAGAAGTATAGTAAGATAGAGCAGGATAGTGATAGGGTGGGGAGGAAAATCCTTAATTTTGGGGATCAAGCCACGCCGCGAGCCGGATGAAGAAGCCGGTCTCGATGATTCGCTACCTGATCGCCCGAGGAGATAGTCGATTCGCTACCTGATCGTCTGACGAGGCAGTCGAGTAATTTTGTTTAGTAGTATTTTGAGGCAACGTAGCCATTTTCGTTTTTTTGTTGCGAGTTGAGTAAAGTAGAGTTGTAGTCGAGAAGTAGTAGTTGAGCGGTATTGGAGCGGAGAAGTTTATTAGGCGAGTAATATTTACGGTTAGCCCGACGGGCGGCCGAATTATTTTAAATACTTAAATATAATAATTTTATATATTTGCCGGACGGACGGAATGGAGAGTGTGTGCACGTGTGTGTGAGCCGGTCGCGAATCGCGTTCACTATTGTGTCGGTGCCGGAGTTGTTATATCTTTTTTTCTTAAAAGTTTGAATAAATTACGTGAAGTTGATTATTGAATTCGTGAGTGTATTTATTAATTTTTCCTTTACTCTAAAAGCCGCCGGTTCCGAGGTGGTCAGTCGTCGGGATTCCCTCTGTGACGAGGAGTCGAGGTGAGGATTTGCCGGGTTGCCGAGTAGTTTTGTAAAGTAGTTATTTCATTTTTATTTAAATATCGCCAGGCGCCCAACTAAATATAAATCGGCGATATCTAGCCATTTTCAACGTCGCTACGACGGAACCTCCGTCGGCCTTTAATTTAATTTAATTAGATTTTTCCCGACGAAAAGTAGCGTCGCAAAATGAAAATAAAATATCAACCTGTGGCAAGGAATTTACGTCCCAAATTTTGTCAAAAATGCAAAGACTTACAGTAAGACGAGTGAAAGGCTAATTGGATTCATAACGCTCTGATTGATTTGTAGTTCGCTCTGTGTGTTGTGTAGATGGTTGAGGATGTTTCGGCGGCTTCGAGGCGCTGTTGATAGATGGGCTCGGTGGATTTTTCCGCGGAGGAGCAGTTGCTCGAGTTGGGGCAGATGCCCTTTCCCTCGGTGAAGCGGATGCTTATGTTGGGGCAGATGCCCTTTCCCACGGTGGAGCAGATGCTCGAGTTGGGGCAGATGCCCTTTGTCTTGGTGAAGCAGATGCTTATGTTGGGGCAGATGCCCTTTGTCTCGGTGAAGCAGATGCTTATGTTGGGGCAGATGCCCTTTGTAGAGATGAGGTGGGTGTTTAAGTTGCGCTAGCTACCCTTTTCGTATTTTTGTAGATTAGACGTTTAATTTCAGCAAATTCTGTGTTGTCAATGTTCGGTTTAATTTTGTAGGCTTGTAGATTTAGCCTTGTTGATTGTAATGTATTTCCTCGATGATTCGCAAGTGTAGTAGCGAAAATACTTGTAGACTCGCGAGCGGTGATATGTTCTTCTTTCTTATATTGGAGTTTCTAGTTCCAGTTGATATTTGCGGCGATCCTTCGTCGCAATCCCCACAAGGGATGCCAAAAAATATATTATGTCACGTACAGTGAGTATGTGTGTGGGTGAGATTGCGGTTGGCTGCGTATTTAAATGCAAGCACTATTGAAGGATCGGAATCGACCGCTTCAGTCGCGAGATAATTCGTTTCTATTTGAGGTGCGGACGATTCCTTACTTGTTGATTTTTGTATGTTAATAATTGACCTAATTATGTATCGGATTCGCGCGGGTGGGAGTTTATAATTTGTGTACGTATTGCAAGGTGGCAAATCTGAGCGTTCCGCGCGCGAGGCTTTTGCTGACGCGCGCTTGCTCGCGATTTCCGAGCAATACGTACGATTACGAAAGGGTTCGCGGTTCAAGGTACGTCGATCTAGATTTACCTATGATCGTACGTGACAAGGGATAAAAACACCATACAACAGTGGCACAATGAATGTAGCTGCTGGGCGGCTATTTGAATCAGCATGAACCACCACATACAAAAGCGCCCTCATAGCTAACAAGAGTTATACATCTGGGCGAAAGTAAGCGCAATATACATCTGCAGTGTGTATGCTCCTCTAGGTCTCACTAAAGCTCAGTTTACAACGCTTCTCACTAGAATTGAGGATGAAGCAGTCAATAAAAGGCGCCTTATTATAGCCGGGGACTTTAACGCATGGTTTACTGTCTGGGGAGTGCCTCATCTAATAATCGAGGAAGTATACTCCTCGATAACTTGACGAGGTTGGAGGTTTGTCTAATAGATACGGACTCTGTGCCAACGTTCATCAGAGGCAAACTAACCTCAGCAGTATTATTATAGTATCTTAGCGCGGGTATACACCAGTGAAGAGTAAGTGATCAATATACGCACAGCGACTACAGAGATAAGAAAAAGACCGCGAACAGGACAAAGAAGAAAAATATGCGTTAATGAAAGGCTAAATCATTGGACTGGGATGCTTTTGTGATCATGAAGGATCTGAGGATAAACTTACAACCCAATCTAATTTTCAAACCAGCAATAGGAGCTAAGATCAAGGCATTCATAAGGGTTTTTGAAACATGTCTCACGGAAGGCATTTTTCCCGACTGCTGGAAAATACAAAAGTTGGTTCTGCTACCAAAAGATGACATACCACCGGAAAATCCATCGTCCTACAGGCCTAATTGTCTGCTGAGCACTTCACGAAATATCTTCGAAAAAATCATATACGGTCGTACCAAAGAGTAGGCGATGGACACACCGTCTAGTGCCAAATATAGGAGTATTATTAGGTAGACGATACGCCGACCTGGAATTTACCTCACTAGGTATTGCCTGAATCGCTTCCAGTTGGACAGCGAAGTGACTTGTCTAACTTGCCCAAGCTCCATTGATGACGCTGGATACATAATCGTAATGTGCTCATGGTTTGCCGACGAAGGAAGAAATTTTGTTAAGATTTTGAACGAGGCCATCTCGCTCAAGAATGTTGTTGAGCTTGTGCTCAAGTCAACCGATAACTGGCAGCAGTGACCTCATTTGCGAGTGCACTTATGGAGAAACTCAGAAAGAACGTACCCCAACCCGACCCCACCGATTTCAACTATTCTGTGATATGTTGCAGTACTCGAAAAAATAAGAGATACATTTTTTTTGTGCCGACATTCACTTTTAAAGGGTGAAATCAACCCCTAAATTTTACCCCAAAAAATTGATTTTTTGTTATATCTCGGTTTCTAATTAATATTTTTAGATGAAACTAACTGAAAAATATTTCTCACATGAAACGTAAGATGTAAGATATTTTTATGAGCCAATGGGTTGCAACCCTTACTTTATATTTAGAAAAAACTTGACTTTTCATGCTTTTTTTCACTAAAAAAACCCAGATATGATCTCAAAAAAATAAAAAAAAGCGTTTTTGTTTACTTTACCGAATACTTTAATTGACGTGTTTCAGCTTTTTTTCGTTAGCACCACAAGCATTGTACCCTTTAAAATAATTGACCGCATATAAAACATGATAAATTGTTTTTTTTCCAAAATTCGTTACACGTTAAAACGAAATATAAGTCGCAACTAAAGCTACTGTGTTATTTATTTTTTGCAATATTGTAATGTGAAAAAAGATGATAAAAGTATTCGTCTGTCTTTCCGTCCATCAGTGGTCTCATAATTAAGGCGTCGGTCACTTAGATAATCTTTCATTACTCGAAGAAGGTAAGTGTTAAGTGGGCACAGGGACCTGTAGGAACACGGATTATCAGGATCTCTCTACCCTTACTAATGAGAACCAGTTGAGCCGTCTTCCAGAGTTTGCTAAAGATGCCCTCTCCCAGGTACCTGTTAAATGTGTCGCGGAGCACCGACGACTCCGTGATGTGGCAGCTCGTAAGATTTCCGACAGCACCCGGTGCCTTGTTAGGTTTTAACGAGATTGCAACTCTTGCGAGCTCCTCCCTCGTAAAAAGAGGGCACTCTTCGTCTGCTCGTTCGACGTCAACCTTTCTCCTCTCTGAATGAGCCGGGAAAAGACCGTCGACGATTCTGTCCATCGTTTGTGCGTCTTTAGTTATTGACGGAACCCGTTTACCCAGTTAGCGGGTCACGATCTTGTAATCCGCATACCAGGGGTCCGAGTCCACCTAGTCCGTCAGTCTTTGACAGCACTCTTTTCTGTTATTTATGGCGTACAGCAAACGCCTTCTAGCCTGTCTATAGTCTTCGGAGAGAGCCATTGCGGTTTGTTGGTAGCAGACCAGTTGAGCCTTTTGTTTGTTCCCTGAGTAACGTCTCTCGTTTGTTCCCTGAGTAACGTTTCGGCGACATAGAGGCTTTGCACAATTGCTGAAGAAACTGGGTTGTATCAGAAACCTGTCAAGTTTGTCTAAGTCTAGTCGTTTTACAACGCTCGCCAGCAAAGAATGTATGTTCAGTGTCGTCGTAGGCCTAGCCGAAGTACTTGCAATGTGGTGATACAAGCCTGCCCATTCGGTGTAAATAGCCCCGGAAGTATTCGTGTCCAGACAGAAACGTCTGGGTATTTCTACACCGAGTTTGCCACAGTTTCAATGTATGCCTTCGTTGTTCCATCGCAGCTTCAATCATACCCATGATCCTGCTACGCGCGTATGTGCGCTTACTTTCCGCTTCGAGTAGGTCGAGCGGAGTAACGCCGGCAATCACGATTATGGCGTTTTTCGACACCGTCCGATACCGCGCACGCGATCCTCAATGCGCCCGCCCGCTGTACGCTCGTCATCGACTTCGCCCGTTTTTTCACGTGTACTGTGTCAGCCCAGATCTCCGCACCGCAAAGCATGATCTACTGGGTAACGCTCATCAGTAATCTCCGTATGCCCGGTATTGGTCCGTTCGTATAGACCATAAGTCTGCTCAAAGCTTTTATCTTTTCAGCTGCTTTTTGGGTCACCGTACGTGCGTGGTGCCAGAAGCTCAGCTTCTTATCCAGAGTCACTCCCAAATACTTGACCTCACTCCTAGCAATCACTTCTTCAGTCCCAACAGTCAAGAGTGTAACCGTCTCTATTCTACGTCTCGTCAGTAGCAGAAGCTCCGTCTTTCGCAGCGCGAGCTGAAATCCATGCTCTTTCATCCACTCGTTAACCCTTCGCATAACCTGGTTTAGTTTGAGCTGAATCAGGTGAGTGTAACGGGTCAGTATGATAGCGGCAACGTCATCTGTGTAGGCAACGAGGTATTGTCCGTCCATCTCGTCCGTTAGGTTCTACCAGCACTGTCGCTTGCTGCTATTAATAGCGAACCGCAAACGTTTTCTAGCAGCCTTGTATTCTTCAGATAGAGTCACTGCGGTTTCTTTGTTCGTTGCTCGTTGGGCTTTTCTACCCAGCGCTAGGCAGATCCGTCTGGTCTCCGTGATTTCCGCTGCCCACCAGTAGGTCTCTTATTTCTTACGTACGTGTCATCTCTGTGGCATAGAGGCTTCGCATACCTGCTGAAGAAACTGGGTTGTTTCCCCTACGAGTGTTTCGGACCTTTCGCGGTGAGTCAGCTCTCGAGGCACCACTTGTGAGGGCGGCTCAGCGATGTGCAGACGCCTCTAGAGTCTGTCATAGTATAGACGTTTCACGACCCACTGGGGTCGTTTGTCTGACTTTTGCACGTATGCGGCTCGTCCTGGATATGGAAGGTAACGTACTGATGATCGCTGGCTGTGTACCCCTCAATCACCCGCCATGCCCTCACCCTACCTGCAATTTTGTCCGAGGCCAAGGTCAAACAAGGTAATCAGTATTTTTAGGCCAACTTGTCATTTTTTTCTAAACACATTATGTCTTTAATCTCTTTTTTTTCTCTCAAAAATGTGAGTTTCTCGGCCGATGCACCAAATTTATTATAACAATTAATACAATCTGTCACGTCCAGATTTGCACCAATTCTGGAGAAGAGACTCTCTAGATACGCTGGAATTCACATAAGCACAATTTTGTACATATGTACCGACATAAAACACTCTCTCCTAAAAACTGTGCGCAGCCAGCCTAGATAATATCTATGGGGTATCGCGTGAGCATCCCTCCTAATACCAAAAACGTAATGCACAAAAGTGTTTTGTAAAATCTGTAGTCGGCTTAGAATCTGTTGCAAAGAATTCAACATTACTAACGCACAATAATATGTTTTGGGGAACAGCAGCGCCTCGTCGAGCCGCTTTCTAAGAGTTTGTGTAATCTATTAATTAAAAAATCTTAGACTATACAATACTATATTAACTTTTTTGTGATATTAGCCACATGCAGCTTCCAAGACTCAAGACCCTATCCTCAAACCGGATATACACGCCGTTATCCAACTCAATGTTATGACATTATTAAAAGGAATCGATGTCGAGGGTCAGTTTTTTAAATAAATAAACACTATTTATTTAAATTTTGTTGTATAACGTTTCGTCTGCGTGGTTTGCAGATCTCTTCAGGTACTATAAATTTATTAAGCACAAAATAACAATTTCAATAATTACAAATTAACGGACGAAATATTGAATAAATTAACGGAAGAAAATATTACCATTGATACACTGAAAGGTAGATGTAATAAGCCCAGAAAGGCGTCGTCGAATAACAAGAGTATGCGAAATCGAGCGAATTTATACAAAACAAAACAAGTGTTTGCGAGTATATGTGTATGTATGTTTACAATATAAAAGTCAATTTCTTAGAAATACTCGAATATAAATAGTCTCTTTAAATCACATCATAATACTTCTATATTGTCGGTTTAAATATTGTACGTCTTCTTTTCTATTGATAGTCTAATTATAATAATTAATGTGTAACATTTCTGAAATAATTCGTTTTTTGTAGGATGACTCTCTATCTAATATTTTTACGTTGTTCCAATCGAACTCATGATCCGCATTTTTAACAATATGTGCAGTAACAACACTTTCTGGATTTTTATTTTTCTGGTGTTCTTTAATTCTGTTTTTAGGCAGCGTTTAGTTTCTCCGATGTAAGTTGCCGGGCATTTTTTACAATTAAGGGGATGTCGGAGACATAGCCTCTGTTGATATCCGCTCGATCTCGAGGCTCCGAATGACGCTGTAGTCAGGTGTCGATTTCTACGATAAACGTACTTAAAACATAAATTATAAATTTTACAGGTACATAGAGCTGTTGAAAGATACTTTCCCCCCTAGCTATGACTAAACTTAAGGTAATTATAATATTACTCTTGGCAGCAAATGTTTTAATGTTTAACGAAATGTGAAATACGTCTCATATTCAATGAATCTATATCTGCCGTAATGCTACACGCAACGTATTTCACATTTCTTTAAAAAAATAAACATTTGCTGCCAAAAGTAATATTACAATTACCTTAATTTTATTTATAGCTAGGGGAGAAAGTATCTTTCAACAGCTCTAAGTAGCTGCAAAATTTTTAATTTATGTTTTAAGTACGTTTATCGTAGAAATCGACACCTGATTACAGCGCCATTCAAAGCCGTGAGATCGAACGGCTTTTGATGGAGGCTATAGCTCCGACATCCCCTTAAATTTGTATACTACCCCTGTCATATCCCATTTTTCAGTCGAGTCTTTGCCTAATTTTATTATATTATTAAATTTGTGATTAATTAATGGAATTGTATTAATGTTAAATTTTTTAACATGTTTGAACATTTATTAAAAAACTCTTGATTATAAGGTAATGATATAGTGCAAATTGGAAGCTGTTTTCTTGTTTCGCTTGTGCCTGTGAATTTAATTTTACGTAGTCTGTTTTTAATTGCCAAATTCGTGAAATAATCGGGATAGTTTTTCGTCTTTAATAAGTTTCTAACAATCATTATATTTTGTTTGTGAAATTGTTGATGAGATAAGATAATTGCTCTGTCTACTAAATTATAAATTATGTTTCGTTTTTGTTGAATAGTATGATTTGATTCAAAATTTAGTATACGATTAGAATTCGTTGATTTTTTAAACCAATTGGTTATAATGTTATTATCAGTTTTAATCAATGTAAGATCCAAAAAATTAATGCAGTTATTTTCTTCCATTTCATGTGTAAATTTTAAATAATTATTGTAGTTGTTAAAAACTTGTAAAACCGTATTTATGTGTTCTTTTTGTATAAATAAAAGTATGTCATCTACGTATCGATAGTAAATTAATGGGGAACAATTGTGTTTCTCTTTTAATTCTTTAAGGCAATGAGTCTCTAAATCATCCATTACTAAATCAGCAAATAATGGTGATATAGGAGAGCCCATTGGAGGAATATTTGTTTGTATATTATATTGTTAAAAGTAAAAAAAGTATTATTGAATAAAAATTCAACTATATTACGTATTTCGTAAAAAGGTATCTTGCATTTATTGTGAATATATTTAAATCGTTTGTCTAAGCTATTAAGAACTTCGTTACATGAAATGTTTGTAAACAGTGGGCTGACATCTAAAGATAACATGCTATAATCGTCGGGAATATTAATATTGGACAGTTTCTTTTTTAATTCTAAGCTATTATTAATGTGCGATTTTGGAACTGAAATTATATTTTTAAGTTCCTTATATACAATTTTGGCTAAATAATAAGTTGGAGAATTTACGGTAGAAATTATTGGTCTAAGTGGAACATTATTTTTGTGTATTTTAGGTAATCCATAAGCTTTAGCTAAATTAGTGTTAGTTTCAGTTAACTGATTATTATAAAATTCCTTATAGAGATATTTATTATCATTAAGATTTTTTAACATAGAATGAACTTTTAACTGTAGTTTTTTGAGCGGATTCTTTTTTAAGATTATATATGTATTGGTATCATTTAATAAATCATTCATCTTTTGGAAATATTCAGCTTTGATTAAACATACTGTTACGTTACCTTTTTCTGCATTAGTAAAAAATATGTCTGAATTATCCTTTAAGAAAATTTTTGTAGCTTTTAAATTGTCTGTAAATTTACGTTTTTTAACCCATAAATGACTTTTTTGTAACAAATTTAATGTTTTCAACAACAATGTCTCTTACCTCATTTTTTGATTCTGTATTAATTTCTATTTTATCTAAACCGTGTTTACATTTTTTATAGTTGAAATAATATCACTATTGGCAAATTAATTATTATAATTCGACTATCAATAGAAAAGAAGACGTACAATATTTAAACCGACAATATAGAAGTATTATGATGTGATTTAAAGAGACTATTTATATTCAAGTATTTCTAAGAAATTGACTTTTATATTGTAAACATACATACACATATACTCGCAAACACTTGTTTTGTTTTGTATAAATTCGCTCGATTTCGCATACTCTTGTTATTCGACGACGCCTTTCTGGGCTTATTACATCTACCTTTCAGTGTATCAATGGTAATATTTTCTTCCGTTAATTTATTCAATATTTCGTCCGTTAATTTGTAATTATTGAAATTGTTATTTTGTGCTTAATAAATTTATAGTACCTGAAGAGATCTGCAAACCACGCAGACGAAACGTTATACAACAAAATTTAAATAAATAGTGTTTATTTATTTAAAAAACTGACCCTCGACATCGATTCCTTTTAATAATTAACAATGGAGGGTGAAATCAACAAGTCAATGTTATGACTTTTATGGTTATAGTATGTAATATTACATATAACAAAATTTACAACAACGAACCAAAATAGCTTGACTCTTAGAGGCGTTAAGTTTAAGTTAGGCGCACGGATATCATTCCTTGACCATCCGATGGCACTCCCATGCAGTTATTTATCTTCAGTAAGTTCATTTTTGTTATCATTATCACTGTTTTTGATATTATCATTATTATTACTATACATAGAATATATCTTTGGTTTTAGTGGCGTTCTGTTTGAGGGAGGCATGCACAGCCCAATCACCCACAGCTACAGCAACTCTCACAAACCAATTGAATTACGATCTTGTTTCACAATTGTGTAGTATTTAATCTGAATGATGGCTTCCTCAATTCGCAAGTCCAACCTGAATTCCGCCACACCAAAGAAGTCATAATCAGTTAACCTTTAGACTGCCGGCATTTTTGCCTTATAAATTGATATTTTTGATGTGCAAAATTTATACATAAAAACATCTCATACCTCTAGAGTAGTTGTCAAGGTCACAGGTGGCTCATATATGAGCCAGTCCGGCAGTCTAAAGGTTAACATTGTCAAATCTGACCAAAATGTGCCTTGTGGGAGCCCACATTGAGAAAGCCAGCCCATAATTCTCCCACACTGGAACCCCTTAAGTTCCCGATGGCATTCCCACGCAGTCAATTTCCCTTAATACTATTATTATTATTTTTACAGTCTTCTATTTGTCTATCGTCAGCTAAGACATTATCAGACCCCGTATCAACATTCATTTAATGACGTTTTTTTCTTTTTAACATGGTATTGGATTGAATATTGCTTATTTCTGCAACTGCAGTGTCTGAGTCACTGTCCTCATTCGACTTACCTTGATCATTTCGTTCTGCAATATCATTATTTTTATTATTGTTATCATCTTTATTTTTATTTTTAGTTGTATATTATTTTTAATATTGCCTGCAGCCAATTTTTCTAGCTCTGTTAAGTTGTTAAAAATGAGAGCATCTGCTCCATCACGCACTTTAACATAAAAATTTCCAAATTTGTGCCAGACATACTTAAATCCAAGTTTCTTAGCAGACAGTTTCAAATTTCTAAAGTTCGTATATTTTTTGTCTAAGTATTCATTGAGTACCCATTGAAAGCGCGAAGTATCACGATCTGAAGTACTGAACCCAGTTCGCCTACTTTTCGTTTTGAAAATTTCTGCGTAGCACTCACTATTGGACAGTTCAACCAAAAAAGAGGAGACACATCCCGATCCGTCCACGTGAAAGTACACGCGCAGATAAAATGTTATCGGGTTGCAAACAACATCGCCAAAATGAGAGCTAGTAATTGACACCACGAGACTACCAACTTCTTGGCCTTCGGCACGTCCGCACACTTCTTACAAGAAAAATCACTAGGTGATGCGGTACAAACATTTTCGCGAGGTACAGATGAATTATTGTTTGTAAGTGTTTGAGTCTATGTTTCAAGCATTGTAAGATCGAATACGGTATTCACAACTGTAGCAACACCTGAGTTCAGCGTGTCAATATTATTATTTATTATTTCAAGTTCATCATCAAGCCTATTTTATATAATGGAGCACTTATTATTAATTTCTGTTAAAATATTATCCTGTAAAATTTTTTGCGAATGTAATATATATTTCTGAAACTGAATAAAACACTGTTTCATGTGTCTGTTTTCAGACAAGAGTTCAGTAGCAAGTCCTGAGTACGCATTTTGTCCACAACATCACCCAGAATATTTGCTATATTTTTTATACTATTTTCAGAAACTAGCAAATATTTCAAAGATTCAGTTATTATTTCAAGTCTAGACGATGTTGTAGACAAAATATACGAAAAACCGTCCGGATAAGAGAAAAAATTTACAGCATCAGTCTGCACCGCCACGGTTGCGTCATCATTATTATTCACCGACAAATCACCCGTAGGCTCGTCAATACTCACAGATAAATTATTATAGATCGTACTCATGGATCATCGCTCCTAGATAATACTCATGGTCAGTTCCGTATCTTATTTCCAGGCGTTGAACAAAGCAAAAGTGAGAGAGGCGCGCTTACACGAGAAATTTTAACGTCTTGTATGTTGTTATTTTAATTTTTTTTGTATTTCTATTGTTATTACTATTGCAACAATGACATACATAGTCATTTTTTAAATTTGAATGTTTCTTTGAAGCTTTTGTCTTAATTTTATCGCAACTTAAATGAAAGAATCAGTTGCATTTGATGCAGGATTGAAGTCCTGCTCGAGTGCGTTAGGTCTCTTTACAATTAAAACAACTAACTTGCAGACTGGTATTTGAAATTGCCGTCGATATACTAACATTCTTCTTGAATGGTACGTTAGGCGCCATCCAATGGTCACTTTCAAAATTTTCTGTGCGGAGAGACTTAAGGCAGTGTACTCACACACTAGGAAGTGTAGCAAATTAACACGTGTCACTGACTTCAGAATTGGCAGGCACTGCGGAATATTATTAAAAACTTACTGCAAGCGTCATGAAAAGAATGAAAAACCACTCAACACTAAGCTTGCATAAAGACGCATGCAAGAACCTGCAACAGAACACTCGAAAACAAAAAGACGGCAGGAACCAGTACTAAAAAGAGAAGCCTCGAAAAACAAGACTAAAGTCTACTTACAGCAGAGAGGGGGAGAGAGAGAGAGAGAGAGAAAAGATCGATAATGAAGGCTCTCTCATCTCCGTGTGCCACCCCTCTCAAAAGGTCCTGCAGCATCTGCTTGAGGTGCCCGTTGTGTCCGGCGTGTAGCACGTATAATTGTCCTGCAAGTTGACGTGTTGGACTCGGGTTTCATTCGTGCTGGAAGCTTGTGCACTGTTTATCAAGATTAACTTGCCGTGTGCATTTGCGATTACAACTCGTTTGCAATTTTAAGCTGAAACTTAACATTAGTTTCGGATATCACAGTTACTCAATCCTTGTGTCGGTGTCTTGGCTGACCACTCATCTTCCTCTCACTCCTTCGTATCTTCTACTTCCAGAGCGAGAGTCTTCTGTAGCACCTCTATTAGATCTGGATCTGAATGCGGGTCCGGAATCTCCGGATTCTGAGCAGCCATGGTCTTCAATGAAATGTCCTCCATCTGTTCCGCCTGAGATGACTGTACGCGTCTCTAACGTCTCCATGTACGCCTGGATCTATTTACTGGATTTCGTAATTAATAATTGAAATATCTAGCCGTTGCCGGGCTGTACGCACGAAGCTACAAGTCGATAAAACAGCTGTTATGTACAAAGACAGGAGGAATATCGCGAGCTAAATATTCACAGAGAACGAGACTTATAAAGCGCAATTAATCAATTAATTATTAACTAGCTAAAATCCTCACTCGCTCATGCTCGCTCGCTGAAAAATCATTATCTAATAGATAATATTAAATTAAACTAAAAAATATTTTACTATTTAACTACATTCAATTATTATTTATTAAATTGTACTCATATAGATTTATTATCATATGTATAATAATTAATCAATTTATTAGTAGGAATTTGTCGATCTGACGGAGGCGAAGGAAAAGAAAAAAAACACAAAAAGTTTTTCTTCCAAGCGACGTTTCGTTGGCTTGGTCTGCCAACCTCTTCAGGCTATTTTTTATTGATAACACACAAATAACAAATTAACAGAACGCACAAACAATATTGAAAAACTTAGATATAAAAAAATACCTTTTTTTATAATCGGATAACCGATTCGTCAAGCGGTTAGATAAACAGTCAACATAAGCAAAACTCGGTGTATTTATATATATATCGCTAAAGGTAGTGTAACGTAAACATTGTACAACTGTCAAATCAGGCATTTAAATTTCTGAGAACTGGGAAATAAGAGCTATTTAAAAATCTAATATCGTCTTTCTTATTAATATTATTAACATCAAGTTTAATGTGTAACATTTCCGAAATAAGACGCATTTTATAATTGATCTCCCTATCGACAATTTTTACACCATCCCAATCAAATTCATGTTTATTTAAAAACATATGTTGATTAATAACTGAATCAGTATTGTTATTCTTTTTGTGTTCATTAATCCTCGTTTTTAGTAAACGTTTAGTTTCACCAACGTAAGATGCAGGACAGTCTTTACAATTTAATTTATAAAAAACATTCATCTGTTCAAACTTTTTTGTACCATCTTTACCCAGTTTAATAATAGAATTCAAACTTTTTCGAACTAATGGTAGAGTTTGAATATTAACAGACCTTAATATGCGAGATAATTTATCAAAATTCTGAGAAAAAGGTAATGTTAAATAGGCAAGACGTTTAATTCTGGAAGTAGATTGAATATTTTTTTAAATTTTAACTTATTTAGACGGAAGTGAATATTTTGTTTAATAAATTTGATATTGTAGTCATTGTCGATAAGTAGATTTTTTACAATATTTAAATTAGTTGTATGATATCGTACATCTGATAATAAAAAAGCTCTGTCTACTAAATTATAAATAACATTCTTTTTTTGTTGAGTTGGATGATTTGAAAAATAATTAATCAATCGACCAGAAGCTATGGGTTTTTGGTACCAATTTGTTATAATACGATCATTTTCTCTAATTAAGGTAATGTCAAGAAAATTGATTTTTTGGTTTATTTCTAATTCTGAAGTAAATTGTAAATTTTTATTATATGAATTAAAAATATTTATAACTAAATTTACATGTTCTTTCTTAACACACAAGATAGTATCATCAACGTATCTATAATAAAAAAGTGGTTTGCAATTATGTTCGTTCAATAATTTATTTAAGCAATCATTTTCCAAATCATCCATTACAATATCAGCAAATAACGGAGAAATCGGAGAACCCATGGGAGTACCATGAATTTGTTGATAATAGATATTGTTAAAAACAAAATATGTATTGTTGTAAAGAAATTTCGTACATACTAAGATCTCATTGAACGGAATGCGACATTTATTATTAATAGAAGAAAAACGTCTTTTTAGACTATCTAATACTAAATTGCAAGGGATGTTAGTAAAAAGTGAAACAACATCCGATGAAAGTAAAACATGATCATTGTCTAAAATAACATCCTTTAATTTTTCTTTCAAATGAAAACTATTGTTAATGTGAGATTTCGGTAATTTAATAGCTGTTTTTAATTCATTGTAAATTATTTTAGCAAGAAAATGTGTAGGGCTATTAACTAAAGAAATGATAGATCTTAACGGGTTATCAATCTTATGGATTTTTGGTAAACCATAACCTTTCGCTAAACAAGTATTAGAACAGGTGAGTGCATTAGTGTGAAATTTGTGTTGTAAAAATTCATGATTATTTAAATGTTTCAAAATTTTAGAAGTAGAAGATTGTAAGTTTTTTAATGGATTCTTAGAAATACACCTATAGACAGTATTATCCGAAATAATGTTAGTCATTTTTGTAACATAATCGGATTTGTACATACAAACTGTTTTGTTACCTTTATCCGAAGTAGTAAAAAATATGTTTGGATTGTTATTTAAAAAAATTTTTGTAGTATTAATTTTATTGATAAGTACTTTTTCTTTACTATCTAAATGAGTTTTTGTTTTTATGGTTAAATTGATGTTATTTATCACTTGTTCTCTAATATTTGAACTAACAACTTTAATGATATCTAAAGTTTGCAAACAATTTTCCGTGCTTTTAATGATATCAATAACTATTGGATTCGATAAATTCGATTTAAGACTAAAATTCGGACCAAGAGTAACAATAATGTCTTTAACTTCATTAGGAATATCTATTTTTGTTAAATTTATTAACCAGCTGTTATTATCTGACCTAGTCACCATTGTATTTAATGATTTAATTTTTAAATCCTTAAGTGTTCAAATTTTTTCAGTAATAGAGCATCGTGTTTACTTCGTAACTTAAAATATTTCTGAGTAGTCATGTCAAAGAAAACTTTAAATACATCTTTATTGTCACACAATCATAAATTTTTTGTTTAAGATTATTAAGAGATTTCTGAATAAAATTTATATGAAAATTAATATCTCTAATTTCCAGATTCAAAATTTTTCTTAAAAAATAGTTCTTAAAATCCTTGATTTTGTTTTACAAGTAAAACTTTGGAAGGACAGGGCTTTAAAACGCTTACTTATGTCAAGAATATGCTGTGGAACAATGTCACTGTGTCTGCATTTGACGAGGAACGTTCTCTGTGATGTTACCCCAGCAAGTCGGTAGTTAAGATTAATCCAATTCTTCAAGTACCTTTTTATGTGCGAACCATAATTTTCTTCGATATATTTGAAGTAGGAGTATCGTTTTGAGTCCATTTCCGATCGAAGACTCAGGTTTTCATAAATATGATGAGCGCTCTCCATGGTAATTAGTAGGAATTTGTCGATCTGACGGAGGCGAAGGAAAAGAAAAAAAACACAAAAAGTTTTTCTTCCAAGCGACGTTTCGTTGGCTTGGTCTGCCAACCTCTTCAGGCTATTTTTTATTGATAACACACAAATAACAAATTAACAGAACGCACAAACAATATTGAAAAACTTAGATATAAAAAAATACCTTTTTTTATAATCGGATAACCGATTCGTCAAGCGGTTAGATAAACAGTCAACATAAGCAAAACTCGGTGTATTTATATATATATCGCTAAAGGTAGTGTAACGTAAACATTGTACAACTGTCAAATCAGGCATTTAAATTTCTGAGAACTGGGAAATAAGAGCTATTTAAAAATCTAATATCGTCTTTCTTATTAATATTATTAACATCAAGTTTAATGTGTAACATTTCCGAAATAAGACGCATTTTATAATTGATCTCCCTATCGACAATTTTTACACCATCCCAATCAAATTCATGTTTATTTAAAAACATATGTTGATTAATAACTGAATCAGTATTGTTATTCTTTTTGTGTTCATTAATCCTCGTTTTTAGTAAACGTTTAGTTTCACCAACGTAAGATGCAGGACAGTCTTTACAATTTAATTTATAAAAAACATTCATCTGTTCAAACTTTTTTGTACCATCTTTACCCAGTTTAATAATAGAATTCAAACTTTTTCGAACTAATGGTAGAGTTTGAATATTAACAGACCTTAATATGCGAGATAATTTATCAAAATTCTGAGAAAAAGGTAATGTTAAATAGGCAAGACGTTTAATTCTGGAAGTAGATTGAATATTTTTTTTAAATTTTAACTTATTTAGACGGAAGTGAATATTTTGTTTAATAAATTTGATATTGTAGTCATTGTCGATAAGTAGATTTTTTACAATATTTAAATTAGTTGTATGATATCGTACATCTGATAATAAAAAAGCTCTGTCTACTAAATTATAAATAACATTCTTTTTTTGTTGAGTTGGATGATTTGAAAAATAATTAATCAATCGACCAGAAGCTATGGGTTTTTGGTACCAATTTGTTATAATACGATCATTTTCTCTAATTAAGGTAATGTCAAGAAAATTGATTTTTTGGTTTATTTCTAATTCTGAAGTAAATTGTAAATTTTTATTATATGAATTAAAAATATTTATAACTAAATTTACATGTTCTTTCTTAACACACAAGATAGTATCATCAACGTATCTATAATAAAAAAGTGGTTTGCAATTATGTTCGTTCAATAATTTATTTAAGCAATCATTTTCCAAATCATCCATTACAATATCAGCAAATAACGGAGAAATCGGAGAACCCATGGGAGTACCATGAATTTGTTGATAATAGATATTGTTAAAAACAAAATATGTATTGTTGTAAAGAAATTTCGTACATACTAAGATCTCATTGAACGGAATGCGACATTTATTATTAATAGAAGAAAAACGTCTTTTTAGACTATCTAATACTAAATTGCAAGGGATGTTAGTAAAAAGTGAAACAACATCCGATGAAAGTAAAACATGATCATTGTCTAAAATAACATCCTTTAATTTTTCTTTCAAATGAAAACTATTGTTAATGTGAGATTTCGGTAATTTAATAGCTGTTTTTAATTCATTGTAAATTATTTTAGCAAGAAAATGTGTAGGGCTATTAACTAAAGAAATGATAGATCTTAACGGGTTATCAATCTTATGGATTTTTGGTAAACCATAACCTTTCGCTAAACAAGTATTAGAACAGGTGAGTGCATTAGTGTGAAATTTGTGTTGTAAAAATTCATGATTATTTAAATGTTTCAAAATTTTAGAAGTAGAAGATTGTAAGTTTTTTAATGGATTCTTAGAAATACACCTATAGACAGTATTATCCGAAATAATGTTAGTCATTTTTGTAACATAATCGGATTTGTACATACAAACTGTTTTGTTACCTTTATCCGAAGTAGTAAAAAATATGTTTGGATTGTTATTTAAAAAAATTTTTGTAGTATTAATTTTATTGATAAGTACTTTTTCTTTACTATCTAAATGAGTTTTTGTTTTTATGGTTAAATTGATGTTATTTATCACTTGTTCTCTAATATTTGAACTAACAACTTTAATGATATCTAAAGTTTGCAAACAATTTTCCGTGCTTTTAATGATATCAATAACTATTGGATTCGATAAATTCGATTTAAGACTAAAATTCGGACCAAGAGTAACAATAATGTCTTTAACTTCATTAGGAATATCTATTTTTGTTAAATTTATTAACCAGCTGTTATTATCTGACCTAGTCACCATTGTATTTAATGATTTAATTTTTAAATCCTTTAAGTGTTCAAATTTTTTCAGTAATAGAGCATCGTGTTTACTTCGTAACTTAAAATATTTCTGAGTAGTCATGTCAAAGAAAACTTTAAATACATCTTTATGTCACACAATCATAAATTTTTTGTTTAAGATTATTAAGAGATTTCTGAATAAAATTTATATGAAAATTAATATCTCTAATTTCCAGATTCAAAATTTTTCTTAAAAAATAGTTCTTAAAATCCTTGATTTTGTTTTTACAAGTAAAACTTTGGAAGGACAGGGCTTTAAAACGCTTACTTATGTCAAGAATATGCTGTGGAACAATGTCACTGTGTCTGCATTTGACGAGGAACGTTCTCTGTGATGTTACCCCAGCAAGTCGGTAGTTAAGATTAATCCAATTCTTCAAGTACCTTTTTATGTGCGAACCATAATTTTCTTCGATATATTTGAAGTAGGAGTATCGTTTTGAGTCCATTTCCGATCGAAGACTCAGGTTTTCATAAATATGATGAGCGCTCTCCATGGTAATTAGTAGGAATTTGTCGATCTGACGGAGGCGAAGGAAAAGAAAAAAAACACAAAAAGTTTTTCTTCCAAGCGACGTTTCGTTGGCTTGGTCTGCCAACCTCTTCAGGCTATTTTTTATTGATAACACACAAATAACAAATTAACAGAACGCACAAACAATATTGAAAAACTTAGATATAAAAAAATACCTTTTTTTATAATCGGATAACCGATTCGTCAAGCGGTTAGATAAACAGTCAACATAAGCAAAACTCGGTGTATTTATATATATATCGCTAAAGGTAGTGTAACGTAAACATTGTACAACTGTCAAATCAGGCATTTAAATTTCTGAGAACTGGGAAATAAGAGCTATTTAAAAATCTAATATCGTCTTTCTTATTAATATTATTAACATCAAGTTTAATGTGTAACATTTCCGAAATAAGACGCTTTTTATAATTGATCTCCCTATCGACAATTTTTACACCATCCCAATCAAATTCATGTTTATTTAAAAACATATGTTGATTAATAACTGAATCAGTATTGTTATTCTTTTTGTGTTCATTAAGATTTTAATAACTATTTTTTAAGAAAAATTTTGAATCTGGAAATTAGAGAAATTAATTTTCATATAAATTTTATTCAGAAATCTCTTAATAATCTTAAACAAAAAATTTATGATTGTGTGACAGATAAAGATGTATTTAAAGTTTTCTTTGACATGACTACTCAGAAATATTTTAAGTTACGAAGTAAACACGATGCTCTATTACTGAAAAAATTTGAACACTTAAAGGTTTTAAAAATTAAATCATTAAATACAATGGTGACTAGGTCAGATAATAACAGCTGGTTAATAAATTTAACAAAAATAGATATTCCTAATGAAGTTAAAGACATTGTTACTCTTGGTCCGAATTTTAGTCTTAAATCGAATTTATCGAATCCAATAGTTATTGATATCATTAAAAGCACGGAAAATTGTTTGCAAACTTTAGATATCAGTAAAGTTGTTAGTTCAAATATTAGAGAACAAGTGATAAATAACATCAATTTAACCATAAAAACAAAAACTCATTTAGATAGTAAAGAAAAATTACTTATCAATAAAATTAATACTACAAAAATTTTTTTAAATAACAATCCAAACATATTTTTTACTACTTCGGATAAAGGTAACAAAACAGTTTGTATGTACAAATCCGATTATGTTACAAAAATGACTAACATTTTTTCGGATAATACTGTCTATAGGTGTATTTCTAAGAATCCATTAAAAAACTTACAATCTTCTACTTCTAAAATTTTGAAACATTTAAATAATCATGAATTTTTACAACACAAATTTCACACTAATGCACTCACCTGTTCTAATACTTGTTTAGCGAAAGGTTATGGTTTACCAAAAATCCATAAGATTGATAACCCGTTAAGACCTATCATTTCTTTAGTTAATAGCCCTACACATTTTCTTGCTAAAATAATTTACAATGAATTAAAAACAGCTATTAAATTACCGAAATCTCACATTAACAATAGTTTTCATTTGAAAGAAAAATTAAAGGATGTTATTTTAGACAATGATCATGTTTTACTTTCATTGGATGTTGTTTCACTTTTTACTAACATCCCTTGCAATTTAGTATTAGATAGTCTAAAAAGACGTTTTTCTTCTATTAATAATAAATGTCGCATTCCGTTCAATGAGATCTTAGTATGTACGAAATTTCTTTACAACAATACATATTTTGTTTTTAACAATATCTATTATCAACAAATTCATGGTACTCCCATGGGTTCTCCGATTTCTCCGTTATTTGCTGATATTGTAATGGATGATTTGGAAAATGATTGCTTAAATAAATTATTGAACGAACATAATTGCAAACCACTTTTTTATTATAGATACGTTGATGATACTATCTTGTGTGTTAAGAAAGAACATGTAAATTTAGTTATAAATATTTTTAATTCATATAATAAAAATTTACAATTTACTTCAGAATTAGAAATAAACCAAAAAATCAATTTTCTTGACATTACCTTAATTAGAGAAAATGATCGTATTATAACAAATTGGTACCAAAAACCCATAGCTTCTGGTCGATTGATTAATTATTTTTCAAATCATCCAACTCAACAAAAAAAGAATGTTATTTATAATTTAGTAGACAGAGCTTTTTTATTATCAGATGTACGATATCATACAACTAATTTAAATATTGTAAAAAATCTACTTATCGACAATGACTACAATATCAAATTTATTAAACAAAATATTCACTTCCGTCTAAATAAGTTAAAATTTAAAAAAAATATTCAATCTACTTCCAGAATTAAACGTCTTGCCTATTTAACATTACCTTTTTCTCAGAATTTTGATAAATTATCTCGCATATTAAGGTCTGTTAATATTCAAACTCTACCATTAGTTCGAAAAAGTTTGAATTCTGTTATTAAACTGGGTAAAGATGGTACAAAAAAGTTTGAACAGATGAATGTTTTTTATAAATTAAATTGTAAAGACTGTCCTGCATCTTACGTTGGTGAAACTAAACGTTTACTAAAAACGAGGATTAATGAACACAAAAAGAATAACAATACTGATTCAGTTATTAATCAACATATGTTTTTAAATAAACATGAATTTGATTGGGATGGTGTAAAAATTGTCGATAGGGAGATCAATTATAAAATGCGTCTTATTTCGGAAATGTTACACATTAAACTTGATGTTAATAATATTAATAAGAAAGACGATATTAGATTTTTAAATAGCTCTTATTTCCCAGTTCTCAGAAATTTAAATGCCTGATTTGACAGTTGTACAATGTTTACGTTACACTACCTTTAGCGATATATATATAAATACACCGAGTTTTGCTTATGTTGACTGTTTATCTAACGCTTGACGAATCGGTTATCCGATTATAAAAAAAGGTATTTTTTTATATCTAAGTTTTTCAATACTTTTTATACACTGAAAAATATTATAATAAATATTAAAATAATCTATATTAAAAATTACTATATTGTATAGGAAAGGTGTGATATCTCAGCAATATAATAATTTTTGCTATGTTATATAGTAAAATTTAGATATAATATCTTTTAATATCCAATATCGTAATTTTTGATATTCAAACTCTACCATTAGTTCGAAAAAGTTTGAATTCTATTATTAAACTGGGTAAAGATGGTACAAAAAAGTTTGAACAGATGAATGTTTTTTATAAATTAAATTGTAAAGACTGTCCTGCATCTTACGTTGGTGAAACTAAACGTTTACTAAAAACGAGGATTAATGAACACAAAAAGAATAACAATACTGATTCAGTTATTAATCAACATATGTTTTTAAATAAACATGAATTTGATTGGGATGGTGTAAAATTGTCGATAGGGAGATCAATTATAAAATGCGTCTTATTTCGGAAATGTTACACATTAAACTTGATGTTAATAATATTAATAAGAAAGACGATATTAGATTTTTAAATAGCTCTTATTTCCCAGTTCTCAGAAATTTAAATGCCTGATTTGACAGTTGTACAATGTTTACGTTACACTACCTTTAGCGATATATATATAAATACACCGAGTTTTGCTTATGTTGACTGTTTATCTAACCGCTTGACGAATCGGTTATCCGATTATAAAAAAAGGTATTTTTTTATATCTAAGTTTTTCAATACTTTTTATACACTGAAAAATATTATAATAAATATTAAAATAATCTATATTAAAAATTACTATATTGTATAGGAAAGGTGTGATATCTCAGCAATATAATAATTTTTGCTATGTTATATAGTAAAATTTAGATATAATATCTTTTAATATCCAATATCGTAATTTTTGATATTCAATATAGTAATTTTTATTATATAAGTCAGCAAATTTTATTATTCAATCTGGTATTTTTTAAATGCGAATTTAAGGAAGTAAAAATGAATTATATTTTGTTTTTAATTAATTCGGAATAGAATGTATATATTGGGGGAATTCCTTTTGTCAATTAAGTACTACAGAAGCATTTAATATTTGGAGATTTAATTACATACTATTCATTACACTTATTAGTCACAAACTTAAATATTATTTCAATCGCTATCATTGCAATACGCTGAACGGAAGATACATTTTCGCATAATAACTAAATATCTTGTTGTTTCTTATATACTAGTTGACACATTTTTGAGCATTTGCGAGAAGAACTGGAAAAATAGAAAATTTTATACACGCCACCTATTGGACGAATGGAGTAATTAGAATATAGCGTTAAATTTTTAATAGCCTTAAATTAAAAAGTCGTCTCAAAACAATTGAATACTGAAAAAGAAATGAACGTATACGCGTATATAAAATATTTCTACAATACATATTATACAAATTTTAATATATGTAGTATATACATTTCACTATATATGATGTAAGAACTTTTGTTATTTTGATATTAAAATTTGCTATTTACGTAAGATTAATTATAACATTACATATTAAATATTGTAAAACTTTATTTTATAAATTTTATAAAATAACAAAATATAGTATAAATATTTTAATAATTTTTGTCTATATATATAACTAATTTATATAAAAACTCAACCAAATAATTAAATATTGATCATACATATATAATTATAATTTATTTATATATTAGGTAGTTTATGTTATTATGTATTATGGTCCTTATAGTATTTATGGTATTTATGTTATTTATATTATTTTATTACTATTTATTATTATTTTTATTATTATCTACTGGAACGCACATTACGAAATTGAAAAAAAACATTTCTTTCTGAAGATGATTTCCAGGTCCCTAATGTTACCTCCAGATCATCGCGGCATCATCTACTGGAACGCACATCACGAAATTAAAAAAAAAATTAATTTCTTCCTGTAGATGATGTCCAGGTCCCTTATGTTACCTCCAGATCATCGCGGCATCATCTACTGGAACGCACATTATGAAATTTAAAAAAAAATTAATTTCTTCCTGCAGATGATATCCAGGTCCCTTATGATGCCTCCAGATCATCGCGGCATCATCTACTGGAACAAACATTACGAAATTAAAAAAAAAATATTCCCTTCCTGTTGATGATATCCAGTCCTTCATGTTACCTTTAGTTATAACTGATCGATATAAGCAAATAAATAATCGAGTTAAATAATCAACGTTTTTTTTATAAAAAAGTTAAGCATTATTTCTAATTAATCCGTGTGGTTCCACGATCACTTTCATTAAAAAAAATTCATTTTTTCGAAAATTCAAGAGAGATAAGAAGAGTTAAAAAATAAAAAGTATGCCTGTACGGACGTACGCTCAGACTTAAACTTTTAAACCATTAAACAATTAATTAAATACCTATAAAAAATTCAAACGCTATGTCTAATTATTCCTATGAGTGCCGCGATCATATTGAATTAAAAAAAATTAATTTTTATAAACTATTTAAAAAAATATACGATAAATTATACTTAAATCGTCGTTTAGACAGTATAAAATTTTAATATAATGTGGATGGATGTGGATGTGGATAATATCATTTAATATCTACTTAATGAACTGAATTTTCCTGAATTTCTGAGAATTGATCTACTACTTACATCCTACATTCTAGTAATGTTGTTAATATCTCTTAGTTTATTAACAAAATTATCATAAATTTATAATAATTACTGTATATCTTGGTAGGTTCATTACGAAATTATAAAAAATCATTTCTTTCTGGAGATGATTTCCAGGTCCCTAATGTTACCTCCAGGTTAACGGGGCAACATTTACTGAAAGGCCTATTACGGAATCAAAAAAAAATATTTTCTTCCTGTAGTAGATGTCCAGGTCCCTAATGTTACCTCCAGGTCATGGGGACATCATCTACTGGAAGGTTCATTATAAATATTAAAAAAAAAATTTCTTCCTGTAGATGATGTCCAGGTCCCTACTGTTACCTTCAGGTCGACGATGCATCATCTACTGGATCGCCTATTACGAAACCAAAAAAAAAAAATTTTCTTCCTGTTGATGATGTCCAGGACGGTAATGATCCCTCCAGGTAGTCGGGGAAATATCTATTGAAAAACCTATTACGTAAAAAAAAAAAAATTTTCTTCCTGTAGAAGATGTTTAGGTCCCTACTGGTACCCATAGATTGACGGGGCATCATCTACTGGGGGACCTATTACGAAACCAAAAAAAAAATTTTTCTTCCTGTAGAAGATGTTAAGGTCTCTACTGTTACCCATAGGTCGACGGGGAATCATCTACTGGAAGGCCTATTACGAAACCAAAAAAAAAAATTTTCTTCCTGTAGAAGATGTTTAGGTCCCCACTGTTACCAATAGGTCGACGGGACATCAACTACTGGAAGGCCTATTACGAAAACAAAAAAAAATTTTTCTTCCTGTAGAAGATGTCGAGGTCGGTAATGTTACCTCCAGGTCTTTGGGGCAATATTTAGAGAAAGACTTATTACGAAATAAAAGAAAAATTTTTCTTCCTGTAGAAGATGTCTAGGCCCCTAATGTTACCCATAGGTCGACGAAGCATCATCTACTGGAAGGCCTATTACGAAACCAAAAAAAAAAATTTTTCTTCCTGTAGACGATGTTTAGGTCCCTACAGTTACCCATAGGTCGACGGGGCATCATCTACTGGAACGCCTATTAAGAAACCAAAAAAAAAATTTTTATTCCTGTAGAAGATGTTTAGGTTCCATCTGTTACCCATAGGTCGACGGGGCATCATCTACTGGAAGGCCTATTACGAAACCAAAAAAAAAAAATTTTTCTTCCTGTAGAAGATGTCGAGGTCGGTAATGTTACCTCCAGGTCATTGGGGCAACATTTAGAGAAAGACTTATTAAGAAATAAAAAAAAAATTTTCTTCCTGTAGAAGATGGCCAGGTCGGTAATGTTACCTCCAGGTCATCGGGGTAATATCTACTGAAAGACCTATTACGTAAAAAATTTTTAATGTTACCTCCAGGTCATCGGGGTAATATCTACTAAAAGACCTATTACGTAAAAAAAAAAAATTTTTCTTCCATTAGACGATGTTTAGGTCCCTACTGTTACCCATAGGTCGACGGGGCATCATCTACTGGAAGGCCTATTACGAAACCAAAAAAAAAATTTTTTCTTCCTGTAGAAAATGTTTAGGTCCCTACTGTTACCCATAGGTCGACGGGGCATCATCTACTGGAAGGCCTATAACGAAACCAAAAAAAAAAATTTTTCTTCCTGTAGAAGATGTTTAGGTTCCATCTGTTACCCATAGGTCGACGGGTCATCATCTACTGGAAGGCCTATTACGAAACCAAAAAAAAAATTTTTATTCCTGTAGAAGATGTTTAGGTTCCTTCTGTTACCCATAGGTCGACGGAGCATCATCTACTGGAAGGCCTATTACGAAACCAAAAAAAAAAAATTTTTCTTCATGTAGAAGATGTCGAGGTCGGTAATGTTACCTCCAGGTCATTGAGGCAACATTTAGAGAAACACTTATTACGAAATAAAAAAAAAATTTTCTTCCTGTAGAAGATGGCCTGGTCGGTAATGTTACCTCCAGGTCATCGGGGTAATATCTACTGAAAGACCTATTACGTAAAAAAAAAAAAAAATTTTTAATGTTACCTCCAGGTCATCGGGGTAATATCTACTGAAAGACCTATTACGTAAAAAAAAAAAAATTTTTCTTCCTGTAGACGATGTTTAGGTTCCATCTGTTACCCATAGTTCGACGGGGCATCATCTACTGGAAGGCCTATTACGAAACCAAAAAAAAAAATTTTTCTTCATGTAGAAGATGTCGAGGTCGGTAATGTTACCTCCAGGTCATTGAGGCAACATTTAGAGAAACACTTATTACGAAATAAAAAAAAAATTTTCTTCCTGTAGAAGATGGCCAGGTCGGTAATGTTACCTCCAGGTCATCGGGGTAATATCTACTGAAAGACCTATTACGTAAAAAAAAAAAAAAAATTTTTAATGTTACCTCCAGGTCATCGGGGTAATATCTACTGAAAGACCTATTACGTAAAAAAAAAAAAATTTTTCTTCCATTAGACGATGTTTAGGTTCCATCTGTTACCCATAGTTCGACGGGGCATCATCTACTGGAAGGCCTATTACGAAACCAAAAAAAAAAAATTTTTCTTCATGTAGAAGACGTAGAGGTCGGTAATGTTACCTCCAGGTCATTGCGGCAACATTTAGAGAAACACTTATTACGAAATAAAAAAAAAATTTTCTTCCTGTAGAAGATGGCCAGGTCGGTAATGTTACCTCCAGGTCATCGGGGTAATATCTACTGAAACACCTATTACGTAAAAAAAAAAAAAATTTTTATTCCTGTAGAAGATGTTTAGGTTCCTTCTGTTACCCATAGGTCGACGGAGCATCATCTACTGGAAGGCCTATTACGAAACAAAAAAAAAAAAATTTTTCTTCATGTAGAAGATGTCGAGGTCGGTAATGTTACCTCCAAGTCATTGGGGCAACAATTAGAGAAACACTTATTACGATATAAAAAAAAAATTTTTCTTCCTGTAGAAGATGTTTAGGTCCCTACTGGTACCCATAGATTGACGGGGCATAATCTACTGGGGGACCTATTACGAAACCAAAAAAAATTTTCCTTCCTGTAGAAGATGTTAAGGTCTCTACTGTTACCCATAGGTCGACGGGGCAATCATCTACTGGAAGGCCTATTACGAAACCAAAAAAAAAATTTTTCTTCCTGTAAGAAGATGTTAGGTCCCCACTGTTACCAAAAGGTCGACGGGACATCATCTACTGGAAGGCCTATTACGAAAACAAAAAAAAAAATTTTTATTCCTGTAGAAGATGTTTAGGTTCCATCTGTTACGCATAGGTCGACGGGGCATCATCTACTGGAAGGCCTATTACGAAACCAAAAAAAAAAAATTTTTCTTCATGTAGAAGATGTCGAGGTCGGTAATGTTACCTCCAGGTCATTGGGGCAACATTTAGAGAAACACTTATTACGAATAAAAAAAAAATTTTTCTTCCTGTAGAAGATGGCCAGGTCGGTAATGTTACCCATAGATTGACGGGGCATAATCTACTGGGGGACCTATTACGAAACCAAAAAAAATTTTCCTTCCTGTAGAAGATGTTAAGGTCTCTACTGTTACCCATAGGTCGACGGGGCATCATCTACTGGAAGGCCTATTACGAAACCAAAAAAAAAATTTTTCTTCCTGTAGAAGATGTTTAGGTCCCCACTGTTACCAAAAGGTCGACGGGACATCATCTACTGGAAGGCCTATTACGAAAACAAAAAAAAATTATTATTCCTGTAGAAGATGTTTAGGTTCCATCTGTACGCATAGGTCGACGGGGCATCATCTACTGGAAGGCCTATTACGAAACCAAAAAAAAAAATTTTTCTTCATGTAGAAGATGTCGAGGTCGGTAATGTTACCTCCAGGTCATTGGGGCAACATTTAGAGAAACACTTATTACGAAATAAAAAAAAAATTTCTTCCTGTGGAAGATGGCCATGTCGGTAATGTTACCTCCAGGTCATCGGGGTAATATCTACTGAAAGACCTATTACGTAAAGAAAAAAAAAATTTTTCTTCCATTAGACGATGTTAAGGTCCCTACTGTTACCCATAGGTCGACGGGGCATCATCTACTGGAAGGCCTATTACGAAACCAAAAAAAAAATTTTTCTTCCTGTAGAAGATGTTTAGGTCAATACTGTTACCCATTGGTCGACGGGGCATCATCTACTGGAAGGCCTATTACGAAACCAAAAAAAAAATTTTTCTTCCTGTAGAAGATGTTTAGGTCAATACTGTTACCCATCGGTCGACGGGGCATCATCTACTGGAAGGCCTATTTCGAAACCAAAAAAAAAAAAATTTTCTTCATGTAGAAGATGTCGAGGTCGGTAATGTTACCTTCAGGTCATTGGGGCAACATTTAGAGAAAGACTTATTACGAAATAAAAAAAAAATTTTCTTCCTGTAGAAGATGGCCAGGTCGGTAATGTTACCTCCAGGTCATCGGGGTAATATCTACTGAAAGACCTATTACGTAAAAAAAAAAAAAAATTTTTCTTCCATTAGACGATGTTTAGGTCCCTACTGTTACCCATAGATCGACGGGGCATCATCTACTGGGGGGCCTATTACGAAACCTGTAACGGTCACGCTGGGGTTTAGGGCGTGGCGTCAAAGGCGAAATAAATGAATAAAATATATAAAATAATAGTAATTTATTATAACGATTAGAATAGGTTTGGGCTCCAGCCGCTTACGATCGCGGCGACTTTAATATAGTTGTGCTCGGCTGCGTGCGAGCTGCCTGCTACTTGCCTGCGTGAGGGGAGGAAGGGGAGTAAAGGGGAGCACACTTACGGGTCAGGAGAGATCGTGAAATACCGGTGCAGGGCGTGCACCCACCTTATGCCAAGTGGAGATCGTCTCCTGGAAGTCTGCTGCTTTGCGGTCAATTGCTCTCACACACACACACAAATGTCCGATCGGTATTCGGTCGTGAATCGGTTCTGATGTTGCCTCGATGGCGTCCCGATGAGTTCTGTCGAGCTCGGGCTCGTTCGCCGCTTCGCTGCTCGGGCCCGACGTGCGCGCGCAGCTTCTCGCGTCGAGTCGCCCGTCGGCCGCCGTCGTCTCGCGCGCCTCGTATAGTGAGTGCTCGCGGCCATGTTGATCAAGGCGGACGACGTTGCCGGGGCTGCTGCTTCCCACTGAGAGGATGGTGTCCCTGGTGATGCTGTAACCCAGGTAAGCCTTTATGATCGTTCCGTGATGTATAATGTATCGGCTAATGAGTCTACTCTGTTACAGGTGCAGACGGGACGGCCGATCTTCGAGTCTTCTCTCCCACACGCTCTCACGGTGGCTGCTCAGCTGGTGCGCGTCGGGTCAATGACTGCTGCTCTTCGTCGGTGCTGCGTTGCTGCGGGGATGCTGGCTGCCTCTTAGGTGAATATCTATCTCCCGAGGGAGTGCTGCGTATTATTTACTGATTATTAATTGAGAGTAATGGTAATGTTATGAGTACCATAACCTCACTTCGAATCCTCTCCAAAAAAAAAAAATTTTCTTCATGTAGAAGATGTCGAGGTCGGTAATGTTACCTCCAGGTCATTGGGGCAACATTTAGAGAAAGACTTATTACGAAATAAAAAAAAAATTTTTCTTCCTGTAGAAGATGGCCAGGTCGGTAATGTTACCTCCAGGTCATCGGGTAATATCTACTGAAAGACCTATTACGTAAAAAAAAAAAAAATTTTTCTTCCATTAGACGATGTTAAGGTCCCTACTGTTACCCATAGGTCGACGGGGCATCATCTACTGGAAGGCCTATTACGAAACCAAAAAAAAAATTTTTCTTCCTGTAGAAGATGTTTAGGTCAATACTGTTACCCATTGGTCGACGGGGCATCATCTACTGGAAGGCCTATTACGAAACCAAAAAAAAAATTTTTTCTTCCTGTAGAAGATGTTTAGGTCAATACTGTTACCCATCGGTCGACGGGGCATCATCTACTGGAAGGCCTATTTCGAAACCAAAAAAAAAAAATTTTCTTCATGTAGAAGATGTCGAGGTCGGTAATGTTACCTTCAGGTCATTGGGGCAACATTTAGAGAAAGACTTATTACGAAATAAAAAAAAAATTTTCTTCCTGTAGAAGATGGCCAGGTCGGTAATGTTACCTCCAGGTCATCGGGATAATATCTACTGAAAGACCTATTACGTAAAAAAAAAAAAAAATTTTTCTTCCATTAGACGATGTTTAGGTCCCTACTGTTACCCATAGATCGACGGGGCATCATCTACTGGGGGGCCTATTACGAAACCTGTAACGGTCACGCTGGGGTTTAGGGCGTGGCGTCAAAGGCGAAATAAATGAATAAAATATATAAAATAATAGTAATTTATTATAACGATTAGAATAGGTTTGGGCTCCAGCCGCTTACGATCGCGGCGAATTTATATAGTTGTGCTCGGCTGCGTGCGAGCTGCTGCTACTTGCTGCGTGAGGGGAGGAAGGGGAGTAAAGGGGAAGCACACTTACGGTCAGGAGAGATCGTGAAATACCGGTGCAGGGCGTGCACCCACCTTATGCCAGTGGAGATCGTCTCCTGGAAGTCTGCTGCTTTGCGGTCAATTGCTCTCACACACACACACAAATGTCGATCGGTATTCGGTCGTGAATCGGTTCTGATGTTGCCTCGATGGCGTCCCGATGAGTTCTGTCGAGCTCGGGCTCGTTCGCCGCTTCGCTGCTCGGGCCCGACGTGCGCGCGCAGCTTCTCGCGTCGAGTCGCCCGTCGGCCGCCGTCGTCTCGCGCGCCTCGTATAGTGAGTGCTCGCGGCCATGTTGATCAAGGCGGACGACGTTGCCGGGGCTGCTGCTTCCCACTGAGAGGATGGTGTCCCTGGTGATGCTGTAACCCAGGTAAGCCTTTATGATCGTTCCGTGATGTATAATGTATCGGCTAATGAGTCTACTCTGTTACAGGTGCAGACGGGACGGCCGATCTTCGAGTCTTCTCTCCCACACGCTCTCACGGTGGCTGCTCAGCTGGTGCGCGTCGGGTCAATGACTGCTGCTCTTCGTCGGTGCTGCGTTGCTGCGGGGATGCTGGCTGCCTCTTAGGTGAATATCTATCTCCCGAGGGAGTGCTGCGTATTATTTACTGATTATTAATTGAGAGTAATGGTAATGTTATGAGTACCATAACCTCACTTCGAATCCTCTCCGAGCATGTAGCTGTCAGTTACTATGTGCACTACATGCGTCCTTGTTTCCTTCTAATTAGGATTATTATTAATTATCTAACTGTTTCACAGCTTCCTGGATGTCTTGTTGCTGCTCGTGCTACTCCATCTGGCACCTTGGGCCATCCCAGGCTGCTCCATGGTCCTGGTGCGAAGCCTCCTAGAAGTGGTATCGCCTCTCCTGACATGCTGCTTCCATGTGCTAGGGGGAAGGAGCTAAGAGAAGTATTGGGGATTTAGGTAGCTTCGTGTAGGATAGGTAGGCTTAGAGATGTGAGGGTAGGTAGGCTAGTTTGTATTGGGGTTCGCTCGCTTATTAACTTGACAGGTATTACATACCTTGTCACAAACCAAAAAAAAAATTTTTCTTCCTGTAGAAGATGTCGAGGTCGGTAATTTTACCTCCAGGTCATTGGGGCAACATTTAGCGAAAGACTTATTACGAAATAAAAGAAAATATTTTCTTCCTGTAGAAGATGTCCAGGTCGGTAATGTTACCTCTAGGTCATCGGGGCAACATTTAGAGAAAGACTTATTACGAAATAAAAAAAAAAATTTTCTTCTGGCCAGGTCGGTAATGTTACCTCCAGGTCATCGGGGAAATATCTACTGAAAGACCTATTACGTAAAAAAAAAAATTTTTTTCTTCCTGTAGAAGATGTCTAGGTCCCTACTGTTACCCATAGGTCGACGGGGCATCATCTACTGGAACCCATATTTCGAAATTAAAAAAAAAATATTCCCTTATATATTAAATATTCCCATATATTTGTTGATGATATCCAATCCTTAATGTTATCTTCAGTTATAACTAATCGATTATAAAAAAGTAAAAAAAGTAAATAAAAAAGTAATTAAACACCCATAAAAAAGTTAAACACTATTTCTAATTAATCCGTGTGGTTCCGATCACTTTCATTAAAAAAAAATTCATTTTTTCGAAAATCCATGAGAGATATAAGAAGAGTTAAAAAATAAAAAGCCGCCTGTACGGACGTACGGACGTACGGACGTACGGATGTACGGACGTACGCTCAGACTTAAACTTTAAAACCAATAAAAAATTAATTAAATACCTATAAAAAAGTCAAACACTATGTCTAATTATTCCTTTGGGTGCCGCGATCATATTGAATTAAAAAAAATAAATTTTACAAACTATTTAAAAAAATATAACATAATTTATATTTAAATCGTCATTTTGACAGTATAAAATTTTAATATAATGTGTGGATGTGTGGATGTGTGGATGTGTGGATGTGTGGATCATCATCATCATTTTCAATTTCTTCATCACTATCGCTTTCATACGATTCATCTTTTAAGTCATTTTTATCAATTCCACCCCCATCAATGCCGCCACTGACTTCGTTATCTTCTTCATCATTTTTCAAGGTAGATGGAATGCTAGTATGCTGGCCGACTACTGCTGGATGTTAAAAAGAGATTGTAAAACTACTGGGAAAAAACGCAAAAGGAAACCTTTGCACCGATCATTTGATGAGAAACGTGTAAGGTATAGTAAGAAAAAATAAATGGCATGAAGTTTGGTTTGTTTTACAAGAATTTTGTCGATTTTACCTTCAAATAACCTTCACTATGAGGTGATGGAGTCAAACGGAACCACGGATTCGGATTCGGCGACCCCAAAAAACATATATGTATACTGTTAAACCTAGGATGCCGTTAATTTTGTAAATTTGACCTTGACCTGACCTTGACCCTGAGGTGATGGGGTCAAATGGACCACGGATTCGGAATCAGCGACCTCAAAAACATATATGTATACTGTTAAACCTTGGTTGCCGTTAATTTTGTAAATTTGACCTTGACCTGACCTTGACCCTGAGGTGATGGGGTCAAACGGACCACGGATTCGGAATCAGCGACCTCAAAAACATATATGTATACTGTTAAACCTTGGTTGCCGTTAATTTTGTAAATTTGACCTTGACCTGACCTTGACCCTGAGGTGATGGGGTCAAACGGACCACGGATTCGGAATCAGCGACCTCAAAAACATAAGGTATATATGGTCTGGTCCGTGGGTTTTGACATTTTTTTTTTGTGTGGCTGTGTTATTTAACGTGCTCACAAGTCTAAATAATTAATGTTTATAATAGTGTCTTGTGACTCACACACACCAAGACTCTATACAATTGCTTCTGCAAGCAAAAATAATTATTAACAAAAAAAAATCTCAAATTATTTCAATATCGTCAGTAATGGCAAATTTAACGATTTCCCAAAGTATCTCTCTCGCCGGTTATAATCCAAAAGATTCCTCACCGGCGAAAAGAATTTATTTTGTTATGGAAATTGAAATAATTAAAGTTTCAATCTATTAATAAATACAGAACAACAAATTATAATGGAAGAAAAGACAAAAAAAAATTAAATTATTTAGCTCACTAACGAGCCTAAATAATTAATTTTAAAATAAATATAAAATAAATACAGTGTCTTGTGATTCACACACACCAAGACACTATTTATTATTTTGCTTTTCCAAGCCCAAAACAAAAAAAAATTTTCCTTTATAATTTACACGACACTACAAACACAAATTTAATTAAATTATTTCAACGGTATAGGGTATTTACTAAATGTTGTAAATCCCGTATGGTTTGCAACAAAATAATTATTTCACAAATTGTCGTCCCAAACGACAATTGTTTTTTTTTCAGCGAAATATATTTATTTTATTCTAAAAAGGACTAAATAAATAATTTATGTTGCTACCAAGTTGAAATAATTTATATTTCCCTTTTTTAAATAAAGTGAACGAATAGGAAATGAAAATTTAATTATTTATCTTGCCAACAAGTCTAAACAATTAAATTTATGCACCGAATTATCTTACTCAAACACACCCAAAAAAAATTATAACCAATTATTTAACTAACAAACAAGTCTAAATAATTGGTAAAAATGTGTGGAGATATAATTTAAACACACAAAAAAGAGAAAAGAAAGTTTTTTTTACATATATCAAAATTTCACAGCAAATAATGAATACAAAATATTAGGTTATATGCCGATCATTAAAATACATGCAAAAAATATTTAATTATTTAACTCACTCTCGAGTCTAAATAATTATATTTTACAACTCTCGTATCTTTGCGGAACAATCGCACAAAGATACTTCATTAATTGTTTAACTTGCAAAAAGTCTGAACAATTAACACGAGTTATAAAAAAAAATTTTCTCACACCCAAAAATTTACAAAAATATAATACAAGTATCGTGAACAGTAACACTCAACAAATACAAAATATTAAATTGAATAATCACTGTCAGATAATTGCAATAAATATAATTTTAATTATTTTACTCACACACGAGTTCACACAAAGTTACTTACTGTTAATTATTTAACTTGCAAACAAGTCTAAATAATTAACAATAGTTGCAAAATATATTTTATTCACACACAAATAAAATTATACATATATTATATAAATAAATAGTAATAAATAATATACGAATATTAAATTAAAATTACTAATAATATAATATATGTGGGTCAGGGAGGGGAGAAAGCAACACAGAAATTTCTATCTCGAATTAAAAAAAAAAACCAATTGAATTGCCGCGTCCCGTATATAAAGAAAACTAAATTATTTATTTTTCTTTAAAAAGGGAGTAGGGGGGTGGGGCAGCTACCTCACCCGAAAGGATCTAGTTTGAAAACACTCTCACACCATAAAATACATACTAGATCCTGCGCGGGAACGAAATTATTTTATTACTAGCTATGAACGCTCGCTTCGCTCGCGATTTACATATACTGATGGTATGACAAATATGAAAAATTTTTACATAATTGTGCACAACCGTATAACGGAAGTGTCTTATATTTTTGTCATCGAAAAAAGTGTTGTTCCTCAAATATCTCAAAAAGTTGTCCATCAATTTGATTGAAATTTTAAGGTTATATTCTTTATCATTTGGGAACTTTATAGTCCTATTTCCAGTTATAATGATATTTACAGGTTCATAAATACAGTTATTCTTCAACAACTCAAAAACTTGAGGTTCTACAAAAAAATTTAAATGGACGAAATATTCGTTTCAAAATTACAAAACATTTTCTATGAAATACTTTGCAATTGGAAACGAATTTCTTTAGATAAACATATAAAAACGCTTAAAAAATGCTAAATGATCAATAATACACGTATTTTTGTAATAAATGAAAAACTTCAAATTCTACATAAAAACTTTATATAGACGAAGTGTTTGTTTTAAAATTCCAAAACTTTTTTCTATTGAACATTTTGCAGTTCGAAAAAAAATTTGATTAAATATCAAGTATAATTAATATAATATATATATCATATTAATATAACATAATATAATTAATATAACATATATATCAGTTATATGTTACTTAAATTCCATAATCAGTTTCAGCAATTGAAAGTTCTGAAATCAAAACAGACTAATCGATAAGTATTTTCTACTATCCCACAAATTTGTATTTTAATTAAATATTTTTATATATTAGGTACTTTATATATTTTTATATATGAGATCACTACATAACCACAAAATATCGACAAAACAATTTGAGTCCGCATAAGTTCACACATATGTTTATATATTTATATATTATAGTTTATAAATTATATAAATAGTCAATATAATAAATTAATTATGAAGTAAAAATTAAAACAGTTGACAGTATTATAAATCTAATCATGTAAATTTGAATAAGGTTATTATATTTTAGGTTATTCGATAGAATAACGTATATAAAACCAATAACCCTATATCTAATAACCGAATATCCGGGCTAACCTCTCTACGGGGATAAATTCACTCTTACGTTATAATATTAATGAGGGATGAATCATTCTAAGATCATTCAAAGGACCGGAGGTCAATTAATATTATAACCTAAAAGTGTGATTTACAATTCTTGGTCAAATACAATTTTTGTCATTTGTACGCATAAGTACCTTATAAATTATTAAGTTGAATAATCAATATAATAAATTAATCATTGAGTACAAATTAAAACAGTTGACAGTATCATAAATTGTAATTTTTTTTAATTTAATAAAATGATAAAAATGTTATATGTAATATATTTAAAAAAAATGAAGGTCTCGAACAGCTTCTAACCCGAGACCTTTTGAATAACAGTTGCATATAGCGTGCGCCTTAGCGCTCACGGTTACCGCATCTATACGCTGTTAAAATATCAGAACTTGTATTTAAGTTGTGCCTCCTGGTGTGTGGCTTACGGTTAAGGGTTTATTTTTTTTAATGTTACTCATTTGAATTTTGGCTTATTTATTAATTTAGAATTTTAATTAATTTTTTTATAATTTATAAATAAAACAGAATTTGTCAGATGTTTTGAATGTAGTCATATACTTATTGTCGAGTTCGTACTTCCCGCCGGAGTAGGAACTAACCTGAAGATAGTCGAAAGATTTCGCGCATGCTTCGTATGCCAGTAATACATAGTCCATTTCTCATAAATGTTTTTTTAATCTTTTAAATAAATTTATGATTTTTTAAACATTTTAACGTTGGTTCAATTAAAAATAGAAAAGGTTCAATTAAAATTTCAAAAATATATTTAGAAATACGTTGATTAGTATTTTTTATTGCATATAATTAATATTTGCAGGCTGGCGTAAGGGATGTCCGACAATATTTTATTATTTAACTAACTATTTATTAATTTTTCAATGCATTTAATGCTTGAGCAAATTAAACAAAGTCTTGATTTATCTTTTGCCAGCTTGAGCTAATTAAAATACGTATTAATTTCTTTTTCTTATTTATTATGATAAATACAATAAGAACTTAAATATTCCTAAAACTTTTTTAGGACTTGTTGATTTAACAGCTGATAATAATACCAATGAAAAAGAACTTGACGAATTAAAACATATTAAAATATTATCTAATTTAAAGGAATCAGAAAGAAAAAGAGCGTATAAAGAAAAAATGACAGATGAAATGAAAATAAAGGAAGCTGTAACAAAAAGAGAGGATAAGGTAAAAATGACCAATGAAATGAAAATAAAGGAAGCTAAAAGAAAAAGAGCGTATAGAGCAGAAAGGACATATGAAATGAAAATAAAGGAAGCTGAAAGAAAATGAGCGAATAGAGGTAAAATGCCGAATGAAATGAAAGTAAAGGAAGCTGAAAGAAAAAGAGCGGATAGAGCTGACATAACGAATGAAATGAAAATAAAGGAAGCTGAAAGAAAAAAAGCACATAGAGCAGAAATGACGAACGAAATGAAAATAAAGGAAGCTGAAAGAAAAAGAATGAAAAGAGCAGAAATGACAAATGAAATGAAAATAAAGGACGCTGATAGAAAAAGAGCGGATAGAATAGAAACGACGAACGAAATGAAAATAAAGGAAGCTGAAAGAAAAAGAGCACATACAGCAGAAATGACGAATGAAATGAAAATAAAGGAAGCTGAAAGAAAAAGAGCACATACAGCAGAAATGACGAATGAAATGAAAATAAAGGAAGCTGAAAGAAAAAGAGCGGATAGAGCTGAAATGACGAATGAAATGAAAATAAAGAAAGCTGAAAGAAAAAAAGCACATAGAGCAGAAATGACGAACGAAATGAAAATAAAGGAAGCTGAAAGAAAAAAAGCACATAGAGCAGAAATGACGCACGAAATGAAAATAGAATTGACAAATGAAATGAAAATAAAGGAATCTGATAGAAAACTGAAAGAAAAAAAAACGAAAAAAACAGAAATGACGAATGACATAAAGGTAAATGAAGTAAAGAAAAGTAAAATGTATTATAATAGTATGACAATACAACTAAAATCAAAACAAAATGAACATAAGAAATTAAAACAAAATAAAAGAAAAGCAAACACAGAATTAGAATATGATTCGAAAGATATAAATTCAAAAATAGGTTTAATTGCAAATATAGCTTTTTTGAAAACACCATCGAATTAAATTTTTTAGGAAGTTTAAATAATTTTTTTATAATTTATAAATAAAACAGAATTTGTCAGATGTTTTGAATGTAGTCATATACTTATTGTCGAGTTCGTACTTCCCGCCGGAGTAGGAACTAACCTGAAGATAGTCGAAAGATTTCGCGCATGCTTCGTATGCCAGTAATACATAGTCCATTTCTCATAAATGTTTTTTTAATCTTTTAAATAAATTTATGATTTTTTAAACATTTTAACGTTGGTTCAATTAAAAATAGAAAAGGTTCAATTAAAAATTTCAAAATATATTTAGAAATACGTTGATTAGTATTTTTTTATTGCATATAATTAATATTTGCAGGCTGGCGTAAGGGATGTCCGACAATATTTTATTATTTAACTAACTATTTATTAATTTTTCAATGCATTTAATGCTTGAGCAAATTAAACAAAGTCTTGATTTATCTTTTGCCAGCTTGAGCTAATTAAAATACGTATTAATTTCTTTTTCTTATTTATTATGATAAATACAATAAGAACTTAAATATTCCTAAAACTTTTTTAGGACTTGTTGATTTAACAGCTGATAATAATACCAATGAAAAAGAACTTGACGAATTAAAACATATTAAAATATTATCAAATTTAAAGGAATCAGAAAGAAAAAGAGCGTATAAAGACAAAATGACAGATGAAATGAAAATAAAGGAAGCTGCTAACAAAAGAGAGGATAAGGTAAAAATGACCAATGAAATGAAAATAAAGGAAGCTAAAAGAAAAAAGAGCGTATAGAGCAGAAAGGACATATGAAATGAAAATAAAGGAAGCTGAAAGAAAATGAGCGAATAGAGGTAAAATGCCGAAATGAAATGAAAGTAAAGGAAGCTGAAAGAAAAAGAGCGGATAGAGCTGACATAACGAATGAAATGAAAATAAAGGAAGCTGAAAGAAAAAAAGCACATAGAGCAGAAATGACGAACGAAATGAAAATAAAGGAAGCTGAAAGAAAAGAATGAAAAGAGCAGAAATGACAAATGAAATGAAAATAAAGGACGCTGATAGAAAAAGAGCGGATAGAATAGAAACGACGAACGAAATGAAAATAAAGGAAGCTGAAAGAAAAAGAGCACATACAGCAGAAATGACGAATGAAATGAAAATAAAGGAAGCTGAAAGAAAAAAGAGCGGATAGAGCTGAAATGACGAATGAAATGAAATAAAGAAAGCTGAAAGAAAAAAAGCACATAGAGCAGAAATGACGAACGAAATGAAAATAAAGGAAGCTGAAAGAAAAAAAGCACATAGAGCAGAAATGACGCACGAAATGAAAATAGAATTGACAAATGAAATGAAAATAAAGGAATCTGATAGAAAACTGAAAGAAAAAAAAACGAAAAAAACAGAAATGACGAATGACATAAAGGTAAATGAAGTAAAGAAAAGTAAAATGTATTATAATAGTATGACAATACAACTAAAATCAAAACAAAATGAACATAAGAAATTAAAACAAAATAAAAGAAAAGCAAACACAGAATTAGAATATGATTCGAAAGATATAAATTCAAAAATAGGTTTAATTGCAAATATAGCTTTTTTGAAAACACCATCGAATTAAATTTTTTAGGAAGTTTAAATAATCATTGTAATTTCTGTAAAGCAATACACTTCAAGAATGAAATCTCACATGATAAAAAATATACTAACTGTTGTCATAAAAATAAAATATTTTTAAATAATGATAACTCATATCCAAAAGAATTAAAAAATTTATTATTTCAAAATACTTCAATAAGTACAAATTATAAAAAAAATATACGGGGATACAATAATTCTTTTGCATTTGCTAGTTTTGGGTCAAAATTAGTAACTTTTAATACTCCTGGGCCACAAGTATTAAAGATATGTGGTCAAGTATACCATAATTCATATGCATTACATCCAAATAAAAATGAATTTCCAAAATATGGACAATTATATATAATCGACAATGAAATAGCAAATAAATATAGAGCGAAAGATTATAAAATAGATAAACCTGATATAAATTTATTAAATGAATTATGTAAGTTTGTAACAACACATAATCCTTGTGCATACAAAATGATGTATCAAATAGAAAAAGAAGAGATTAACAGAGCACAAAATAATAACATTACACCACGTGAAGTAGTTATTGACAATTGTGCAACAAATAAGTCATATTTTGCTTCATGCAATGAAGTTGCTGCAGTATATGTAGGAATTGACGGAGAACCACCAATTGACCGTGATATTCGTATTTATCCTAAATCTGATAAACCACAGATAATAAATATTCTCAGTAAACATCTCGACCCAATGTTATATGTAATCTTACATGGAAAGAAATTCAAGAAAATTTGTTACCATATGAAACAGCTATAGATCGTCCGGATTTAATATTACTCGTTTTTAATCAAAAAGTTAAAATTTTAAAAAATGAACTTTTAAAAAAAAGTATTTTTGGAGAAGTTAAAGGTTATGTTTATGTGATAGAATTTCAAAAAAGAGGATTACCACATATGCACATGTTAATTTGGTTGCATAATGATGATAAATTACGAGATGTTGATCAAATTGATTCTCTTATAAGTGCTGAAATACCTGATGAAATTAAATATCCTAGATTATACAATATAGAAAAAATAATATGATACATGGTCCTTGTGGAATGCAAAATAAAAATAGTGTATGTATGAATGAAAATAAAACACGCTGTACAAAAAAGTTTTCTAAACCATATGTTGAACAAACAAATTTTAATTCAGATGGTTATCCTTCTTATCGCCGAAGAAATAATGATAATAAAATTATATATTCAAAACATAGAATTGCAGATAATAGTTTTGTCGTGCCATATAATCCATATTTATTATTATTGTTAGAATGTCATATTAACATAGAAATATGTAATACAATAAAAGCTATAAAATATTTATTTAAATATTTTAATAAGGGTCCTGATACTGCTTTTGTAAAATTCACAATGGAAGTCATTAATGATGATATGGATAAAAATAATGAAGAGGTATATAATTATGATGAAATATCACAACATTTATCTACTAGATATGTATCTTGGAATTTAAATTACATCAACAATCTTATGCTATTGTAAGATTACCTGTTCATAAAGAAAATGAACAATATATATTTTTTCAACAAGGACAACAAAATACATTCATTGATAAAAATATAGATACAACATTAACATCATGGTTTAAATTAAATAAAGATGACGAGAATGCAAAACAATATCTATATACTGAAATTCCTTATCATTATGTTTTTAATAAAAAAATTAAAGCATGGACTAAAAGAAAACAATTTAATAAACCTATTATAAGTAGAATGTATTTCGTAAATCCAAATAAACGTGAAACATTTTTCTTACGACTATTATTATTACATGTACGAGGTGCAAAATCATTTGAAGATATCCGAACTGTAAATGGTATAGTTTACGATACGTATGAAACTGCTTGTTTATCGAGAGGTATTATTAGTACTAATGATGAGTGGGATAAATGTTTAGCAGAAGCTGCAGTATTCAAATTTCCTAAATCTATGTGCAAACTATTTGCATTTATTCTTGTATTTCAAACAGCAATTAATGCTTTGGATTTATATAATAAATATAAGATTCATTTTATGGATCCAAATTTATCAGAATTTGAGGGTGAAAAAAAAGCTTTGTATAATATTGAAAAAATCTTATTGTTACATGTAATGAAATTAAATGATTTTCATTTACCTAATATGGATAATTATGAAGTAAATAAAGAGTATGATGATGAATTAGATATACATGATCATATTAATACCTTAGAAACTTTAATAAATTCTTTAACATTTAATCAAAAGAAAATATATGATTTAATCATCAATGCAACAATTAATAATATTGGAAATAAGTATTATTTCATTGATGGTCCTGGTGGTAGTGGAAAAAGTTATTTACATAATGTAATTATTACTTATTTAATATCAATGAATATTCCTTTTCTTACAATTGCTTGGACTGGTATTGCTGCTAATTTATTAATTAATGGAAAAATTGTTCATAGTACATTTAAATTACCATTAAATATAAATGAACAATCAACATGTAATATTAGTCCTAATTCAGAATATGGTACTTACTTAAAAAATATTAAAATTATAATTTGGGATGAAATTTCAATGGTATCTAGATATGCTTTTGAAACAATTGATAAATTTTTCCGAGATGCGTGTAAAAATGATCTTCCTTTTGGAGATAAAATTATTGTAACTTCTGGAGACTTTAGACAAACACTACCAATAGTACCACATGGAAATAGAACTAAAATTATTGAAACTTGCATCAAAAGAAGTTGTTTATGGCCATATTTTTCAAGGTTATCATTGACTGAAAATTTAAGATTGCATAAGCCAGATACTAGTTTCAAAAAGTGGTTACTTGATATAGGAGAAAATAAAAATTTAACAAAATATGAATTAAAAAACAATGTCAAAGAAATACCAACACAATTCATTTGTGATAACAATTTAATAACAGAAATCTTTGGAGATAAGATATATCCTAATGATCCAACATTAAAAAATATAGTAATATTATCGCCTTTAAATTCTAATGTATTAAAACTTAACCCATTAAAGCCCATGCTTAAACTAGCAGAGTAACAAAAAAAGTAATTATTGGATCACCTGCTTTTTTTGAAAAAAAAAATACCCGTGTTTTTTTGTTTTTCGAAATTCATTGTTTAACAATAATTATTTAAACAAATAATAATTTAATTTGCAAAATTGACAAACTAATAACGCCAATCGATTCTAGAGGAAAAAACAAGAAGAAAATGTAGAATAAGTTTTTTTGATTGGAGGCTTAGTTTTTTTGCAATAACGCTATAAACAATTGATATTCGATTTTTCAAGGAAAAGTGGCTTCTGCCCATGATTAGCCTATTACGTTCTGATGAAAATAAACTATGTAATCACCTGCTTTTTTGAAAAAAAAAGTACCCGTGTTTTTTTGTTTTTCAAAATTCATTGTTTAACAATAATTATTTAAACAAATAATAATTTAAGTTGCAAAATTGACAAACTAATAACGCCAATCGATTCTAGAGGAAAAAACAAGAAGAAAATGTAGAATAAGTTTTTTTGATTGGAGGCTTAGTTTTTTTGCAATAACGCTATAAACAATTGATATTCGATTTTTCAAGGAAAAGTGGCTTCTGCCCATGATTAGCCTATTACGTTCTGATGAAAATAAACTATGTAATCACCTGCTTTTTTGAAAAAAAAGTACCCGTGTTTTTTTGTTTTTCAAAATTCATTGTTTAACAATAATTATTTAAACAAATAATAATTTAAGTTGCAAAATTGACAAACTAATAACGCCAGTCGATTCTAGAGGAAAAAACAAGAAGAAAATGTAGAATAAGTTTTTTTGATTGGAGGCTTAGTTTTTTTGCAATAACGCTATAAACAATTGATATTCGATTTTTCAAGGAAAAGTGGCTTCTGCCCATGCTTAGCCTATTACGTTCTGATGAAAATAAACTATGTAATCACCTGCTTTTTTGAAAAAAAAAGTACCCGTGTTTTTTTGTTTTTCAAAATTCATTGTGAGAAATTCAAAGTGATGATAATGATATTACAAGAATCAATCCCAACAGAATTTTTAAATTCATTAACACCCAATGGATTACCTCCACATAAATTAATATTAAAAAAGGGTGCAATAGTTAGTTCTTTGCGAAATTTAGATATCAATGGTGGACTATGTAATGGAACAAGAATGATAATCAAGGATATAAAACAGTATGTTATAACAGTAGAAATAATTACAGGTAAAAATGCTGGCAAGATAATATTATTACCACGTATTGATTTATATCCATCATCAGAAGAAATTCCGTTTCATATGATAAGAAGACAATTTTCAATAAGACTTAGCTTTGCTATGACTATAAACAAAGCTCAAGGTCAATGAGATCCTTTGACAAAGTTGGTTTATATTTGAATACTCCTGTTTTTAGTCATGGTCAATTATACGTAGCTTTATCAAGAACAACATCAAAGGATAATTTAAAAGTATTTATAGATAATAAATCTATTAATAAAAATGATAATATAATAAAATATAGAAATAAAAAACTTATCCTCAGTGAAAACGCAAAAATTTATACAAAAAATGTAGTTTATTCAGAAATATTTGAATATTAATTTTATATATATATATATATATATTATTTTTTTCATTGTCTAAATACATACATATATATAAATGTATTAAGAATTATAAATATACTTATAAATATGTTATTGACTGAATATTGGCTGAGAAATCGCCATCATAATTAAATAATTAAAAAATAAACTTATTATTAATTGTTATGAATTAACTGAATATGAGTTGTTACGAAATAATTAAATATTGGCTGAGAAATCGCCATCATAATTAAATAATTAAAAAATAAACTTATTATTAATTATTATGAATTAACTGGATATGAGTTGTTTCGAAATAATTAAATATTGGCTGAGAAATCGCCATCATGATTTATTTAAACTTATTATATATTAGATGAATAATTAAACAAAAATAAACTTATTATTAATTGTTATGTATTGACTGAATATTGGCTGAGAAATCGCCATCATGATTTATTCAAACTAATTTTTTGAAATAAATAATTCAAAAATAAACTTATTATTAATTGTTATAAATTGACTAATTATGAGTTGTTACGAAATGATTAAATATTGGCTGAGAAATCGCCATCATAATTAAATAATTAAAAAATAAACTTATTATTAATTGTTATAAATTGACTGAATATGAGTTTTTACGAAATGATTAAATATTGGCTGAGAAATCGCCATCATAATTAAATAATTAAAAAATAAACTTATTATTAATTGTTATAAATTGACTGAATATGAGTTGTTACGAAATGATTAAATATTGGCTGAGAAATCGCCATCATAATTAAATAGTTAAAAAATAAACTTATTATTAATTTTTATGAATTGACTGAATATTGGCTAAGTAGTCGCCATCATAATGAAATAATAAACTTATGATTTATTGTTATGAATTGACTAATTATGAGTTGTTACGAAATGATTAAATATTGGCTGAGAAATCGCCATCGTAATTAAATAATTAAAAAATAAACTTATTATTAATTGTTATAAATTGACTGAATATGAGTTATTTCGAAATGATTAAATATTGACTGAGAAATCGCCATCATGATTTATTTAAACTTATTATATATTAGATGAATAATTAAAAAAATATAAACTTATTATTAATTGTTATGTATTGACTGAATATTGGCTGAGAAATCGCCAACATAATTTATTCAAACTTAGTTTTAGATATAAATAATTCAAAAATAAACTTATTATTAATTGTTCTAAATTGACTAAATATTGGCTAAGTAATCGCCATCATAATGAAATAATAAACTTATGATTTATTGTTATGAATTGACTAATTATGAGTTGTTACGAAATGATTAAATATTGGCTGAGAAATCGCCATCATAATTAAATAATTAAAAAATAAACTTATTATTAATTGTTATAAATTGACTGAATATGAGTTGTTACGAAATGATTAAATATTGGCTGAGAAATCGCCATCATAATTAAATAGTTAAAAAATAAACTTATTATTAATTTTTATGAATTGACTGAATATTGGCTAAGTAGTCGCCATCATAATGAAATAATAAACTTATGATTTATTGTTATGAATTGACTAATTATGAGTTGTTACGAAATGATTAAATATTGGCTGAGAAATCGCCATCGTAATTAAATAATTAAAAAAATAAACTTATTATTAATTGTTATAAATTGACTGAATATGAGTTATTTCGAAATGATTAAATATTGACTGAGAAATCGCCATCATGATTTATTTAAACTTATTATATATTAGATGAATAATTAAAAAAATATAAACTTATTATTAATTGTTATGTATTGACTGAATATTGGCTGAGAAATCGCCACATAATTTATTCAAACTTAGTTTATTTAGATATAAATAATTCAAAATAAACTTATTATTAATTGTTCTAAATTGACTAAATATTGGCTAAGTAATCGCCATCATAATGAAATAATAAACTTATGATTTATTGTTATGAATTGACTAATTATGAGTTGTTACGAAATGATTAAATATTGGCTGAGAAATCGCCATCATAATTAAATAATTAAAAAATAAACTTATTATTAATTGTTATAAATTGACTGAATATGAGTTGTTACGAAATGATTAAATATTGGCTGAGAAATCGCCATCATAATTAAATAGTTAAAAAATAAACTTATTATTAATTTTTATGAATTGACTGAATATTGGCTAAGTAGTCGCCATCATAATGAAATAATAAACTTATGATTTATTGTTATGAATTGACTAATTATGAGTTGTTACGAAATGATTAAATATTGGCTGAGAAATCGCCATCGTAATTAAATAATTAAAAAATAAACTTATTATTAATTGTTATAAATTGACTGAATATGAGTTATTTCGAAATGATTAAATATTGACTGAGAAATCGCCATCATGATTTATTTAAACTTATTATATATTAGATGAATAATTAAAAAAATATAAACTTATTATTAATTGTATGTATTGACTGAATATTGGCTGAGAAATCGCCAACCTAATTTATTCAAACTTAGTTTTAGATATAAATAATTCAAAATAAACTTATTATTAATTGTTCTAAATTGACTAAATATGGCTAAGTAATCGCCATCATAATGAAATAATAAACTTATGATTTATTGTATGAATTGACTAATTATGAGTTGTTACGAAATGATTAATATTGGCTGAGAAATCGCCATCATAATTAAATAATTAAAAAATAAACTTATTATTAATTGTTATAAATTGACTGAATATGAGTTGTTACGAAATGATTAAATATTGGCTGAGAAATCGCCATCATAATTAAATAGTTAAAAATAAACTTATTATAATTTTTATGAATTGACTGAATATTGGCTAAGTAGTCGCCATCATAATGAAATAATAAACTTATGATTTATTGTTATGAATTGACTAATTATGAGTTGTTACGAAATGATTAAATATTGGCTGAGAAATCGTCATCGTAATTAAATAATTAAAAAATAAACTTATTATTAATTGTTATAATTGACTGAATATGAGTTATTTCGAAATGATTAAATATTGACTGAGAAATCGCCATCATGATTTATTTAAACTTATTATATATTAGATGAATAATTAAAAAATATAAACTTATATTAATTGTTATGTATTGACTGAATATTGGCTGAGAAATCGCCAACATAATTTATTCAAACTTAGTTTTAGATATAAATAATTCAAAAATAAACTTATTATTAATTATTCTAAATTGACTAAATATTGGCTAAGTAATCGCCATCATAATGAATAATAAACTTATGATTTATTGTTATGAATTGACTAATTATGAGTTGTTACGAAATGATTAAATATTGGCTACGAAATCGCCATCATAATTAAATAATTAAAAAATAAACTTATTATTAATTGTTATAAATTGACTAATTATGAGTTGTTACGAAATGATTAAATATTGGCTGAGAAATCGCCATCATATTTAAATAATTAAAAAATATAAACTTATTATTAATTGTTATAAATTGACTGAATATCGGCTGAGAAATCGCCAACATAATTTATTCAAACTTATTATTAGATATAAATAATTAATAAATAAACTTATTATTAATTGTTCTAAATTGACTGAATATCGGCTGAGAAATCGCCATCATAATTAAATAATTAAAAAATAAACTTATTATTAAATAGTTTATTATTAATTAGAGACATAACAATATTGTATATTATATATATGAATTAACTAAATGTGACTAAAAATCGTCATAATATTTTATTCAAACTTATTATTAGATTTAAATAATTAAAAAATATAATTATAAATTTATTATAGGAATTATTATGAATTGACTAAATATAATTGTTACGTAATGATTAATATTGGCTGAGAAATCGCCATCATAATTAAATAATTAAAAAATAAACTTATTATTAATTGTTATAAATTGACTAATTATGAGTTGTACGAAATGATTAAATATTGGCTGAGAAATCGCCATCATATTTAAATAATTAAAAAATAAACTTATCATTATATAACTTATGAAATCACCAACATGTTTATTCAAACTTATTATTAGATATATAAATAATTAATAAATAAACTTATTATTAATTGTTCTAAATTGACTGAATATCGGCTGAGAAATCGCCATCATAATTAAATAATTAAAAAATAAACTTATTATTAAATAGTTTATTATTAATTAGAGACATAACAATATTGTATATTATATATATGAATTAACTAAATGTGACTAAAAATCGTCATAATATTTTATTCAAACTTATTATTAGATTTAAATAATTAAAAAATATAATTATAAATTTATTATAGGAATTATTATGAATTGACTAAATATAATTGTTACGTAATGATTAAATATTGGCTGACGAAATCGCCATCATAATTAAATAATTAAAAAATAAACTTATTATTAATTGTTATAAATTGACTAATTATGAGTTGTTACGAAATGATTAAATATTGGCTGAGAAATCGCCATCATATTTAAATAATTAAAAAATAAACTTATCATTATATAACTTATGAAATCACCAACATGTTTATTCAAACTTATTATTAGATATATAAATAATTAATAAATAAACTTATTATTAATTGTTCTAAATTGACTGAATATCGGCTGAGAAATCGCCATCATAATTAAATAATTAAAAAATAAACTTATTATTAAATAGTTTATTATTAATTAGAGACATAACAATATTGTATATTATATATATGAATTAACTAAATGTGACTAAAAATCGTCATAATATTTTATTCAAACTTATTATTAGATTTAAATAATTAAAAAATATAATTATAAATTTATTATAGGAATTATTATGAATTGACTAAATATAATTGTTACGTAATGATTAAATATTGGCTGAGAAATCGCCATCTTAATTTGTACAACCATTTGTAATGTGAGTGTTATTATTGATAATTTTATTCTGAATAATAACAATCTCAACTCTGTAAAACACAGAGAGCAAATGGATTACACATGAAATTCTCTCCTTCATCCACTACCTCTTCCTCTTGTGAATAATAATTATCATTATCGTTATGAATAATAACATAATAATTAAAATAATAATAATTATAATTATCATTATCAATATTATGAATAATCCGAGGATTTTGAAGAGTCCCGCACCTCGGCAATAAATTGATTTCCCTCCCTCTTAAAAAAAAAAAAAAAAAAATCATTATGATTATTATTATCATTATCATTATCATTAGAATTATCATTATAATTATCATTATAATTATCATTATGGTTATCATTATGATTATCATTATCATTAGAATTATCATTATAATTATCATTATAATTATCATTATGGTTATCATTATGATTATCATTATCATTATCATTATTAATAATAATAATAATTATTATAATAATAATTATTATTATTATTAATATCATAATCATAATCCCCTCTCTCCCTCCCACTATCTCCCTCTCTCTGGCACGTAACATAACATGCGCTCAATACGTATCGTCTGACGGGGAGGGGGCGCGAAGCAGCCGGGCATATATAAACTCCGCGCGCACTCACGAGATCCAGTGTGTTCTGCACACTGACGAGTACCATGACTTATCAGTCATGGAAGCTCTCTCTCTCTCTCTCTCTCTCTCTCAAAACTCAACCCGCTCACGTTTCGCCGCGACACTTCTCGCGCGCGAAAAGATGGCCGACAAACTTGCACTTTAATTTAAATTCGGTGAGGACGAACCGAAAGTCCTGTCACGGTCACCATTTGTGACGTGGTATTCGCGTGCCCGGGTAAAATTAATTAATTTACGTAATTAAATTAACCGTTGGGCCGCGTTGCCCAATACCGTGCACACAATTAATTATTTTGTTATCGCGAACTGCGGGCTGTCGCCAGGAACACGAGTTCGCTGGGACGATCGGTGTGGAGGATTCGGGCAATCATTGCCTCGACACGAAATAAAAATTAAAGGATGTCGGCGGGAGCGGGGAGAATGAAATAAACACAATCAATTGAAATAAAATGAATAAAGCATTTATTTTAATAGTTTAATTAACAATTGGCCATCCAGGCCGTGTGCCGCGACAAAGGTTGTTTCGCGCGGGCGGAAGTATCGGGAATCAACCGGATCGAGATCCTCGCCTGCGGTTGACTTTACCCCGATCTCCGCTATTCGGGTACCGGCGTACCCGAATACACTCCCGAGGTCTCACACACACATACACTCGGGGTAATAGGGGAAACGCGCGGTAGTATATACTACACTTACCGGGGTGCGCCCCGTGGATGGCCCAGCCGATCCGTGTCCCTTTTGTCCTCCTGGGCATCGGAGGACGACGTCGGCTGCGGTGGTGGAAGGCGGCCCTGTGCCACACCAATACTTCCCGTCCTTAGCACACACACCAAATCACTCGCGGCTCACTCACGAGGATAGTCCGGGTAACCGATGGCTTTATTTACGCCTCACGCGCCTTAGCCAAAGAAACACTCTCTCGATCGGTACCGGTTTAGTTTTGTCCGCCTCGAGCGGCGGATCAGGACGTACTAAATAGGTATCTCCTAATTTTCGAAAAAGGGATGAGAGTGGGAAACACACACACACTCGTGCTCTCATCCCTACGTACCATTGCGCGCGTAATTGTACAATTGATCGACGTAAACAAATGTCGTCGGTTGGCCTTCACATACCAAAGGCTCCGACGACTTACATTTAACATAAGTTTAAATGCTTTGTTCGCCGCGAAAAGATTGTGTGACGATTTCCGTCACAATATATATATATATATATATGGGTGGTTCTCTGTGGCATCGAAGATGAAAAAAATAAATATTGCTATAACTGTGGAAATATGTTTAGAGCTATCCAGTAGTTCTCCTGAATTTTTTCAGATTTTTTCTGGGCCATTATTTTAAGTTACAGAGAGTCAAAGTTGACATTTTAGCACTTTTTTGCATTATATGCCCGTTTTCATGAATTGTTAGCTCCCAGGGGATGCATTTTTCACTAAAAACATAAGTATGACTTTTTTTGTAAAATTTCCGAACTTTTCAGTAAAAATACTTTTAAAGACATAAATGTATGCTATCACACTCTTGTAAGCCATTTAAACCTTAAATAGTGAAAATAAGCAATTCTGCTCCGGACTCTGGTAACCTAATACTGTCTAAAAGATGTCTTTTTATAGTCAGAAACTGCCTAAAATTTCCAGAGTGGGTCTAAATCATTAAGATCACTAATGGTCAAAATATCCGAGAAAAGTGCCTGAAATATTAATAGAAATGTATATTTGTTGCCTTATAACGATGAATCTAGTAGCATGATCATTGCAAAAAAATTTATGCACTTACCTTGGAATGGTAGAAAAGTATCTTCACTTATTTCAGTATCCATCTAATCCCCTGTAAGCTGCTAATAATACAAATATTATTATACAAATGTAAAAAATTAATTTTTAAACATTTATAATGCTGATTTTTTAGTTTTACACCCCTTACAAGAATTATAATACTAGTCTGAAGGATTACTATAAATATATAAACATCATTATTACAATAACTGAACATACGTATTTAATACAAAAGATATATAAATAAATCGGATATATAATTATAATGAATAATATGATAACGTGACAGTGACAAGTTTGTGAAATCTAAACAATGTATTGCTGAATAATATAATAATAATAATTATAATTATCATTATAATTATCATTATAATTATCATTATAATTATCATTATAATTATCATTATCGTTATGAATAATAACATAATAATTAAAATAATAATAATTATTATAATAATAATTATTATAATAATAATTATTATAATAATATTATTATTATTAATACACTCCCGAGGTCTCACACACACATACACTCGGGGTAATAGGGGAAACGCGCGGTAGTATATACTACACTTACCGGGGTGCGCCCCGTGGATGGCCCAGCCGATCCGTGTCCCTTTTGTCCTCCTGGGCATCGGAGGACGACGTCGGCTGCGGTGGTGGAAGGCGGCCCTGTGCCACACCAATACTTCCCGTCCTTAGCACACACACCAAATCACTCGCGGCTCACTCACGAGGATAGTCCGGGTAACCGATGGCTTTATTTACGCCTCACGCGCCTTAGCCAAAGAAACACTCTCTCGATCGGTACCGGTTTAGTTTTGTCCGCCTCGAGCGGCGGATCAGGACGTACTAAATAGGTATCTCCTAATTTTCGAAAAAAGGATGAGAGTGGGAAACACACACACACACTCGTGCTCTCATCCCTACGTACCATTGCGCGCGTAATTGTACAATTGATCGACGTAAACAAATGTCGTCGGTTGGCCTTCACATACCAAAGGCTCCGACGACTTACATTTAACATAAGTTTAAATGCTTTGTTCGCCGCGAAAAGATTGTGTGACGATTTCCGTCACAATATATATATATATATATATATGGGTGGTTCTCTGTGGCATCGAAGATGAAAAAAATAAATATTGCTATAACTGTGGAAATATGTTTTAGAGCTATCCAGTAGTTCTCCTGAATTTTTTCAGATTTTTTCTGGGCCATTATTTTAAGTTACAGAGAGTCAAAGTTGACATTTTAGCACTTTTTTGCATTATATGCCCGTTTTCATGAATTGTTAGCTCCCAGGGGATGCATTTTTCACTAAAAACATAAGTATGACTTTTTTTGTAAAATTTTCCGAACTTTTCAGTAAAAATACTTTTAAAGACATAAATGTATGCTATCACACTCTTGTAAGCCATTTAAACCTTAAATAGTGAAAATAAGCAATTCTGCTCCGGACTCTGGTAACCTAATACTGTCTAAAAGATGTCTTTTTATAGTCAGAAACTGCCTAAAAATTTCCAGAGTGGGTCTAAATCATTAAGATCACTAATGGTCAAAATATCCGAGAAAAGTGCCTGAAATATTAATAGAAATGTATATTTGTTGCCTTATAACGATGAATCTAGTAGCATGATCATTGCAAAAAAATTTATGCACTTACCTTGGAATGGTAGAAAAGTATCTTCACTTATTTCAGTATCCATCTAATCCCCTGTAAGCTGCTAATAATACAAATATTATTATACAAATGTAAAAAATTAATTTTTAAACATTTATAATGCTGATTTTTTAGTTTTACACCCCTTACAAGAATTATAATACTAGTCTGAAGGATTACTATAAATATATAAACATCATTATTACAATAACTGAACATACGTATTTAATACAAAAGATATATAAATAAATCGGATATATAATTATAATGAATAATATGATAACGTGACAGTGACAAGTTTGTGAAATCTAAACAATGTATTGCTGAATAATAATAATAATAATAATGTTGATACTTTTATAGTAATCCTTCAGATTAGTATTATAATTCTTGTAAGGGATGTAAAACTAAACATCCAGCATTATAAATGATTAAAAAATAATTTTTTATAATTTTATAATAATATTTGTATTTTTAGCAGCTTACAGGGGATTAGATGGATACTGAAACAAGTGGAGATACTTTTCTACCATTCCAAGGTAAGTGTATAAATTTTTTTGCCATGATCATGCTACTAGATTCATCGTTATAAGGCAACAAATATACATTTCTATTAATATTTCAGGCACTTTTCTCGGATATTTTGACCATTAGTGATCTTAATGATTTAGACCCACTCTGGAAATTTTTAGGCAGTTTCTGACTATAAAAAGACATCTTTTAGACAGTATTAGGTTACCAGAGTCCGGAGCAGAATTGCTTATTTTCACTATTTAAGGTTTAAATGGCTTACAAGAGTGTGATAGCATACATTTATGTCTTTAAAAGTATTTTTACTGAAAAGTTCGGAAAATTTTACAAAAAAAGTCATACTTATGTTTTTAGTGAAAAATGCATCCCCTGGGAGCTAAAAATTCATGAAGACGGGCATATAATGCAAAAAAGTGCTAAAATGTCAACTTTGACTCTCTGTAACTTAAAATAATGGCCCAGAAAAAATCTGAAAAAATTCAGGAGAACTACTGGATAGCTCTAAAACATATTTCCACAGTTATAGCAATATTTATTTTTCTCATCTTCGATGTCACAGAGAATCACCCATATATATATATATATATATATGAGCTATTTCACGTTAATCAAATGATGGAAATTTTGAATTGCATCAAATATTGAAAACAGGCTGGAAATATCTTCCAAGAAATAGAAAAAAATATAGGTGTTAAAAATAATGTGAAAAATCGAAATTTTTCAATTTTTAAAAAAAATTACTATTTTTAAAGACATCTATCTCAAAATCTATTGATTTTTTTGAAAAAACATTATATATAACTTTTGTTTGAAATAATCTTAAGAACAAATCTACCTACGTTACAATTCTTAATTTTGAAACTCGAAGAGATAGGACCCCCGGAAATATTGATTATCAAAAAGAAGCGACCACGCCACAATTGACTTTGATCTAACACCGCTCAAATGATCACATTTTTCAAGAGTTTTCGAATGGCGGTGGTTAAATTATTGGCCAAGATCGCTGGAGAAAGTTATGCCTCGTAAACCTCATAAAATGACTAATTTTCATGTAGTTTAACTCTGGAAAAATGTAATCTTTTGAGCGGTGTTAGATCAAAATCAAATGTGGCGTGGTCGCCTTTTTGATAATCAAATTTTTCTTATATTTCCTAGTGTCCTATCTCTTCGAGATTTCGAAATTAAGAATTGTAACCCGGGTAGATAAGTACTTAACATTATTTTGCACAAAAGTTGTATGTAAAGTTTTTTCAAAAAAATCAATAGATTTTGAGATAAATGTCTGTAAAAATAGCAATTTTTTAAAAAATTGAAAAATTTTCATTTTTTATGGTGGAATAACTTTTAATCAAATTATTTTTAACACCTAAAAATTTTTTTCACCACACGTAGACCGAAAGTACCGCATTCCCTCCCGGCACCGAAAGTAAAATGTGTTATTTTCGGCTAGGGTGTCAAATTACATGTGCTACGGACTGACCAATGCTTTACCTCCCAAGGTGTGTAATATACTATTTCTGTTTTCTGGAAGATATTTCCAGCCTGTTCTCAAAATTTGGTGCGATTGAAAATTTTCATCATATCACTTTACGTGAAATAGTCCATGTATATATATATATATATATAATTTTAAATTTGGGGTTTATGGCGTCCATGACTGAGAGGGAAGATACGTACTTTAGTTCGAGGAAGAGAGACCTTCGGGTTATGACGCCAGGGCTCCATAATCCGCCCACCCCCAACCAGTAGTGGGAAGCAGACAGAAGATCCAAATTTAACATGTTGGGCGTCATAAACCCCTATTGGGAAGTTTAAATATATATATATATATATATATATATATATATATATATATGGATCATTCCAATACTTTTTTGTAAATCGGTCCGAGGGGGGGGGTCAACCAATCGGGCTAAAAATTTAGTATGTTACTATCCTATAAAAAAATGTAGGTGAGCCAAAATTGTAGCCTTCTGAATCAATTAAGGACGTAGGTATGCGATTTTACACATTCAAAAATAGGCTATTTTTCATCATTTTTTAACATTTTTCAAAGTAGCACCAAAATTCGAGAAATAAGTAGTTTTTGATCCAGTCCAGGGCATAGTCTTCGTATTACTATAGACTTTTAATCTAGCTATATAGAATACAATTGATTTGTGAACAAGAATTTTGACACAGCTAAATATAAACACTTGTTTTTTCAAATTTTGCACATATTCTAAATGCTACCAAATTAACAGTTTTTGATATTTTTAAAAAAATCCAACGCGGATTTGTATCGGTATAAGCTTTCTTTCTGTTCCAGGTTTACTATAAAAAGTTAATTTGGCTTAAAGTTATGCTTATTTAAATTTGACCTAAAATGCAAAAAAACACGTTTTCTGGTATTTTCTAATGCTCACAACGTCGGTCTACCTAAATTTTTTTTTACCAAAATTTGGGTGAAACTCTGTTTTTGTAATTAGAAAATGATACCGTAGTTACTGCAATGTATATTTGACCTTGGTACACGTTTATTAACGTTTGAAAATATTTTTTTTTCATTCTTGCGCAAGACTTATCGGATTACTGCAAGGTCTAAAATGTCCTGTATTTTGAGTGTTATCACAGGTAACATCCATACTATAGGTAACTTTTAAACTTAATAGAAATATAGTTTAAAGAAATTTTTATTTTTATTTTTTTATAACAATTTTTGGCCTACTTTCGCTATTTTACTAGTTTTTGTACATTTTTATACTAAGCAGGCCATCATGGATACATATAATAATAATACTAATGCAGAAGGCACGTGCTAAAAGATTCGTACAAACAATATAATTTAAATATTATTTAATTTAAAAGTTATAAATAATTATGAAAACATCAGTAAATAATGCTTTATACAAAATTATGATTAATTGATTGTTAGAAAGAATAAAAATTTCTTTTAATTATAATACCGTGTTAATTTTGAAAGTCACCTGTAATATTGACATGTTATTATAAAATACGAGGTTTATTTTAGACCTGCAGTAATATGTTTAAGTTTTGACACTTTTTACAATTCCATAAAATTAGTTTTTGTACAAAAATCCCAAAATCTGTTGTGCCAATTTAAAAAATGTAAATACACAATTTGTTTGTCACGCAATCACAAACCTTTTTGCTATTGTACAAATGACAAGTTTTTCGACGCATTGTAATGATAAATGTACAAAAACTAGTAAAATTGCGAAAACAGGCCAAAAATTGTTATAAAAAAAATAAATAAAAATTTCTTTAAACTATATTCCTATTAGTTTTAAAAGTTAAATAGTTACACTTACAAACAATTTATTTAGACCGATAAATTGCCACCAGGTTATGCCGCGCTGTGTCGCGTTCTTTCGTTCCTATAGGTGGCGCTAGTTACTTGGTTTGGTCCAAACTACCCAATTTCCAAGTAACGTTGGTCGGTCTATCGATTCCGTTCGAAAACCCACCAAATTTCCTATTTGTGCGACCTTTTTCTAGTGGCGCCTCCTATGTTCGACCAGGAACCAACTTCCTGTATCTACTACTAAGTAATCGAGACGAGAAACATAAAAATAATTTTATTTGTTATTGTTGGAGTTTTATAAATAACCAGAACAGAGTTCAATAAAAGATATTTATTTATATACGTTGTATCTGTAATACAAGTAACTCGTCTATCTCTCTTCTAATCAAAAGAACGAACAAGCAGCGAACCGTTCGTCACGACAGTTATCGACGAAGTGAAGACTGAGAGCCGAGCCGAAAAGGAGTAGCTCGGTTAGTTATGCTACTGTAGCACAGGGTGCGGTAGTGAAGGAGAGAAGTCGAAGTGGACGTATATTCTAACACTCCCTCCCGGCCACTGGTCGATTTCTCTCGTCATTGATCGATCACATCTTCATTTAGTACCTATAACAAAGAGAGCAACAACAATTAATAAATTAATTATAATTACATTATTCATAATCACATCTATTTAATGTTCATAATCTCATCCAATAAATGTTTATGTGTGTCAACCGGTAAAGGTTTTGTAAAAATGTCAGCTATTTGATCTTTGGATTTGATCCACTCTATTACAATCCACTTTCTCTTAACGCATTCTTTGACATAATGCTCTTTAACTTCAGTCATATGCCTCAACTTATTACCGCCATTAGTCTCAGCACTTGCAGCAGCAGCTTTATTATCACACCAAAGCGTCATTGGCCAAAAAGATTCTGTTAGTATTAAAGTCAATGAATTTCTCATAGAAATCATTTCTTGACTCGTCTCGCTCATCGCAACATATTCTGCTTGACAAGTAGATAATGACACGTATGACTGTTTATGTGTACGCCAATTTATCGAGTCTCCGTACAGTTTAATTACATATCCGCACGTCGTTAGAGAATTCTTGCAATCAGCAAAACTCGCATCTGAATAAGCTTCCATATTATTCTTTTCACCTAAGTATCGTAAGCTTAAATTAATTGTGCCTTTCAAATATCTAAAAACCCTCTTTACCATTTTCCAATCATCTTCAGTAGGGTTGATTTGATGCCTGCTTAACACGTTTACAGCATATGAAATATCTGGTCGAGTAGCTCCAGCCAAATATAACAAGCTACCTACAGCTTCTCTATATTTCGTAGTCTCACTGTTTACAAATTTATAAGTATATACATTGTCTCCATCATTCTCTCGCATCTTTCTGTTTCTGTTAGCTACTTGTGTTGTGATCATAGGTGTTCTTTGTGCATGTGACTCATCAAAATTAAATCTTTTCAAGATTTTCTCCACATATTTTCCTTGGTTTAACTCTATAATTTTATTTTTCCTATCTCGTTTAATTAAAATGCCAAGAAATTCTTTAGGTTCACCCATAATGTTCATTTCAAATTCTTCACTAAGTCTGATTTTTACTTCATTCATTTTATTATTATCATTACTTGCAAGAAGTATGTCATCCACATACAAAAGCAAAATTAAAATTTTATTTTTATTTCGCCAAATAAACATACATGGTTCCAAATCGGAATTCCTTAAATTAAGACTAAGTGCCACTTCAGTGAATTTATCGTTCCATCTCTTGGGACTAATTCGCAATCCATACAAAGCACGTTCAATTTTGCATACTTTATCTCTTCTCTCATCATCAGTATGACAAGTGCCTTCAGGTATCTCCATGTAGATTTCCTCATCTATAATTCCATTTAAAAATGCTGTCTTCACATCTAGTTGACACACATCTAAATCATGTTTATTTATAATAGCTATAACTGACCGCACTAGAGGCAATCTTGACACAGGAGCATAAGTTTCTTTTAACTCATAAAAGTTTTTGTCCTTAAATCCACGGATAACCAATCTGGCTTTATATCTACAATCACCGTTCGATTCCACTTTTCTTTTAAATACCCATCTCGAATCTATAATGTTAGGTCTTTTACCATCGCTTGTCATTATTGGTCGATCTATAATTTTCCACACTTCATTTTTATGCATTGATTTTAGTTCTTCATTAACTGCTTGTTGCCAAAGAATTCTTTCTTCACTTTTCATCGCATCTCTATAGTTAATTGGATCTGCATTCACTTTAGCGAGTAAAGTATGATATGCCTCATCATTATTTAAGATTATATCTTTAAAATCATCAGATTCACTTGTTTGTTCATTTATTATGTCGTTTTTCGCTTCATTAATATTAGTAATTTTTCTGGGTCTACCTCTTTTCCTTTTGCATTCTCCCTCCGGTTTTAAATATTCTTCTGATTTATTTTCGTTTGTTTTGAATTCAATGAACCATTTATCTTTGTTAATCTTATCTTGTACCGGTGGAAAATCTTTAATCTCATCCTTTTCATATTTGTCTCCGTAGACCAATTTTTCATTAAATCGGGCATTTCTGCTTTCGTAATATTTTCCTTCATCTGGCTTTAGAAATTGGTAACCTGTAGGAGTGTAACCTACAAAAATAACTCGTCTTCCTTCACATCTGAATTTTGAACCAATTTTCCTTTGGACCTTTATATATGCAACACATCCAAATCGTTTAATTTGATTTATGTCGAAGCTGTGATGAGGAGCAAATTTTTCCAATGGAGTAATCATATTATTTGATTTATGTGGTGTACGATTATAAGCATAGACCGCAGTAGTCAAGGCTAAATCCCACATACTTTCAGGTAATCTTGAATCATACATATATGCTCTGATCTTCTTTTGTAAGGTTTGATTTAGACGCTCAGAAACACCATTATGTTCAGGTGTGTCTGGACAGGCCAACTGTAGCTCTGCTCCTAATTTCTTCAAAACCTCTACAGTATAACCTCCTGTATACTCTGTACCCTGATCAGTACATAAATAACACATTTTTGCATTATAACCCAAAAGATTACGTGCACTTCTTACAAACATTTCGAGATAAAAACCAGTTTCGTCTTTAGATTTCATCGGGTAACACATCGTGAGTCTCGAAAAGTCATCAGTGAATGTAGAAATAAATCTGTAACCTTTCGGATGCGAAGCTGGAGAGATTGGACCCATCAAATCTGAATGAATAATCTGCAATGGTGCAGTTGCTCTTCTTCGTGTTGATTTAAAGGAAAGTTTATTAAATTTCGAGATTTGGCATACATCACAATCAAGTAAAGACTCATCGAATATCGCATCATTTAATTGTTTATTTTCAGGAAATTTTCTCTGTAAAGCTTTTAGATATGCGACTGAGGCATGTCCAAAACGTACATGCCACAGCAAGGCTTTATTGTTGTCTAGGAACTTTTTATATGTACTTACAAATGGTGATTTTTTATCGGGGATTTCTGTAATTGGTAACTCATCGATATCATGGAATTGTCGATCCCATATTGTCGTGTCAAAGTTAGATTGTTCATACATATTTTCTTTCTTTTCTATCACACCTATTACCGTTTTGCTATTTAAATTCAAATTTTTCTCATCTCTCCCTCCGAAGTTTTCAATTTTGACCGATTCATTTGAAATTTGCATCTCATTTGTTTTAGGAATTTTAGTCTCATCAATTTCGCTTACTTCATTATTTATTTTAGAGTTTTCTAATAGTTTTTCTTTGGCTACTACACTACGTGTAAAATGCTTTTTCACATCTGTACTCTTCTCAATTAAATTTGCAAATATTCGTTTATTAATTAATACAGAAGAATTGTCGTTAGTCTCATCGCATTTATTTGTTTCTAGTTCGATTACCCAGTAAGGTCTTTTATACACACCGGTAATAAACAACTCGTTTGATGTTGGATCAAAAATATCTATTTTCTCATCGTCTAGATAAATTCCAAGACCCATCTCAGCAAATTTTCTTAGTGACAATAAATTTTCTGTAATCGCGTCTGCATAAACTACTTTATCAATATTAAATAATTTACCATTTTCTAACCGTATTTGAACATTACCCACGCCCTTAGTTTTAAGATCCGCTTTCGTATCATTATTAGCGCATTTTATTATACCCTCGTCATTCTCATCAAATGATTTAAAGATAATTTTTGATTTTGTCAAGTGTTCGGTTGCACCGGAATCTGCTAAAAATTTAGTTACAAACTGACCTCCGTTCGCGTCTGATTTATCATTAGTTAAAAACTCAGCATTTGCAGTGAATACATTTGTGTCAAAATTTTGCTTACCTTTATCATTATTTTTATTCGAGGAGTGACTATTCCCTTGTTGCTTCGCGTTATTGTTAGACTTGTCACCGTTTCCTCGTTCATTGCCATTATTTTTTCCACGTTTAAAGTTTTTGTAATTATTCGACTTTTTGTTATTATAATTGTTTCTCATCCGTTTAATTTTTCCATAATTTGAGTTCTCATCATTGTTTTTGCGTTTTAAATTTTTACTATTATGACTATTCGATCCACGTGAATAATTATTGTTTCTAAAGTACCTGTTATTTCCTCTTTGATTGGAATCTCTTCTGTAATTGCCAGAGTTGGTACAATCAGGAGCTTTGTGTCCAAATTTGTCGCATCGGTAGCATTTTAATCCTTTCCCTTTATTTGGACAGTTTGCTCCAATATGTCCAAAGTCATGACATTCATAGCACCGTCGAGTCTCTTGGGTTAGATTCGCAGCTCTCACATCAGTTTTGTTCCCATCCAATTGTTTCCGTGTTGCCTCATCCTGTATAACAATCAATTTTAATTGTTCATAGGAAACACCTTTATTATGAACATTATTAGAGACATATTCGATTGTTTGAACTTGTGGTACTGAGACCATCACAGCATTGTAGAAGGCATCCCGTTTTTCATTTTCAGTTAAAGGAATAGCTGCCGGAGAATTTTCGTAGTTTCTAATCACTTCTTCGAAACTTTCGCAAAATTCACCAGCAGTAGTTTTTCCAATAATATATTGCATAGTATACAACTGTTTCCGTACAGAATGAGAAGTTAAGTTAATTTCACATTGTTTTATTTCTTTTAATTTATCTAAAATTTCGATTGGATCTTGAAGGTGTAATACCCTAGAGTGGTAATTTTGATCTAAATGATTTATTAAAATGTCGCGAACTTTATATTTGTTTTCAATTTTAGTTTTCTCATCTAAGTTAGATTTTTCTACGCTCTCATCTATAACGTATAATAAACCACATGTTCTTAATTCAGATGATAAATAGTCGTAAAAATGTTCAAATTTTAAACTATTATTCAATTTGTAATCGCGTCTAATTCCCGAATTTTTATTAACAATTTCAAATTTTAATGTTTCTTTCACATCTTCAATATTACAAATATTTTGTTCATTACTTTTATTTGTTTTTGTAAATTTCAGTTTTTCTACCTGTTCTTTAATTATTTGCATATCTTTTCTTAAATTAGAAATTGGTGAATCAGAGTGTACCTGTGATTCCTCGTCTTCGTCTTGTGATCTCGTAGATTCATTTACGATTTGATCAAGTTGTTCCCATCTTTCAGACCACTCACTTCTTTGCCTTTTCAGATCGCTTTGCAAATTATCCAGAAATTCCTTATGCTCTTTTCTCTCATCTTGCAACTCATCCATAGCATAATTTATTTTCGTGTATATGTTTTTGATATGCTCAATCGAATTTTGGAAGCTGTTGACAGCTGTACCCAATTGACTCATGGTTTCATTACAGACAGATGTTAATTTCTGTATAGCTTCAGTTATTGCTGTTATTTTTCGATCAATATCCAAATTTTTGTCAGCATCGCTATTTTCAACTTTGTTTATAGAATTATCATTTTTCAAATTCAATAAAGAAGATATGTATTCTTGTTTAAAATGAACTTTGACGTTCTCAGTGACTTTAGGCTTATCAATCGTGTTATCTCTTCTCAAGACATCGACATTTTTAAACATTTCACCTCCCTCTTCTTTATTGCCGGCCACGTCTTTCTCCTCATTCACCTCTTCATTATTTTCTTTATCGTTTTCAATTTCATTATTTCCATTCGCATCAATTTTTGTTGTCGAGTCACTCCCTGGTAGAGTTGGCGTGTAATATGAACATTGGTCTGTAGATTTGTCTTTCATCCAGTCGACCACACATTGCCACTCTTCGTCCAAAAACATTCTTTTCTCTGTGGAAAATGTTAATTTATAAATAAACTTGTATAGTTATTGGACGATTATCTAAAAGTAAGTAAACCGAATATCAAGTATAACTAACTTCAAGATGACTAGACACACGATAGATTCGTACTGCAAAACCTTCGTATGCCCGTCTGTCTGATGGGCGGTCTGTTACTGAACAACAAGCACACACCTACCCCAGACACTTCAGGGTTAAAGTTATTAAATGAGTCAGAAATTAACATCGATAGGTTATAAACATTTGACAGGTTATGTTATTTGCATCGCATAATTCACGAGTTTAGAGAGGTTAAACATGTAAGTACTTATTTAATGTGCAGGCGTCCCCGCAATAGTACTCTCTCTCTCTCTCTCTCTCTCTCTGTGTGCGCACATTAAAAGAAATAAACCAACAATCACGTCTCACATCGTTTATATTCAATGAACTATGCTCGCCAAAATAACAGCACTGAATAAATTGTTACCTGTTCTATAACCCTCGCCCGACTCAGGTATGATGAATAACGATTGGCCTTCAATTCTCATCAGCAATTTTTCATCTTCATGCATCTCACTTAATTTGAACATTTGATTTACACGATCCCAAATCGTGTTCAAAGTAGCTGTGAATACATTCAAATTAATTACTTTCAATTTTTAAATTAATAAAAAAATATAAAAATGTTCAGTATTTTTAAATTTAAATCCGAATTTATTAACAAAATAAATTTAGTATTGAATATATTAATTTAACCAAACAAGATGTAATTTTTTAAAGAAAAACTTTAATAGTAATAGTATAATAGTAATATTTTAAAAAGATATAAAATATTACTCGTCATTGTTCGAAAATAACAACTGTCTGCATAACATTGAGCATCTTTAGTATACGATGTTTACATTCTTTCCAAGAATAGCCAAAACGTAAATGTGATCGAAGGGGCGCACACGCCTAAAAACACGGACCGATAACAAACGCATCGAGATCGGTAAGGAGAGAGCGCGCACAACACACATCGCGCGTCTTCACCGGTTCACGACAGTCAGGCTTCCCTTTTTCCCCTCTTCTTTCAGCCGTCTGTACTCTCTCCTACATGTATCGGCCGGCGTTGCGCGCTCTGCCGTTTTTGCATCGAATTCTGAGAAAAAGGCCAATACAGCTTTTTACGATTTTCACGTTTTGATAATCACAATTAACAAACACCGCATTTATAATTTTATGATGTGTAATATAATTTCTTAACACATACAATTTACTTAATTAACTTTCAACGAGTATCGACACATCTATACACTCGCAATTTGTAAATCAAAAACCGCCATCTTTCAGTTTTCCATGAAGAAGAAACAAAAACATTTAAGCGAGTTTTACCTGCCGTTTGTCTGTTGATTTATATTTGATTTGTGTTGTCTTTTTAGTACTGAATTAAATCAGCTTACCTTTCGTATCCTGCTCATCTCGTTTCTTGTTTAACTCCATTCTTTCTGTACTCACACAATTTCACAATTGTAAAAGAAAAATCGTATCCGCGGTGGAAGCGTAAGGCACTATACCGCTGGTCCCTTAACCTGTTGGAGTTTTATAAATAACCAGAACAGAGTTCAATAAAAGATATTTATTTATATACGTTGTATCTGTAATACAAGTAACTCGTCTATCTCTCTTCTAATCAAAAGAACGAACAAGCAGCGAACCGTTCGTCACGACAGTTATCGACGAAGTGAAGACTGAGAGCCGAGCCGAAAAGGAGTAGCTCGGTTAGTTATGCTACTGTAGCACAGGGTGCGGTAGTGAAGGAGAGAAGTCGAAGTGGACGTATATTCTAACAGTTATCATAAAATATTTTATTTGTTTATAACAATTCTATTTGTTAATAAACAAATCCCGCCTCGAGGGGGAACGAAAGAGTACCGAAATATACTTCACAATTTCGAAACGCGACTGCTGACCTCGTTATTGATCGCGAGTTATCCAATTGTTAATTAACAATATTATTAACAATTGAACAACTATATCGTGCTTGTTGATTTTTCCGATGTCCTGTATCCCAACTCTACACGTATTGGGCGCCAGTTGTAACGGGGTGGGTACTGGGGATATGTAAGGCCCACGGTTAGGCCCAATTTGTCCCAACTTACCAACCTTAAGTGTGCAGTCCCACGATGCGGCCGGGAATCACTTTGATTCCCGTGCAATGCTGTTAACAACGTCAAACACCTCGTTTGACTTAGATATCGAGTGTTGGGCCCTATGCCCGAAATTGCCAACTAGAATAAATACCGGAGAGGGCGGTATTCGTAGGATAGGACAGTAACCGGTAAAACACTATCAACAATTGATATCTTTCGTTAATCGGCGAGAAAGATTGTCTCGCCGAGTCAATTTATTAAATTAACAATTAAATATTAATAAATAAACAATAAAGTAACGTTAACAATTTACGGGGAGTCGTACCGATGACTACCCCCGAGGTCAGCGCGAAAACAGTTAGTTAAAATCTATTTAACTACAAAGTTACGAGCAATTGATCCGGGAATGATCGGCTGCTTAACCTGATGGCATACGTCACACCGCGTGACGTATGTATCTTTGACGTAGGGAGCTCTGACGTAGAAGCTTCCAACGTCACGCGCGCCTTCTCTCGTGAAGTGGCTCCCGCGAACCACCGTTCTGTGTACCCGGGCAGGAATTGTCACGAGAGGGGGAAAAAGAGGAACGCTTCCTCACCTGGACCGTACCAGGTAAATCAGGACCCGAAATATTAGGTAGACACGCGGGTCTAAGCGTGATGCACCACTTACCGCGTATCTAAATATCTCGCCTCGGCGGGAAACGACTAGGCAACGGAGAGATAGCTAGTCCTCGTGCTTATCTCTCTCTCTCTCACTCCAACGGTCGGGAAGGCGGTCGACTCTTGGCTTCCTTCTCTCACTCCCTGTGGGACGTGCTGCTCCGCACGCCGACGTGGAGATTGGTGGGGAGAAAACCTCACACCCACACACCAGATGCACCAGTCTTTCTATACACTCTTTATCACGTAAAGAATCTTTCACCACGGTAGTCAACACGTTGTTCAACGTTCGTCAACGCGCGCAAACTCTCTCTCGTTACTCTCCCCGCGCCCGATACTCGCGCGCGTTTCCTGCGCGCGCATCAATCTCGATACTCTTTTCGGTTACTCACCTGATCGGTAACTCGCTTACCGTTATAATAGCTAGATTAAAAGTCTATAGTAATACGAAGACTTTGCCCTGGACTGGATAAAAAAATACTAATTTCTCGAATTTTGGTGCTACTTTGAAAAATGTTAAAAAATGATAAAAATAGCCTATTTTTGAATGTTTAAAATCGCATATCTACGTCCTTAATTGATTTAGAAGGCTACAATTTTGGCTCACTTACTTTTTTTATAGGATAGTAACATACTAAATTTTTAGCCCGATTGGTTGACCCCCCCCCCCCCCGGACCGATATACAAAAAAGTATTGGAATAACCCATATATATATATATATATATATATATATATATATATGAATGAATATTACCATATCTGTGGGAATATATTTATGAGGTGTCGATTAATTCCCCGGAATTTTTTCATTATTTGGGGCCATTAATTTAGGTCACAGAGAGTCATAGTTGACATTTTAGCTCATTTAATTAATTTGCAGCTCCCAGGGGATAAATATAGTACATAAATGTGAGTTTTTTTGTAAAATTTTCTGAATTCTTGAATAAAAATACTTTTAAATTCATAATTTGCTGTCACACTCTTGTAAACCATCTAAACCTTAAATAGTGAACTTTAGCAATTCTGCTCCGGACTCTGAAAACCAAATATTGTCTAAAAGATGTCTTTTTATAGACAGAAACTGCCTATAAATTTCCAATGTGGGTCTAAATTATTAAAACCACTTCTGATTAAAATATTTGGGAAAAATGCCCGAAATATCAATAGAAATGTATATTTGTTGCCTTATAAGGATGAATCTGTTAGGATGATTATTGCTAAAAAATCGTGTAGGTAGCTTAGAGTGGTAGAAAGGCAACATCCCTTTTTTAATTTTTAATTAATAATTAATTTTAAATCATTAATAATACTGGATTTTTAGTTTTACAACCCATGTAAGAATTATAATACTACTAGAGGCCTGCGATGGCTCGGTCGGTACGGCGGCGGGCTCCTAATCTGGAGGTCCCAGTTCGATTCCCGGCCCCGGCCGATTGATACAAGCACCACTGGCGAATGTATTTTCAACAAATGCTTTCTTCACCAAAACATCGTATGACCTCCGTCGCTGATTAGCACCGGTTTGGGAGCATAAAAAGAGCAACGTTAAAATAATAAAAAAAATTATAATACTAATTTGAAGCATTACTATAAAATTATCAATATTATTATTATTATTATTATTTTTATTATTCAACAATACATTGTTTGAATTTTACAAACTTATCACTGTCAATTAATCACATTAATCATTATAATCTCAGATCTGATTTATAAATATATTTTTTTGTATTAAATATGTATCTATAGTTATTACAATAGTAATGTTGATACATTTATAGTAATCCTTCAGAATTAGAATCGTAATTCTTATTGTGGTTATAAAATTAAAAAATCCAGTATTATAAATGTTTAAAAATAAATTTTTTATAATTATATAATAATGTTTGTATTTTTAACAACTCACAGGAGATTATATTAATATTGAAAAAAGTGGACATGCTTTTTTACTAAGGTAAATGCATGAATTTTTTTGGAATGATCATCCTAACAGATTCATCGTTATAAGGCAAAAAATATACACTTCTATTAATATTTCGAGTATTTTTCTCAGATATTTTAATCACAAGTAGTTTGAATAATTTCGACTCACTCTGGAAATTCATAGGTAGTTACTGGCTATAAAAACACATCTTTTAGATAGTATATGGTTTTCAGAGTTCGGAGCAGAATTGCTGATTTTCACTATTTAAGGTTTAAATGACTTACAAGAGTGTGACAGCATATAATGAATTTAAAAGTATTTTTATTAAAAAATTCAGGAAATTTTACAAAAAAACTCATATTTATGCATATAGTGATAAATGCATCCCCTGGGAGCTACAAATTCATGAAAATGAGCATATAATGCACTCTCTGACCACTAAAATAATGGCCCCAAAAAATGAAAAAATTCAGGAGAATTAATGGACACCTCAAAAACATATTTCCACAGTTATCGCAATAATCATTTTTTTCATCTTCAATTTCACAGAGAAACAGCCATATATATATTACATATTTCCCTTGGGAAGTTTGTGTAGCCCGATATAATAAATTTGGATTTTCTATCTGCTTCTCAACACTGGCAGGGGGTGTGGGGTTTATGCAGCCGGGCTGCTAAATCCAAACTTCTCTTTCGCACTTTGTATACTACGCATCTTCCCTCTCTTTCTTGGGCTGCATAATCCCCCATTAGGAGAAATATTACATATATATACCCAGATATATATATATATATATATAGATTTTTATCTGGGGCATAATTGTCAACTATGACCCCCCTGCTGTTAAAAATTTGGAGTTAGGTAGACATTTGTGCTTCAGACATTTGTGTTCAGTGTCTAAAATTGAACATTTGCTTATTTCATTTTTAATGCAGAATTAACGTTATGACAATATTTTAAAAAGGTCATTCAAATACAAATGTGATAATGACGTTGACTTTAAGTCCACTTTTCAAGTTCACGTAAAGGTCACATATATTCTTAATGAAAACAACTGTTTTTGTTAATGTAATGAATCGAATCATATGTTTCTTGCCATCTCTTTGAAATAAGTTATATTTGATACATTATTTTTACAATTCGTCCAACCGTTCGATGATATTTTCATATACACCCAGAAATATAGGAATCGCTGTTCTTACGCAACTTACGCAAGCAAAGCGAGCGTCTTTCGCTAGTTATTATTAACATTTCACGTTATTAATTTATTTATTCATTATTAAATGTATAACATTAACTTTCTGTATTTCCGAATATTTTTAATAGTATTTTTTTTTTTTGTTATTTAACGTCGCTCTATTTATGCTGCCAGGGCTAATCAGCGACGGAGGTGAACGGTGTGTCTGTAAACAAAGCACATGTAGTTGAAACAGTGGTGCTTGTGTCCATCGGAAGATATCATCGGTCACTGTAATTAGTCTAATAATTACAGTTTCCTGTCCTCCCGATGAAACCACCGCGATCCTCTTTACACCTTCGCGTCCCTATAGTTCAGATGCCCGTGCCTCTTATGCACTGACAAGTGCACGAAACGCACGCGCACCTGAACTGGCGTCACATTATGGTGACACGCCGAGCCACTGAGTCGCGGTGTTCGAAAAAAGCACATGAAAAAATTTTCAGAGGTACACGTCTGGGATCGAACCCACGACACTCGGTGTGAGAGTCGGGAGCTCTACCCATGAGCCACCGCGGCTCTTTTAATAGTATTTTAAAAAACACCTTCTACCAAGGTGTATCTAAATTTGCAAGTATGCTATAATTCCAATCACACTTCTGTAATTGCTATCTTAGTTTATATTAATTCCTTATAACGCCTGTAACGTGTGTACATCGTTACAGTGGTTAATAATAAAATTTGTTTTTGTCTAAACATATCAATTGCCGAATCTTATTTATTATTCTATATGATATGAATAGATACGATTGATTCAAAAACTAGCGGTAGTTCAAGTATTAATTTATTTAACAGCAATAAAGAGAAATTTTTGTCTTATTAGTTTTGGAGAAATTAATGTCGCACAAATAAATATTTCCTTATACGTGAATATATAAAAAACGAATATTCGTAAAATTACGAAAAATATTCGTAACACGTGCGTTAGAAAGTTCCATCCGGTGTGACAAAAAAACACCAAACTTGGTTATTTGTTACCACACTCGGTTGTAACTTTTTATGCATTTGTTAACAAATATACTATTATTATAAATACTATCGTTTATTTATTGCAGTGAGACTGTTCTGAAAAAATATTATTTTTCAACAGAAATACTCGTCGATTTTATTTTGATTTCAGTACTTTCTAGTGCAACAGCTTTTTATAAAGTAAGATAGCATTTGCAGAAGTCTGAATCAAATGACACGATAATTGCAAATGTTTACATCTTCATAGAAGGTCCTTTTAATATTGAATGATTGGATTAATGTATTACAAAAGATAAGAGTATAAAATAAACAAATAATGTAGTAAGGTACATAATGTAGGGCAATACATAATACAATTAATAAACAATACAATATTTATGAAAGTAAAAATCGAGAGGCTAGTTAGCTGTATATATGGCTTACGCACCATTACAGTTGCGCCAGGCGCGATCGCGTCTTTTGATCGATCTACTGTATATTTCAAGTATGTTTATTATAATATGTAACGGTGTGCTTGCCTAGGGGAAAAATCATCGAGTTGCCTGTCTTATAACCACATAGTTCGTGGCGTACAAACCTGACTAGTAACGCCGACTTGGTATTTCGTACTCGATGATTTAAACAGAACATATATCTATATATATGATGTTTACAAATATTTCCCGCGTAGCGGCTGCGGTTACCTGTCCGCACACTTCGTACTTCGTTTTCCAATAACGACAGGTAAAACAATAATCTTTCCTGAAATGGACCGCGGAAAGAAAATAATATGTGAGTTCGCGTGAGCCCGTATACTTACATACGGCTCAGAGGATAACGGAGGAATAACTACATGCGACGGTTTTCAATATATAAATCAACACGATTTGAGATGCAATTAAATATGATCAAATTTATTATATCAAACGTAATATGTATTATACACAATACAATTATTGTTCGAGGTCTACGCACGCACGAGAGTTGAGTCGAATCGTCGGTTCAACGCGGGGTGAAAGAGGGGCACGCGAACTAACTTTATTAACTATGAATAACCACTATATAATACAATCGCTGTAAATATCGCTCGCACGAGAAGTGGCACCACTTACTTTTTATTATCCTCGAATCACAGAGAAACCAACAAGAAGAGACAGCTTTCTTTCTTTCTCTCTCCTTTACTCGCTTACGAATATCCGTTCTGGAGACTGGATAACTTCTCGACCGCCGAATAATTCGCGTCGTGCGTCTAGTAAATAACGACAATAAAAACTGTCACACGGAAAAACTCTCGGAAAAAATATCGTGTAAGTCGGGACGTTTACAGCCGCACGTGTCGTCGCGATCTCTCACCTTCGTACCGGTCATCCTGCGCGCGCAACCGCTCTCTCACGAATTGCCGATTTTCGTTGCGCGAGCATCGGCCGTTCGAGTCATTGGCTATATCTATACATATATATATAGTGCTTATAATTACCTACCGAAAATAAAATAACAAATGTAGTAAGGTACATAATGTAGGGCAATACATAATACAATTAATAAACAATACAATATTTATGAAAGTAAAAATCGAGAGGCTAGTTAGCTGTATATATGGCTTACGCACCATTACAGTTGCGCCAGGCGCGATCGCGTCTTTGATCGATCTACTGTATATTTCAAGTATGTTTATTATAATATGTAACGGTGTGCTTGCCTAGGGGAAAAATCATCGAGTTGCCTGTCTTATAACCACATAGTTCGTGGCGTACAAACCTGACTAGTAACGCCGACTTGGTATTTCGTACTCGATGATTTAAACAGAACATATATGAGCAAATCCACGGAACCTTTGATTTTCATTTGAAAAATTTTTTTTTTTTTTTTTGAGAGGCACATTGATTTTAATGGAGATTTCTACTTCTTTAGAGGTTAAATAGTAGAAAAATATGAGGGCCCCTATTTCTTTTCAAGACTTATCTAAGAAATTAACGATTAAAATATTAATGAGGGGTATCATAGGGTAAATTATAAAAAATCACTTCGTAAATAAACAGAACATTTTTTATTCTATAATTTATGAATATAACAACATAATTAAGTCTCTTATTTAACAAAAATTGAAATATCTAACAACAATTTTTCATATAAAAGGATGTTTTCAAGTGCCGTTACAGTACTGTAATTTTCTTTTCCTAGTAACAATGGTTTTTTTTGTTTGAGTACTTGTAACAGGAATTTCATTTTTTGCTCCATAAATCTTCCAACTTGAAGGTTTCAATTGGTAATGAGTACATGGCAAATTATTTGAAACATTCATTACATGATAAATAATTTTCTTTTCGCATACTTCTCTTTAATGGTAAACAAACTACTTGCGTAAGGCTGACTGAATGATATGTGTGTGTATGTGTGCGCGCGCGCGGGTGTGTGTGTGTGTGTGTGTGTGTGTGTGTGTGTGTGTGTGTGTGTGTGTGTGTGTGTGCGTGTGTGTGCGTGTGTGTGTGTGTGTGTGTGTGTGTGTGTGTGTGCGTATTTATATTAGCTTTTCTGTTGAAATAACCTATTTCGTATAGTCAATTTGAACTTCAGTTCAAAGGTATAAAATTTTATACTTTTATACAGCTTATATTATCTAAATTAACAAAAAATTCAATTGAGGTTTTACGTAGATGACTCAATAATCTACTAAAAAGTAAAGAGATATAGTTTATATATGCTTTTTTTGTGAATGTCGAGTGTGCCATGCGAAAATGAAAATTTGGAAGACTAGGGGCCCGAGATTTTGAAAAGTTTAAGGTAGAATTGCTAGTAAAGAAAAAGAGGCACAGCTAAGCACAAAAAAGAATAAGAATCCTTATTGCAAATCGAAAAAAGCAATATTAGTCACAATAGCTATAAACAAAACTTATCTTTGTATAATATCAAAATTCTAAAATTTCCTAAATTTACAAAAACTGACTTCCTCAAGAGTTGCGATTTTTATTTTTCTGTATCATGAAGGCACACTATTCTAACACTTTTAGTTTAATAGGGTAGATGGTGTAGGTTGTCAAAAAAAATTTCTGTAACATTTGGTGAAGAATTATAATTTCTATAAGCTTAAAAAATAGAAGATGAGTACTACTTCCATCGTCAAATTTGCAAAAATGCAACTTTATGAAGCCTCTAACAAAAAGCTAATGAAAACAACTTTAAAAAAATGATAAGGACCCTTCATCGAATTACTTTTTCTACCAGAAACCGTTGTTATAATGTTGCTAAGTCTGCTTATTTACTACTATATTACCCGCTTCCCCAAAATTAAAGGTTCTGTGGATTTGCTCATATCTATATATATGATGTTTACAAATATTTCCCGCGTAGCGGCTGCGGTTACCTGTCCGCACACTTGCCGTTAAAGTTATTTGGAAATCGTACTTCGTTTTCCAATAACGACAGGTAAAACAATAATCTTTCCTGAAATGGACCGCGGAAAGAAAATAATATGTGAGTTCGCGTGAGCCCGTATACTTACATACGGCTCAGAGGATAACGGAGGAATAACTACATGCGACGGTTTTCAATATATAAATCAACACGATTTGAGATGCAATTAAATATGATCAAATTTATTATATCAAACGTAATATGTATTATACACAATACAATTATTGTTCGAGGTCTACGCACGCACGAGAGTTGAGTCGTAATCGTCGGTTCAACGCGGGGTGAAAGAGGGGCACGCGAACTAACTTTATTAAACTATGAATAACCACTATATTAATACAATCGCTGTAAATATCGCTCGCACGAGAAGTGGCACCACTTACTTTTTATTATCCTCGAATCACAGAGAAACCAACAAGAAGAGACAGCTTTCTTTCTTTCTCTCTCCTTTACTCGCTTACGAATATCCGTTCTGGAGACTGGATAACTTCTCGACCGCCGAATAATTCGCGTCGTGCGTCTATTAAATAACGACAATAAAAACTGTCACACGGAAAAACTCTCGGAAAAAATATCGTGTAAGTCGGGACGTTTACAGCCGCACGTGTCGTCGCGATCTCTCACCTTCGTACCGGTCATCCTGCGCGCGCAACCGCTCTCTCACGAATTGCCGATTTTCGTTGCGCGAGCATCGGCCGTTCGAGTCATTGGCTATATCTATACATATATATATAGTGCTTATAATTACCTACCGAATTCGTATAATGGTAATTAATATCATTTACCATTACAAATATTTATAATTTTTATACGTCTATGAAAAATTGACTTAGTAGTACCTTGTAAACCAATGCGAATTGAAGAGTTATCCTTTCTTGTGATTTCTGGGCTTTGATAAATAGAAACTTCAATTTTCGGAATAGGTAAAGAGTTGCTTCTTCGACGAGGAATTTTTTGAATAGTAGAATCTGCATTAATACGTCTTAATCTAAAAAATTATATCGTATTATTAAAATTTAAATTCAAAAATAGTTCTATGATAAATGAATTTATTGATCTCTACAAGCCAAAGACTATTCCTCACAACTCAGTAAGGCGGACTGTATTAATACCAGCCACTGTAGTAACCTCACAGGATGAGTATTTGATAAAAGACCAAGACAAGCTAAGTCAAAATAAACATTCATGTATATTTAGAGACGAGATGCCTGGCCTCTACTAATGAGCCCACCAGGCATACTCGGGGCGAAATATAATAAATTTTCATTCCCTTTCTTTCTTTTTTTTCCGTTTTTTTTTAATTTTATACTACAATCAATTAAATTTTTTATTTTGACTTAGCTTGTCTTCATCTTTCTTCAAACACTTATCCTGTGAGGTTCCTAAAGTGGCTGGTATTAATACAGTCCGCCTTACTGAGTTGTGAGGAATAGTCTTTGGTTTGTGGAGATCAATAAATTCATTCATCATATAACTTATAGTTTACACAAGCAATAGATTCATGAATTTTCCAATAGTTAAAAAAATTCAAATTTTAAAAATAGTTCATTTCAAATCATCTAATAATATCTTTTAAGTAGACTTTAGTGCCTAAACAAGCGAGATTTAAATGCACGTATTCAATAATATTACATTTAACTCCCGCTAGATAGGCATAACAAATTTAATGCGAACTAAATTTTAAAATGATACATTATAATGTAAGTGAGCAAAAAAGGTGATGTTTGGACAAGCCATACATTGCTTGGTCGGTAAAAAAGCGAATATGTGATTCATCTAATTGTAAAATGCAATAACTGTACATTATCTGTTTAGCTGTAAGATAATTTATTTTACATAAATTGAATAGGTATAGGAAAGTAAATTCACGTATAAAAAATATAGTTATCGAGTGTGTGACGGAAATCGTCACACAATCTATTCACGACGAATAGAATATTTAAATGCGCTAATTGTAAGTCGTCGGAGCCTTTCTTATGTCAAGGCCAACCGACGAAACTTGTTTGTTTCATTTACGAGTGTACAATTACGCGTGCGACAATCCGTAGGGATGAGAGCGCGAGAGAGTGTGTGTGTGTTGCTCACTCTCATCCCTTTTTCGGAAAATTAGGCGATTGCCTAATTAGCGTATATCTGTCCACCGATCGAGGCGGATCAATATATTTTTACCGGAGGATCGCCCGAATCTTCCACACCGTGCCTCCCAGCTAACTCGTGTTCCTGGCGACACTTGCCGGCAACCTTCGCGTGATAAATAAATGATTGTATGTGCGGTATTTGGCAACGCAGCCCAACGGTTATTATTAATTATAAAAATTAATTAATTTTACCGAGTACGCGAATACCACGTCACAAATGGCGACCGTGACAGGATGAACGGTTTCGTCCTCGCCGATTTTAAATTATTAAAAATTGTCGGCCATGTTTTCGCACGCAAGCGGCGTCGCGGCGAAACGTGAGTGGGTTGAGGTTTGAGAGAGAGAGAGAGAGAGAGAGAGAGTGAATTGTACGAGTTAGGGTGGGAGAGAGCTACAGAGAGAGAGAGAGAGAGAGAGAGAGAGAGTGAATTGTACGAGTTAGGGTGGGAGAGAGCTACAGAGAGAGAGAGAGAGAGAGTGAATTGTACGAGTTAGGGTGGGAGAGAGCTACAGAGAGAGAGAGAGAGTGAATTGTACGAGTTAGGGTGGGAGAGAGCTACAGAGAGAGAGAGAGAGTGAATTGTACGAGTTAGGGTGGGAGAGAGCTACAGAGAGAGAGAGAGAGTGAATTGTACGAGTTAGGGTGGGAGAGAGCTACAGAGAGAGAGAGAGAGTGAATTGTACGAGTTAGGGTGGGAGAGAGCTACAGAGAGAGAGAGAGAGTAACCTCACAGGATGAGTATTTGATAAAAGACCAAGACAAGCTAAGTCAAAATAAACATTCATGTATATTTAGAGACGAGATGCCTGGCCTCTACTAATGAGCCCACCAGGCATACTCGGGGCGAAATATAATAAATTTTCATTCCCTTTCTTTCTTTTTTTTCCGTTTTTTTTTAATTTTATACTACAATCAATTAAATTTTTTATTTTGACTTAGCTTGTCTTCATCTTTCTTCAAACACTTATCCTGTGAGGTTCCTAAAGTGGCTGGTATTAATACAGTCCGCCTTACTGAGTTGTGAGGAATAGTCTTTGGTTTGTGGAGATCAATAAATTCATTCATCATATAACTTATAGTTTACACAAGCAATAGATTCATGAATTTTCCAATAGTTAAAAAAATTCAAATTTTAAAAATAGTTCATTTCAAATCATCTAATAATATCTTTTAAGTAGACTTTAGTGCCTAAACAAGCGAGATTTAAATGCACGTATTCAATAATATTACATTTAACTCCCGCTAGATAGGCATAACAAATTTAATGCGAACTAAATTTTAAAATGATACATTATAATGTAAGTGAGCAAAAAAGGTGATGTTTGGACAAGCCATACATTGCTTGGTCGGTAAAAAAGCGAATATGTGATTCATCTAATTGTAAAATGCAATAACTGTACATTATCTGTTTAGCTGTAAGATAATTTATTTTACATAAATTGAATAGGTATAGGAAAGTAAATTCACGTATAAAAAATATAGTTATCGAGTGTGTGACGGAAATCGTCACACAATCTATTCACGACGAATAGAATATTTAAATGCGCTAATTGTAAGTCGTCGGAGCCTTTCTTATGTCAAGGCCAACCGACGAAACTTGTTTGTTTCATTTACGAGTGTACAATTACGCGTGCGACAATCCGTAGGGATGAGAGCGCGAGAGAGTGTGTGTGTGTTGCTCACTCTCATCCCTTTTTCGGAAAATTAGGCGATTGCCTAATTAGCGTATATCTGTCCACCGATCGAGGCGGATCAATATATTTTTACCGGAGGATCGCCCGAATCTTCCACACCGTGCCTCCCAGCTAACTCGTGTTCCTGGCGACACTTGCCGGCAACCTTCGCGTGATAAATAAATGATTGTATGTGCGGTATTTGGCAACGCAGCCCAACGGTTATTATTAATTATAAAAATTAATTAATTTTACCGAGTACGCGAATACCACGTCACAAATGGCGACCGTGACAGGATGAACGGTTTCGTCCTCGCCGATTTTAAATTATTAAAAATTGTCGGCCATGTTTTCGCACGCAAGCGGCGTCGCGGCGAAACGTGAGTGGGTTGAGGTTTGAGAGAGAGAGAGAGAGAGAGAGAGAGTGAATTGTACGAGTTAGGGTGGGAGAGAGCTACAGAGAGAGAGAGAGAGAGAGAGAGAGAGAGAGAGTGAGTTGCACGAGTTAGGGTAAGAGAGAGCGAGAGAGACAGCGTGTGAGATGCACCTCTATACCGAAGTATTCCCCCGCTTGCTCGTGTATCCGAGGAGAGGTATACACCGGTATATCGGGAGAGAGTTCGCGCGCGACCATGTTTAACCGGAAGCGCCCGATCTCACCAAGATCGGTCTCTCCCGATCGCAAGCTTGACTGGAGATCATTGCCTGGCTTGTATGGGAGCAGCAAGCTAGGAAGATAGTAGCTTGTGCCGCGGATCGCGGGCAGCGAGAATTCCCCTGAACAGCGCAGCAAAGAAAGACTTCGATCATCATCGGCTTTCTCCGATTGCGCCCGCGAGTGGGAGTGAGAGAAAAAATCCCTAGTCGCCGGGAACCGGAGTTAGGTGCTATGCGGGCTATTCGGTGTGTGTGTGTGAGAGAGATAGCGCGATCGCCTAGCCCTTTCGCGTGAATTAAGTCTTTGCAGCTGGTTTCACCGAGAGAAACCACTGCGGCGAATTATTTTATTCTTATAGTAGTAAAATTTATTCGTTCCCGCGTGGAATCTATTTAAATTTGGTGTGTGAGTGTAAAATAATAGATAATAGAACTTTGTGTGAATCTGTTGGAAAGTTACCATAGTTGTAGTGTGTTAGTAAAATAATTAAAATTATTTATATTACAATTATCTGACAGTAATTATTTGATTTAATATTTTGTATTTATTGAGTGTTACTGCTCACGATATTTGTAATAAATTTTTGAAAATTTTTGAGTGTGAGAAAATTTTTTTTTATAATTCGTGTTAGTTGTTTAGACTTGTTACAAGTCTAACAATTAATGTTAAGTATATTTGTGTGATTGTTCCGCAAGGATACGAGAGTTGTAAAATATAATTATGTAGACTCGAGAGTGAGTTAAATAATTAAATTTTTTGCATCTATTTTAATGATCAGCATCTAATATTTTGTATGCGTTATTTGCTGTGAAATTTTAATATATGTAAAAACTTCCTTTTCTCTTCTGTGCGTTTAAAATATATCTCCACACACTTTAGCAATTATTTAGACTTGTTTGTTAGTTAAATAATTGGTTATATATAATTTTGGTGCGTTTGAATAAAATAATTCGGTATATGAATTTAATTGTTTAGACTTTTTACCAAGTTAAATAATTAAATTTTTATCATAGTATCCGTAAAATTCGATTTTACGCATCGTTTTGAGTGCGTAAAACGTCGTATTAAAGCATAGTATGATGAAATATTAAATACTACGCACAGTATGCGTACAATAATAAGTTTATATAATTAAAAATATAATTTTTTATTACGAACGTACAAGCTTATTTTCGACGCTTGGATAAGCAAAATAATAAATGGTGTCTTGGTGTATGAATCACAAGACACAGTATTTAGTTATATATTTATTTTAAAATTAATTACTTAGAGTTGTTAGCGAGATAAATAACTTAATTTTTTGTCTCTTTTCTTCCTTTATAATATTTGCTGTTTTTTTATTTATTAATACTTTAAAGCTTTAATTATTTCAATTACCATAACAAAATAAATTCTTCTTTTCGCCAGTGAGGAATCTGTTGGATTATAACTGGCGTGAGAGATATTTTGGGAAATCGTTAAATTTACCATTACTGGTAAATTACCGACAATATGGAAATAATTTAAAATTTTTTTTGTTAATATTTATTTGTGCTTGCAGAAGCAAAGTAATTGTATAGAGTCTTGGTGTGTGTGTCACAAGACACTATTACAAACATTAATCATTTACACTTGTGGGCAAGTTAAATAATTAATTTAAATTTGGTGCGAGTGTTAAGTGTGTGATTTGCCACAACTTTAACCAGCAAAGTTTAATTGTTTTGTTCTTCTAAAGACGAAATAAATTTCGCTTAAAGAAAATCTTTTGGATTTTAATTAAGGGGGTATCCTCGTATAGATCGATCGAAAAATCGATTTTTTTTATTACATAAGTCGATAGTATAACATGTCAAAAGTATGCTGTTAAAATTTTAAAGTGAAATTCGCAACGGTTTCGATGCTGAAAGTTGTGCGATGCGCTGCCGGAATGCGGTGCAGGTAGGCAGGTACGCGCTCGAATACAATACGTATCTGGAATATGTCCTTTGATGGTGAGACCAAAAAGGACGCAAAAGAGTTTCTGAACCGTTTGCATGACTTCAGAAATCACAACGAGTTTTCAGATCGCAGGATGTTTAGTGCCCTGCCCAATGTGTTTTCAAAATCAGCTCTGTTCTGGTATACAACAGTTCAGTCATCTCTCCGAGATTGGCGTGATTTTAAAATCGAGTTCCTCAATGAGTATGGCCGTATCATACATGACGAAGATTTACTCATGGAACTTCGATCAAGAACACAAGGTAAGGGAGAAAAGGCTACGACGTTTATAAACTGTTTCAGAGCGATCGTGAATAAGTTCAAATGTCCTCCCTCACTAGAACAACAGGTGAAGATGGCTTACACGCAGATGAGGCCAGATTACCGTAGGTACATACCAGTACGGCAAATCAGGAATTTACTGATTTTACAATCTTCGGTAAAGAGTACGAGCAGTACTTAACCTGGGACACTGAATTCTCTAGTTCCAACGTTAAGCGCGAAAAGTTCGTACCAGAAGCTTTTCCGAAACAGAGTGGTGGAGTACGAGTTTCGGGTAAAGTGGCGACTGTTACCAAAAAGAGTAAGGATAAGTCTTCTCTTTCGGATAAACAGTCGTCTAAAAAAACTATTAAGAAGAAGAGCAAGAAAAGTGCGAAAAGCTCGCCAAACTCTTCTTGAAGCGAATACGAAGCAGCCGCTGTCTGTGGCACTTCCACCGTCGCTAACTCCCCCCGAGTGTATGATTGTTGTGTGAGACCTCGTGAGTATGTTCGGGTACGCCGGTATTCGAACAGCGGGTCCTGGGAGTTAAAACCTGTCGCAGGTGAGGATCTTGATTCGGCAGGTTTCCCGGGACTTCCGCCTGCACGTTCTTTTAAATTGTGGCGGCACACGGCCTGGATGGCCATCATGTTATTTAATACGCAATAAATGCTTCTTAATTTAAAACATTTATTTATTATTATGTAGCGCAAAATACTTGACGATCTTATTTTGATTTCAGTACTTTCAATTGCAGTAACTTTTTGCGAATACTGTGATCCTGGTTTGATTTTATTCTTAATAATTAAAGTAAAATATTAGATTTACGATGTGGTACAAAATACGTGTCGATTATTCCGCTTCATGTCTGTGCTTTCTATTCAAACAACTTCTTAATAACAATTTATCTACTTTTTATCACCGAATTTTAAGTTATTGAAAATATGAAGTTTTTCTAAGTAGAAGAAAAGATAGAAGCAAGAAATACAGATATTTACTTTATCAGTTAACAATTAGCATTATACTTGCGTATTCTCACACTTTCATGCAAGGTGTTATTTCAAAATACTTTTTATTTCTTAATTTTGAGATTTTTTCACCCTCCATTGTGTATTTTAAATAATTGTTGCGATGATGAGGGTCACACAGTAAAAAACACAAATTTTTACTTTTTTGTACAACGTTTCATCTGCTTATTTGCAGACCTCTTCAGGTATATATTATAACAATACATCAATATAGACAATTATAGAAAACCGTTATATACCTATGACACTGAACGAACGAAAACAATTAATACTGCTCAAGGAGCTAAGTCGAATAACAAGAACATATGGAAAGCACCTGTATTTATATCAAAACAAATTTTGAATGTGTAAGTAATACATCGATTGTTTTATCTACATACATAGGTCGAAGTTAAATCAAACCATTATATTTGTATATTGTCGGTGTAGAAATTGTGTATCTTCTTTTCTATTTAAAGTACCGTTATAATAATTAATATATAACATTTCTGAAATTAAACGTTTTTTATAACAAGGTTCATAGTCTAATATTTTTACATTCGTCCAATTAAATTCATGATCTTTATTATTTGCAATATGTGCAGTAACAACTGCATCCGGGTTATTATTTTTTTGATGTTCTTTAATTCTTGTTTTAAGACCACGTTTTGTTTCACCTATATATGTAGCCAGACAATTTTTACAATTAAACTTATATACTACACCAGTCATATCCCACTTCGATGTTTTGTCTTTACCTAAAGTTATAACATTATCTAATTTTTTGCACATTACCGGAAAAACATTTATATTGTATTTTTTTAACATTTTTGAACATTTATTATAAAAATCTCTGTTATACGGTAATGATATTGTACATATTGTAGGTCGCTTTTTCATAAATTTGTTGTTATTTTCATATTTTATTTTTCTTAATCTATTTTCAATAGCCGAGTTAATAAATTTCAACGGATAGTCATTCATTCTCAGTAATTCTTTAACTATATTCATATTATCCTTATGAAATTGTTGGTGAGACAATTTTAACGCTCTGTCTATTAAATTATACACAATATTGCGCTTCTGTTGAACAGTATGATTAGATTTAAAACTCAATAACCTAGTAAAATTTGATGTTTTTCTAAACCAATTCGTAAAAATATTATTATTCTTTTTAATAAGTAAAATATCTAGAAAATTTATACAATTATTCGTTTCTATCTCATGTGTAAATTTTAAACGTTCATTATAATTATTAAAAACATTGAGAACTAAATTTACATGATCTTTGTGTGTACATAAAATAGTATCGTCAACATATCTAAAGTAAAAAATCGGAGAACAGTTAAATTTTTCTTTTAATTCTAATAAACAATGAGTTTCCAGATCATCCATCACTAAATCCGCAAATAATGGTGATATTGGTGAACCCATTGGCGAACCAAAAATTTGTTTATATATTTTATTATTAAACGTAAAGAAAGTATTGTCAAACAAAAACCGTATGATATTGCGAATTTCATCAAATGGTATCTTACATTTATTATGTATAAAATTAAATCGCCTATCAAGACTGTCAAGGACTTCATTACAAGGAATGTTAGTAAATAAAGAGCTAACGTCTAAAGACAACATAATATAGTCAGCTGCTATAATAATATTTTCTAATTTTCCTTTTAATTCAAAACTGTTGTTTATGTGAGATTTTGGTTTAGGTATGATATTTTTAATCTCATCATAAATTATTTTAGCTAAAAATGTGTTGGACTATTAATTGTGGAAATAATCGGTCTCAAAGGAAAATTTATTTTATGTATTTTTGGAAGTCCATATACTTTCGCTAACAACGTATTGGTTTGAGTTAAAGAATTTTTGTGATAGACTCTTGTTAAGCATTCATTATTATTTAAATTTTTCAAAATTGCATAAACATCAGATTGTAGTTTTTTCAACGGGTTCTTATTTTGAGGAATATATGTATTCTTATCACTTAATAAATTAGTCATTTTATCTAAATAGTCATTTTTATTTAAACAAACAGTTAAGTTACCTTTATTAGAATTTGTGAAAAATATGTCTGGATTGTCTATCAAGAATTTTTTTGTAGCTATTAACTCATTATTTAATTCTCGATTATTGTATGTTATGTGTTTGAATGTCTTGCTTAAAATTTGATATTTTTAACAATAGTTTCTCTTATTTCATTTTTTATTATATTTTTTTTTAAACTTTCTTTTATTTTTTTTAAACTTTCTCCCTAAAGACACTAAATTTATCACTTCATTAGGAATATCAATATCCGTTAAATTTTTAATCCATTGACATTTATGCTTATTATATTCCTTAGTTTTATTAAATTTAATTAGATTTAATAATTTTTTCTCTAGTAATCTTGAAATTTCTTTATAAACTTTTTTACATTTCATTTCTGTAAATTTGAAAAAATCATCTAAAATATTTTCCGATATTAAACTATTATTAATCTTATCCTTTAATTTATTTTGTGTAATAGTGTGCTTGAAGTTGATGCGTGAAGAATGATTTTCGGTGCGTGAAATCCAGTTCAGACACTGCTCTAAATCTATCGTGCGAGAAGCAAAACTACGTGTCTGAACTGCAAGCTGCGGATAGCCGTGCCTGAAGTGATCGCTCGTTGCTGATCCGAAAGTGGTAGGGGAACACCGTTGTCTCAAAAGTTGTTATCGCGTCATAAGGGCCACTCGCAGTTCGTAATTCGTCCAGACAGATATTCTACTACCTTCTTTGTGTAATTGTGCTTACTAAAATGGCAGAAATAAATGATAATGAAAGTGAAGAAATAATTCCGCAAGATAGTTTGGACACTGCAAGGTCCGCACTCCACAGTACTCTGAGCAACAAATCAAATCTTATTTATCGTAAAACTTATGAAGAATTTTTGTCATGGATGGAAAATAAGAAAACAAATTCATTTAGTGAAGTAGTTTAGTTGCATATTTTAAAGAATGTTCCAACACTATTCTACAATCTACCTTATGGGCAAGATATTCGATGATAAGATCAATGATTAAAAGTGAAAAAAATATTGATATTAGTACTTACGGAAACTTGCGTAGTTTTCTTAAGAATTTGAATAGCGGATTTAAATCGGAAAAATCAAAAGTTTTTGCACCTGAAGAAATACAAAGTTATCTACAGAATGCTCCAGATGAACAGTATTTGGATGTCAAGGTATGTTGATGTATATAAATAATGCTATAAAATCGTTTCTCGTATAATTTGTGTTATGGTGTAATCAATATATATAATATTTTGTCGACTATATGTACAGGTTGCTGTGATTCTCCGGAATTAAGGGTGCGTGTAGAAGGCAGGTATTGTACGATAATAAAAATCTCTGATATAGTTGAATAAGATTCACACCTACAATAACATTAACAAAAACTAAAACAATAATTGGAAGAACGTTTTGTGTTGAAAATCCGTGGAGAGAGAAGATTCTTAAATTAGCAACTAAGACCAATAATGTGATACACAAAATTATTTTTAAATATAAAAAACAACGATGTCAAAACAAGTAATAGGATCAAACATTATTTAATATCCCACAAAAGTTCCGAATGTTAAGAGCTAACGTCTAAAGACAACATAATATAGTCAGCTGCTATAATAATATTTTCTAATTTTCCTTTTAATTCAAAACTGTTGTTTATGTGAGATTTTGGTTTAGGTATGATATTTTTAATCTCATCATAAATTATTTTAGCTAAAAATGTGTTGGACTATTAATTGTGGAAATAATCGGTCTCAAAGGAAAATTTATTTTATGTATTTTTGGAAGTCCATATACTTTCGCTAACAACGTATTGGTTTGAGTTAAAGAATTTTTGTGATAGACTCTTGTTAAGCATTCATTATTATTTAAATTTTTCAAAATTGCATAAACATCAGATTGTAGTTTTTTCAACGGGTTCTTATTTTGAGGAATATATGTATTCTTATCACTTAATAAATTAGTCATTTTATCTAAATAGTCATTTTTATTTAAACAAACAGTTAAGTTACCTTTATTAGAATTTGTGAAAAATATGTCTGGATTGTCTATCAAGAATTTTTTTGTAGCTATTAACTCATTATTTAATTCTCGATTATTGTATGTTATGTGTTTGAATGTCTTGCTTAAAATTTGATATTTTTAACAATAGTTTCTCTTATTTCATTTTTTATTATATTTTTTTTTAAACTTTCTTTTATTTTTTTTTAAACTTTCTCCCTAAAGACACTAAATTTATCACTTCATTAGGAATATCAATATCCGTTAAATTTTTAATCCATTGACATTTATGCTTATTATATTCCTTAGTTTTATTAAATTTAATTAGATTTAATAATTTTTTCTCTAGTAATCTTGAAATTTCTTTATAAACTTTTTTACATTTCATTTCTGTAAATTTGAAAAAATCATCTAAAATATTTTCCGATATTAAACTATTATTAATCTTATCCTTTAATTTATTTTGTGTAATAGTGTGCTTGAAGTTGATGCGTGAAGAATGATTTTCGGTGCGTGAAATCCAGTTCAGACACTGCTCTAAATCTATCGTGCGAGAAGCAAAACTACGTGTCTGAACTGCAAGCTGCGGATAGCCGTGCCTGAAGTGATCGCTCGTTGCTGATCCGAAAGTGGTAGGGGAACACCGTTGTCTCAAAAGTTGTTATCGCGTCATAAGGGCCACTCGCAGTTCGTAATTCGTCCAGACAGATATTCTACTACCTTCTTTGTGTAATTGTGCTTACTAAAATGGCAGAAATAAATGATAATGAAAGTGAAGAAATAATTCCGCAAGATAGTTTGGACACTGCAAGGTCCGCACTCCACAGTACTCTGAGCAACAAATCAAATCTTATTTATCGTAAAACTTATGAAGAATTTTTGTCATGGATGGAAAATAAGAAAACAAATTCATTTAGTGAAGTAGTTTTAGTTGCATATTTTAAAGAATGTTCCAACACTATTCTACAATCTACCTTATGGGCAAGATATTCGATGATAAGATCAATGATTAAAAGTGAAAAAAATATTGATATTAGTACTTACGGAAACTTGCGTAGTTTTCTTAAGAATTTGAATAGCGGATTTAAATCGGAAAAATCAAAAGTTTTTGCACCTGAAGAAATACAAAGTTATCTACAGAATGCTCCAGATGAACAGTATTTGGATGTCAAGGTATGTTGATGTATATAAATAATGCTATAAAATCGTTTTCTCGTATAATTTGTGTTATGTGTACATCAATAATATATAATATTTTGTCGACTATATTTACAGGTTGCTGTGATTCTCGGAATTACGGGTGCGTGTAGAAGGCAAGAATTGTACGATATAAAAATCTCTGATATAGTTGATAAGAATTCACACCTACAAATAACATTACCAAAAACTAAAACAATAATTGGAAGAACGTTTGTTGTTGAAAATCCGTGGAGAGAGAAGATTCTTAAATATATGCAACTAAGACCAGATAATTGTGATACACAAAAATTATTTTTAAATTATAAAAAACAACGATGTACAAAACAAGTAATAGGGATCAATAAATTAGGTAATATGCCAACAAAAGTAGCCGAATGGTTAAATTTATCTGAACCAAAGCTCTACACTGGGCATAGCTTTAGACGTACATCAGCTACGTTACTCGTAGACGCAGGAGCCTCAATCACAACATTGAAGCGTCATGGAGGTTGGCGATCAGCGCAAACAGCAGAAGGTTACGTAGAGGATTCCACTAACAACAAACGAAAAATATGCCAAACAATAACGAAATCCGTCAGTGTAAATGATACATCAAATTTTAAAGATTCAGATGATATGAACGATGCGATACCAATGAAAAAATGTAAATCTGATGTATTAGTTAATGAAACGAATAGCGCGACAAGTGTTAATAATACGGTAAATGTTCAAGTTAAACAATGTTCGATTCAATAACGATGTTATTAGTTATTTATGATGAAAATTAGATTTTTTCAATTAAAAGGATTATTATTTATATTTTATGTGATAATTTTTTTTTTAAATTCGCCCCCCCGAACCCCCCCGTCCCGCGCCCTTATGCCACCTGTAAGACATACACTTACTACTATTTTTGAAATAAATAGATTTTTCTAAATCGCTAAAGTTATAAAATGAATTTTCTTTATAGCGCACCTATTTTCTTACTCTTTCTTTCTTCATCCAATTTATGTTTCCCAAGTTGTAATCAACTTCACGCACACAAATTACACAAAATATTGTATGTAACTCGGGTGTGAGTTTCACGCACTCCACACGACCGCGTGCGACACTCGTCGCCGGCTACGCCGGCGACTCGTGCGCTGCGGCCATGGTCGTGCGTGCAGTTTCCTTCACACCCTTGTTGCATAAACTACTATAATGATGGGTATAGATAGTTTAAGTGCACATAAATGTCATTAATTTCTAATTTTAGAATAAGAATCAAAGAACATCAAAAAAATAATAACCCGGATGCAGTTGTTACTGCACATATTGCCAATAATAAAGATCATGAATTTAATTGGACGAATGTAAAAATATTAGACTATGAACCTTGTTATAAAAAACGTTTAATTTCAGAAATGTTATATATTAATTATTATAACGGTACTTTAAATAGAAAAGAAGATACACAATTTCTACACCGACAATATACAAATATAATGGTTTGATTTAACTTCGACCTATGTATGTAGATAAAACAATCGATGTATTACTTACACATTCAAAATTTGTTTTGAGATAAATACAGGTGCTTTCCATATGTTCTTGTTATTCGACTTAGCTCCTTGAGCAGTATTAATTGTGTATATTGATGTATTGTTATAATTTATATATTTGTGTTCAATAAATATTTCAGTACCTGAAGAGGTCTGCAAATGAGCAGATGAAACGTTGTACAAAAAAGTAAACATTTGTGTTTTTTACTGTGTGACCCTCATCATCGCAACAATTATTTAAAAAACTTTTTATTTCTAAAACTTGATGTTAAAAATTTTATATAATAAATGATAAATTTTTTTTAAATACTTACGATGAAAATGTAATTTCTGTAAGAGAGTGGATTAGATTAAACAGTCTCTAATAATAATAAAATAATACTTTCACCACCATTTATTATTTATTTATGATGTTCATTCTAATACAAAAGGGTATGGTATGCATTTAATGATAAAATTTTTTAAAAAAATCATACGTACTATTCAAGATAAGTAGAAGAACATCACAGAGAGATATTTTGGAAAAACTCAACCAGGTAATAACTGTTGTCAAGTTGTTTGAGAAGTGGCCGCAAAAGTGAGCTTCTGCGCTACTCTCAGCTATTACACACATAATATATATATATTGTAACGGGGTGGGTACTGGGGAAATGTAAGGCCCACGGTTAGGCCCAATTTGTCCCAAATTACCAACCTTAAGTGTGCAGTCCCACGATGCGGCCGGGAATTCCTTTGATTCCCGTGCAATGCCGTTAACAACGTCAAACACCTCGTTTGACTTAGATACCGTGTGTTGGGCCCTATGCCCAAAATTGCCAACTAGAATAAACACCGGAGAGGGCGGTATTCGTAGGATAGGACGGTAACCGGTAAAACACTATCAACAATCGATATTATTGTTAATCGGCGAGAAAGATTGTCTTGCCGAGTCAATTTATTAAATTAACAATTAAATAATAATAAATTAAGAATAAATTAATGTTAACAATTGACGCGGAGTCGTACCGATGACTACCCTCGAGGTCAGCGCGAAAAGAATTAGTTAAAATCTATTTAACTATGGATTACGAGCAACCGATCCGGATATGATCGGCTGCTTAACCTGATGGCATACGTCACACCGTGTGACGTATGTATTTCTGACGTAGAGAGCTTTGACGTAGAAGCTTCCTACGTCACGCGCGCCTTCTCTCGTGAAGTGGTTCCCGCGAACCACCGACCTGTCTATCCGTGCGGGTATTGTCACGAGAGGGGGAAAAGGAGGAACGCTTCCTCACCTGGACCGTACCAGGTAAATCGGGACGCGAAATATTAAATAGACACGCGGGTCTAAACGTGGTGCACCACTTACCGCGTATCTGATTATCTCGCTTCGGCGGGAAAAGGCTGTGCCACTGAGAGAGAGCTCATACCCGAATATCTCTCTCTCTCTCTCTCTCTCTCCAACAGTCGAGAATGTTGGACACACCGTCCTTCTTTTCTCACTGCCTGTGAGGGGTGCTGCTGCACACGTCTACGTGGAGGTTAGTGGGGAGAAGATTCTCACACCCACACACAACGCACAACAGTCCTTCGCTCTTTTATCCCGTAAAACAGTATCTCTCGGTCACCAACACGTTGTTGTTGCCGATCGCGCGCGAACTCTCTGCGTTCCTCCCCTTGCGCACGATTCTCGCGCGCGTCCCTTGCGCGCGCATTAATCTCGATACTCTTTTCGGTTACTCACATGATCGGTAACTCGCTTACCGTTATACCCTCCTTCCAGATTCCGCATACTCCGGATGTGGACTCTGTACCGCGAGGAACAGGAAAGAGGATAAATAATCAGGAGGTACACCTTATTTTTATTATAAAACTTTAATAAAAAAAAAACAAAAGTATCTACATTTGGAGGGTTGGGTCGTTGTCTCCTTATGGCTCTCAGCCCTGCCTCCTGCGCCCCGCCTTGATTTCGGCGTGCGCCTTGAAGCGAGGGCATTTCTTCGGGTCAACTTCGAGGTCAACTTCGGGTCAAAAGCGAGGGCAACACTTCGGTTCCTTGTAACCGCTCGTTCCGCTCGTGGAGGGCTGAGACTGCATCCGCGCCTCCAGCTCAGCGGCCCTTCTTTTAGCGTCATCCGCTTTCTGCTGGAGACGCCGGTGCTCTTCAGCAGCCTGCCTATAGGCTGCCTCAGCCCTCAGATGCTGCTGGCGCTCCTCCTCGCGCTTCCTCTCTTCTGCCGCCGCCCTTTCTTTGGCCTCGCGCTGCTGAGCACGGAACGTTGCCAGGACCTCGCGCTCCTTTTTGAGGTCCTGAACGCGCTCACCCCAGACACCCTTGGTGATGGGAGCCGTCGGATGAGCCTCGGCAAAAGCATCAAACTTTGCCAAGGCCTCTTGTTCGGCTGCCCGTAGCTGAACCCTCAGGGCTTTCATGTGCCTGAGGGCAGCCTCCGTCTCCTGCCCCTCCTCTTCTTGTGTCCTGGGTCGCGCCTCCTCTGTCGCCGCAGAGGTTGCGGGTTGGGACCCGTTGGAGTGTGGACGACGGAGCTGGGGTCTGGTGTTGGCTGGTTCCGGCTCAGTCTTCCCCTGCGGACGATCCGATACCGGATTGCCCTCCTTCTCCATCCGCTCTTCTGTCGCGGATGCTGTCTTCGGCGGAGAGGGCAGAGGTATCGTCCCTTTAGCTTGTCTCAAACGGTCCGCAGGGGTCGCTGCGTAGGCCGTGTCCTGGCCCTGACCATCCTCCAGGACCTCTTCTAGGACGACGGCGGCGATATCCTCCTGGCCACGGCGATGCTCCTCCTGGAGCTGTTGCTGCCGATGATCTACGGCAGCAACTACTGCAGGCAGGACGTCCACCGTCTGCATCTCGCCGTGGCTGGCCAGGCTGTCTATCATCCTGGCTAGGAGGAACTCCAGGGCTTTCTGCTCAACCTCGATGATCATCTGCAACAAAAATCACGATCTCAGGTTATGGCCCATCGTTTCAAACGATACTGTTCTTTACTTGGATTTCGATCCACGAGGACGCCCTCGTCCTCGTCTAAGGGGAACAGTTTTTGGCTGCGAATCTAATTGCCGTGTTACTGGGGATCGGCGTCGCACGGTTGCATTCGCTTTCCGGGGACGACCACGTGGTCGTTTGGTAGCGGGGGCCCTATCTAAGGACGTACGCGACGTCTTACGCGGTTTACACCGAGTCCCTTCGCTAGGTGACTCGCTCGCATTATACTCCCTCGCAGGGGAGACTTTGCTACAGGTGGGTCGCAATTCACCTGTTGATCCCTCGACGGTTGAGATCTCGTAGGTTGCTCTTCATCGTTTGGTTCAGCATCATCTTCGGGGACGTATCTCTTCAGATGCTCGATGTGAGATACTTCTTGGTCCCCTTGATCATTTTGTATGACATACGTATTCATACCTTTCCTATTGATGATCAGATATGGCCCTGTGTATTTCGGAGCAAGCTTAGCCGAGATACCTTGTGCGCTGGACGAGAGGATCCGGTTGCGTTTCCACACCAGATCTCCTACCTCGAATTCCGCTGGCCTTCGCCGTGAGTTGAAGATTTCGGCTTGCCGGGCCTTACTGGCAGCCGACTGACGATTTGCGTTCTCGTGCAGTCTTGGCAACTGTTTGATTTTGTCGTTCCAAACCTGCAGTCGACGGAACTCAAACTGTTGCTGGGCAAGCCGGTCTTGCTCTCGACGAGCTGTACTAGGCGCCTCGGGTTGGCGACCATAGTTCAGCATAGCCGGGCTCCATCCAGTAGAACTTTGCATTGCTGTGTTTAGTGCAAAGACTAACTCTGGCAGCTTGTCGTCCCAGTCGCTGTGCTTATCCTGGATATACGACGCCACCATTGTCTTAAGTGTCCGATTGGCCCTCCCGACAGGATTGGCCTGTGCGTGATAAGGGGGTGTCGTCGAATGATACACTCCCTTAGATTCGAGGTATTCGTCTACGAGTTTATTTTTAAACTCGGTCCCGTTATCCGAATGAAATACTTCCGGGGTACCGAACCGGTTAATCACTCGTTCGTGAAGCTCGCGGACTATCGTCTTTGCGTTAGCTTTTCGTATCGGGATTGCTTCAATCCAGCGCGTGAATAGATCCTGGAATACTAGGATGCATTCGTATCCTCGGCTAGAGCGTGGAAGCGGGCCAGTGATATCTCCTGATACCACCTGCCATGGTCTGTCCGATTGACGGTGACCCATTAACCCTGAGGGAGCACGTTGCTCGACCTTACATTGCTGGCACACTTGACATCGCCTGACGTAATCCGCAACTTCTGCGTAAAACCGTGGCCAATAATAGTTTTGGGCCACGCGGGCGAATGTCTGTTCCCTTCCGAGATGGAATTCTTCCAACTATTTTCCAGTCGGGGAAATTACGGGGTCTGTTGGAAACGTTCTTGATCCAGTCTAGGTACCAAGGATCTTCAGTAGTTTGAGCCCACGACATTGCTGCTACCGTAGGCTCGTCGTCTTCATACATGCGAGATAGGGCATCGGGAACGTGATGCAGAGCTCCTTTTCTGTGCTCGACGACAAAGTCATGAGCTTGAAGTTCTAAAGCCCATCTCGCTAGTCGGCTGGTTGGATTTCTCATATTACACAACCAGCGAAGACTACTATGATCCGTTATCACTTTGAAGTGGTACCCTTCGATGTAAGGTCTGAACTTATTAATAGCCCAGACCACGGCCAAGCATTCCCTCTCCGTAACACTATAATTCTAATCGGGTGCTGTGAGAATGCGACTGGCAAACTCAATGACTCTTTCCTCTCCGTCTATCTCTTGGACGAGCACGGCTCCTATGCCGGTATCGCTCGCGTCCGTGTGCAGGCTAAACAGTCCATCTGCACTGGGACGTTGAAGAACTGGAGCAGTCATGATCAGGGCCTTCAGTTGCTGAAAGGCTTGTTCCTGTTCATCTAACCACTCGTACCCTTGGTTCTTCTTCATGAGACGGGTAAGCGGCTCGGCAATCGTGGCGTAATCCGGCATAAAACGCCGATAACACAACGCCATGCCGAGGAATCGTCGAAGCTGTTTGAGGTTCTTGGGAGCCGGATAAACCCTTATTGGCTCTGTCTTGGCTGGGTCGGGACGAATCCCATCCCTGTTGACCAGCACGCCAAGATATTTCACCTCATCTTGACAAAAGACACACTTGTCCTTATTTACTGTCAAGTTAGCTTCGGTCAGTCTTTTCAGCGCCATCTCGAGATACTTCTTGTGCCCTTCAAATGTCTCGGTGACTATGATAATGTCATCGAGGTAAGAAAAGGCATTGGGCTCGAGATCAGGACCAACCACTTGGTCAATCATGCGTTGGAAGGTCGCGCCGGCGTATGCCAATCCGTACGGCATCCGCTTAAACTGATACAGTCCCATCCCCGGGACTGTGAAAGCCGTATAAGGACGCGATTCCTTCTGGAGAGGTATTTGATGATACGCTGAGTTCATGTCCAGAGTACTAATGTACCGACATCTCTTCAGCTTGCGTAAGATATCCTGCATGAACGGGAGGGGATAAGTGTCTGGTTTCGTTAGCGCATTGACTTTCCTAAAGTCAATGCAAAACCGACGTGATCCGTTCTCCTTGCGTACCATCACCACGGGGCTTGACCAACCGCTGTCCGAGGGCTCTATGATCTCTAAATCTAGCATCTCTCGGACCTGGCGGTGCATCTCCTCCTGGATCTTCTCCGACAACGGGTAATACTTCTGCTTTATCGGGCGAGCTGATCCCACGTCAATCGAGTGCTCGATGAGTTGGGTTCGCCCGATTTTGGGGAAGTATTAGACAGCACTTTGCTTACTAGCGCTCGTAGCTCTTCCCTTTCCGCCTCGGTTGCGTCCGCTATCCCAGCGGATGAGAGGGTGGCCATACCCCCTATTCCAGCAACTTCGAGGTGGATCTGCTGCTTGCTGTCCTTGAGGAACAGGCGGTCGCTATCCGGATCCAATATGGCTCTGAATGCTCGTACGAAATTTACTCCTACGTAGCATTCGGCGTCAAGATTTGGTATGATCGCTACCCTTATTTCACGTGTCTCCTTCCCGACAGTGAAAGGTTTTTCTATTAAAATGCAGACAGTTCGATTTGCTACCAACACATTTAAAAAACATACGAAATAATTTGAAACACATCACATTCATCAGTAATACTGCAAAAGATATAATACAAAATGATATAATTCATCTTCAAAATAAAATGTTAACAGCAGAAATAGTTGATGTAAACATACACATTTCTTATATTAACAAAAATATTAATTACATTAAAAATATACTAGAGAACAAAATAGAAAAAACAATTATAGAAGAATTTGTTTTAAGACAAGAAGTTAGAACCAATGTTATAAAAAGAAAGTTAGATTTAGTACATAAGAAAAAATCGATAAGTTATATAATTGTAAAATTGAAAACAATGGTAATAAGCGGATTAATTTCTCAAATAATTGTGATTTACAACAGAATAGAATCACTACAAATAATAAGTGGTTCGTTAATTTGACTTATACAAATATTCCAGATGAGGTTAAAGATATAGTAAGTTTAGGACAAAAATATAGTACAAGTAACAGTTTTGACAAACATACAATAATTGAAACCATAAAAAATGTAGAACAATTATTTGAGAATAATGAGTTTTCCCAGGAAACTGTCAATTTTATTAGAAAAAATGTTACAAATTGCATGACGAATAGCTTCAAAAAAATCTGAACACATTAAGTATGAAGATAGGTTGTTTGCACAGAGATTGAATCAAACAAAAAGACTTTTAAGAAATAACAAAGATATATTTTTTACATTTGCTGACAAAGGCAATATCACAGTTGCTATAGAAACTCAGACTTATAAAGAAAAAATGGAGAAATTAATATCTGATAAAAACACATATCGTCAAATTATGAAGAATCCATTCAACAAATTCCAAAAAGATACGCACGCAATAATGAAAACATGGAATGAGTTAGAGTTATTAGATAAAAAATACCATAGGAATGAAATAACACAAACTGATACAACGTTACCAAGAATTTATGGGCTGCCAAAGATACACAAGAAGGATGTACCACTAAGATCTATTGTATCTTGTATTGGTAGCCCCACATATAAACTATCCAAAATTGTGGAAAAAATGATCACAAATAGTATTAAGAAACCTAAATCTTATGTAAAAAATAGTGTCGAATTAATTAAAAAACTTAGCAAGTGTGACATTCCTGCAAATTATATAATAATTTCACTAGATGGAGTCTTCTTGTTCACTAATGTTCCAGAAGAATTAGTTCTTAAAGGTAGTGAAAAAAGATACCATTTAATAAGAAAAATACATAATGTTTCTCTACATGAATTAATCGAAGTAGTAAAATTTTTGATGCGCAACATTTACTTTCAATGGGATAATAAATATTATCAACAACTATATGGAAGTCCTCTAGGCAGCCCGGTAAGCCCGATTTTTGCTGATATTGTTATGACAGATTTGGAGCAATACTGTCTCAAAAAATTAGATTTTATTCCACCGTTCTTTTACAGATATGTGGATGATACAATTGTGTGTATTCCCGAAAATAAATTAACAAATGTAATTGAAGTTTTCAATAACTACCATGAGAAATTGCAGTTCACTCATGAAAAAGAGAATAATGGTTATATAAGTTTTTTAGAGGTATCAGTAATAAGAAATGAAAATAGAAAAGTTATTACTAATTGGTATAGGAAAGATACCTTTTCAGGACGATTTTTACATTTTGAATCTAGTCATACAATACAGCAGAAGCGGGCTATGGTATATACATTGGTGGACAAGGCAATTTTGTTAGCACATGAAAAATTTCATGGAACCAATATTAAACTAGTCAAAGAATCTTAAAAAAATAATTGTTACCCAAAAAAGTTTATAAATCATAATGTAAGAAAAAGATTAGAGAAAATAAAATATAGTTCTAGTCATAACAATGATCAAGTTAATAATAGAGCAGTAACTGATTATAAAGCAACTTTAAATATTCCTTTTATTCCTAAATTTTATGAAAAAATATCTGGTTCTATGAAGGGCAAAGCTATCAAAGTTATACCTAAAATTTATAATAAAATTGATGGTGTTATTGTGAGGGGCAAAGATAAAATAGACAAATTAACTAAAACTAATGTAGTGTATAAAATAGATAGTAAAGAGTGTAATGCTAGTTATGTGGGTGAAACAAAGAGACAAGTAAAATGTCGTATTAAAGAACATAAAGCTAATATAAACAAAACTGAGTCGCACTATGTAATCAATGAACATATGCTCGCATATGATCATTCGTTAGATTTTGACAACGTCAAAATACTTGATACTGAAAAGAATTGGAAAAAACGAGTATTATCAGAAATGATCCACATAAATCTGCAACATAATGCGATCAATTGCAAAGACGATACTAGACATCTTAGCCAACATTATAGTGACATTATCAATAGTATTAAATTAAAATCTAAATTATAATGTGTATCTCTCCCCTATGACATAACCTCAAATCAATGTATATCGATCAGATTTTTGGATAAGGTGAGTGATTGACTTGCGTGTTGATCGATGCGCGTATTGTGTCTTGCACGATGAGCGACGCGGTAAATTCAAACATATATTTTTGGTTTTTTTAATTTCTTCTCATTTAGGTTCATAATTAAAAGATTCTTCATTATTATAAAAATTGTTTCGTTAATCTACTATATTTAAAATTTAATAAAATACTTAACTATTTAAATTTAATATTTTAAATTTTTATTACCAATTATTATTTGTTTTAACGGGAAAGAAAAAAAAAAAATATATATTTTTATTGAAATGGTAAATTTTAATTTAGCCTTATAAAAAAATTTTTGAGTTCTCTTGTAAATAATCATAAATAATTTATTAATTTTTATTATTTATCAGTACACATAATGTACTTAATTTGAAGTTTCGCGCCTGTGGTGGGGATGACTGTGTTGTCGATCTGATTAAGATTGATCGCATAGGTGTCTCTGAAAACGGAGGACGTGATATTTCAAATTTTTCAGTATTAACCGTCTGTGATATACATTGTTAGCTTTATTTTAATATTTGACTGCCTTTTACTTAATATGTGTGATTATGTGTTAATTTATTTTGTAATGTTCTTCAAGTATTTATTTAATTTTCAATTTTTTTGTGTTGATTATGGACACAACAATAGGGGAAAGGTATGTTATATATAACCTCAATCTCTGTGCAAAAATTGTTAAACGTTTGTTATTTTAATCATTGTTTTCAATTATAGAGCGACGCATCAGAGATGCTGTTAATAATATGTGTATACCTATATATTGACGAAATAGTAAGTAACTTAGATTTATATATGTAAAAATTGTGTTTAAAAGATGTTGTAAAATGAAATCATTTTTTAATAAAAAGGTATAGCCTGATGAGGATGGAGGATATCCATCGAAAGGTCGCCAAATAAATAAATATGGTTTGTTCATCAATATCGAGGAAAACCTAAACTACTTCTAAATACACTGCATGGACGACAAAAAATCACTTAATAGTGAAAGGTAAGATCACATGACCGTTTAGCGGTTAGTAACTACCATCCGCCATCTTGACGCGTCCGGCGTTCGCCACAATGAGCTCCTTGCCCAATGCTGCGGCGATTTGCAGACCGCTGGGTCCCATCACGGTCGTGGAATCTCCGGGATCGTATAAGGCTCTTATACGAAAGCCCTCAATCTCCACGAGAAACCACCAACGACTCTTATCCTCTGGTTTATAGGATGAGGTTGGTCTGCCTGCTTCTTGGGACCGTTCCTCCTTTTGAGGTCCATTTCCGCTCCTCTCTGGACCATATTCTCGGTCGGAGCGGGTCTGTCCCGAACTCACCTGGGACAGCGGGGACTCAAGCTCTTGGGTCGCGGTTTTCGTCCCGGTTAACCGCTCCCTTTGGCGTTTCCTGAGCACACCGGACAGTACCTGAGGGAATATCCAATTTTCCCGCAGCCCTTGCAGGTAAGAGGCTTAGTCGGATCGAACGTCGAGCCCATTCGGTTTTTCGGCTGTTCCTTTCCTTTTTCCCTTGGTGGACTAGCACTCTTCTTCTCCTGTCGGTGTCCGAAGCTCTTGCTCGGGCCATTAGGTCTGCCAAACCTCTTACTCTTCGGAGATCGGTTGGCAGGCGAGCCTTTCTTTGGAGAGCCAGACCTTGGGCTTCTCCTACGGGACTGTCGGGTCGTCGACGCCAATTGGTAGACGATGGACCGCAGCGCATCCTCCAGCATCTTTGCGATGCGGTCGACGACGTCTGGCTCGCTTGGTTTGGCTGGGCTTACCTCAGCGGCCGCTACCTTGGCCTTCGGCGAACCTTTTTTCCGCTTCGGCTTATACGCCATCTCAGGAAGCAGAGACCCTTCCTCCGTAGGTGGTGGACGATATACTTTTTCACCTTCTATCGTCTGCTCCGCTTCCGTGGCAAGTTCCAGCATTTGTTCAATTGAGCTCACTTACGCTCTCTTGAACAGCCGTTAAAGCTGTGGCAGCATGTTCCGATACAAATGATCGAGCTGCTGCGCTTCAGTCGGCGTAGGGACTATCTTTCGCATTATTGCGATAGAGCACGTCATATAGTCCCTAACCGGTTCATCGGGACCTTCAGTCCGTGCATTGGACTCGGCGATGATCCTCTGCTGGAAACGTTGGCTCATTCCGTACCAACGTTTAGCCGAAGTCACGAAATCTTGCCAGGAGTGCCACTTGTGTTTCTCGTTCTGGTACCACGTGGCGGCAGTGTCTGTCAGAAGTTCCGAGAGTGACGGCAATAACTCGTCCTCTGACAGGTTGGCCAGGATCCTGCAATCCTCGATCCTGGTTAGGAAGGCATCAATGCTCTGGCTCATGTCGCCCGAGTACTTGACCTGCCACTTCCTAACAATGCCACCGACGTCCCGAGGTGTTCCATTCAACCTCGATGACGTCGAGAAGCTTGGTGTTGAGAATGTCCGATCCTTGTTTGGCGAGCTGCGCGCTTGGGGAATCCTCTGGGATTCGCGCGCATTCCCCCCCTTCCAAGCTCCATCAGGCTTAGACTGAGGGGCGCTTGTGCGTTGTTGCTCGCCATTTACTTGCGCCTCACCTATCTCGCTCACATCAGGACCATAACACGTATATGTGTCCTGAAATTGCACATGGTGAGATTGGTTGGCACCGTCCAATCTCGTGCTGTGAACGGTTTGAGTGCGCTCGGACATCAGCTTATCCACCTTTGTAGTAAGGTCATTCACTTTTATGATAAGCTGCACGAAGATCTGGGAGAACGATCGAGGGATTTTAAAGATGTTTCCCCTTTTCTGAGACCAATGACAGCCATTCTTCCTCTCGTTCGGGTTAAGGCTCTGTGTTGGTCGCGGCTGACGTCGTTTCATCTAGCTCGACGTCATCGAAATCCTGCACCGTCCTGTGCAGGTTATCTTTAACCGCAGCGTTCTCCCGCAGTACCAAATACACTTCCTGATCTGGGCTAGGTTCATCAGACTCCTCGTCTTGAAGTTCACCTAGCATCTGCAGCCACCTATTTCTCCGTTGGAGACGGCTGCGAACTGCTGTGGCTTCATCTTCCTCCTGTTGAAACTCCTGGGCTGAATAATTTCCTAATAGCCACTGGTGGAGTCGCTCGGCTTTCCTATGAACCGAGCCTGCCGATTTTAGGTTCAAGGCGTCCAGGTGTAATTCAATTTGCTCCCTGGTGAGCGTCTCGATCCATGCATCGATTTGACTATCGACGTCTTTCTGCTGAGCGGCCATCTTCAGTTGTAGCGTCGTTTATACGTTTAACAGTAAGTAGCCTCGCTGGCTTGACGCACTATGTATGTGCAAGGTTATGTGCTGTCGAATATTTAACTTTGGCGTTACTTGCCAAACGTCCAATCCGCGTAACTGGGTTTTGCTTCTACCTAAGCTAACCGCTAAAGCACAAAACCGGATGCCAAAAGTAAGTCCTGTCTTACTTGGATCAGGAAGCAATACCAAGTTTAAACTATTTTTAACAAATTTGCTAATAAATTTGCGGTAAACTACTGCCTGGCTCTTACCTTGCGCTAACTTAACGGTACTATATAATAAATAATAAATAAATCAATAAATAAATAAATTAAATAATTAAAGTTACCGCGCGCTTGACCTCTTACAAAAATATAACCTATAATACAATTTGTAAAGGTCTGAGCCAGGTTATAAGCTTCCTGTTTTGTGCCAGCAAAAACCAGTTAAACCTTGCATACACTTACAAACAAATTATTTAGACCGATTAATTGCCACCAGGTTATGTCGCGCTGTGTCGCGTTCTTTCGTTCCTCTAGGTGGCGCTACTTACTTCGTGTGGTCCAAACTACCCAATTTCCAAGTAACGTTGGTCGGTCTATCGATTCCGTTCGAAAACCCACCAAATTTCCTATTTGTGCGACCTTTTTCTAGAGGCGCCACCTATGTTCGACCAGGAATCAATTTCCTGTGTCTACTACTAAGTAGTCGAGACGAGAAAAATAAAAAAAAATTTTATTTGTTATAAAAAAATTTGTATTTGTTTATAACAATTCTAATTGTTAATAAACAAATCCCGCCTCGAGGGGGAACGAAAGAGTACCGAAATATACTTCACAATTTCGAAACGCGACTGCTGACCTTGTTATTGTTCGCGAGTTATCCAATTGTTAATTAACAATATTATTAACAATTGAACAACTATATCGTGCTTGTTGATTTTTCCGATGTCCTGTATCCAAAATCCACACGTATTGGGCGCCAGTTGTAACGAGGTGGGTACTGGGGAAATGTAAGGCCCACGGTTAGGCCCAATTTGTCCCAACTTACCAACCTTAAGTGTGCAGTCCCACGATGCGGCCGGGAATCCCTTTGATTCCCGTGCAATGCCGTTAACAACGTCAAACACCTCGTTTGACTTAGATACCGTGTGTTGGGCCCTATGCCCAAAATTGCCAACTAGAATAAACACCAGGAGAGGGCGGTATTCGTAGGATAGTACGATAACCGGTAAAACACTATCAACAATCGATATTATTGTTAATCGGCGAGAAAGATTGTCTCGCCGAGTCAATTTATTAAATTAACAATTAAATAATAATAAATTAAGAATAAATTAATGTTAACAATTGACGGGGAGTCGTACCGATGACTACCCCCGAGGTCAGCGCGAAAAGAATTAGTTAAAATCTATTTAACTATGGATTACGAGCAACCGATCCGGATATGATCGGCTGCTTAACCTGATGGCATACGTCACACCGTGTGACGTATGTATTTCTGACGTAGAGAGCTTTGACGTAGAAGCTTCCTACGTCACGCGCGCCTTCTCTCGTGAAGTGGTTCCCGCGAACCACCGACCTGCCTATCCGTGCGGGTATTGTCACGAGAGGGGGAAAAGGAGGAACGCTTCCTCACCTGGACCGTACCAGGTAAATCGGGACGCGAAATATTAAATAGACACGCGGGTCTAAACGTGGTGCACCACTTACCGTGTATCTGATTATCTCGCTTCGGCGGGAAAAGGCTGTGCCACTGAGAGAGAGCTCATACCCGAATATCTCTCTCTCTCTCTCTCTCTCCAACAGTCGAGAATGTTGGACACACCGTGCTTCTTTTCTCACTGCCTGTGAGGGGTGCTGCTGCACACGTCTACGTGGAGGTTAGTGGGGAGAAGATTCTCACACCCACACACAACGCACAACAGTCCTTCGCTCTTTATCCAGTAAAACAGTATCTCTCGGTCACCAACACGTTGTTGTTGCCGATCGCGCGCGAACTCTCTTCGTTCCTCCCCTTGCGCACGATTCTCGCGCGCGTTCCTTCCGCGCGTATTAATCTCGATACTCTTTTCGGTTACTCACATGATCGGTAACTCGCTTACCGTTTATAATATATATATATATATATATATATATATATTATATATATATTAGATATAAACTTTTTAATAGTGTCAGAAAGGATAATAAAAGATAAAGTTTGTTATAATACTCTGAAAAGTGTAATCTTGTAGTAATTTCGTTTAATGATAAATGCTCTCACTATTTAGATAATTAAAGTTACCGCGCGCTTGACCTCTTACAAAAATATAACCTATAATACAATTTGTAAAGGTCTGAGCCAGGTTATAAGCTTCCTGTTTTGTGCCAGCAAAAACCAGTTAAACCTTGCATACACTTACAAACAATTATTTAGACCGATTAATTGCCACCAGGTTATGTCGCGCTGTGTCGCGTTCTTTCGTTCCTCTAGGTGGCGCTAGTTACTTGGTTTGGTCCAAACTACCCAATTTCCAAGTAACGTTGGTCGGTCTATCGATTCCGTTCGAAAACCCACCAAATTTCCTATTTGTGCGACCTTTTTCTAGTGGCGCCACCTATGTTCGACCAGGAACCAATTTCCTGTGTCTACTACTAAGTAGTCGAGACGAGAAAAATAAAAAAAAATTTTATTTGTTATAAAAAAATTTTATTTGTTATAAAAAAATTTGTATTTGTTTATAACAATTCTATTTGTTAATAAACAAATCCCGCCTCGAGGGGGAACGAAAGAGTACCGAAATATACTTCACAATTTCGAAACGCGACTGCTGACCTCGTTATTGTTCGCGAGTTATCCAATTGTTAATTAACAATATTATTAACAATTGAACAACTATATCGTGCTTGTTGATTTTTCCGATGTCCTGTATCCAAAATCCACACGTATTGGGCGCCAGTTGTAACGGGTGGGTACTGGGGATATGTAAGGCCCACGGTTAGGCCCAATCTGTCCCAACTTACCAACCTTAAGTGTGCAGTCCCACGATGCGGCCGGGAATCCCTTTGATTCCCGTGCAATGCCGTTAACAACGTCAAACACTCGTTTGACTTATATACCGTGTGTTGGGCCCTATGCCCAAAATTGCCAACTAGAATAAACACCAGAGAGGGCGGTATTCGTAGGATAGTACGATAACCGGTAAAACACTATCAACAATCGATATTATTGTTAATCGGCGAGAAAGATTGTCTCGCCGAGTCAATTTATTAAATTAACAATAAATAATATAAATTAAGAATAAATTAATGTTAACAATTGACGGGGAGTCGTACCGATGACTACCCCCGAGGTCAGCGCGAAAAGAACTTAGTTAAAATCTATTTAACTATGGATTACGAGCAACCCGATCCGGATATGATCGGCTGCTTAACCTGATGGCATACGTCACACCGTGTGACGTATGTATTTCTGACGTAGAGAGCTTTGACGTAGAAGCTTCCTACGTCACGCGCGCCTTCTCTCGTGAAGTGGTTCCCGCGAACCACCGACCTGCCTATCCGTGCGGGTATTGTCACGAGAGGGGGAAAGGAGGAACGCTTCCTCACCTGGACCGTACCAGGTAAATCGGGACGCGAAATATTAATAGACACGCGGGTCTAAACGTGGTGCACCACTTACCGTGTATCTGATTATCTCGCTTCGGCGGGAAAAGGCTGTGCCACTGAGAGAGAGCTCGTACCCGTATCTCTCTCTCTCTCTCTCTCTCTCCAACAGTCGAGAATGTTGGACACACCGTGCTTCTTTTCTCACTGCCTGTGAGGGGTGCTGCTGCACACGTCTACGTGGAGGTTAGTGGGGAGAAGATTCTCACACCCACACACAACGCACAACAGTCCTTCGCTCTTTTATCCAGTAAAACAGTATCTCTCGGTCACCAACACGTTGTTGTTGCCGATCGCGCGCGAACTCTCTTCGTTCCTCCCCTTGCGCACGATTCTCGCGCGCGTTCCTTCCGCGCGTATTAATCTCGATACTCTTTTCGGTTACTCACATGATCGGTAACTCGCTTACCGTTATAATATATATATATATATTATATATATATATATATATATATATAATATATATATATATATTAGATATAAACTTTTTAATAGTGTCAGAAAGGATAATAAAAGATAAAGTTTGTTATAATACTCTGAAAAGTGTAATCTTGTAGTAATTTCGTTTAATGATAAATGCTCTCACTATTTAGATAATTATACTTTTTGATTTTACATTGTCAAGAACTGTTAACCTTTTTTAAATATTTACTTACCTTAATTTAATTTTTTTGAGTCATCATAAAAAGATAACTATTTATTATTTTTTTTAGAAATTATCGACTATTTGGGATTAATGATTTAAAAGAAAAATGACTGATTCAGAAGGAGAAAACGAGTTGAATGTTAATGGTGTGGTAGATAATGCGTGGTCTTTAAAAATACCTGAATTCAAACCAAAGGTAATCCACATCGATTATTAGAAGAGAGTTCCTTTGCGACTCTTTTTCTAAGTACATGGAAAAGTATTTGAAAGAATGTTGGCCACTGGTACAAAAGGCATTGAGCGATCATATTGGAGTTGTCGGTGAGGTAATGGGGAAATGTAAGGCCCACGGTTAGGCCCAATTTGTCCCAACTTACCAACCTTAAGTGTGCAGTCCCACGATGCGGCCGGGAATCCCTTTGATTCCCGTGCAATGCCGTTAACAACGTCAAACACCTCGTTTGGACTTAGATACCGTGTGTTGGGCCCTATGCCCAAAATTGCCAACTAGAATAAACACCGGAGAGGGCGGTATTCGTAGGATAGTACGATAACCGGTAAAACACTATCAACAATCGATATTATTGTTAATCGGCGAGAAAGATTGTCTCGCCGAGTCAATTTATTAAATTAACAATTAAATAATAATAAATTAAGAATAAATTAATGTTAACAATTGACGGGGAGTCGTACCGAGGACTACCCCCGAGGTCAGCGCGAAAAGAATTAGTTAAAATCTATTTAACTATGGATTACGAGCAACCGATCCGGATATGATCGGCTGCTTAACCTGATGGCATACGTCACACCGTGTGACGTATGTATTTCTGACGTAGAGAGCTTTGACGTAGAAGCTTCCTACGTCACGCGCGCCTTCTCTCGTGAAGTGGTTCCCGCGAACCACTGACCTGCCTATCCGTGCGGGTATTGTCACGAGAGGGGGAAAAGGAGGAACGCTTCCTCACCTGGACCGTACCAGGTAAATCGGGACGCGAAATATTAAATAGACACGCGGGTCTAAACGTGGTGCACCACTTACCGCGTATCTGATTATCTCGCTTCGGCGGGAAAAGGCTGTGCCACTGAGAGAGAGCTCATACCCGAATATCTCTCTCTCTCTCTCTCTCTCTCTCCAACAGTCGAGAATGTTGGACACACCGTGCTTCTTTTCTCACTGCCTGTGAGGGGTGCTGCTGCACACGTCTACGTGGAGGTTAGTGGGGTTATATCTAATATATATATATTAGATATAAACTTTTTAATAGTGTCAGAAAGGATAATAAAAGATAAAGTTTGTTATAATACTCTGAAAAGTGTAATCTTGTAGTAATTTCGTTTAATGATAAATGCTCTCACTATTTAGATAATTATACTTTTTGATTTTACATTGTCAAGAACTGTTAACCTTTTTTAAATATTTACTTACCTTAATTTAATTTTTTTGAGTCATCATAAAAAGATAACTATTTATTATTTTTTTTAGAAATTATCGACTATTTGGGATTAATGATTTAAAAGAAAAATGACTGATTCAGAAGGAGAAAACGAGTTGAATGTTAATGGTGTGGTAGATAATGCGTGGTCTTTAAAAATACCTGAATTCAAACCAAAGGTAATCCACATCGATTATTAGAAGAGAGTTCCTTTGCGACTCTTTTTCTAAGTACATGGAAAAGTATTTGAAAGAATGTTGGCCACTGGTACAAAAGGCATTGAGCGATCATATTGTCAAAGCAGAGTTGGACCTTATAGAAGGGAGTATGACAGTTAAAACTACAAGGAAAATATGGGATCCGTATATTATTATTAAAGCCTGTGATATGGTAAAACTGGTATCTCCCGTTCTGTACCATTTGAACAAGCAGTTCATGTATTACAAGATGATATAGGTGCTGATATTATTAAAATATCGTGATTTGTTAGAAATAAGGAAAAATTTGTTAAATGGCGTCAAAGGCTAATTGGACCTAATGGTTGTACTTTAAAGTCTATCGAATTAAACTTATTCTATTTCATAATCATTGTAAAAAATACTAAGTTCTACACAAAAATAATAATAATAAATGTTAAATCATTTCATTTAATGTTAAATTTTTGTTTTTATTTTATACTAATAAAAGTTTTAATAGTCACATTTTTCGATATCATTAAGCTCAAACACTAATATATTAAGCAAATAATATTAAATTATGGCTTAATATAAAAATATCGTGATTACTTCTGTATTAATTATGTGCAAGAACAATTTTAGATGAAAAACTTTATATTGATACAAACTTGTAATTTAGTAACTAAATAATCACAGCTTGGGATTTCCAATATGGCAAGTCAGAAAACTTTTCATTAAAATTAACATTAACGAACACAGCAAAAAATTATTCTTTTTGTCCTGATTTTTTGGTATTTTTAGGTAAAAAATTTTCTATTTCTGCGACACTAGGTCTTCTTAAAACTGTATTAACGCTTGAAAAATAACTACTTTGTGATAATAAATCATGAACTGAATTGGATGATTGTATAAGTGAATTGCGATTGTGCCTCTTGCATAGATTTCTCATTTTGTGATATAGTTGCTTTGTCATCAGAAAAATGATTTTCTTTCATGTCCAACTTTACAGTAACATTCACATCCTAATTTTCTTTACATTTTCGAGAGAATCCGATATAAATTTGTCTTTGAATACTGAATTCAGAACTTGTAATGGTAATCTTTCTAATTCAGGCATAGATAAATTAAAATCTAAGTTGCCAAGATCAATTTCCGGGGGTTGTGGTGTCTCTATAGCTACATTTCTTTGTTGAAAATATTTTGTAGCACTCGTAAGTATTTCACGCTTAAAAAAGTTCTTACATTCTTGCTTTGCAAGTTCATATAGTATTCGTTGAAATCTAAGCGAACACTTAACAATAGTAAAGAAACATCTTTTGCAGAAGCTAGCATAAGTAGGAATTTCTTCACACGATCCTGAAAATAATAATTACATTCATTGTTCATTGTATATAAAAACATAATTATGATAATAATGGAAAAAAAGTTAACCTGATATGTTCTTGATAATATTTTAAATTTCATTGCCAAAGTATTTAAATAATTAAGAAATACACTTTTCCTTTCTATGCTTTTTGCATCGTCTTGTTTTGTGTACCCCCACTGTTTTGCAGTTTCATCAACAAACCTTTCAAAATTTATTCTTGTTTCATATTCAGCAGTAACATGAGAAAGAAAAGTGTCTTCAAGAGTTTGAGGTTCAAGCATTGGTCCATACACAGAACGAAAATGATTCATTAATTCCTAAACATAATAACCCAAAATCATAATGAAACATTTAATAACGTTTGATATTAGTGATTCAAAATCAATTCTTAATTAGTTTAGATTGTTCATCAAGAAGTGTTCCTCTTTTAACAGACTGTATAAAGTTAGTGTGTGAAGGTATAATGTCGTCGAGTGACGATGCTTGTCTCAGCTACTTAGCAAAAATACATCCCATGAACATTCAATCACCTGATGCAAACTTAGTTACAAATAACTGCTTCTTTTTTTGTATTAAATTATTTACCCACCTCGAATAAAAAGTAATACAGCATTTGATGTACTAAATGTAAAATTTCAGGCATTTTCCTAAACATTTTTGCGGAAATGATTTGTTGTCTCAATATTGCTTGATACGTTTGACGATTGGGTTCCAGAAACTGTTAAATAAATAATTTTATTAACAAATAATTATAGTTTTAACTTCTCTAAAATAATTTATTCAAATAATTAAAAAACAATTCCTAAATTTTGTTTGCTATTTTTATTTAAATCTTGATTACAAATGTAGTAAAAATAAAAAATTTAAATAATTATTACCTGTGAAAACTGTATTCCAAAACCAAGAATTTGAGAAACTTTTAAATTATCAACATTATAAAGTAACCAATAATTGTCACCGACAGGTTCTGCTACGTGCACGCTTCTCGGCAAATTAGATGATTGACGACCGTGTAAGATAAAAGATGACCGTTTCAGATAATAATGAAAAAATAACTAGATCACGCGTGTCTCACTCACTCTTTCGTTTTTCCCTATAGCTCTGTCTCAACTTTTTCGAGTAGACACATATATATAGGAGACGAATAAGATATCGAAAAATACAGTCGATAAAAGAAAATTTGACATCTCAGATATTTACATGAAGTTTTATTTAAAGTATTACTAAATAATTTATCGAAAACTTAATAAACTGAATAAAATATTAAAAAAGAAATAATATATGATATAAAAAGTTACGTAAATAACATATTATATATTAATATTCAAAAATAATAAAACCGCAGGTGCAGTTAGATGTCTAATAGGTGCTAGCGCGCATATACTTGTGTTGGTTGCGCTACTGCACACCTTGATAAATAATAATATAAATATATTTGAGCTTAGGAGAGCTTCAAATACTTATTAGAAGTTTAATTGTTCATTAAAAATGTTCCTTTATTTAATAAATGATAACTTCATCATTTTTGGTCATATCACTTTGATACTTTGATAAAAACGGTAAAAAAATTTAAAAAAATAATAAAATTAAAAATTTTTCCATTTTCGACATTTTAATGTTTAAATTAATTACTTAAACATTAAATGTAAAATCAAAAAAATTCTACCCTACGTTGGGATGGTCGTAGCGCTTGGTAGTCGAATATTTCGCCGTGTGACATGGCAGTTTGTAATGCATGTCATTCATAGACTATGTTCGTTAGTTATAAAAAAGCAATCCAAAGTCACGTAGCTTATAAGGAATAAAGAAGCGTTCACTCGAAATCTAGCTAGGGCAGACCGTGAGGAAGGAGCTCGGTCTTCTCGTTATTGACACGCATACGTACACAAGCACTATTACAGAAAGTTTTCTTGCTCTGTGTAATTCCTTTAAAATCCTTCTAGCTCATTGAAAATCCTTCTAGATCCTTGAAACTCCGTCAAGCTCTTTGGAAGTCCTCCTAGCTCCGTAGATGATGTCCAACTATGTATAACTCCGATCAACTGTACCAAGTCCGTATATTCTTGTACTCGAGCTTCTACTGGTAAGCCGCACTTACAATAAATATTTAAAAAGGCCAAATCCAACGTACACACGCGTTGGATCGGCCAAGTCAAGCGGACGAGATGGGACTGTTGCTTCAAGCGTATGCGCGCGGACTCGGTCAACGGCTCGACACGACGAACTCGGTGATTCCGAGTCAGGCCGTCGAACCAGATACGGGTTTTCATGTATTTTAATTATGGAGAGTGTTTATTTTATTATTTTGTCTAGCTTCCGTAGGTGAGAATTGTACGTGAGTGTGTGTGTGGTAAACGTGATTTTAATGTACATAACTTTGACGCGTGAACGCGGCGACCGTGACAAGTGTATGGTATGGTTTGACATGTATAATTTTTTTAGTATTGTTAAAGATTTCAGCTTAATTTTAAAAGTATTATTTTATTTACGAATGGGAGTCATTCTTGGTTTAACTGATATGTTATATCGTTTTCATATGAAATCTCATTTGACATGTCTGCATTAGCTAATTTATAGTATCAGCTGATGTAGTAATGCATTTCATGCTATATTACTGTAATAAGAGCATAAATTTTTGTATATGAAGTTTGGGATGTCACATTATATATATATATATTGTAACGGGCCAATTAAATTTACTCTCTGATGAGTGTGGGGTAGAGAATGACTTCCCATCGAACAACACATCAGCAATTGAGCGATTCCACTGACTTCATTTTCATATATGAAATTTATCTATAATTTTTTCTTATAAATTCATTTTAGACTCTAACGCCTTAAACTTTATTTCGATGTGGAAGATTATTGAAGAAACAAATCTTCAAATCCCATCTTACCGTATGAGATAAGTCGCAGGTGTTAATTATAGGATTTTTAAATATTTCAACTTTATTCTTCGATGAGGAAGCATGAAAAGGCAAGCAAATCCCTTTTCGCCATCTCACCATAAGAACAATGAAGTTGTATGGATAAAGACGTAGAAGCAAGGAAATCCCTCATGTTCATCTCATATCACAATCATTTAATTACTTTACACATTATTTAAATATCGAGATAATAAATTTAAATCATTTGTTTTAAATTCAAATATATAATAATTTTATTAATACGTGTCCTCATTTATTTGATACAAGACGGTATATGAGCAAATCCACGGAACCTTTGATTTTCATTTGAAAAATTTTTTTTTTTTTTTGGGAGGAACATTGATTTTAATGGAGATTTCTACTTCTTTAGAGGTTAAATAGTAGGAAAATATGAGGGCCCCTATTTTTTTTCAAGACTTATCTAAGAAATTAACGATTAAAATATTGATGAGGGGTATCATAGGGTAAATTATAAAAAATCACTTCGTAAATAAACAGAACATTTTTTATTCTATAATTTATGAATATAACAACATAATTAAGTCTCTTATTTAACAAAAATTGAAATATCTAACAACAATTTTTCATATAAAAGGATGTTTTCAAGTGCCGTTACAGTACTGTAATTTTCTTTTCCTAGTAACAATGGTTTTTTTTGTTTGAGTACTTGTAACAGGAATTTCATTTTTTGCTCCATAAATCTTCCAACTTGAAGGTTTCAATTGGTAATGAGTACATTGCAAATTATTTGAAACATTCATTATATGATAAATAATTTTCTTTTCGCATATTTCTCTTTAATGGTAAACAAACTACTTGCGTAAGGCTGACTAAATGATATGTGTGTGTATGTGTGTGCGCGCGCGGGTGTGCGTGTGTGTGTGTGTGTGTGTGTGTGCGCGCGCGTGTGTGTGTGTGTGTGTGTGTGTGTGTGTGTGTGTGTATTTATATTAGCTTTTCTGTTGAAATAACCTATTTCGTATAGTCAATTTGGACTTCAGTTCAAAGGTATAAAATGTTTATACTTTTATACAGCTTATATTATCTAAATTAACAAAAAATTCAATTGAGGTTTTACGTGGATGACTCAATAATCTACTAAAATGTAGAGAGATATAGTTTATATATGCTTTTTTTGTGAATGTCGAGTGTGCCATGCGAAAATGAAAATTTGGAAGACTAGGGGCCCGAGATTTTGAAAAGTTTAAGGTAGAATTGCTTGTAAAGAAAAAGAGGCACAGCTAAGCACAAAAAAGAATAAGAATCCTTATTGCAAATCGAAAAAAGCAATATTAGTCACAATAGCTATAGACAAAACTAATCTTTGTATAATATCAAAATTCTAAAATTTCCTAAATTTACAAAAACTGACTTTCTTAAGAGTTGCGATTTTTATTTTTCTGTATCATGAAGGCACACTATTCTAACACTTTTAGTTTAATAGGGTAAATGGCGTAGGTTGTCAAAAAAAATTTCTGTAACATTTGGTGAAGAATTATAATTTCTATAAGCTTAAAAAATAGAAGATGAGTACTACTTCCATCGTCAAATTTGCAAAAATGCAACTTTATGAAGCCTCTAACAAAAAGCTAATAAAAACAACTTTTAAAAAATGATAAGGACCCTTCATCGAATTACTTTTTCTACCAGAAACCGTTGTTATAATGTTGCTAAGTCTGCTTATTTACTACTATATTACCCGCTTCCCCAAAATTAAAGGTTCTGTGGATTTGCTCATATACATGTCGACACCACCTATATAGAATTGTAATCTGTATAGGGGCATATTCTGACGCGAAGGTGCTTTCTAGTCATCACCGGCGGAATGCTTGCGAAAGTACGTTTCTGTTTACACTCGCACACACAAGAAGCTGGTGTCCGTCCGAAGCCGCGCACTCGGCCCTGCTTTGGCAAAACCGTGCACATTGTCTCGTAACTAGTCTTGGCGGCATTTGTACATTCGGCTCACCGAGTAGTACTTTCGGGTAAAAGTTACTGATCCGCCTCGGTTGTCGGACAGTTATACACTAATTAGACGATCGCCTAATTTTCCGAAAAAGGGATGAGAGTGGGGAAACTCACACATACTCTCTCGCCCTCTCATCCCTACATATTGTTGCACGCGTAATTGTACACTTGGAACGAAATAAACAAGTGTCGTCAGTTGGCCTTGATATACCAAAGGCTCCGACGGCTTACAATTAGTGAATTTAAATATTCTAATATATATGAACGCGCGACAAATTCTGCCCGATTACACAGATCGGTGATCTGCGGGAGCCACTTCGCGTAGCGATGACGTGCGTAACGTAGACAGCCCTTACGTAAGAGCTCCCTGCGTCAGAGCAAATATGTCATGGGGCGTGACGTCACAGCGTGTGACGTAGCTACTGCGTTAAGCAATCGCTTGTTCGCGAGTTATTGTTGCGCTTAACTCGGGGGTAGTCAACGGTAAACTCTCCCTTGATTGTTACGTAATTAATTATTTATTCAATAAATCAACTCTACGTAATCGTCTATCCTGACGATTAACATAAATAATTGACTTGTTTATTGGATTGCCGTCCTATCCGATGAATTCCATCCTCTCCGGCATATCCTTGTCGGTCGATCCTGAACATAAGGCCCAATACACTCTTCGATAGCCAAACAAAATATTTGGTGTTGTTAACGGCATTGCACGGGAATCAAATTGGACACCATTACTTAGGTAGGTAACCGCGAGCAATTGGGCCTAATCGAAACCTTACATTCTCCAGATCCCACCCCGTTATAATATAAAGTTAATTTCAATGACACATACCATCGATTCTATTGTCCCATACATGGTGATAGTGTCACGTACAGACTTGCACCAACCATTATAAAAAATATAACAAGAAGACAAATGGTTAATAAACCATTTGCAATCTTTTCGCTCTTGTTTGACCAGGATAGTCTTACGTCTCCGGGAGTACCTAGCGAAGTTGTTTTGAGAGTAGAGATTCAGGATATAATGTGGGATTATAAAATAATATATTTTTTTATTTGTATTAATCATGCATTATTTATTTAAATATTTTAACATCATTGCATAATGTCTTCTTTTTAAATGATTATATATATATATATATAAATAAATATATATATATATATATATACATATATTAAAAATATAATTTTTCTCGCCCAGGCAAAAGTTTTTATATTAATATAGAAATTTTGTCGGTCTTGCTGAGCTAACGGCTAACGACTCGAATTTTTGGGCTTGGGCCCATTAGAGCAGGGAATTGGGATACCGAGACATGTGGTCAACCAAAAATTAGGCCATATTAACGGAAACCAGTATACGATAAAGTGCAATCAGCACCGAGAATGACTATTAGAGCTGATACCCTGTAATAGTGACTTCAGGGGCCCCTACTGTGGGACCTATTGCGTTTAGAGCTTTGTGCTCATTGAGACTATTGTTCAGGACGCCAAGACACACAACATATAAAAAATTTTATGGATGAAAACCACATTTCCCATAGGCGTGTTACGGGGTCCTTTGATTTTGATAATGTTAGAATTCCTGATAGGAAGATAAATTAGAGAAAAATTACAGTGACCGAAGATATCTTCCGATGGACACAAGCACCACTGTTTCAACTACATGTGCTTTGTTTACAGACACACCGTTCACCTCCGTCGATGATTAGCCCTGGCAGCATAAATAAAGCGACGTTAAATAACAAAAAAAAAAAAAAAAACTTAGAGAAAAAGAATAGTTTCAGAAACTCTACATATTAACCTTTAGACTGCCGGACTGGCTCATATATGAGCCACCTGTGACCTTGACAACTACACTAGAGATATGAGGTGTTTTTATGTATAAATTTTGCACATCAAAAACATCAATTTATAAGGCAAAAATGCCGGCAGTCTAAAGGTTAATTTACAAAGAGATCCTATTAATAAAAAAGAAGATGCTAGTAAACTACAGCTAGCGTATACAACTCTTATACATAAGTTTAAAAATAAGAAATAAAATATAATGAGTTCAAATTTTGGGAATTTTCAAACGAACATTTTCGGCAAAAATACATTTGATTTTGCTTATAACTCGGAAGCGAGTAAATATATACAATTAAACCCTAGTTAAAAACAACTGAGATCAATTACATATATTCCGAAAAAAGAAGCTCAAATATCTTAATTTGATCAAACGTTACGGAAGAAATAGATATTAGGCGAAATTTTGGCATAAAAAATTATTAAATTTGAATGCAAAATTTTCGTTAAAATTTCGTCTAACTCTTATTTTGTATGTTATTTTGTACACGAACTCGAGAGGCTAATTACACGGCGTGAGTCTCGCCTCTACAAGGTGGTTTTAAAATATTCCGAATTCAATTGACAACACGACACACACATGCAAAAGTAAATGAACTCAAGTTGAAGAATTATTTATGTTTCATTTATTAAACGAAATCAAGGAATAAACGGGTTACAACTAAAGAAAGTTACAAAGAAATACCATAAGGTGTGCGGTTGTGTCGTATAGACGTTACGCGAAGTCGCGATTACTTTTTCATATGAAGTCGTGTCGATCCTTTGGTGGGATCGACCTGAGATATCTCGCGAGGAAAGCCTAACGAGGTTTACCTCTAAGTACTAGAGTGAGAGAGACGGGAGCCGTCGGCCGAGTCGTCCCCTCTCCCTCGCCCTTGGTTTTACGAACGCGTGCCCGCTGGCAACGATGATCCGCTCGCAATCGCGCTATATTGAAACGTGGGATCTTATCTCGACTTACGTTTGATGTGGCGTCCTAACAATGTCCCGGACCCCAACTACGCTTTAGGCCTCCTAGCCGCCTGTCGGACAGGTAGCCTTCTCGTCGAGGCAAGAGCCAAGGAAGTTAACAGAAGAAGAGGCCGTGGAGCACGTCGCGCACCGTCTCTTTCGTGGCACGATATCCACACAAACCACTAAGTCGAGCCCCGCTTTCTTGGGCTCGCTGTGTTTCCTCGCGTCTACGGCAATAGCACGCGTGCCCCGGGAAACGTACCGATTCTCGATCGCTCGTTTGCGTCGCGGTAGAGTTCCCTTACACGTGTCGCCTATTCGCGCGTAGCTCGGCCTAGTCAAACCGTAGCATTGATCGTCCTTCGCCGTACTGAATTTTTCATGGGCGATCTAGAGGTCCTCTCTCCCTCTCTTACGCACGGATCGTTGTTCATTCGCCGCGCCGTTTCCGCGAAAAGTTATTGTGTTGAATACTCGCGTTTACTAAACGATATTAATTTAATTCAAAACATATTTTAGTAATTAATACCGTTATACCCCTCCGCCAGACGCTGGATAATCTGCTGTTTTACAGCTCTGTATTCAAACGCGACCCTCTATGTATAGGAAGTAGATAGGGTGGAGTAAATGAACTCAATCGAGTGAATTCCTTTGGTTATTGAGTATTGTATCATAAAAAATAAAGAATATACATTCATATACACTAATACTTGTTCGAGGCAACGTAGGTGCTCTTCGAACGTTTCCGTGACGATTATTATATCGTCAAGGTATGCGAATGCGAATGGCTCGAGTTTCGGGCCAGTTACGTCGTCTATGAGGCATTAGAACGTAGCGCTTGCGTAGCTGAGACTGAAGGGCATTCTTTTGAATTGGTAAAGCCCTCGTCCTGGTACTGTAAAAGCTGTGACTGGTTTTGATTTTTCTTCCAGTGGTATTTGATGGTACGCGTTGCTTATGTCAAGCGTACTGATATAGCGAGATTTCTGCAGTTTTCTCAGTATATCATCCATCCTTGGTAATGGGTATGCATTTGGTTTTGATACAGCATTGACTTTGCGATAATCGACGCTAAATCTGTATTTACCGTTAGATTTTTTAACCTTAACGACTGGACTGAACCAGCCGCTTGTTGATGGTTCTATTACGTCGTTTTTAAGCTTTTCTTTAATTTGTGTACACATCTCCTCTTCGATTTTTCTTGAAATCGGGAAATATCGTTGTTTTATTGGTTTAGTTATCCCTACGACGATGTCGTGTTCGATCTAGTTTGTGCAGCCTAGTTGTTCTTTATTTGAGCCGAGAACTCGTGCGAGTAGGTGATCAAGCTGCTCGCGTTGCTCTTGCTCAATATTTGCGAGCCCGATGGACCCAAGTGCGAGAGTTTCTTCTTGTCCGACTCCCGCTACCTCTAATTTAATGGTGTTTCCTGATTCTTTTACTAATAATTCGTTTTTGTTAGGATCTAATATTGCGCTTAAGGCTCGCGAAAAATTCGATCCTACATAGCAGTCGTCGTCGAGGTCGGGTAAAATCGCTACTCTTATGTCTCTGCGTATGCCGCCGACCTCGAATTGTAACTATACGTAGCCCGCTACCGAAAGTTTGAAACCTCCCGCGACGCGCGCATTTTTCGTTTCGGTGGGGATTATTATTCTACCGCACGAGCTTGCTATTTGTAATCCTATCGAATTCATTATGGTGCATGAACAACCTGAATCGTACAATGCACGAATTCAATAATCGTTTATATTTACTTGCAGCCACCATCGCTTTTCGTCATCTTCTTTTTGTGATTGCTGCAAATTTTCTTCGTTTTCAACTTTTTTTTATCGACGCTCTTCTTTTGAGCGTCGTTCACTGCGCTTATACTCTGTTTAGTTATGCTATTATCCGAGGCCTGAGGATTTTGAGGGTTGAGCGTCGCGGCCTCGCTTACGCGCTCCCCTTTCCGTTTCCCGCTGGCTTGGTGCAGTTTTTTGCTAAATGTCCTTGTACGTTGCAGTTGAAACATATCCGTGTTTTCTGTGCTCGCTTTGGGTTGCTTGATTGTTTTCTCTCACTTTCGGGTATTTTAGGTTCGCTTTTTACTTGTTTTCTATTTAATGAATATTTCCGAGGGAGATTTCTTTTTCCCTCCTCTCCTTTTCGGATCGCCTTCTTTATTGCTGGTTCTTGTAGTTTCTTGAATGCATTTTCGATGCATTTTGAAATCGACTCCATTATAATGAGAGTCGTTGCTGCTCCGATTTCTTGTTGCGCTGCGGCGACTTGCGGTTTGTTCCTCCGAGAGTTTGCAGTTGGCTTATACGCTAGTTCTGGTAGCAATGTCGACTCCGGCGGTGGCGGTGGCCTGAATGCTTTCTCTGCTTCAATTACCGCTTTGGCTTCGACTGCTAAGCTGTGTAGTGATTCGATGCTATTAAATTCGTCGCGGCGAATTAATTTTTGTAATTCGGGTAGCATATTTCTATGTAAAAAGTCTAGCTATTATGTCAAAATCGGTTCTGGTTCTTGTTTTTTCAATAAACATACCAGACATGCAATGTAATTTTGCACGGGCTCATCTCGCCCTTGTGTGCGCGCGTTTGCTGCGGTGATTAATTTCTGTGGTCGAAGTTTGTTTGACACGAACCATCATCCTGCTGCTTCGCAAAATTCATTCCAAGAGTTCCATTGGCTGCGCCGCATTCTCAACCATACGGCTGGAACGCCTGTAAATAACTCGGTCATTGCAGAGAGTATCCCCGTTTCTGTTAAACGAGATGATTTACTGCATTCCTCTACTAATGTGATGAAATGGTCGATGCTTTGGTTTTTATCGCCATAAAATTGTACGTTCCATCTGCGTACAATTTGTCCGACGTCGCGAGTATTATGTGAACTAGCGATTGGTTTTGCTCCGCTGTTTTTTATTTCGCGGCAACCTTGTGCTTGAATGTACATCTGCATTCTGCATCCGTGTGTCCTGCCATTGTTTTGTTAAGTCCATGACTTGTAGTTGGAGGGCCTTTATTTGGTTTGATAGGTCGCCCATAAACTGGACCATTTCCGTCGGCATGTCGTACTGTATGCCGTCGTGTGTCTTGAGCGTTATCCACCTGTTTAGGTCCGTTTGCTCGTTTGTTGGTCTGTTTCTTTCTTCGACCGGTTCACTAACGCCGGTCGGTGCCATGTTTACTTGAATTAGCGGGTCTCGTGCGAGTATTTCTAAAGGATGCCTTGCCGTGGCCTCGTTGTCCTCGTCGCTTTCGACCGATGTGTCCGCGTCTTTTTGTTTATATTCGTTTATAAACATTTGCCTCAACGAAAATCTGTTGTGGCGGCTTGTTTCATCGTCCGCCTCTTCACCGGGTTTGAAGTCGGTAGCTGTATAGTTACCGAGTAGCCACTTTTCAATTCTACTCAGTTGTTCGAGTTTCGTTCCGGACTCGATCAGCTGCATGTATTTAAGGGCTCCGTGGACATTTTCTGAGCTTAAGCTTCAGCACCAGTCTTCGAGTGCACGGATGATTTCGTCCGCCATCTTAGATTACGCCGCATATCGATTCTATAAACGCTTATTCACAGACAATCGTGCGCTTGATATTATAAGCGTCTAATTGTTGTGAATTTTCCATCGCTATGAAAATTAAATAACATTAATTTTAAACCCCAAAATAAATTAAATCAAATTTCCGATTTTAATAATTGTTCCTCCTTTAAAAAGAATTATATTTTTCTCACGAAGTCGGTGGCTATTTTCTCTAAATTATAATATGAATGATTTTGTGAATAAAAAGGAAGAAAATAAGCAGAGAGAAAAAAAAGAAAATTTATAAACTCCTATATTAATTTTTCAATAATTGTATTTTAATAAATTTTTGCTGTTATTTCCTGTTGAATGACTTAATCATCCTTGCATTAACTAAATATTTATTTATTTTGATCCTTAATCCTTGAATAAATTTATTTACTAGAGTATTCGATTTAATTAAAATCGAAATCAAAAATACTAATTTTTCACTATTTATTTAATGCAAGAACTTTGTATAACAAATTCGATGAAAAAGAGAAGAAAATATAATAAAATCATTTATCGAGCAAATCAAAGTGTCCGCTCGCTTTAATAATTAGTTTGTTAGAAATAACAGTATTCTTCTGCACCGACTTCGCCTTCCATGAGAGCAGAAATAAAATAAAATAAAGTTTTAAATTTTATTTGCACTCTCTCTCGCACTTATATAGTCGAATTTTCGGTTCTTGAAAGTCGTACCGAATTACGTTTGTTCTCGACTAGCGCTCGTTCAATGCCGCTCTTGTTTACTTGTATCGGCGCAGGCTTTCCTCGTCGCGTGATCTCTATTTACGGGCGATCGAGAAGTTTCACGTTTGAAAAACTCTTCATTTGTCTTTTTCTAGACACACAAACGCGCCTAAACTAAGTAGAAATTAGAATATTTTCTTGTATTCTTGGACGTCACGCAACGAGACGTCTGATATCAAAGAACCACGTTTTTAATCAAAATGCACCTTAGTTATGCGTAACTAGCAAGATGCAGTTTTTATTTAATTTAAACGAACACGTTGGGCGCCATGTAACAGGGTCTGCCTCTAATTAAGGCCGAAATTAGAAGCATGGCCATAAGGGCCACGGCAGGGGATTTCTACCTCCCTCGATGCGGTCAATGCGGCCTGCGCGTACCAATGTGCTTACCTCGGCCGCACTGTGCAATACCGGTACCTCCGTAAAATCGGGCGGCTTTTCGTTGCCGTCCGAGGATGATGACACGGGGAGCACCGTACACTCCGTCGTTGTCTCTCGGCCTTATCTTTACTTCAGCCTTCGAGTACGCGAACTCGAGAGGCTAATTACTCGGCGTAAGTCTCGCCTCTACAAGGTGGTTTCAAAATATTCCGAATCCAATTGACAACACGACACACACATACAAAAGTAAATGAACTCAAGTTGAAGAATTAATCATGTTTGATTAATTCAACGAAATCAAGGAATAAACGGGTTACAACTAAAGAAAGTTACAAAGAAATACCATAAGGTGTGCGGTTGTGTCGTATAGACGTTACGCGAAGTCGCGATTAGTTTTTCATATGAAGTCGTGTCGATCCCTCGGCGGGATTGTTCTGAGCTATCTCGCGAGGAAAGCCTAACGAGGTTTACCTCTAAGTACTAAAGTGAGAGAGACGGGAGCCGTCGGCCGAGTCGTCCCCTCTCCCTCGCCCTCGATTTTACGAACGCGTTGCCCACTGGCAACGATGATCCGCTCGCGATCGCGCTATATTGAAACGTGGGATCTTATGCCGACTTACGTTTCATGTGGCGTCCTAACAGTGTCCCGGACCCCAACTACGCCTTAGGCCTCGTAGCCGCCTGTCGGACAGGTAGCCTTCTCGCCGAGGCAAGGGCCAAGGAAGTTCACAGAAGAAGAGAAGGCGGAGCACGTCGCGCACCGACTCTTTCGTGGCACGATATCCACACGATCCACACTTCCTTAGGCTCGCTGTGTTTCCTCGCGTCTACAATAACTTTATTATTATAGCACGCGTACCCCGGAAAACGTACCAATTCTCGATCGATCGTTTGCGTCGCTGTAGTGTTCCCTCACACATGTCGCCTATTCGCGGGTAGCTCGGCATCTCCCTCCCTTACGCACGGATCGTTGTTCGTTCGCCGCGCCGTTTCCGCAAAAAGTTATTGTTTTGAATACTCGTATTTACTAAACGATATTAACTTAATTCAAAATAGATTTTAATAATTTATACCGTTACAACATATATCATTACTTACGATATTTCCACACTTTTCCTGTAGGAAGCTACATAAATTTAGTAATAAATGTGAGACTTTTCTACCAGAATAATATTTTTAACAACAAAACTTAAAACATAAAATTATTGTTTAACCATTGTTATACATTTTACATATATATTATACTGTCTGGAAAGGAGACGAACAAATTGTAATTTCAAGCAAAATTATCAAAATCAGCTCAAAAATCGAATGTATTCTATTATTCACTCAAACAAATTATATTTATCATAAATATGATGAGCGCTCTCCATGGTAATTAGTAGGAATTTGTCGATCTGACGGAGGCGAAAGAAAAGAAAAAAACACAAAAAGTTTTTCTTCCAAGCGACGTTTCGTTGGCTTAGTCTGCCAACCTCTTCAGGCTATTTTTTATTGATAACACACAAATAACAAATTAACAGAACGCACAAACAATATTGAAAAACTTAGATATAAAAAAATACCTTTTTTATAATCGGATAACCGATTCGTCAAGCGGTTAGATAAACAGTCAACATAAGCAAAACTCGGTGTATTTATATATATATCGCTAAAGGTAGTGTAACGTAAACATTGTACAACTGTCACATCAGGCATTTACATTTCCATGATAACCCGTTAAGACGAGGCCGTAGCCCTATGCTTTATACACAGTAACCAACATTTCTGTTTTCCACTATTCTCTGAGAATTTTAATTTTTTTCACATCATCTCTGCAGAGCGCCATTCTACAGACCATTGACTATGGCGCTCAGCTAAGAAATTTTGAAAAAAATAATAATTCTCAGAATATAGTACAGAACAGCGACGTTGACATCCGACCTCCCCTTAAGACCTATCATTTCTTTAGTTAATAGCCCTACACATTTTCTTGCTAAAATAATTTACTATGAATTAAAAACAGCTATTAAATTACCGAAATCTCACATTAACAATAGTTTTCAGTTGAAAGAAAAATTAAAGGATGTTATTTTAGACAATGATCATGTTTTACTTTCATTGGATGTTGTTTCACTTTTTACTAACATCCCTTGCAATTTAGTATTAGATAGTCTAGAAAAACGTTTTTCTTCTATTAATAATAAATGTCGCATTCCGTTCAATGAGATCTTAGTATGTACGAAATTTCTTTACAATAATACATATTTTGTTTTTAACAATATCTATTATCAACAAATTCATGGTACTCCCATGGGTTCTCCGATTTCTCCGTTATTTGCTGATATTGTAATGGATGATTTGGAAAATGATTGCTTAAATAAATTATTGAACGAACATAATTGCAAACCACTTTTTTATTTTAGATACGTTGATGATACTATCTTGTGTGTTAAGAAAGAACATGTAAATTTAGTTATAAATATTTTTAATTCATATAATAAAAATTTACAATTTACTTCAGAATTAGAAATAAACCAAAAAATCAATTTTCTTGACATTACCTTAATTAGAGAAAATGATCGTATTATAACAAATTGGTACCAAAAACCCATAGCTTCTGGTCGATTGATTAATTATTTTTCAAATCATCCAACTCAACAAAAAAAGAATGTTATTTATAATTTAGTAGACAGAGCTTTTTTATTATCAGATGTACGATATCATACAACTAATTTAAATATTGTAAAAAATCTACTTATCGACAATGACTACAATATCAAATTTATTAAACAAAATATTCACTTCCGTCTAAATAAGTTAAAATTTAAAAAAAATATTCAATCTACTTCCAGAATTAAACGTCTTGCCTATTTACCATTACCTTTTTCTCAGAATTTTGATAAATTATCTCGCATATTAAGGTCTGTTAATATTCAAACCCTACCATTAGTTCAAAAAAGTTTGAATTCTATTATTAAACTGGGTAAAGATGGTACAAAAAAGTTTGAACAGATGAATGTTGTTTATAAATTAAATTGTAAAGACTGTCCTGCATCTTACGTTGGTGAAACTAAACGTTTACTAAAAACGAGGATTAATGAACACAAAAAGAATAACAATACTGATTCAGTTATTAATCAACATATGTTTTTAAATAAACATGAATTTGATTGGGATGGTGTAAAAATTGTCGATAGGGAGATCAATTATAAAAAGCGTCTTATTTCGGAAATGTTACACATTAAACTTGATGTTAATAATATTAATAAGAAAGACGATATTAGATTTTTAAATAGCTCTTATTTCCCAGTTCTCAGAAATTTAAATGCCTGATTTGACAGTTGTACAATGTTTACGTTACACTACCTTTAGCGATATATATATAAATACACCGAGTTTTGCTTATGTTGACTGTTTATCTAACCGCTTGACGAATCGGTTATCCGATTATAAAAAAGGTATTTTTTTATATCTAAGTTTTTCAATATTGTTTGTGCGTTCTGTTAATTTGTTATTTGTGTGTTATCAATAAAAAATAGCCTGAAGAGGTTGGCAGACCAAGCCAACGAAACGTCGCTTGGAAGAAAAACTTTTTGTGTTTTTTTCTTTTCCTTCGCCTCCGTCAGATCGACAAATTCCTACTAAATTATATTTATATATAATAATTGAATATACAAAAATTTTTTACAGATTAAAACTGTGGCTAAATGATATATTTTAACGTTTTAGTAATTGTGTTCTTAAAAATCTTTTAAAAAAAAAAATTTTTTGTTAATTGCAAGCAATAAATATATATAGTATTATACAATTCCAATACTAAAAAATTAAAAATTAATTATAGAAGTCAATAAAAATTAAGGCTTTATTGATCTCCACGAACTAAAATTTATTCTTTCCGACGTTTTGGACGTATTGTTACCATCTCTTTTCAAGGTTATAAAAATACAACAAACAACGAAAAATCACTTTTAAAATTCAAACTGTAATTCTAACACAATATAATCAACAATTTAACGCACACACATTCTTACCAATAAAAAAGGCGCAGAGATATTAATTTACATTCTGGAGAAACATTACTTGTCTATTGCGATGTGATAACTTCTCCCACCATGTATAATTATAGATGTTATTGTAAAATTACATTTCGTTTTATATTCAAAATAATGAACAATAAAGATTATATGAATTTTTTTACCAACCTTCTTCGCATATTTTACATCTTGAAAATAGGGGATGATGAAAAATGTTTAAAAAAACATCTATTTAAATGTAATATAAAAAAAAGCGTATAAACAAATAAAATATGTATTACACTAAATTATATTATTTATGTTATAAAAATTATTAGAGTATGTAACAGTTTGACTGCCGCGCGGATGTTTATTTTATTATCGTGGCTGCTCAGCGGTACGGTTGAACTTACCGTATTTAAATAAACGAATTTTTTCCGCGTTGCGGCGGCGGTTTCCTGTCCGCTCTATCAAATCTGTTAAGTGTTAGTCTGAAAACGAGGTTCCGTCGTCTTTTTTCTCCTCATGTCCCTGAGCATCCTGGATGTTAAGAGTATTTGGGCCATAGCTGTGAACGGTCAAATAAGGACTGAAGTATTTTGGAGCTAACTTGGTCGAGACGTCTTGTGCGCTGGATGAGAGGACTCGGTTCTTCTTCCATACTAAGTCCCCGACTTCATAAGAAGCAGCTCGTCTCCCGGCATTATAGTAACCGGCTTGCCTATCCTGAGCTTTATTAGCTCTAGGTAAAGCTTCCTTGTGAAGCTCAGGTAGTCGTGATAGCCGATCACCCCACTCAAGCAACAGCTGGTATTCCAAACGTTGCTGGGTCAGCTCGTCTTGAACTCAACGAGCAGTGCTGGGTGGCTCAGGCTGCCGACCGTAATTTAACATGGCCGCACTCCATTCTGACGAACTCTGTACCACCGTATTTAAAGCGAACACTAGGTCTGATAACTTCTCATCCCAAGTGTTGTGCTTCTCGGTAATATAAAACGCTACCATCGTTTTTAGCGTCCGATTAGCATATTCGACGGGATTGGCCTGAGCGTGGTACGGAGGAATAGTTGTATGAAATACTCCTCGTTCCACGAGTTAATCATCTACGAGCTTGTTCTTGAACTTAGTGCCGTTGTCAGATAAAAATTCTTCCCTCATGCCAAAACGCATGACGACTCGTTCGTGTAACTCTTTCGCGATCGTCTTAGCGTAGCTTTCCGGATCGGCACTGCTTCAATCCAGCACGTGAATAAGTCTTGGAAGTCCAAAATATATTTAAATCCGTGTGTGGAGTGGGGAAGTGGTCCAGTAACTTCTCTTGCTACCAGTTGCCATGACTTTTCAACCACTCGCTTACACATCAAACCCATGGGAGGGAGTTGCTCACTATACTACGGCCAGGCATTCCTGTTCTGTGACGCTGTAATTGCATTCGGCGGGTGAGAGGATTTTACTGACGAATTCCAGGACTCTCTCTTCTCCGCCGACAATCTGTAGCAACACTACGCCGACAACAGTGTCACTAGCATCTATCTGGACCATGTACTCACCGTTCTCATCGGGAGTTTGCAGAACGGGTGCTGTCATTAAGAGAGCTTTATACCTTCCTCTGCCGGAGGCGATCGATATAACTTTTCACGCTCCAGCGTTTGCTCGGCGTCCATCACCAGCTCCCATAAATCATCAATTGATTTGGCTTCAACTCTCTTAAACAACCGCTGAAACTGAGGTGGCATGTTACGGTAGAGGTGATTTAATTGCCTACGTTCGTTCGGGATCGAGTTGAGTTTTTGCATTATCGCAATCCAGGAGGTGATATAATCTCTCACCGACTCATCCTGCCTTTGTGTCCGAGCAATAGACTCCTCGATGAGCCTTTGCCGAAAGCTCTGGCTCATACCGTACTATTTCTTGGCAGATTTCACAAAATCCTGCCACGAGTACCATTTGTCCTTCTCATTCCGGTATCACGTAGCTGCGGTTCTGGTAAGAAGTTCGGACAAGGACGGTAACACCTCGTCCCCGCTGAGGTTGGCGAGAATCCTACAATCCTCGACTCTCCCAAGGAAGGCATCAATACTCTGGCTTTTGTCACTAGAGAATTGGACTCCCCGCTTACGAACCACAGCACCAACATCGCGCGGTATCCCGGCCGATCTCGACGATGATTAGCCGGACTCGTATAAGTCCTTAAGATTCGGGTAGGGAGAGCTGGAACATGGAGGCTGTCTCGGTCTCCCAGTGTTACCCCTCCCCCAAGCTCCTCCAGCATCTGCATGAGGTGCTTGAGACCCTTCAGGCTCTACCTGCACCTGTTGGATTTCGTTTGTGCTGGAAGCTTGTGCACCATTTGGCAAGTTTAACTTGCCGTTGACGGTGTGCATCTGCGCTTCCAGCTCCTTAACACGTTCCGTCAAGATGAATAATCTGCTCATTTGCTCCGCTATCATGGAAGCAAAATTCTTGGTATCTCGAACTGGGCGCCAGTATCGGACACTAAAGTTATCCACTCTTCTTTATCGGTTTCTCGTCTGCATCTTCTACTTCTAGACCAAGAGTTCTCTATAGCACCTCTACTACATCTGTGTCAGAATCCGGGTCCGGAATCTCCGTATTCTGGGCAGCCATGGACTTCAACCAACCTGTCCTCCGCCTGTTCCGCCTGACATGATCCTCATTTGAGTCTGTCTCGGATGCAAACTCTTGAGTTGTATAATTACCCAACAGCCGCTGTTGAAGTCGTTCGGCTTTTTTATATATCAAGCCGTCTGTACGCATCTCTAACGACTCCTAGTGCGCCTGGATCTGTTCGTTGGATTGCGTACCAATCCACTGATCGACTTGCGTGGTCATCGATTCCGTCATTTTGATCTCAACAAAATTAACGCTACGTTTATTTACAAAAATAAATTTTTGAGTCGCTATTCACTTTACTTGTGCAAGGTATGCTTTCTTCAAATTATTACCTTGCTTTAAATAATAAAATTATTGGGCCACTAAGTTGAAGAATGAATTCTTTTAATAAAAAATAAAGCTTTATTGATCTCCACGAACCAAAATTTTATTCTTGCCGACGTGTCGGACGTAATGTTTCCGTCCCTTTACGTCCTAATACGGAGTCCGGAGGGGAATTTGTTAAAGTGAGAGACAAATGGGTGGTTAATACCACGAACAAAGACATCCCTCTTTTTGTTCGTGACCCATTGCGGCTTGGCGAAAAATTTAATTTTACCTCCAATTTCGATAAAAGCACCGCTTTCGAAATTTTCAAAGACATTGAGATCCACCTTCAAGTTAATGAAACAAACACACAGGATACTAATACTAATGACGGTTTAAATTATAAAGCGCTTGCGGTTAGGAATAATACAGTAAAAATAGAATTTGTACAGTGTGTTAATAAATTTGTTATGAATAAGAAACACACGATATATACGGATACAATCATTGCAGAAAACTACAATAAAACAGTTAAATTTCTGAAAACAACCAAGATGTAATGTTCACCAAGACGGATAAGAGGGCGGTATGCATTATAATGGAGAGATCTATGTACATTAGGAAAATGGAGGATTCACTCAATGATATAAAATATTATACACAAATTAAAAATGTCTGCTTAAGAAAATGTAAACTAATACTCAATCTATTATAAAAGATTGGGAAAATAATGGTATTTTTAAGAATGAAAATAGTTTTGACAATATTGAATTAAAATTAGATAACACAAACATACCTAAAGCTTATGATTTAATTAAGATTCACAAAGAGAATTTCCCCATTCGTTTTATAGTATCTGCTTTAAACAGTTCTACATATGCTTTTGATAAAGCATTAAGCATATTATTTAATAAATATATTCCAAAACCAGTATCTAACTTAAAAAATAGTACAGAATTGAAAAAAATATTAGACGACTTGAGTGTTCCCTCCAATTATAGATTTGTTTCTTTTAATGTGGTTTCTCTTTTTACCAAATTTACCAAAAAATTTAATTTTACAAACAATATAAAAAAAAGACATTTTTGGAAAATAGCATTCCCCTTGTTAAGGCTGATGAATTTATGGACGGGATAGAGCAACTCATGGACTCAACTTTTTTACAGTTTAATAATAAAACGTATAAACAAATAATGGGAGCTACTATGGGTTTTTGTACCAGTCCATGGTTTGCAGATATGGTTTTAGAAACTTTGGAAATCTCATGTCTTAGTGTATTTGAGAACGATATAATACTGTACAAAAGATATGTGGATGATACTCTATTAATAACACAGCCACACAAAAAAAAAATGTCAAAACCCACGGACCAGACCATATATACCTTATGTTTTTGAGGTCGCTGATTCCGAATCCGTGGTCCGTTTGACCCCATCACCTTAGGGTCAAGGTCAGGTCAAGGTCAAATTACAAAATTAACGGCAACCAAGGTTTAACAGTATACATATATGTTTTTGAGATCGCTGATTCCGAATCCGTGGTCCATTTGACCGCATCACCTCAGGGTCAAGGTCAGGTCAAGGTCAAATTTACAAAATTAACGGCAACCAAGGTTTAACAGTATACATATATGTTTTTGGGGTCGCCGAATCCGAATCCGTGATCCGTTTGACCCCATCACCTCAGGGTCAAGGTCAGGTCAAGGTCAAATTTACAAAATTAACGGCAACCAAGGTTTGACAGTATACATATATGTTTTTGAGGTCGCTGATTCCGAATCCGTGGTCCGTTTGACCCCATCACCTCAGGATCAAGGTCAGGTCAAGGTCAAATTTACAAAATTAACGGCAACCAAGGTTTAACAGTATACATATATGTTTTTGAGGTCGCTGATTCCGAATCCGTGGTCCATTTGACCCCATCACCTCAGGGTCAAGGTCAGGTCAAGGTCAAATTTACAAAATTAACGGCATCGAAGGTTTGACAGTATACATATATGTTTTTGGGGTCGCCGAATCCGAATCCGTGGTCCGTTTGACTCCATCACCTCATAGTGAAGGTTATTTGAAGGTAAAATCGACAAAATTCTTGTAAAACAAACCAAACTTCATGCCATTTATTTTTTCTTACTATACCTTACACGTTTCAAGCGATAGTGACGAAGAAATTGAAAATGATGATGATGATGATGACGATGACGATATTTTCCTTCCAGCGGGCCAAAAAGACAAAAGCGTAAAGTTATGGGCCCAAGATAAATCAAACGACCTAGTTAGAGAGCTTAACTTACCTAAAGATGGAGCAGAACATTTAGCTTCATCTTTAAAAGGCATGAATCAGTTGGCAAAATCTACTAAAGTATCTTTTTACAGAACAAGAAGCAAAAGTTTCGAGCCATACTTTGAAGAAATGAATCATGATGGTGATAAAATAGTATATTGTAAAGACGTAAAAGGTTTAATGAATGAAATTAAACCTAATGTGTATAAAGACGAAGAATGGAGATTGTTCATAGATTCATCAAAAAGAAGTTTAAAAGCGATAGCGCCTGGACGCAAGTATGCAGGCGCGTAAGCCCTTATTATACAGCTAACTAACCCCTCAGATTTTTTATATTTTCGAAAATTTAAAATTATACTATCTATTTATGCAATAACAAATCTCACACCTATTTTTTATATAAGTTTTCACTTTACAATAAATCCGGTTTGAATTCATAAGTGCATAGTGAAGAAATTCGATACTATTAAAGTTGCTTGCTGAATTCCGATTCTCGAATTTTGCTATTTCCATTTTCTTTTTCATTCGATGCAAACAAAAAGAGATAGTGTCATAGGAGATGCGAAAGATAGAAAGAGACGAAATTTTTTCCAGCCCGTGAGAGAACGCCTACAGACGTAAAAACTGTTGGCAAGTTGTTTGAGAAGTGGCCGCAAGGGGGAACTACTGCGCTACTCTTAGCATTACACACATCGTATATATATAGATATATTTCATAGTGTCAGAAAGAATAATAAAATATATTATATATTTCATAGTGTCAGAAAGAATAATAAAAAAAGATAAAGATTTTGTTATTGACTATTTGAGATAATGTAAAAGAAAAATTATTGATTCCCAAGGAGAAAACGAGATGAATGTTAATGGTAATTTCATAGTGTCAGAAAAAATAATAAAAAAAGATAAAGTTTGTTATTGACTATTTGAGAATAAAGATTTATAGAAAAATAACTGATTCCCAAGGAGAAAACCAGCTGAATGTTAATTCCAAATCGATCAATAGAAGAGAGTTCCTTTGCGACTTTTTCCCATGTACAGGGAAAAGTATTTGAAAGAATGTTGGCCACTGGTACAAAAGGCAATTGAGCGAGCATTTTGTCAAAGCAGAGTTGGACCTTATTGTCTTGTTTAATGATAAATACTCTCACAAGGTAATTATACTTTTTCTTTCACATTGTCAATTAACTGTTAACCTCTTACAAATTTTAACCTCCCTTAATTTAATTTTTTTTAGTTATCATAAAAAGATATAACCATTTATTATTTCTTTTAGATATTATACACTATTTGAGCCTGAAGATTTAAAAGAAAAATGTCTGATTCCGTAGGAGAAAACAAGCTGAATGTTAATGGTAGTGCGTAGTCTTTAAAAATACATGAATTCAAACCGAAGGACAATCCACATCGATTAATGGAAGAAAGTTCCTCTGCGACTTTTTTCCCATGTACAGGTAAAAGTATTTGAAATAATATTGGCCACTGGTACAAAAGGCATTGAGCGAGCATTTTGTCGAAGCACAGTTGGACCTTATAGAAGGGAGTATGATATTATATACGTTACATACATTATAATTTGAAAGATAAGAGGTTATTTATTATAATTGTGACTCCATTATAGTGGATATAAATTAATGATTGTTTGAACATGGTGAAATTCACTATAACTCCAGTGATTGGAAATTAAATAGTACAATTATTATTATTTTATTTTATATTACTCAAGTAACTGAGAAGTCCATTCAGATGCTAGTGAAAACCCAATAGACAAATACAAATCCTTGATAAAATCTTTTGAACAAGCAGAAGAAGAGAAAAAGAATAAGGAAGTTGAATCAGAATTTACATGGGGTATAGCAGTTAAAGAAAAGACTGAAAAATTAGTAAAAGAAAAAATGAAACAGAATGAAAATTTAACTCCGTTTTGACAGTATTTGGAAATGATATTAAGTCATTTCTTTCACAAGTTTGAAAGTCTTTTAATTTTGTAAAATTTACATGAATCAGTGACTTTAATTGAAATTCAAATATTATTGTATACGTATTTTAACATTTAAATGTAACCAATTATGTCATTTCTTTGACAAGTTTGAATGTCATTTAATAAAATTTTCTAACATTTACACATATCAGTGATTTTTATTCAAATGTCGAGTGACCTGAAAGATTGATGAAAAGCATATTGTTATTTAAGCGGACCCTGTGTTATTCTCTATAAATATTTTTCTTCTGTGTAAGGGGATAATACATTTAAAATTAATAGAATGAATTTCGGGTACGAAATACATTTTATCGAGGATGTTAGTACAAATTTTGTTTTTTAGGACAAAATCATTCAATGTTGTAAGTAAATATAACTTAATAAATAAAAAATATTTAATTATAACAATTTTTGTACCTAAAATTCATTTTACCAATTTTTAGTGTATTACGCCCCATTTAAAAATTATTTAGATACATTTATTCAGAGTTAAAGCGTTTTTCAAATCAATATAATTATTGGATTCTATAATGTAAATGATGATTGATGATAAATAATATAGTTTTGTTTAAAAATAATGTGAGACATGTTTACGACAATATGTATGATTGTTGCATTGAGATTAAAAATCAATGAAAACGTCGTATTATATTAAAAGAGTATAAGAAATAGAATTTTACGTTCTACCTCTATGTAGTTCTTTCAAAGATTATATATTAAGTCTCACTAGTGTACAGGACTCCCTTCGGGGAGGTCCTCGTTTTCGACATGTTAAATGGAGGGTTTTGCGAGGGTAAAACTTGCAATTATTTAATTATTTGTGTCTAATTTTTCTTTTGTTTATATTGAGTTTTTTAATATTATTTTTTAATTGATAGTTGTGTGCGATGTGATAGAAAAGTAATGTTTCCAGAATGTTAATTAATATCTCTGCGCCTTTTTTATTGGTAAGAGTGTGTGTGCGTTAAATTGTTGATTATATTGTGTTGGATTTGCAGTTTGAATTTTAAAAGTGTTTCTTCGTTGTTTGTTGCATTTTTATAGCCTTGAAATGGGACGGAAACAATACGTCCGAAACGTCGGCAAGAATAAAATTTTGGTTCGTGGAGATCAATAAAGCCTTATTTTTTATTAACTAATTCTGGACGAACGATAACTTTTGCCACCATCTATAATGAATTCTTTTTCCTTTATAATTACAAAAAAAATTATTAAGCACACCTATTTGAAATTTGCTTTCCTGCCTAATATAAAAACTTAGTTAAAGAATTATATTTTTGACAAAAAATTTTACAAACAAATCGGGAGGAAATATTGACCTTGTTAAACGCGGAGTAATTTAATTTATTATAAAACAATCAAACATACAATATTAAACGTAAAAAGAAATTTTAGGAATTGTTAATAAATTAAATAAAAAGAGAAAAAAAATTTTTAAATCCGACTAAATACGAAAAAATCGAATTTACTCCGGGTCTCGGTCATCAACGCATGCTTAATATATTATAAAATAAATAAATAAATAATTAAATAAGTAGATACATAAATATAAATATATTCCTAAACAACTAAATGTGTAGGCCGCTGTGACATCTTACAATCGCAATGTTACAAAAAATAATAATACAATTTTATTGTAATGCGAGAGCCGGTCCGCATTGTCAAAAATTCAAATTTAACAAGCAAAGTTCGAAAAAAAATTTTTACCCTTGCACAGGTGTTACAATTTTTATTAAGGCGATCTATATTTCAATTTTAAAATTCAAATTTACTATTATTTACGTGTAATTAATTAAAAATTTATTATTACCGACCTCGGATTTCTTTTAACGAAACTAAAGAACATCAAATGAACATCCGGTTCAAACTTATAAAATATTGTCTAAATACAATAACTTGTGACAAGGTGGATTTAATCCACTTGTCATATAGATGCCAGCATTATCGACACCGCGAGGCGGCGCGGTATCGGTAGCATATAAGAGCAATAAGCAGGCGCTACGACCAATGCGGGCGTAGCGCAGTGATTAGCGTGAACGCCTTCGGATCCGAAGGGGCTCGGGTTCAATGTAACGCTGCACTGGGGATCAGGGTGCAGGTTAATGAGGGTCAGCAAGTACTTATAAATAAAATAGTTATTTATTAATAAAGAAAAGAATAATTATTGGGTATGGGCGCCAGCCGCGTTATTATGCGACAACTAATCCGATAACTTGCGGTTATCGTTGATTACTTGGAACTGTGCTCCGCTGATAGCGTTCCGGTTCGCTGTAGGGGAAGGGAAGGGGAGAAGGATGGGACCAGGAACTCGCACACACTATTACGGATACTCGGCGGTACCGTACGCAGCGAGAGTGAAGTATTCACCAACCTTATCGAGGAAATCGGCGCTCGTCCCTCAATGGCGAAGTCACTCTTTCTCTCTCTCTATCTCTCTCTCTTTCGCTACACGATAATCTGCGGCTTCGCTATAATAATTAAGATCCGTTCAGGACGGCGGACCGTAGAGCTCTGCCTCTCGGCGTGCTCGAGAGCTCCGTGTTCGTACCGCGCGCCTGCGCAGTACTCACTCGTGCGCGGTACCTCGATCTCGCGTCTCGTGAGCGGGTCGAGTGCCGCTGTGTTCAGGCTGTATCGGTACAAATCGGCTGTATGGTGATGATGACATGGTGCTGCTTCCGTCTCGGAGATGCGGTTCAACCTCTTCCCAGGTAACTAATAAATCGTTCCTTCTTGCGTTCTTCAACTAATTAGTACGGTGTGAGTTTCAGGTACGAAACTCACTCACCGCCGTCTTGCTGCTTGGGGTCGACTCGCCCCCCACCCCTCGATAACGTCAACTTCGGTGATGAATAGCCGGTCCGTCTACGGCTCCAGGTAAATACTTGGTCGTGAGGTTTACGCAAATATGCATATCTGTTTGAGTGCTTAACCAAGAGGTCGGCTGTGCACGTTGTTTGTGTACAGCGACCTAACCTCACTTTGTCCTATGGTGTTCCTTGTACAGCTGTAATGATTATATACAATATAAATACATAAACAAAATACATGAAAATTACTGATTTTATGAGGTTTATGAGGCATAACTTACACCAGCGGTCTTGGCCAATAATCTAACCGCCGCCATTCGAAAGCTCTCAAAAAATGTGATCTTTTGAGCGGTATTAGATCAAAATCGATCGTGGTGTGGTCGCCTTTTTTTGATATTCAATATTTACGGTCGTTCTATCTCTTCAAGATTTTAAAATTAAGAATTGTAACCCAGGTAGATAAGTTCTAAAGATTATTTTGAACAAATGTTGTTTGTAATGTTTTTTCAAAATATTAATAGATTTTGAGATAAATGGCTTTAAAAATAGAAAATTTTCTAAAAAATTGACAAATTTCCATTTTTCATGGTAGAATAACTCTTAGGCAAATTATTTTTAACACCTAAAATTTTTTTTCTATCTTCTTGAAGATATTTCCAGCCTGTTCTCAAATTTTGGAGCGATTTAAAATTTTCATCGTACTACTTGACGTGAAATAGCCCATATATATATATGGGTATTTCTTAAAATAAATGCCATTTAGAAAGAGACAAAACTTTTTTTTTAATTTTAAATGTTAAATGTTTTTTCCATACACGTACCTTACTTGCAACATATAGATATGAAATATCAAGTTAGTTGAGCTTAAATAATATATTATTATGTTTTAATCGAACACTTTGTCGATGGAGTGGACTTTTGTCCACTCCGTTGACTTAGTAATCTAATTACAATGTATTATATGTGATCGACTACCTTCATTAAATATTAGTAATCTATTTGTGTCTTTTGCTAATAAATTATTATTTAATATTAAAGTTTTATTTTTAATTTTATATAATGTAACGGTGCGATGGGGATGAAGGGAGGCCCGAGGTTGCGCATAGCAAACTTACCTTCGCGCACAACCAGACCTTTCCCAAGTGAGCCTACCTCTAGAAACACGAATTCAGAAGATGCAGACGAGCACCGCGGGCTCGTCTGCTTTCCGGACGAAGTAGTGGGAATCCTGGGATGGTACGGGATATCGAAATGAAGACGAGTCGAGAAATAAAGAGAAATCATGTTTTATTCACTAACAGACGACAATTTACAACTATTGAACTATTGATATTCGCGGAGTATATCACTAACCGGACAGTCGAGATGCGATCACGGAGACTCCTTACCTGTGCGCGAAATTGCGACGCGGAGAGAGAACGCAGGTTACGCGGGCACGCTACCCTCCCCGGAAAGGATCACTTCTAACCTGTGTATTTCGTGAAAGGGGGGGTTCCGCACGTATTCCTAAGATGGCTCGATGGCTGCACGACGGTCTTCATACTCGTATTTTCGTGAAATATCCACACGACCTTTCCAAGCACCTCACGGCTTAATTACCCACAAGAGAAAAGATTTCCACCGATTCTGTCTCGTCCGCCTCCCTTCCGTATCCCGCACAGTCTTATCTGATGGTTGTGCGGGCCACGCGACTGAGGACCATCTCGAGTGACTCCCGATATTGTCACTCGTCACACCCCTCTCCCAGACGTCGGGTACCGGATAGGTATCCGGCTTCTGCCAATAAGTTCTGGGACCGGGGTCGGGAACGAGAAACGTATCAAACCTCCGTACGGCTTCGAGTCTTACGCAGCGACCAGTCTTTCGTTATTACGGGCAGTTTAGGATTCCTGGAACCCGGTGGACAGCCCGGGCGACGTACTATTCCCGTGGGCGCGGTTCCGCGTAATCCCTGACTGTCTCTACATGCTGTTTTAGATTGGTCGGCGAAATATGAACGCCGTTTTTCGCGGTCGTCCGGTTTTACGCTTTGGGGACACGGTCCGACATTCATACGCTAAGATTCTCAAACGTATAACCTTCGACGTAAGTGCGGAACTTACGAATGGCCTAGATGAAAGTGAGACATTCTCGCTCTGTGACGCTATAATTCCTCTCGCTTTGGGTCATCGTGCGGCTTGCAAATTCGAGCACGCGTTCCTCTCAATCTATATTTTGTACCAACACTGCCCCGAGTTCGGTGTCGCTTGCATCGCATTGGATCACGAACTTTTCATTAAACGAAGGACGATAGGACCGGCGCCGTCGCGATGAGCATCTTGCATTACTCGAACGAGGTCTGTTGTTCTACTTGCCATTCGTATTTGCGGTCTTTCTTCGTTAACGATGTAAGAGGCTCGGCGATCGTCGCGAAATCTTTTAGGAATTTCCTATACCACGATGCCATTCCTAGGAATCTCCTCAGCTGTTTAAGGTTTTTAGGGGCCAGATAGTTTAATATCGGCTCAATCTTAGTTATATTGGGCCGAAAACCGTCACGGCTCACTAGTACTTCAAGGTACTTTATCTCTTCATGCCAAAATACGCTTTTCTCGCGATTGACAGTTAGCCCTGCTTCCTTGATTCGCGATAAGACCGTCTCAAGTAGCTTAACGTGCTCTTCGATGGTCTCAGACGTGATTATCACGTTATCGAAATAGGAGCATACATGCGGTTCAAGGCTATGGCCGATGATATAATCTATCAGCCGCTGAAACGTCGTACCAGCATTGTTGAGGCCATACGGCATCCACGTGAATTGGTACAGGCCCATCCCTGGTACCGTGAAGCCGTTATCTCGTGAGAGACAACACGCAGAAGGATCTGGTGGTACGAGCTACTCAGATCCAGCGTGCTTGTATATCGCGCATTTTGTAATTTGTGCAGGATGCTATCCATATTCGGGAGGGGATAAGCATCCGGCTTGGTTAGTGCATTGATCTTCCTGAAATCGATGCAGAACCTGTATTTGCCATTATCCTTACGGTCCATAACCATAGGACTAGACCAACTACTAGCGGAAAGTTTGATAATACACGCGATGAGCATTTCATTAACCTGCTCCTTCATTTTATCGCTAATGGCTTTAGATACGTGGTAACACTTTCGTTTGATCGGGCGAGTTGATCCTACGTCGATCGCGTGCTCTGCCCAATCCGTGCATTCGATAGGACCGCCACTAGGTCCTAACACTCGGTCTAGTAGTTCTCGGAGTTACTCTCTTTCGGCGGGTAGCGCACCTGCTAACCCGATTGAATTGAGAGACGCTATACACGGAAAGTCCACATTCGCCAACTCCAAGGAGACTGATCTCTGCTCGTCTTTAAAAAGCAAGCGGTTCTCTTGCGGAAAAAGGATCGCGTTGAACTTCTCAATCAAATTCACGCCTACATAACAATCAGCGTCAAGGTGTGGCAGTATACCTATTTCGAGGTCGTGTTTTATACCTGCGACCTCAAATGGCAAGTAGGTATATCCCGTAACGGAAGAGAAACGTCCGTATCCCAATATCGCCCCTTACCCACTATCGGGCCTTATTGATTTACCTAATTCATTGGCAATCAGAAGAGCGACTGGTCCCATGCCTTGTAGCCACCAGCGTCCCACGTCCTGGTCGGGCTCCATTCTAGTGGAGTCGTCCTCGGACGGCTTCTCTTCTATCGTACCGGTCTTATTGCTTTCCTTCGCCGTTACGACTGCGGCAACTGTGCTTTTCTCGTCGTGTCGAGCGACTCCTTCTCCTACGGCCTGGTTTCACGGGGAAAGGCCGTCGAGACCCCTATTCGTCTTTCCCCTTTCCGTATCCTGATGTAATAAATAACCTGGCGTTCCGCATCCAAAACAGTATATACATTTCGGGACGTACTCGCCGCTGGAGTTTTTCCTCTTATTCGGAGGGGATTTTCATCCGTTGACCACCCTCTTACTCGTACTGCTCTGTCCCGGGTCTGGTTTATTCAGAGTGGGACTTCCTCCTTTAGTCGGACGGGAGTCGTGCTGCTTCCGTTGGGTAGGAGAGTAACTCTTCCCGTTACCCTGCCGGGGATTTAGTCGCTCCGTTGAACTCGTTTTTAAGGAGCGGATCTCCTTGATCATCTCGGCCATTAGTTCGACTAGCGAACGGTCGGTCTGTTTGGTGATCGCTGCAGTTGCGGCCACTTTGGGTTGATTGGGAGGAACTTGACGTTGTTTCCCCGTCTTTGGTTTGAATCCTAGATTATGGAGGAGTTGGAGGTTGGTAGGATATCTCGGCCTCCAATGTTTGCTCGGCATCACGTGCTTTTTCGAGCAAGTCTCGAATGCTTTAGCATGAGTTACGTTCTATTATTCAACATATTCAGGTAACATATTTCGGTGTACTAATTCAAGCTATTAACTTACGCTCGGGATTGGTCGTAGTTTTCGCAATGTCTTTGCTGGTAGCGTCGTTCCATGCCGTACCAGTCTCTGGCTTTATGACAAAACTCCTGACATGTTGTCCACCGGTCTTTATAATCGCAGCACCACGTGGATGCGACACCGGTCATTAGTTCGGCTAGTGCGGGTATTAGCTCCTTGTCTGTCAGCCTTGCTAATGTCCTGCATTATTCTACCCGTGTGATGAATAGATCGATGCTATCATCTGGTTTGCCGGTGAATCGCACGTTCCATCGTAGAACTATATTGCCGAAATCCCGTGTGCTTGTCGATCCACCGTTGCTCTGCGAGTGGTGCATATTTGCTCTATGTGCGCCGCTGGATAGGTTCCCCACCTCCCAGGCGTTGCCGATACTTCCAAACGGTGGTATCGAATTGCAGATGCATCTGTCGCAGTATGAGCGCTGCAATCTAGTTGTACTTTGTGCAGATCGGATATGGTTGTTGCAGGGTTGTTGCGTGTGGTCCAACGATTCACGTAACGGTGAGGCTTGGCTTTGAAATTGACCTGAATTCGTTGTTTGCGACAAAATCGGTCTGGTCTGGTCGTAGTACTTGCATGTGAATGTAACCTGGATCTTCACTTGTTGTCTCTAGCGTCTATCGTGGTGTTGGGCCCATAGATCGGGCCCAATATGTGCACTCTCTGTTGTGTTATCGATGCGGTTGCTTGACGCGATGCTTTGCCTGTTAGTAAGTGAGCTACTCCGTAGCTCAACTATCTGGGTTGACAGGGTCTTGATTTACTCGTGTAAGTTTTGCAAATAACTTACGAAGCTTCCTGGCAGGTTGAATCGTTCGCCTTCGAGACCGTCCAGCGACATAGTCTCGCCTGTTCGGCTGTCATTGCGTGAGCCGATATTCGGTGATTCTGTTTCGCTGTCGGTCGCCGACCTCGAGTTTCGGTTCACTGGGTTCATTGGCGAGGGGTTTCTTTGGGTGTTGGCACTGCCACTAGTGCCAGCTTGTGGTATTATATAATCGTGGTCTCTACCGGCTTCATCTAGTAAGATGCTGAACGGGTGTGTTCTATTGGGATCGTAATCTTGCCCCAGGATAGTCGAACTGGACCGTTTTTGACAAGTTTGTTCGATCAAATCTTGTGTTAAATACACGCGATGTGTATAAACTTCGTTCTCGTCTTCCGCCTCTGTAGGCTGGAAGTCCGTGGTGACGTAGTCGCATTTGAGCCATCGATCACACGCGCCCGGTTTTGTCTTCGTAAGCTATGTCGGTCTTGAGGTTATCGCTACTAGATATGCTTAATTTTTAGTTAAGTGAGGTACCCGGTGATGATAGAAAATACTAAATTTTCTTACATAATCCCGTATACCCAGTGCTAACTAGTTGGGCGCCATCTAACGGTGCGATCGTGAGGAAGGGAAACCCGAGGTTGCGCGTGGCAAATTTACCTTCGCGCACAACCAGAAACACGAATTGAGAAGATGCAGACGAGAACCGCGGGATAAAAATCTTGTTTTATTCACTAACACACGACAATATACAACTATCGAACTATTGATATTCGCGGGGTATATCGATAACCGGACAGCCGAGACTCAATCGCGGAGACTCCTTACCTGTGTGCGAAATCGCGACGCGGAGAGAGAACGCAGGTTACGCGGGCACGCTACCCTCCCCGGAAAGGATCACTTCTAAGCTGTGTAATCCGTGGAAGGGGGGCAGGCTCCGAACATTCGCCTAGGATGGCTCCGTGGCTGCATTACGATCATCACACTCGTATATTTGTCAAAGATTTACACGTCCTTTCCAAGCACCTCACGGCTTAATTACCCACGAGAGAAAAGATTCCCGCCGATTATCTCTCGTCCGCCTCCCTTCCGTATCCCGCACAGTCTCATCCGACGGCAGTGTGGGCCACGCGACGGAGAACCATCTCGAGTGACTCTCGATATCGTCAATCGTCACAATAAATAATAAAAAATCTCGTGAATTGTTTATAAATTAATCAATTTCTTTATTTAATACACAACTTGAATATACATTTTAATTTCACATTTTTTAACTTCATTTAATATAATTAGTTTTTAGTCTTTCACTTCTCCTGACCGAATTTTGTTCAACTTTATTAATTTTTTTTTAACTTTAACATTTTCTTTGAGTCTTGTTTATATTTTGAAGAAGCTTCCGACTCTTTTATAGACCATGGCTGGCCAATAGCATAATGCACACACTTTGTAACCCGAGTACAGTCATAACAACTCAAATCATTAAACAAAATTTAGTTTGCAGTTTTATTTGACCACCTCCATCCACTCACACAAAATTTGTGAGAGATTTAATTCTATATTCTATCACAGTCAACATTAATGGTAAATATGAATGGTACATTATACAAACCTAGATTTCTTAAACTTATAAATAGTACAGATATCTATGAAGGTATTCGTACGCAGCTGTAAGTAATTTACTGTGATAATTAGCATTTATTGATGTTAAAATTAATGTATTGATAAAAATACGTATCGACGGAGTGGACTTATATTCAATATTTCATCAAATTATCTGCGTGCAATGTATATTTTATTATTCTTATATTTGTATTATAATTATAACATATTTTGTAAGTTATTCCGTATATTTTACGGAAGACGGAGTGGATGCGTATTAAAATACGCAACTTACATTTTTATACTTCTCAATTTCTTCTTATTTTAAAGTAACAAATTTTTAATTCTCACAAGAGATTTCGAAAGTATTTCATCCAAGGAATCTGTTATGATAAAAACATTTTTATTAATAAATATTTTTCATTTATAAAAATCACTTTGAATCGCGCAATGGTGGAACGTGATGAAAGTGTGCATGCAAAGTTCAAAACCCAAATAAGAACCTTTGTAGCACCTTTTACACTTATTTTTTGGCAACATAAAACATTTCCATGTGTTACAAGAATAAATAAAGGTCACAGATATAAACATATTTTAGATAATTTATCTACAAGTAAGCCTGTGGAAGTCGACGGAGTACACATTATAGATATTTCATTAATTTTCTTTTACTCTACATTACTTTTAATGATCAATTTTTGACAAGAATTGGTTTAACTAAGTTTCGAACTACATGTAGAAATTTTATATTTTTATTTATTAATTATTTTTATGCTCAAAGTATGAGAGAATCAAAATGGCACTCATTTTAAGAATTAACCGTATATATATGGGTGGTCCTCTGTGACATCGAAGATGAAAAAAATGAATATTGCTATAACTGTGGGAATATATTTTAGAGGTGTCCAGTAGTTCTCTTGAATTTTCTCATATTTTTTGGGGCCATTATTTTAAGTTACAGAGAGTTAAACTTGACATTTTAGCACCTTTTTGCATTATATGTCCATTTTCATGAATTTGCAGCTCCCAGGGGATGCATTTTTCACTAAAAACATAAATATAACGTTTTTCGTAAAATTTTCTGCATCTTTCATTAAAAATACTTTTAGAGTGATAAATGTATCCTGTCACACTCTTGTAAGCCAGTAACACTTTAAATAGTGAAAATCAGCAATTCTGCTCCGGACTCTGAAAACCTAATTCTGTCTAAAAGATGTCTTTTTATAGTCAGAAACTGTGCATAAATTTCCAGAGTGGGTCTATATCATTAAGATCACTCTTGTTCAAAATAGCAGGGAAAAGTACCAGAAATAATAATAGAAATGTATATTTGTTGGCTTGTAACGATGAATTTGTTGATGACGATGACGATGATTATTGCAAAAAAATTTATGCACTTACCTTGGAGTGGTAGAAAAGTATCTCCACATTTTTCAGTATTAATCTAATCCCCTGTCAGATGCTAAAAATACAAATATTATTATACAAATATAAAAAATAAATTTTTAAACATTTATAATGCTGGATTTTCAATTTTACAACCACTGTAACAATTATGCTACTAATCTGGAGGATTATTATAAATATATCCACATTATTATTATAATAACTGAAGATACGTATTTAATACAAAAAATATATCAACAAATCAGAGATTATAATGATTATTATGATTAATTGACAGTGACAAGTTTGTGAAATTCAACAATGTATTGCTGAATAATAATAATAATAATGTTGATACTTTTATAGTAATCCTTCAGATTAGTATCATAATTCTTGTAAGGGTTGTAAAACTAAAAATCCAGCATTAGAAATGTTTAAAAATTAATTTTTTATAAATGATAATAATATTTGTATTTTTAGCAGCTTACAGGAGATTAGATTGATACTGCAAAAAGTGGAGATGCTTTTCTACCACTCCAAGGTAAATGCATAAGTTTTTTTGCAATAATCATGCTAACAGATTCATCGTTATAAGCCAACAAATATACATTTCTATTAATATTTCGGGCACTTTTCCCGGATATTTTGACCATAAGTGATCTTAATGATATAGACCCACTCTGGAAATTTTTAGGCAGTTTCTGACTATAAAAAGACATCTTTTAGACAGTATTAGGTTACCAGAGTCCGGAGCAGAATTGCTGATTTTCACTATTTAAGGTTTAAATGGCTTACAAGAGTATGACAGCATACATTTATGTCTTTAAAAGTATTTTTAATGAAAAGTTCGGAAAATTTTACAAAAAAAGTCACACTTATGTTTTTAGTGAAAAATGCATCCCCTGGGAGCTACAAATTCATGAAAATGGGCATATAATGCAAATAAATGCTAAAATGTCAAATGTGACTCTCTGTAACTTAAAATAATGGACCCGAAAAAATCTGAAAAAATTTAATAGAACTACTGGATATCTCTAAAACATATTCCTACAGTTAAAGCAATATTAATTTTTTTCATCTTCGTTTTGACAGAGAATGACTCATATACATGGATCTATAGGATAAAATTTAAGTAATCTTTTTTCATAATTGTTTTTATTTATAATGTTTTATTAAATAACAATATTGTTAAGGAAGGATTTTAAATTATTGTAAATTGAGATTATTATAATGTAAATTAATTTGAAATCCTACCAATTATCGTGTTTATTGATTACTGGTTTAAGATGGACTGAATGCTTTATGAATTTCGGACTACTATTAAATTCTAAATTGTGATCTTTTAACCTTTTTCTTGCGAATAACATTACGAAAATAAATATGATTAAGGGGTTACCCTACTTGTAACGCAAAAAGGCCTTTTTCATGAATTTTTAAAAAAAAGCTATAGAACTTTTTTAATTGATTAATATACCGTCTTAAAGTACACATCTTGGAGAACTTGTTAGTAATTTTTTAATTGAAGAATAAAACAATATTAAGTGGTAAATGACAGTCGAATGAATGATGTCTTTTTTAGGCGGTTTGCGGTGACCAACATAGCGGCGAAGTGGATTATCTGAAACCAAAAATTCGGACGGATTGAGTTACATATAAGTATAAACTAGTCTTTAATCGAAGGATTTAAAAAAATATTCATTTTGCACAAAATAACGAATAGTCAAAATTTGGTTCGATTTTAAGGAAAAAAATCGAACAAGTAAAGACTACCTTTTTCTGTATTAAAGAAGCCTGTAAAATTTGAAGATGAATCGGTTCATTAGTATTCGAGTAATCTTGGCCACCGACTTCAGAAATGCCATTTCGAGAAAAACGCGATTCAAGTTTCAATTTCAGTTTACACGAAGAAAATCATTTTTTTTTGTAAACTTACATAAAGTCATCTATTCCTGGTCCATACAGAAGTTGTTCCGCTGGTGATGCTGCTTGAAAAATAGAGATTTGCCTTTGTCTACGTAATAATCTTCCTCCACGAGTACTCTCAGCCGCACGTCTGTCAGCTAGTGCAATCCGACTTTCATCGATTTTTTCAGCGTATTCGTGCGCGTTGCGACCACAGCTCACTCGGATTGAGTTTAAATAAAATAACAATGATTTTGAACCTTCATTAAATAATACAGCAGCAGTATAAGTTGCTAAATTCACAACAACTGCTCCACTTGAGACGATTTTTGGACCGATTGTCCAAATGAGTTGGTTGAAGCTTTTATTGCTATTTTGATTGAAACCACCGACGCACCTTTTAAGTAAGGTTTCATTACTTAGATCTGTGTATATAGGTTTGATGGCATCGAATACCTCCGATGGAAGTGCTTTATACTCGTGTTGAAAAGCTTCGTTTCTCGCCTGAGCTCGTTGACACGAATACCACGATTCTTCACCAGTTGGACATCTCTCGTGGTTTGGTTTTTCATCGGTGGAACTGTAATGGTTGAAGGTCGCCCATATTGCCTCATACATACCGCTAACAGAATCAGAATGTCGTCGAATAGCCAGTCCATAATACACCGTGAGCTTGTCGATAAATTGTCCCGTCAGCTTTCCTTTACCTCCAAGCTTTTTGTCTTTTTTACCAGATTACGAAGGCGGGATCCCATACGCTTTTGAACGTGTCCAATGCATTCTTTCTTTATAACTTTTAGATCTTCATAAAGATGAGAATTTATTAACCTAGTATACGTCTTTGTATCTCCATATCCAATATAACAGTGGTACTCGACATTATATTTTGATATTGATCGCTCGAAGATTTCGATGATAGCGTGCACCTCCATTTTTCCCGCGGAGCCTTTATGATTTGCACTGCATTCATCTTTGTGTATTTCCAACCATTCTTCGTATTCTGCATCATTTATTTTATGTTTCTACGATTCACAGTTTTTACAATTCGCCCTTTTCACCACAAGATCAAGTACTTTTTCACTGTAGTAGCCTATGACTGATGAAACTCCGAACAACAACGTATATTCTCGCTTCCTCCAGGATCCATCTCCGGAAACTGTTAATTTAGAAATTTCGTCGTCTGCTACATTAGCCGTACTTTCAATTTCTCGCACGGCTTTTTTTAATATTATATCTAAACTGGTTATCACAGACTCATAAATATTTTTCCAAATCATTGTATATGTACTTTGCGTAAGAAACTTTGGCATATCTATTAATTCGCAAAATTTTTGTGCTCCAGACAATCCTATGCCGAAAACTCGCATAGTAAATATAAATCGACGATTTATTTCATAAGAATGAGCCACAGAAGGAGACGATGGTATATAATTATCTGCACATGAATCACATTTTACAACGACTTTGAAACCTAGTCCTCTCGAATTAGCAGTTTCAATTTAATATTTCTATCATACGTTTTACACTTCACTAAAATTGAAATAGCAGCAAACACAACAAAAAAAGTTCAAAATGCGATATTCCATAGTAGGATCCTGAGATACAGTTATATCAATACAGTTTGATACGTTTCGCGCGTATGTTATGCGTATACGTGTTGTATGTATGTACTATATGTATATATTGCGACGAGACGTCGTTGCAATGAAATAAATAATACTTAATGTATTGTATTATTTCGTATGTATATAGAATATTGTATCTTAAAATCTCGCACGTTGTTATTGTTTCATGCGTTGCCTCTTCAAGGCCACGAAACACGCGTGTTTATGTCGACGACCGAGGATGTGTGCGAGCATCCGTATATACAATTGTTATTGTGTGTGTGTATGTTAGGTACTTTTCGAGAATGCGACAATTCCCGAAAAGCTGAGTACGCTGCCGGTCTTGACCGCGACATCATCTTATAAACACATCGTCACGTTTAGTTTCGCGCGCCACGGGAAGTACCGGACCGGTTCGTCCGTGCTCCGGGAAGCCGTACGCGAGTGCTCGTGAGTTCATGTAAGTGCAGTGCGAAGGACCATATACCTCGGGTCGAGTATTCCCCGAGGTAGGCGAATCGCCGCGGCATCAGGCCGCACCTGCAGACCACCGTGGAGGACGACGGGAAACCGGGCCGACTCCACCGGCCAGCAGACGTCGGGGCGCCGACGCACACCAGGGCCTATGGACAAACCAGCCCGGTATGTACCCGACGTCAGTTAATATTTAGAGCGTGTTGTGCGTGTGTGCATGAATGTTTGTTTCCGGTGTGCTACCGAAACCGATTGGGTATTGCGCGGGGCGAGCACGGGAGAACGCCCCGTTAATTATTGTCGGGCACCTCCATGTAAATTATTAAATAAATACTTATAATAAATTGACCCGCAATCATTATTCCGATTCCCGATTTTCCCGCCACGTGTGTCGGTACGTAGGAGATCGTCCTATCTCCGCTACCGTGTACCGACGGGTTAACTTATTAACCCACGGCGACGACAAAGACGCGTTCTTCGGGGCCGTTGTCCCTGTATAAATTAATAAATAAATATTGTAACTGGTATTAGGACGAAATATCACGTTACAATATGTACGCGCATATATATGTATGTGTGGAATATATTGTCGGCGGCTAGACGATGTTGAGATATAGATATTATTTAAGTTAGATAGATATATTAAGTCTCACTAGTGTAAAGGACTTTCTTCGGGGAGGTCCTCGTTTTCGATATGTTGAGTGGAGGGTTTTGCGAGGGTAAAAGTTGTAATTATTTAATTATTTGTTTTTAATTTTTCTTTTGTTTATATTGAGTTTTTTAATATTATTTGTTAATTGACAGTTGTGCGATGTGATAGAGAAGTTCTGTTTCTCCATTATGTAAATTAATATATCTACGCCTTTTTTATTGGTAAGAGTGAGTGTGCGTTAAATTGTTGATTATATTGTGTTAGAATTGCAGTTTGTATTTTAAAAGTGTTTTTTCGTTGTTTGTTGTATTTTTATAGCCTTGGAAAGGGACGGAAACAATTCATCCGAAACGTCGGCAAGAATAAAATTTTGGTTCGTGGAGATCAATAAAACCTTATTTTTTATTAACAGTTATATCAATATTATCTTTTAGTTTCTTTGCAGATGCACTGAAACTTGTACTTTCCGTTTCGGCCAATTTCGGATTAAAAACACTCGTCCTTTTTTTGATTGAGATTTCCGTACATTTTCACTGCTTCTCAATTCTCGCAAATCCTTTTTTCGACCCATTCTTAACGTAAAAAAATAAAAACAGCGCTTAGAATATTGAGAACACTAAAAAAAAAGTCTGATATAGACGAACTTTCGAGCTTCACTGACGCATTTACACCGTAAAAGGCAACGAAAATTCGTTTTAAAACCAATTCTAGTCTATTATATGAATGTTATGAACCCAGGTATACAACCTTTTTCATACAACAGTAGACTTGAAACGGAGAGTGGGTCGAGTGCGCCAGGTGCGAGAATAGCCGGTTGTTTACAAAACGGAGCCTTTTCTTTCAACGCTCACATCTCAGTTAATTTTGTTCGGATCGACTTCAAACTTTCAGGATATATTTTCAGATATTACTAGCTCAAAAAATCCGAAAAAGAACGATTTTTTAAAGTTGCAAGTAGGGGTAACCCCTTAAGGAATGATTTCCAATTAGTTGATGACTATTATTGTTTAAAAGTTAAGGCCCGACAATCTTAAGATCCTAAAGTTGAGTCTCATAATTTATTGTAAACCCAACCTTTTTGATATGATGAGAGTTAAACTATTAAAATGACAGTTGGATTACTTAAATGTATATTCGGTCGACTTTCTTGTTTCTTATAAAATATAACCAAATAAATAGTAAATATTGTTAAAGCATAATTTTAAATTATTTCACTGTTGGATTACTTAACCTTTCGAGGACGAGGATGGTCGATATTTCTACCACCCAATGAACACAAACTATTTTATAGTTTTAAGGTGAAATTGATGTGCTTAATGACAGAAAAATAGTAAATAAAGTTTGAAAGGTGTCCTTGCCCATGAAAATATTCATTTTAAAGTCAAATTTTTTTGTGCTATGTGAACTTCAAAATATATATTTTTTCTTCCATTTTTTTCTACGTAATTTACATTTTCACGATAACGAAGAAATTGTAAATTACCCTTTAGCAAAAATGAAGTTTGAAGATTGATTATTTGCAGAGTAAATTTTCAGCAGCTATTAATGCAGGGAAATGTTTGTGTATAGATGAAAGTATGTTACTATGGAAAGGTAGTCTTCGATTCAAACAATATATTCCTATAAAGAGAAATCATTTTGGCATCAAACTTTTCATGATTGTAGATTGTGAAACTTGACTCATATTAGGGTTTGTTGTTTATACTGGTACAGATACTGATTATCAAAAGTTTGATTTAGGCATTACTGGCGATATTGTAGCTCACTTTTTACAACCTTATTTTTATAAGGGTCATGTTATGTACGTAGACAGCTGGTATACATCACCTATTTTGGCAGAGTTTTTACGTGAACGTGATACAGGAATCTGCGGTACAGTAAGAGCAGATAGAACATGAATGCCAAAGCTAGAAGACAAATTAGAACCAGCTAATGTACAAATCGCTCATAATTATACTTGGATGGCACTCGAATGGGAAGATAAACGCAGTGTTCGTATGCTTACAAGTATGCATGAACTTGAATTCTGCGGACTAAAAAAAAATTAGCGAACAAAAGAAGACATTATATAACCATCATGTTTTCAGAACTACAATAAAAATATGGGTTGCATTGATAATATTGATAAACAATTGTCTATAACAGTCTTTTTTTTCACCTTCTTGATCTATGTTTATCTATTGCTCATTCTTTATATAAAATGAGAAATAAAAAACATATATTCTCCCCATCCTTTCGATTACAAGTTGTTCAATCGTTATTAAAACTTGATTCTACGTGAGAGGCAACGGGACTCACGATAATCCAGTACCCCGAAGGAATGATTTTTCACCACGTCCACGTCGTTGGTCCTGAGTTACGCTAAGAGCGAAAGATGGAATATTTCTTCTATAAAATTGTTATTTGAGAAAGTGCTGAATTATGTACATAATTCACTTTTATTACAGATAAGAGGGACTGAAGAAGTATTCAGCAAATCACAAAACATAAAGTTCCATACTTAGAAGCTGAAATAGCAACATAAAAAAAATCTGACTTTGGAATGGCAATTTACGAGGTCAAGGCCATTTCGGGAGTTTTTTTCACTATTTTTTTCAAACTCACCGCATCTAAGAACATAGATATAGATACTTGGAAACTAAAATAGCAAAGAAACAAAGAATTTGACCTTGAAATGGCGGTTTTCAAGGTCAAGGACAGCTTCAAGATTTTTTTTTACTCAGCATACCAAAAACATAGGTATATCCAGTAAAACACTAAAATAAAACATAAAAAATTTTATATTGGTTTTTCCGTTAGGTACGAGGGTGGTCGAAGTATCGACCACCTACCAGGTTGGTAACTTATACCGAGTAATCCGATAAAATTATACATGCATTTCGGTTAATTTAAAAGGTCGATTTGAACCAAAATTTTCTCGTTTACTAAAGGTTAATTATATACATGATAAAATTTGCAGGTATTCTATATATTACTACATATATATCTAAAAAAGCTTTAAGTGTCAGATAGATGAGTGCGCCCTGACTCACCTATGTCACCCTAGCCAAATCAGTGTCATTTATTGTTTGTATGCGTATATTAGTTGTTTGTCTGTACTGCAATTTTGCATATAGCGAGAGAGCAAATTTAATAAAGTATAAGATCCGATCAGAAAAAAAGACAGTTCCTCTCGAACCTTCGTAGAGGAAACATCTATTCTCATTATATAGAAAATTATTTCTATTGACTCTCGATTTATCGAATTCTCAATAGCAGGTGCAAACCTGTCTCTATTTTCTATCACAACTCTTTTCTCAGCCCATTGTGAGCTATCATGGCCACTGGACAAAAATCCTCCTTTTCGCACTGCGATGGCTCCGAGAGCATCGCTTCCACCGCTGAGTCCTTAATGGACACAGCGCTTACCATGGATTGCGAAAGCTTCAAGGCGCCTCGAAGGCGAAAACGTGCCCGACAAACACCCCCGAACACTCAATCAGACCGAACAGGTGTGATCACTAAAACTAGCAACACGGTACTTCCACCGGTTGCTACCCAAAATCAATTCGCCCTATTAGCCGGCACTTCCGCCGAAGAAAAGAAAGTTAAGATCACCCCAGTGAACGTTTACTGTGATAAGCTTAACTTTCCCTATAAACTCATTCAAACTATCATTAAAAAATTTAAATTTAGCGCGGTAGTTCATAAACTCTGCGATAACTTCATGTCCGTCCGGGTTTCAACCCTGGAGGACTACCGAACCCTCCGGGAACTGGACACCGAAAGGTTCCAATACTTTCTCTTTAAATCTCTGGATTCTGAACCTCCAGTAAAATTCGTCATTAGGGCCCTACCCATTTCAATGGCCACCGACGAAATCGCGGACGAGTTGCTACGGGGTGGATATAGAGTCCACAACGTCGCGCAAATGAAGAGAGGAAGTGGGAAAAATGCCACCCCGCTCCTTTTTTTCCTAATCACACTGGATAAAACCAACAACATTAAAAATATTACTTAACTAAAAACAATCGCGTTCTTAAAAATAAAAATAGAACCCTATATTAAACCTAAATACCCGGTACAATGCTTTAAATGCCAACGCCATAATCATGTGTTACGGTTCTACCACGCTCAACCCAAATGCGTTAAGTGTGGAGAGAACCATGACACCGCCACGTGCACTAAACCCCGCGATAAAGAAAACTTAAAATGCGCAAACTGTGGAGGCAACCACACCACACATCCGCAAAGCAATAAACATTTCCACACCATTAAACGAAAATAAAACCGGCAACCTTCCGTTACCGGACGAAATAATTAAATCAATAAAACATAGAAACGTATTAATCCGCGAAAACCGTAAACGATATAATCCAATCCTTAAAAACCATATTAATTCAATTCGACGCTTAATAGATAACCAAATAAAAAACTTTAAATGCGAATCGTGGAATAACAAAGTAAAATTTCTAAACAATAAAGACAATAGTTTGTGAAGAATGACCAAAGCCTTTACGCGAATTCATACTAACATTCCACCGTTAAAAGATTCAAATAATCAATTTAAATATTTTTCACCGGACGATAAAGCTAGCCAACTAGCCGAAAACTACGCGAAAACTTTCACACCGCATAAAATGCCTCATAACAATTCCAATTTTACTGCAGAAACGGATAATTTAATCTTAAATTTTCTAAACAGGAGTTCCTCAGGGCAGCCTATTGGGACCTCTGCTCTTTTTAATTTACATTAACGACCTACCCTCGACCGACAACGTAAATACCGGGATCTACGTGGACGACACGGTAATATACGCGACCTCGCGAAGTAACAAAAAAATCGTAAAATTACTTAACAACGCGCTAAACGACATTCATCAATTCTGTAGTAAATGGAAAATTAAAATCAACGCGACTAAATTCGATGCAATAATGTTTTCTAAAAAGTTATCTCAAACTGCAAACCTAAATCCACTTAACTTCGATAAAACACCAATAGAATGGAAACCCGCGTAAAATATCTCGGCGTAACACTCGATCGTAAACTCACCTACACACAACACACTACTAACGTTCGTAACAAAGCCATCCGGGTCTTAACTAAACTAAATCCGCTTTTAAGAAATCACTCGTCTCTAAATCTAAAAAACGGCATAATAATTTATAAAGCCTTAATCCGACATATTACATACGCTTTTTATAATTAACATACGCCTCAGCGGTCTGGGGCGGCACGTGTAAAACAAACATTAATAAACTTCAAATAATTCAAAATAAAACTTTACGAAAAATAACAAACGCGATACGGTACACTAAAAATTCATTAATCCATAAAGAACTCGAAATAGAATATTTACATAATCTCATTAAAAGTTCAACCGAAAAATTCTACGAAAACTCCGCAAAATCAAAATACGTTCTAATAAACAACCTCGGTAAATACGAATTCGATCTTAAAAACAAACATGTGCGACCAAGGGACTTAGTCTCCGCCCTGTAGGAACAACTATTCGTCATTAAAAAATAAATTGTATTTAATTGCCATTGATGGGATGGGAAGGAAACATACGTAGGGTGGATGGCTGCTTCTCGTAGGCCTTTCGCCGGAAGAACCAGCCGGAGCTCTGTAGAATGGCCCTGCTCGGCTCATCAATGCATCCCATCACATAGTCCATTTATTTCTCTTTCTCTCTTTCCACTCAATCTCATATCCATTCCACCTCTCATCTCATTTTTCATTCTTTTAACTATCACATTACTATAAGTAGGTTTTTTCAGCCTAGTGCTGTTTCCTACTTAACGTAAGCTTCTGCTTACTTCTGCTTTCTCTAAACGTTCTGTAATTTCATCTTTTTAGTATTGTGCGAAAATGCTAACTTTAGCAATGCACTTTCACCTCCCACGCGATTTCTTCCTTCCTAAGGAGAGGTAACGGGATTGGAGATATGCCTCCCGCAGTGGATTTCATCCACGACGGGGACATAAACACAATCTTCCGGGCTGGACGTACCTCACTGGTTGGGGCAACGGAGGGACCCCACCATCCCCCCCTTTTTTTCTTTTTTTTGAATAAAGTATAAAAGTAAAGATTAACCTAAACATTCTTTCATTAAATAACTAATATATAAATTGTAAGTAAAAAGGTTTATTGACTTGTATAGTGTGTAATGTCGGGCAGTTTTTTATACTTTTATATTTATCACAAATTGATATTTTAGATTAAATAATAAGGCACTTTAGTTTATAAGATAAATTTAATAATAATGAGAGATGGCGAGTATATACACTAGTTCACTTTACAGTAGCTGGAACTGGAGAGAGCGAACAAAATTTGAGTCTACACCAACGCTATCTAGTATATACTTATAACTACAGTACTACAGTACAGATAATATATCTTATAAGAAACGCGCCAATATTTGAATATATACATATATAGTTAATTGTAGAAATATATCACGCCCCCTCAATTAACTTATTTAACACTTGCAAATACTACATAACAATTAATTAAAAGAATACATAGTAAAATTACAATAAAAATAACAACATTTTTTGTGTTTAAAGTCTGTAAAATAGTATTCACTTTTTTATTCAATCTTGAGACCAACTGCTTCGATGAAATTCTTCAATTTAACGTTGTTTGTAGCCTTCGTCAAAGTATCAGCCAACATATGAGTCGATGGGACAAACTTTACCTCGATTTCACCTCTTTCAATATTTTCTTTGACAAAATGGTGACGCACCTTGATATGTTTGGTCCGAGCGCTAAATTTGGCGTTCTTTCCCAGATCAATTGCTCCCTTATTGTCGCAGAAAATAAGTAAGGGCTCTTCTTGGCGAACGATGGTAAGTTCAGAAGCCAGTCGTCGAAGCCATAATGCTTCTTGAGAGGCTGCTGATAATGAGAGGTATTCAGCTTCTGTGCTCGACAAAGCCACTGTCGATTGCAGTCTGCTACTCCAGCTAACGGCTGCTCCTTGCAACTCAAATATGTAACCAGTAGTTGAACGACCATTTATTTCTTCTGCTGTCCAGCTGGCATCGCAGTAACCTTTTAATCGACCTTCTGCTTTTCTCGAGTACGTAAGTTTGAAGTTTTTAGTACCTTGCAAGTATCGAAGGATCCGTTTAACCATGTTCCAATGTGATTGATTATATGATTGATTGTATCTACTGATTACACTGACAGAATATGCCAAATCAGGCCTAGTAGCCTGAACAAGATACATCAATGAACCTACAACGCTTTGATACGGAATCTCATCTTGATTGAAAGTTGAATTGGGCGATAAGGTCTCACCAATAACTCCACCGGGATCCATTGGAGTGCTAGTCGGCCTACAATTGCTCATTCCATAATTATGTAGCATAGTCTCGATGTACTCAGTCTGATCTAGTTCAATGGTCCCACTAGCCTTGTTTTGGTGTACTCTCACACCCAAACATTTTTTGAGAGGTCCAAGATCCTTGAGTGTGCATATTGCCTGCAATCCGGTCTTCAAAATATGCAAATAGTCGATGCTGTCAGTAAACACTATTAAGTCATCTACAAAGAGAGCGACTATTATAAGTTTCGTCTTAGAATAAAAGCTATATATACAAGTATCATAGTTTGATTGTATAAGATTTAGTGATTTTAGTGCGGAGTTTAATTTAATGTTCCAGTTGCGACTCCCTTGTTTGAGTCCGTAAATTGATTTTCTTAATTTACAAACCATATTCGCTTTTTCTTGAATAAGATATCCCTGGGGTTGTTGAAGGTAAACTGTTTCCTCCATTTCACCATGAAGAAACGCCGTTTCAACATCCAGGTGATAGATATCGAGTTTCTTTTGTACTGCATAAGCGAACAATAGCCTCAAAGAAGTAAAACGTACAACCGGAGCATAAGTTTCATCATAATTCACTCCTTTTATCTGGGAAAAACCTTGAGCGACCAATCTTGCTTTGTAATAATTAGATCCATCAGCTTTTCTTTTTTTTTAAAAACCCATTTAGTTCCTACCACAGACTGTCCATGAGGAAGATGGCATAATACCCAGGTGTTATTTTTGAGTATAGAATTATATTCAATATCCATGGCTTCTTTCCACTGTGCGGCTTCTGGACCATTTAAAGCCTCAGTGTAAGTCCTCGGTTCATTCGATTCATTGATGATTGAATAAGTCACGTAGTCATCGAGATGTTTAGGAATATTTCTTTTTCTCTGTGATCTGCTGATTGGTATAGTTGGGTACTCATCATCAGAATTTTCTTTCTCAACCGATTGGGTTGTTCTGGTAGCGGATCTGGTTATTGGTCGAGATTGGTCAATCTGCCTTATTTTGTTTTCCTTGACATCATCTTCGTCGAGTTGAATTTTCCTTTTTCTGTTGACATGCAATTTAGAATTATCATATACTTCTTCGTTTAAAATGTCTTTTTCAGGTATAGGATCGTTGGAATTCGCAGGTAAGTTGTGGTTACGTTGTGGAGGGTCAATCGAATCAAAATGCTGTGCTTCGGATAACTCAACAGGCAGATAAACATTTTCTTTTGACAAAGGAATATTTTGTTCGTTTTCAAAAAACTCAACATTACTGGCTGTGAATATCTTTTTATCCTCTTCACTCCACAATCTATAACCCTTTTGGTCCTGACAATATCCTAGAAAAATAGCAAGTCTTGATGTAGGATCAATTTTTCTACGAAGATGACTAGGAATATATACTCTTGCTTTACTGCCAAAAACTTTAAGGTTAGAAAGATCAGGCTTTTGACCTGTCCACACTTCTTCTGGCGTGCATCCACTTAGGCATTTCTTTGGACTTCTATTTGTTAAATAACAAGCAGTTGATATTGCTTCTGCCCAAAACTTGTACGGGAGCCCAGAATCCACAAGCATACAACGAGCCTTTTCAAGTAAAGTGCGATTGACTCGTTCTGCTCTGCCATTTTGTTGGGGTTGATATGCTATTGACTTTTCATGTAGAATTCCAAGATCATCTAATGTCGTTTTAAGTCTTGTGTTGAGGTATTCACGTCCATTGTCTGTACGAAATCTTTTAATTTGTTTGCCAGTCTGTTTTTCAGCATACTTTATAAACTTTAGAATTATGTCTGGCACTTGATCTTTGTGCTTGATAAAGTAGACGAATGTTTTTCTAGAATAGTCATCCAAAAAGGTAACAAAGTATTTGGCCCCACCGATGGAAGCTTCTTCGACTTGACACACATCACTATGAACGAGTTCAAGCAGACTGGTAGCACGCTTATTATTTACTTGAAATGGCTTTTGAGTTAATTTACCCGCAACACAGACTTCACATTTATATAGTTTATCATCATTAAATTGAACGCCTGTAGCTACGTTGCGTAATTGTTTTAAATAAATATTATTCAAATGCCCCATCCGTCTGTGCCATAACTGGATATCGGCACGAATGTTAACGTTGAGAGCTATTCCAGTTGATGATTGAGCTGTTATATTAGTCGGGGGTTCGAGTTTAATTTTATAAATATTACTTGCAGTCAGCTGACCTTCCAACTTCAAAATGTCTTTACTATTGTAAATCTGACACTTAGCCCCTAAAAACATAACTTTTCCACCTTTTTTGGTAATAGCACTTACAGATATTAAATTAGTTTGTATTTTGGGTACATAAAGCACTTCTTCAAGTATCACTGAACGTTTATAATTTAATCCACTATATTGAAGTAAAACTTGTCCTTGACCTAATACCGGTATTTTCGATCTATTAGCAGCTGTAACACTTTTGACTTTGCTTGGACACACATTAGTCATATATTCTTTATTAGAACACATGTGTGTAGATGCACCAGAGTCCAAAATCCAGTCTGTTTTGTGGGTATCATTTGCACTATTTACTGCTAAAAGGGTATCAGCCTCCAATATTGATGTTTGTGCTAAGATGGCATTATTAGCGGCGTTGTTTTGTGCAACGTAATTTGCACTACTGACACGAGGCGTTGTAGTGGTTAACAGAGCACAAACTGTTTCTTCGTCCTCACTCTCTTCGTCTGCAGCAGCCGTATTCACGGTATGACTATCATTTCGGCGCTTCGGAGCTGTACAGCGATTAGCAAAATGGCCGAAACGATTGCAGTTGAAACATCGTACGTTGGAATTACGACGAAAATTATTACGTTGAAAGCCTTGGCGTCCTCTATTGGAGCTACTTTGCGATGAGTAGTGTGCCGGCATCGCATGTGCTTGTGCGTGAAATCCTTGAATTTGTATTGGGTTGTTTATGTTATTGTTATCGTTAGCCGAGCATTCGGGCTCTTCTAGAAGTTTCATTTTCACGAAATCTGCGGTAACATCCTGCCCCGAATTCGTTAGAGCCATTACCATAGGCTTGTAAGATGGTGGCAAGCCGGCTAGCATTAATGCTCCTATTAGGTCCTGTGGTATTCTTGTACCGATAGCATTTAATTTTTGAGATGCTCCTATAATACGCGCCACATAATCTTCCATTGATTTGCAATTTTCGTATTTAGTGGTCGAAACTTCTATCAATAAATTTACCTTGCGATTCATTCCTGGATCATCAAAAGTTCTGGCGAGCGCATCCCATGCGTCTTTCGCTGTTCGTGCATCCTCAAGGTACGCATATATATCGGTCTCGACAGCTAAAATAATTCTTCCCCGCGCTTTCTGATTTTTCTTAACATCTGTTGACAACTGACCTCCTTGCGGTGCCTCAATTGTTTCCCAGAGGTCTTCAACTTCAAGGTAAGCGCGCATAGCCACTGCCCAGGTACGATAATTTTTACGGCCAGATAATTTTTCTATTGGCAAAAACGTGCCACTGCCCATTCGGCTCGCCATGATGCTGCTCTCTTCCAAAATGCCGGTATTGGAAAAACTGCGATATCAATATATCTATTTAATTAGACATTTTCGGCGACAGAAACTTGTTCAGTTTTTTTTTTTTTTTTTGTGTCGTTGTGCCTGGGCCCATAACCTGATATTTTAGATTAAATAATAAGGCACTTTAGTTTATAAGATAAATTTAATAATAATGAGAGATGGCGAGTATATACACTAGTTCACTTTACAGTAGCTGGAACTGGAGAGAGCGAACAAAATTTGAGTCTACACCAACGCTATCTAGTATATACTTATAACTACAGTACTACAGTACAGATAATATATCTTATAAGAAACGCGCCAATATTTGAATATATACATATATAGTTAATTGTAGAAATATATCACAAATAACCACGATTTGTCCAAAATAACTATAAAACAATATGTTAGTAATGATCGTCTTTAAATATAAACAACATATAATTTCATTAAATAACTAATATAAATAATATATAAATTGTAAGTAAAAAGGTTTATTGACTTGTATAATGTGTAATGTCGGGCAGTTTTTTATACTTTTATTTTTATCACAAATAACCACGATTTGTCCAAAATAACTATAAAACAATATGTTAGTAATGATCGTATTTAAACATAAACAACATATAATCTTAGCCGTTAGTTATAAATGTATTCAAATACAATATTCATATGTTACGAATACGCATATATTGTACACGCATGAATCAGCTATTCCTTTCTCTCTCGCACAAAGTCAAACCTATAGTTCCTTTCCGCACCTCCAGACTAGCGCCACCGTCGATTCTTCACGCAACCTCTGCCACCTCATCATATGTCATGTTCTCCTAATCCTTTCCCAATAGATTCGTGCGTTTCTCGCCACAATACGTTATATTAATAATAATCTTATGCATTATGAATTCTATAATGCCACTAATAATTGCTATTGTAACATTTATTTAATATTAAGTTACATATCGATTCCAAGATGGCGGAGGAGGGACTGCCGCCTGAGGTAATTCCTCCTGATATAAGCTTTAAATGTCACCCAAAGACAGTGAACACTTCAGTTTTTTGTGCGATATGTGAAAGTGCATTCCATAAGAGTGATTTTAATAGAAAAAAAGGTGGAAAATATGTGACAAATATTATGGTATTTTCCGTTTGTTTTTGGAACTATAATTGGGCAGCTGCACCACGGGCTTCCTGAAGGTTCTATGATACCTTCCTTTAGCATTCTGTCGATTTCCTCGTATCCAGCCTGCAGCATCCTCGGCGAATAACGACGGTTTCGTTGACGAATAGGTTCGGCACCCTGCACATCGATTTTATGGGAATCTAGGTTAGTTACACCTAGCATTTTTGGTGTTGGGGGAATCATTTCGTTTAATAGCTGCTGTAATCTCCTTTCTTGTTCCGCTCTAACTCGTTTCAATCCTTCTATGCTTGCTAGTGCAGGTAAGCAACTAGGGTCTTTGCCATAAGGATAAAAATGATGAATGATACATTTATCAGTCCACCACGTTCATTTTCATAGCATATATTCATGTTCGCTTTACGTTTAAAGTCGATACCTAATATGCAGTCGTACTGCAAGCCGTCTGCTACTTGGAAAGGCATTATAATAGTTTCACCATCTATTTCCATGGTTACTTCTATTATACCTTGCATTGGTACAGCTGTACCATCTGCTACTTTAACGGCTGAATTGCTGGATTGTCTCAATTTATGCTGTAATATTCTACTCATTCCTCGCCCAATGAATGAGTGTACTGACCCATCGTCAAGTAAAGCTGTAAGTTTTTGTCCATTTAACTCTATGCTAAAGAAATGGCGTGGATCGATGCCGGGTATTTCCTGTATTAGGGAATTCTTTGTTACTACATGGGAGGGTATTGACCCTTTTGGGTGTTTAGATGAGAAAATACGGGTCTCTATTTTCTCTGGCTGTAGTTTCCCTGGCTTCTGTTCTTGTTGCAGCGGCAGTTTGCGTAATTTGTGCCTTGAGCACCGCAATTACAACATGTTGCAGGTTCTGGACATTCTGCTATCTAATGCCCAAGTTTATTACACCTATAGCAAGGCTCTTTGAATTTTCTTGGGTGAATTGGTTTTGGCTCTACGTAGTTTGGCGTGCTAAATTTATTTCGCTTGAATTCCTGCTTCTTTGGTGATTCAGCCCTTTGTTTAGTTTATTGTGCTCGTTGCCAATAACTGCTACTTTTATTATTCTTTACAGCTTCGCTGTACTGCTGCTTAGACTCTTGCTTAATGGGTGCTGTATATTTTCTCGCTGCTTGGGGGCTGTTCGGCTTCCATGGGTATTGGTGCTGTAATTTCTTTTGTGGGTTGGTAGCTATGGGTGCTATAGATTTTGGGGGTACTACAATATTTTCGCTCGGCACTGAGGAAACTGCTGCTAATTTGCGTGTTTTTGTATGCATAGGATCAACATATGCATACTTTGCTAGACCGTAATTTTGAATGACTGGTGGAGGTTTGTACGTTTCATCCATTAAACGTCTTGCTTCCTCCTTTTTACCAAGTCGCTGCAGCTGTATGAAATTATCGAAATGGTGTCTTTCGATTTATGTTCTGTAGCTAGGGTGCAGGTTCCGATACGCTCTATCCAGCTGTTCGGATTGAGGTATTGTTGGTTTAACCTGATCTGGCATGCCTCTTAGCTTAGTAAAGTATGTGGAAATATCCTCGTTCGGTCCTTGTATGCGATTCTCGCTCGCTTGTCTTAGCTGGCTCTGAGTTTCCTCGGTTCCATATTGTATTCTCAGCGCATGTACAAAATCTAAATAGTCTTTTCAGCTGCTTTTCTCACGTCTAAACCATTCCCATGCTTCGTCATCTAAGACTGATGGCAAAGGTTTAAATATATCCTGATTCGAGAGACCGTAACTTTCTCTACATTCCTCAAGATTTGATAAGAATGTCTCCGGATCATTCTTTTTCGCTCCTTTAAATTGGATGTGGTGGTGTGAAAATATCTGTGCTGTCCTTTTCTCCCTTATAAAGGTAGCATCTTCTAAGCTTGTTTCATACGAACGGCTGTACCTGAAAGCTGGGTTAATTGGGATAGAGTACGTTTCGTTGTTCTCCTGATGCACTGGCGAACTGCTATGCTGCCTATTTTGCTGAGTGCTGTGTATTTATATTAATTTGCTGTATAACTGCTGCATTTGCTGTATTTGCTGCTGCAATCGTCTAAATTGTTCATCGTATTTATTTTCGAGCTCTTTGTCGTTATTTTTCGTCTTCTCTTTTGGAACGTTGGGTTCTGTAACTCCATCGTCTTCCCAATGGACATTCTGTACATTCCTATGTACATTGCTTAACTGTGTGCTGCTTGTGGGGTTATGTCTATTTTCGTGTGCCTGGCTGACTCTTTTTCCTTGGGTCGCTATTTCGGGTTCTGCAGTGCTGTTGGGTGGCGTATTTGCTCGGCTTACTGGTCTAGGTACGAGTGCAATAGGGGAAAAGGGCTTGTGCTTATTGAACGAAAAGCTGAGGGTTGGATAGTTTGGGTTGATCTAGGTCGGGTATCTGTATAAATATTGGTACTGTATGTGGTAACTGGAGCTGTATATTGTGTATATTGGGTAAATGGGTTATCTATTAGGTTTGGGTTGGTGGGGGATGACGGGGCTAATGTGTGGATGGGATAATAGGAAGTCGAATTTATGCTCAATTGTGTTGTCGTTAAGCTTGGTACTGTATGCGTTAATGCCATCATCGAAAGGACGATTTGCTGCGCTGCTTATCCTTAAATTTTCAATATTTAATCGCTGTAAATTTTCCATCGCGTTGCTGTTTTCCCTTACAGCTGATTGCATTTCCGATCCGCATTCTATTTCCGGTAATTAAGTGATTTTTTGTCGTCCATGCAGTGTATTTAGGAGTAGTTTAGGTTTTCCTCGATATTGATGAACAAACCATATTTATTTATTTGGCAACGTTTCGATGGATATCCTCCATCCTCATCAGGCTATACCTTTTTATTAAAAAATGATTTCATTTTACAACATCTTTTAAACACAATTTTTACATATATAAATCTAAGTTACTTACTATTTCGTCAATATATAGGTATACACATATTATTAACAGCATCTCTGATGCGTCGCTCTATAATTGAAAACAATGATTAAAATAGCAAACGTTTAACAATTTTTGCACAGAGATTGAGGTTATATATAACATACCTTTCCCCTATTGTTGTGTCCATAATCAACACAAAAAAATTGAAAATTAAATAAATACTTGAAGAACATTACAAAATAAATTAACACATAATCACACATATTAAGTAAAAGGCAGTCAAATATTAAAATAAAGCTAACAATGTATATCACAGACGGTTAATACTGAAAAATTTGAAATATCACGTCCCCCGTTTTCAGAGACACCTATGCGATCAATCTTAATCAGATCGACAACACAGTCATCCCCACCACAGGCGCGAAACTTCAAATTAAGTACATTATTATGTGTACTGATAAGTAATAAAAATTAATAAATTATTTATGATTATTTACAAGAGAACTCAAAAAATTTTTTTATAAGACTAAATTAAAATTTACCATTTCAATAAAAAAATATTTTTTTCCCGTTAAAACAAATAATAATTGGTAATAAAAATTTTAAAAAATTAAATTTAAGTAATTAAGTATTTTATTAAATTTTAAATATAGTAGATTAACTAAACAATTTTTATAATAATGAAGAATCTTTTAATTATGAACCTAAATGAGAAGAAATTAAAAAAACCAAAAATATATATTTGAATTTACCGCGTCGCGCATCGTGCAAGACACAATACGCGCATCGATCAACACGCAAGTCAATCACTCACCTTATCTAAACATCTGATCGATATACATTGATTTGAGGTTATGTCATAATTGTTACCCAAAAAAGTTTATAAATCATAATGTAAGAAAAAGATTAGAGAAAATAAAATATAGTTCTAGTCATAACAATGATCAAGTTAATAATAGAGTAATAACTAATTATAAAGCAACTTTAAATATTCCTTTTATTCCTAAATTTTGTGAAAAAATATCTGGTTCTATGAAGGTAACAAAGCTATCAAAATTATACCTAAAATTTATAATAAAATTCATGGTGTTATTGTGAGGGGCAAAGATAAAATAGACAAATTAACTAAAACTAATGTAGTGTATAAAATAGATTGTAAAGATTGTAAGTAGTTATGTGGGTGAAACAAAGAGTCAAGTAAAATGTCGTATTAAAGAACATAAAGCTAATATAAACAAAACTGAGTCGCACTATGTAATCAATGAATATATGCTCGCATATGATCATTCGTTAGATTTTGACAACGTCAAAATACTTGATACTGAAAAGAATTGGAAAAAACGAGTATTATCAGAAATGATCCACATAAATCTGCAACATAATGCGATCAATTGCAAAGACGATACTAGACATCTTAGCCAACATTACAGTGACATTATCAATAGTATTAAATTAAAATCTAAATTATAATGTGTATCTCTCCCCTATGACATAACCTCAAATCAATGTATATCGATCAGATGTTTGGATAAGGTGAGTGATTGACTTACGTGTTGATCGATGCGCGTATTGTGTCTTGCACGATGCGCGACGCGGTAAATTCAAATATATATTTTTGGTTTTTTTAATTTCTTCTCATTTAGGTTCATAATTAAAAGATTCTTCATTATTATAAAAATTGTTTAGTTAATCTACTATATTTAAAATTTAATAAAATACTTAATTACTTAAATTTAATTTTTTAAAATTTTTATTACCAATTTTATTTGTTTTAACGGGAAAAAAATATTTTTTTATTGAAATGGTAAATTTTAATTTAGTCTTATAAAAAAATTTTTTGAGTTCTCTTGTAAATAATCATAAATAATTTATTAATTTTTATTACTTATCAGTACACATAATAATGTACTTAATTTGAAGTTTCGCGCCTGTGGTGGGGATGACTGTGTTGTCGATCTGATTAAGATTGATCGCATAGGTGTCTCTGAAAACGGGGGACGTGATATTTCAAATTTTTCAGTATTAACCGTCTGTGATATACATTGTTAGCTTTATTTTAATATTTGACTGCCTTTTACTTAATATGTGTGATTATGTGTTAATTTATTTTGTAATGTTCTTCAAGTATTTATTTAATTTTCAATTTTTTTGTGTTGATTATGGACACAACAATAGGGGAAAGGTATGTTATATATAACCTCAATCTCTGTGCAAAAATTGTTAAACGTTTGTTATTTTAATCATTGTTTTCAATTATAGAGCGACGCATCAGAGATGCTGTTAATAATATGTGTATACCTATATATTGACGAAATAGTAAGTAACTTAGATTTATATATGTAAAAATTGTGTTTAAAAGATGTTGTAAAATGAAATCATTTTTTAATAAAAAGGTATAGCCTGATGAGGATGGAGGATATCCATCGAAACGTTGCCAAATAAATAAATATGGTTTGTTCATCAATATCGAGGAAAACCTAAACTACTCCTAAATATTTCCGGTAATGATAACAAAAAATCACTTAATTACCGGAAATAGAATGCGGATCGGAAATGCAATCAGCTGTAAGGGAAAACAGCAACGCGATGGAAAATTACAGCGATTAAATATTGAAAATTTAAGGATAAGCAGCGCAGCAAATCGTCTTTCGATGATGGCATTAACGCATACAGTACCAAGCTTAACGACAACACAATTGAGCATAATTCGACTTCCTATTATCCCATCCACACATTAGCCCCGTCATCCCCCACCAACCCAAACCTAATAGATAACCCATTTACCCAATATACACAATATACAGCTCCAGTTACCACATACAGTACCAATATTTAACAGATACCGACCTAGATACTCTTATTAGCTCAATTGCAGTGAAATTTCTTAGCTCTTGTTTAATTATATTTAAATTAAATTAAACACACCAAGCAACAATAAAAAAATACCAATGAAAAGAAAAAAAAAAATTTTTCAAGCTAAGCTAATTAAGTCAGATTCACTTTTCATTAAGCAATCCACAAACAGCAAAAAAAAATTAAATAAGCTTGCTTTATTATCAGCTGGGCAGTATAGAAAATAAAATATAGCGGGAAAATATTTATATATATTGGTTGTTATTAATTATTATTGCATGTTATGCGCAGCGTTATTCTTCTGGGAAAATAATATATACAGCTTTTATTTATACACCAAAATATTCACTAAATATTTAATGTTATTAATTTTAAAATCAACAAATATTGGGGTATATGTGCAAGGGACGTGCAAATTATGCTTATATAAATTATAACGGGTACGGATTTCGAGTGTCGGCGCAGGTTAGGTCCCTGAATTATCGGCGACGTTCGTCGATAGGACCAAGTCGACTAGCCGGGATAATTGCGAATGGTAGCGCAGTGGTGAGGCTTCTGCCTCGCGCTCCCGGGATCGTGGGTTCGCGCCCCGATACCTTCGTTGATTTTTTTATTCCTTATATTCAATCCGTACCCCGTTACAAATGGCGCCCAACGTGGGGCACGACGATAATATCATCAAGGTAAGCATAAGCGTGCGGCGCCAGGTCTGGTCCTACGACTTGGTCTATCATCCGTTGAAAGGTCGCCCCCGCGTATGCCGATCCGTACGGCATCCTCGTGAACTGGAACAGTCCCAATCCAGGAACTGTGAAAGCAGTAATAGGGCGCGACTCGACTTGCAACGGTATCTGATGATAGGCGCAATTCATGTCGAGAGTGGAGATATCGCGAGCCTTTCTTAGTTTGCGCAGTATATCGTGCATGAAAGGCAAAGGATATGCATCTGGTTTTGTTAAAGCGTTGACTTTCCTGAAGTCGATACAAAACCATCTAGAATTGTCATCCTTTCTCGCCATCACCACTGGGCTGGACCATCCGCTGGTCGAGGGCTCAATGACCCCGCAGTCAAGCATCTCCTTCACTTGGCGGTGCATTTCTTCTTGGATCTTGTCCGAGACCGGGTAGTACCGCTGCTTGATCGGCTTGGCTGATCCGACGTCGATTGTGTGCTCGACGTCGTGAGATCGACCGATCTTTGGCATGTTGTTGGATAGAACTCGGTCCAACAGCTGACGCAATTCCTCGTGTTGACTGTCGGTTGCGTCAGCCACACCTGCTGACGACAAAGAAGCCGTACCTCCGTCCAAGCTAGCTACCTCTAACTGGACGTGGGCTTTGCTGTTTTTGAGGAACAGTTGATCAGCGTCTGGGTCTAGCACTGCACGAAATGCACGTACGAAATTGACTCCTACGTAACATTCGGCGTCCAGATTTGGCATAATGGCAACCCTGAGCTCCTTGGTCTCACCACCGATGGTGAAAGGCAACATTACGTGCCCACTCAGTGGTTGTGCATGTCCATCAGCCAATTTCACTCTCCCGGCGTTTTCGGTAGAGAGCGATTTTCCCAGGGCGATGGCGATTGTGAGGCCGTTAGACCCCATTACCGTCGTCGAAGCTCCTGGATCATACAGGGCTCTGATCCGGAAATCGCCAATTTCCGCTTGGAGCCACCAGCGCGTCTCGTCCTCTGGACGGTAGCTCCGGTGTGGCTCCTGCTGACCTTGAGGAATAGAATCTTGGGAATCGATTCCCTTCCTATGCTCCTCTGGCTTCATCGAGTCTATCCCGCCGCGGATGAGCTCCGCGCGGTCTCGTTCATTCCGTGGGCCAGAAGTTCTGGGCATCTCGGGGAGTCTCTGGCCCTTGGGTTCGGCCTGAGTCCCGTTTAGCCGCTCCCGGAGGCGTTTCCCTTATTGCAGTCAGGGCAATGGCGGCGGAAATACGCAAGCTTACCGCACCCATTACAGGAAATCGGTTTGCTCGGATCGAAGGGCGTCCTGCTTGGCCCTCCTTCCGCGCTCTTTCCGCCGCGGGGCTTCTCGTACTGGCCCCTCTGCTCTCCGGGCCGGTTCGGCGGTTTCTTTTTCTGAGCAAACCGCCGTCCACTCTTGGGACTTCCTGGTTTGCTACTCCCGGCTGCGCTCCCGTTCTCACTTGGTAGCAGCTTCTTCAGCTGGGTGAGAATCGCGTCCAGCTCCACCAGATTCTTGCCGGTGGTGGATTTATCGGATTCCACCGCTGCTACCTTTGCATTCGGAGGAGCCTTCTCTGACTTCTTCTTGGCCTTATACGCGAACTCCGGCCGCACCAGCTCCCCTTCCATTGGAGGTGGTTTGTAGAGCTTTTCGCGCTCTTGCAGCCGCTCCGCTTCGCGGGCCAAGTCAAACAGCTGGTCGATCGTCTGCGCCTCGATTCGCTTGAACCGGCGCTGGATTCTCGGCAGCATGTTTCGGTAGAGGTGATCTACCTGGTTCCTCTCGCTAGGCTTGGGGACGAGCTCTTGTAGCATGCCTATCATGCAATTCATGTACTCACGTACCGGTTCGTCTTCGCCCTGAGTACGTGAGGTGCATTCAAGGATCAGCTTCTCTTGGTAAGTTTCGCTGGCTCCGTACCAGCGTTTGATTGAGCACGTGAATTCGTCCCAATTCCTCCACTTTCCTTTGTTATTGCGGTACCACCTTGCGGCGTCTTCCACCAGCAACTGCGAAAGAGAAGGAAGGACTTCATCCTGCGTCATGTTTGCTAGGACTCTGCAGTCGTCCACGCGCTCTAAGAAGCTGTTAATGCTTTCGCTCCCGTCCCCTGAGAACTTTATTCCCCACTTTCTCACGATATCGCCTCGGTCGCGTGTGGGGTTAAATGAGCGCGAAGCCCAGGACGGTTGTTCTTGGACGCACGACGCTTGGGGCCTTAAGGGTGAATTTTCTTCACATGGGGGCCTTCCTGGTACCCAGGTGTCTCCCCCCTCCCAAGCTCCGCCCAGGCTGGCGCTAGGAGCTGGTCCTGGCGTTTGGGGCTGTAGTCGTGCGTCCTCTTGCTGAACCGGTGACTCCTCTGGCCGGAAGCAGGTATACGTGTCCTGAAATTGGACACGTGGACTTGGGCCTAGTGGATCCAATCGCGTACTTGATGCTCTTTGGGACGTCATGTGGCTTACGGCATCGGTTAGCCTCGTTATCTGTGCCGCCATACTTTCCATTTGCTCTTGTAGAGCTTTTGTCTTGGCAATTTGTTCTGCCAGACATGTGGAGAATAGCCGCGGCACATCAAATGGCGTCCCATCGGTCGCTATTAGCGTTATCCAGTCAGATTGACTACCCCTCCGACTGGATTGGCTGCTAGAATGGCCCTCCTCTGGGGCTGTTGGCAGGTCCTCGCTAGGTAGTCGGGTCGTACGATTGAGATTTTCCTCAATCAGGTGCGTACCTCTCTCATCAGGTAACGCTCCTGGCGTTTTCTCCCCGACTCGGCGGATCACTTCTGTCCGCTTCTCGACCCGCCTTATCCGGTCATTGACGGTGTCAGTTTCTTGACTGAACTCGTCGGCCGAATAATTTCCTAGCAGCCATTGCTGTAGGCGTTCCGCCTTTTGATAGCGGGAACCATCAAGTCGAAGCTCCATCTGTTCTAGGTGAGCCTCGATTTGTGCTGCGTTTTGGGTGTGGATCCATTCGTCCACCTGCACTATAATGTCCTCGTCTCGTTGGACCAAACTGTTGGCGTTTCGGTCGGCCATTGTGCTTATTTAATTATCGCTCGCGGATAACTTCAAATCAACAAAAATCTCTATTTTTGGTGCACTGTGGCCTGGCGTACGCAAGGTTATTCTATTTTAATTTGCGTGGCAGCAAAGAAAAATTAAAATTATTGGGCCAAAAGTTGAAGGTATTATCTTTTCCCTAAGATATATAGCCACTTACTTGAATCTGCTATCCGCAAATGCACTTCTAGCTTTTCGGACAGGTTCTCTTGAACTCTATTATCACTCACTAGAGAACTATCAAAGAAAACCGAGGACAATTTGAATTTAAAAATTAATAATATACAAGATTTTTCTTATCTACTCATTAATTTAAATTGTTAACCTGGCTCGAGGTCTATCGCAACTAAATCTTCTTAAATTAGTGAATTTAAATAAATTAAGTAACTTAATCACAGACAAATTAATATCTTATCGTTATCTAAAAATTATTTAAACCGCACGCATGACCTCACTTACAATCGCATAAACATGGATTTGTTATCCTAACCTATAAATGTTAGGACGTCGGGCCAGGTTATGTCCGTCCGAAAAGCTTCAATTCTACCAGGTTCAAGTTTGTAACCTTGCGCAGGCTTTACAATTCGCTTCGTTAATTTTGAGTCAATTATTTACGAATAATTGTCTCAATCCGCCGAAAACGAGACGATTCGAGAGAGAGAGAGAGAGAGAGAGAGAGAGAGAGAGAGAGAGAGAGAGATGGAAACTAATCTAATTGAGTCGCAGGATCGACCTCACGTTGTGGTATTTGTCCGCAAATACCACGGCGGCTTTTCGGCTTTTACTACCCACTTGGTAGTAAAAGCTTTATTCTTGTTAAATATTTCTTATTAATAAATAAATAAATAATTCGTAAGATTAATTATCACTTCTCTGTGATAATTAATCCGGCGTAATCCCTAATCCACACGTATTTGGGCTTAAAATATAAACTGGGTTCGGCAGGCAGCAAATAACAATAAACAAATATTATGCAGTATAATTTGTATACACTAACTATTATTATCGGGAAGCAATTGGGGAGAAATTAAATTTTCGTTGCAATGGGTATAGCAGGTCAAGCAAAATTGATTATTAATAATTATTAAGCTAACAATAAATAAAACTAGCAAAATGTGTGATTTAATTCAATAAGCATTAATTGTATATAAGCAAAAAGAATAACACAATTTAATCAAACGTGATAGTAAGGGAACATTCAATAGCATTTATATGTATTATATATAGCCAATGGAAATTAATATGCTTAAAAAAATTAATTATAAATTATGCTTCAAGCAGCTTGAGTTATTATTATAACTATAAAATGCAAATTGGTGATCAATTTATATGTATTACAATTTAAAAGAAAAATAATAAAAATATTATTCTCTTATAGAAGCACTCAAAAAAAAATTAATTCTTGGTTAGTATAGCTGTATGGGTTAGAAGGAGAGGGAAAATGAATTATATTTATTTTTAAAATACATAATATTGATCAGCATACCCAAAAAAACAACTATACATAACCAATTATGTAAAGCAGTGCAAATAAATTAACTCAACAAAAACAAAATTATTATTTCCGTGCACGTGCTTAATTTACTTGCTGCAAATGGCCGTCAAAATGGCCGACCGGCTTCTTTCGGGTGTGTGTGCGAGCTTTGCTTACGGAAAGGAAGGGCAATATGGCCGCTTGTTTGCGTCGCGCTTCGACGCATACAATATTTTTATTTTCGCTCGCTTTTAACTACTAAGGAAAAAACAAAAATAATAATGCTGTACGCCACTTTACGCTAAATTATTAATTATTCTAAACAAAGATCCCTTAAAAAAAAGCAACCTCGTTGGGCGCCAATGTCACGCTGCACTGGGGATCAGGGTGCAGGTTAAGTAGAGACAGCAATTAATTATGAATAATATAAATATTTATTAAAAAGGAAATAATAATTATTGGGTGGGCGCCAGTCGCGTTTATGCGACGAACTCACGACAACACGCGCGTCATCGTAACCGAACAATATATATAAGCGGCAGTACACTCGCCGTTTCGAAACGTGGCCGAGTTTCGGTTGCACCGGGTTATGCTGTAAGAAGGGGAAGGGGAGGACGGGAAAGGACGGGATGCTCGCACGCACTTCCTAGGGTACACGGCGGTACCGTCAGCAGAAAGAGGTAATGACACACCAACCTTTTCTTTAAGTCCGGGACACTTGGTCGGGAGAATGCTGCTACTCTCTCTCTCTCTCTTTATTTCTCTCGCTCTCTTTCACACCCAGAATCACACTCGTGGTATCTCGTTCGGTGTAGTCGAGTCGACCGTCCGTAGAGCTCAGGGGTTCTATTGAAGCCACCGATATCTCCACAATCGATATGAAAAAATCGATTTTTCACAATATTGTAAATGTACCTTTAAGGTTTGTGACCGTCACTCATTAAAAATGCCCCTTTAGATTATTAAAGAAAATTAAAACTAAAAATGGAACTGGAATTACAAATGAACTTTTAATAACAATTAAAATACAAACTTTTTTTAAGGGGACAAGCTTGGGTTAAAATTTAGAAAAAAATAATTCATTATTAATTATTCACAATTTATTATATGATAAGTTAAACTATTTCCTAATTGTTTTCAATTATATTGAATTATTATTAGCTTTTATTAAAAATTGATTAGCTAATTTATTAGTCACAAAACTGTATTAATCAATTTATGGCTCTGCGAACAATGATTTTTTACCATAATGCACTTATACAGCAGAATATTTCAGACACCTTTTCATCGAATAGACTGAAATTTTAACAGTAACTATAAAACATCATTCTAATCCACTTGAATAGATCAGAATTTAAAAATATTGTAATCAAAACACTTAATTTGCAAAATTATTGCAAAAATTTGAATAATTATGTAAAAATCAGATAAATTATTTTTTAAAATAAATATTTTGAGTGTTTTTGGTAATTCTGCTTCATTCAAGAGGATTAGAATGATGATTTATAGATACTGTTAAAATTTCAGACTATTGATGAAAAGGTAACTGAGATATCCTGCGGTAAGTGCATTATGGCAAAAAATCATAATACGTAGAGCCGTAAATTGATTAATACAGTTATGTGGCAAATAAATTAGCTAAACAATTTTTAATAAAAGCTAATAATAATTCAATATAATTGAAAACAATTAGGAAATATTTTAACTTATCATTTAATAAATTGTATATAATTAATAATAAATTATTTTTTTCTAAATTTTAACCCAAGCTTGTCCCCTTAAAAAAGTTTGTATTTTAATTGGTATTAAAAGTTCATTTGTAATTCCAGTTCCATATTTAGTTTTAATTCCCCTTTAATAACCTAAAGGCGCATTTTAAATGAGTGACGGTCACAAACCTTAAAGGTACGTTTACAATATTGTGGAAAATCGAGTTTTTTCATATCGATTGTCGAGATATCGGTAGCTTCAATAGGACCCCTGCTTCTCGGCGTGCTCGAGAGCTCCGTGTTCGTACCGCACGCCTGCGCAGTACGTACTCGTGCGCGGTACCTCGATCTCGCGTCTCGCGAGCGAGTCGAATGCCGCTGTGTTCAGGCTGTTTCGGTATGACTCGGCTGTATGGTGATGATGACCTGGTACTGCTGCCGTCTCGGAGATGCGGTACAACCTCTTCCCAGGTAACTAATAATTCGTTCCTTATTATCTGTAGTCAACTAATTGATACGGCATGAGTTTCAGATACGAAGCTTACCCGCCCCCGCTTGCTGCTCGAGGCCGAGTCACCCCTCTCTCCTCGACGACGTTGACCTCGGTTATGGATAGCCGCTCCGTCTACGGCTCCAGATAATTACTTGGTCGTGAGGTTTACGCAAATATGCGTATCTGTTTGAGTGCTTAACCAAGAGGTCGGCTGTGCACGTTGTTTGTGTACAGCGACCTAACCTCAATTTGTCCTATGGTGTTCCATGTACAGCTGTAATGATTATATACAGCTGTATTTGCTTTCATTTAGTAACTTATTTATAGCTGTATTTTGTTGGCGTTGGAGGTTCTCCTGCTTCCTGCCTGGATACTACCTCATCGCCTTGACTGCTGTACTGTGAGGCTTCGGAGAGTCCTGGAGGCTTCCTGGTGATCGCCTCCCTTTCAGTATCCTGCTTGCAGTGGCAGACTCGGAGGAGCCCACCTGATAATCTGAGCTCGCCCAAGGTCCTCATCGCCAGGACCACGTCAGTGTTTATGTACCGTGCTTGGGAAAGGGTATTTAGTATGTGAGGGTAGGCAGGGCTTATTTACTATGCGGGTAGGTTGGTATAGGGAATTATATATGGGTAGGTAGGTGTTCGTTGTGGGTTCGATAGCTCGCTTTTGACATGTGCAAAGCACATTGTTACAGGATATATAATGAATTTCCTAGTAATTTAAAAAATTTAACGACTAGTAAAAAACATATTCGAAAAAAACTTAAGAATTATATTCAATTAAATTTATAATAATTTTATATGAACAAAAATATATTAGGGAAACTAAACTGTGATAAATTTCAAAGCTATTTTATCAAGCTAGTAACTGAAATAGAAAAATTCAAACTTAAAAAACAAAAAATGCCTAATCATTTGAAGAAATATCAAGTTCTGCATTGGAAGTCCTGCAGGACTCTGTAGTAAGAAAACAGTTACTTATGGACATAAGAACATATATTTGCTTCAAGGGTTTTTGCTTAACAAATGGTAATCGTTCTCATAGACGTATCTCCAATTATAATGCGAACAAAATGATTATTGTGAATACAAAAGAATACATATTTATTGTGAAAAATTAGTAAAAATGTATTAGCTTGAACGGGACTATAGGAATACAACTTCGAAACTGAAAGATAAAAGTGAGGAACAGGATATAAATCACAACTGCAACAGTGTAAATAATGTAAACATAAATAAATATTTTTCAAAATTTAGGCAAATAAATTTTGTGAAAAAATCAATAACACACAATGCTGATAATTCTAATGATAAATATGAACCTATTGAAAACGTATTTAGCAAAATAGATGATATGGTATTTAAAAATGCTAAGAAAATGATTTCTCCACGTATAAAAGAGAATAAGATACCTCAACATAATCAAATTAGAATGTCGTATGGTGACCTAAATTACATAGGAAGTAATAAAGCTATTTTGTATTTTGACAGAGGTATTAGAGGTAAACAAATTTTTACTAATTCTGCGTATCCACTAAAGCGGCAACCAGTTTATAAAGACATTGTTGTAGTTGATGATATTGTTTTTACATCTACATGTAAATGTGACTCATCTAAACAGCATAAAGAAATGTTTCCTCACTTTAAAGTTACTTGTGCGGTAGGGTTAACATCTCCTGCTAGATTAAACAGTAGAGAAAAAATTTCTTTTGCTAGAAATATGAATGCGTCCACTGAAAGTTTTACAACAGCTGGATCAATGTTAATAAAATAACGGACACAGACACTCCTAGTTTTTCGTCTAAAGCTTCCATAAGGCGAAGCTCTGCTGGTCAATTCTTTAATTTTTATCCGAGGGCGAAGCTCTGCTACTCGGACTTTAAGAAAATACGCATTCAAAGTCGAGAGAGATCTTGCATTCGGAACTCGAGACGCATCGTTTGTATCTACGAGCATTAGTCAAAGAACTACGACTTGGACATCTGGCAATCATCGTGCTCCGAACGCATACGCATCTAACGTCGGCGCCCGCAGGTCTAGCGGGACATCACCAAGCCACTTGACGCCGCTACCTACATTCGAGGCAGACCTTCATTCCTTACATATATTCATATATATATGGGTTATTCGACGTGAAGTGGTCCGATCAAAATTATAAAATGCACCAAATTTTGGGTACACATTGCAAATGTTTTTCAGAATACAGAAAAAAATTTTTAGGTACTGGTATTTATTAGCTCAAAAGTTATTCTAACCGCAAAAAGTGAACTTTTTCCAGTTTTTTTCAACACCAGCTGGGTTCATCGCTATTTAACCCAAAATCTATCAACTTTTACTATACAACATTATATATAACATTCGTTTCTAATTATGTACAGAATTTATCCTATTGGGTTAGAATTTCTAATCTCAAGATCAATGTTATATAAACTACATGTCAATATTCAACTTAAAAAAAGTGTAAGTTTTTTTCAACACCAACTGGGTTTACCGCTATTTAACTCAAAATCTATCAACCTTTACTACAGAACATTATATGTAACATTCGTTGCTAATTATGTCTAGAATTTATTCTTCTGAGTTAGAATTTCTAATCTCAAGGTCAATGTTACATAAACTACATGTCAATATTCAACTTGAAAAAAGTGTAAGTGCGCCACAATTGATTTTTTTATCCAAAAGTCTAAAAGAAAGCTTGGAGCAATACCTTTCAAATGGTCTGTAGCATTTTTATGGCCTTCAATTCTGTGAAAAGTTATGATAATTTAAAGAATCACCAAATATTTTAAAAAATTTATATGGGAAATACCATGTTAATTTTTGTGAATTTTTTGTCTTTCTTTAAATCATCATAACTTTTTACAGAATTGAAGGCCATAAAAATGCTACAGACCATTTGAAAGGTATTGCTCCAAAATTTCTTTTAGTATTTTGGATAACAAAATCAATTGTGTCAAACTTACACTTTTTTAGTTGAATATTGACAGGTAGTTTATGTAACATTGACCTTGAGATTAGAAATTCTAATCCAGAAGGATTAATTCTACACATAATTAGCAACTAATGTTACATATAATGTTGTATAGTAAAAGTTGATAGATTTGGTGTTGAAAAAAACTGGAAAAAGTTCACTTTTTGAGGTTAGAATAACTTTTGAGCTAATAAATTCCAGTACCTAAAAATTTTTTTCTGTATTCTGAAAAAAATTTGCAATGTGTACTCAAAATTTGGTGCATTTTAAAATTTTGATCGGACCACTTCACGATACCCCATATATATACTTATAAATTGATCAATCGGTACTTATGCCGACAAATTCTTACGGGAAATGGGAATTGTGCTTACTTTGGGGTAATTATGCCGACGTCAGCATAATTCCACCGAAAATTCAACCATGTATCCGTACTTATGCCGACACACAAAAAATCGGAAAATTATCTTTGTGAGCCCCACTTTGACGTTATAATATTAATGAAGGATTGAAGCTATAACGTCTTTCGAGGTGCCGGAGGCATTATAAGGTCAAAGTGTGCTTTTTTACCCGTGAGGGGTATTTAGGTATTTGGGTTATTGGATACTTGGGTTATTGGTTTTTTATGCATTATTCTATCAATTAATATTCTCCCCCTTATATCTGAGTCGTTACATATGTTTTATAACCTCAAAACACCAAGATAACACGTAGTGTCATCATAAGTACCGATACTGGTGTTTATATACATATCTATATATATTTTGCTACTTAAGGGGATGTCGGAGCTATAGCCTCCATCAAAAGCCGCTCGATCTCGCGGCTTCGAATGGCGCTATAGTCAGGTGTCGATTTCTACGATAAACGTACTTAAAACATAAATTACAAATTTTGCAGCTACATAGAGCTGTTGAAAAATACTTTCCCCCCTAGCTATAACTAAAATTAAGGTAATTGTAATATTACTCTTGGCAGCAAATGTTTATTTTTTTAAAGAAATGTGAAATACGTTGCGTGTAGCATTGCGGTAGATATAGATTCATTGAATATGAGACGTATTTCACATTTCTTTAAAAAAATAAACATTTGCTGCCAAGAGTAATATTACAATTACCTTAAGTTTAGTTATAGCTAGGGGGGAAAGTATTTTTCAACAGCTCTATGTAGCTGCAAAATTTACAATTTATGTTTTAAGTACGTTTATCGTAGAAATCGACACCTGACTACAGCGCCATTCGAAGCCGCGAGATCGAGCGGCTTTTGATGGAGGCTATAGCTCCGACATCCCCTTAAGGTATATTTTTTTCGGCTATAATCTACACGCTTTGTAGTATTCGTAAAAAGCAAACCTGATATTTTGTATTATTTCAATTACTGAACCAACCGCTTTTTTTACAATAATTATTATTTCGAACTGCAATTTGTTCATAACAATTATTCTTTGCAGTGCATTTTATTTACAGTATTTATTATTTGAATTGCAATTTATTGACAATAATTCATATTTTCAACTGCAACAATTTTTAATTTAAACTTCATTTATTTATAGTAATTCTTATTTTGATTATTAATTAGTAATGTTTGTAATAAAATAACATTACATATATTTTATTCTATAATTTGTTAACGTGTTCGCCGTGTAATTGTTTATATAATTAAAATTAAAATAGTTATTGAACTTAAATAATTTTATGCAATTATTTATAAAATTATGTAATTGTATGTGTGTCTTTGTCCATTAGAAAGCTAGAAGAATTTAGTTACATATGTTCATTTAAAAGGAAGACATTCGGGACATTCGAAGAATCCGTCGGTTCGGGTTTGAGTCGGTCGGGCTTCGGGTTTTACGATAACCCGAAATATTTTGGTCTACCCGAATGATTCGGGCTACCCGAATGATACGGACTAACTGAATGTAACGAAATACCCGAATTTTTCGGACTACCCAAATTTTTTGTGCTACACGAATGTAACGCACTACCCGAATGTTTTGGACCGCCCGAATATTTCTCGCGCTATCCCAATATTTAATTCTAATTATTTATTAATTATATTTATTTCACTTTTAATGTAAAAAAGATAATAAGTTTTTAATAAGAATTACAAGGTAAGTATAACAATAGGAAAATAAAATTAATAAATTAATAAATAAACCCTGGCAGAAATTTATCTAGTTTTATCGAGGCCTCGAAATACTTGGATTACCCGAAAAATTCGGAATACCCGAAATACTCGGGTTACCCGAAAAGTTTGGACTACCCGAAATTGTCAGGTATCCCGCAAATTACGGATTACCCGTTGAATTTTCGGGTCCCGAAAATTTTTGCCCGAACCCGAAGAAAATACCCGAACCCGATCGGGTCCGGTAGTCGGGCAACCCGCACACTCTTAATAATTATGTTTACAAATTTTAATAAATAATGCACGATAAATACGAATAAAAAAATATATTATTTTATTATCCCACATTATATCCTACATCTCTACTCTCAAAATAACTTCGCTCGCTACTCCCAGAGACGTAAGGCTAATCCTAGTCAAACAAGAGCGAAAGGAACGCAAATGGTTTATTAACCATTTGCCTTCTTGTAATATTTTTATAGTAGTTGGTACAAGTCTGGTCGTGACATTTGCATTAATAGTCTAGCGCGCTAACCAATATCCTACGCTACTGTTTACACTATTATACTGCTGTGCGTCTACATTAGCTTACAAGAGAAGTACTTTACCTCCGTGAAATGGATCTTATCCTAACCTTGGCATGTCTTTTGTAATATAAAAATATGCAGAAAGTTAAGTTATTAGTTGCCAATGGCCACTTTTACAGAAGTTATTCGAAATCTAACAATGTTTTCAATGAAAATTACTTTCACTTTGATCGCTTATAATTCGAAAATTAATATTAATGGGAACTCAAACCAAAACCTAAAAGACAGTTGAGTTCATGTACACATGGTATAAAAGAAGGAAGCTGAAATTGATAAATTTATAACAAATTTATGAAGTAAATAAGAAATTGAAGAATTTTAGGCGAAAAGAATAAATACATTTTGTATATTAAATTCTGGTTAAAATATCTTTTATTTCTTATTTTTTTTATAACTTATTTCCAAAATAAGCAATTTGAGCTTCTTCTTTTTAAATCGTATCTGCTTGAAATCAACTTTCTTTTAGATTTTGGTTTAAGTTCCTATCAATATTCGTTTTCGAGTTATATTATTGTTAGATGTCGAATAACTTTCGTAATAGTGGCCATTGCCATGTAATAATTTAGTTTTCTTCATATATTTATATTTTAAAAAAATACCAAAATTAAGATAAGATCCGTATCCCGGAGGTCAAGTAGTTCCCTTGTTAGATTTGATAGTCACAATATATATGTTAACAGGATTGGATATATCGTAATCACTCTCCAAGGGGTTATCTTTAAACTTTTATGCGATCTGACGGAGGCAAAGGAAAAAAAATCTTAAAGACAGATATTTCTAATACAAGCAACGTTTTGTTGGTTTGATCTGCCAACCACTTCAGGCTATTTATTAGGCACAAAAAACAAAATTACAATTCAGAACGCACATATGAAAATACACTGATAATAAAAGATTTTGTACCTTTAATCGGATTATCGACGCATCAAATGATCTGTTAAATTTTGTGTACACCAAAGAAACGTTGCTTGTATTAAAAAAATCTTTTATTTTTATCATTTTTTTTCCTATGTCTGCGTCAGATCGCATAAAAGTTTGAAGCTTAACACCATGGAGAGTAATTACAATATACCCAAGATTAACACGAATCTTTGATCAGAAATGGACTCAAACCGGTACTCATACTTTAACTACATCGAAGAAAATTATGGCTCGCACATTTATAAATATTTAAAGAACTGGATTAACCTTAGTTCTCGACTAGCCGCTGCTTCATCTCATAGACGGTTTCTCATCAAATGCAGATCCAACGACTTAATTCCACAAGACATACTTAACATAAGTAAGCGCTTTAAAAATTTATCCTTTTAAAGCTTTTCTGGCAAAAAGAAAATAAGTTACTTCAGGGACCATTTCTTAATTAATATTTTGAAACTTGAAATTGAAAACATCAATTTTCATATAAATTGCTTTAATAAATCTTTAAATAAACTAAAACACAAAATCGTTACTTGTAGACTGGAAGAAAGTATCACTACAAAATTTTTTTATTAGACTACTAAAAAAATGTTCTATTATTCGAGATAAACGTTAAAACACGTTCACTGGGGATCAGGGTGAACGGCTCCCATATCATAAAATAACAACACTTTTATTTGTAGCTAGATAATTTAATATTAATAAAATAATAATAATACACAAGTTAAACGAACAACTAGTCACGGTCGCCAGCCGCGTTCACGCGGCAAAATTTATATTTTGTATTATACGCGATTACCGCACACACACGCACAATCACAGCTTGACGGGAAGCTGGAAGACAGGGAGTTTAGGAAGGAACTCTCACCTGCAGATACTCGAATTTAACAATTAATAAAATATAGCCACTCTCGATAATAATTAAGTATGCGTTGTAAAACTATACGTCTCGTTCGACGGCCCGACTCGGAATCACCGAGTTCGTCGCGATGTACCGATCAGCGAGTCCGCGCGCATGCGCCACGCGCAACAGTTGGCCCTCGTTCGCTTGACTCAGCCGATCCGACGTGCGTGTCTTGTTTATGTACAGTGAACACCTCCGTCCCCGTGCACCGTCTCAACTGCTGGATACTAACAACCCGGAGTCGCTTCTACAGGAACAACGTCAATAAACGGTAAAATACTCTCGTTCCATACAATAACCTGTATTAATGTTAGTTCGTCCGAGTTTGTTTATTTGTTTCAGGTGCGGCATGCGGGAACGACGACATCAACACTGTATTGGAGATTTCCTCAGCTACTTCCTTCTCACCAGGTTCCGGAGATGCCTGTTCTATTCTCAAGTCAATATCTAGCTAGATTGTCCGAGGTAATGTATAAATAGCGTTGTTTCTTCCTTTAAACTTAATCTCTTGTGGAAGTAAGATCCTAACCTCAACTCACCTCTCCTTCTCCTTACCTGCAACTAGGTTTTGACAACCTACTGCTTTCCTCAATTCTAATTTTATATTCAGTATGATTTATTTAATACTGTTGCAGGTACTCGAAGGAGGTTTTGTACCAACGAAGGATCATTACTTCTTGGAGGAGGCTGGATGTTTACTGGTTGTCGACGCTGTCCAATATTATATGTTCTACCTCTACTGTTACCTTCTACGATCACCTTCTCCAGGAGAATAAGGAACAGGATTTATAGCAGGACCTCACTCAACTACTTCAGGATTCAACTTCAACTACCGGATAATTATTTACAGGAATGTTACAAGGACAGTGATTGTGTGCTTGTGTGCTTATGCGTATCTTGCTGGAGTGCATACTCCTTCCTCACGGTCTAGCCTATCTGGATTCCGAGTGAGTTTTATAATTAATTCCTATAAGCTACGGGGCTTCGGAATATTTAATATATAATATAAATATAAATTAAGTATGTGACATGCAGTTAGAACTGCCATGTCACAACGTAATGCACTTTTATTTAAAAAATTTGAACAATTAAATGAACAAAAAACAAGAAACACTTTGACTATTTCAGACAAAAGCGATTGTCTTGTTAACTTGACAAATGTTGTTATTCCGAATGACGTCACAGGTGTAGTGTCCTTAGGTCCTAATTATAGTTTAAAAACCCATGCTCCGAAATCAGTAGTTATAGATACAATTGAAAACTTAGAAAACTGTTTGCAAACTTTGGACATTAATAATAACAGTAGGTCAGAAATTAGAGAAAAATTGACTAATATCATCGATAATACTATTAAGAAAAATATTTATACAAACATCACGGAAAAAACTTTAAAAACAAACGTTTTGCGACAAAAAAATTCCTAAAAAATAATTCTGATTTATTTTTTACTACGTCAGATAAAGGTAAGAAAACTGTTTGCATTTATAAGTCAAAGTATGCATCAAGAATGACAGAAATCTTTAACGATAATTCGGTATATAAAGTTATTAAAAAGAATCCATTAAAAAATTTACAAACTGACACTTCGAACATGTTAAAAAATTTAAAGAATAATGGCTTTCTTAAATATAAGTTTCATAATAATGCTAAAGTCTAGCTAAAGGTTATGGGTTACCAAAAATCCGCAAGATTAAGAACCCTTTACGACCTATCATTTTATTAGTTAACAGCCCTACACACTTTCTGGTTAAAATTATATATACAGAAATAAAATCAATTATTAAACCACCAAAATCACATATAAGTAATAGTTTTTAATTGAAAGAAAAACTGAAACATTATATACTAGACGAGAATTGCGTTTTAATGTCTTTAGATGTGATTTCACTTTTTACAAACATTCCTTGTAACTTAGTTTTAGAGAGCTTAGAAAGATGATTTTCCGCTATTAACAATAAATGTAATATTCCCTTTAATGAGATTTTAGAATGTACAAAATTTCTGTATAATAACACTTTTTTTGTTTGTATTTTATTCGATGTAGTTGAAGTATGAGTACCATTTTGAGTCCATTTCTGATCGAACACTCGCGTTAATATTGGATATATCGTAATCACTCTCCAAGGTATTAATCTTCAAACTTTTATGCGATCTAACAGAGGCAAAGCAAAAAAAATCTTAAAAAGACAGATTTTTTAAATACAAGCAACGTTTCTTTGATGTACACAAAATTTAACAGATCATTTGATGCGTCGATAATCCGATTAAAGGTACAAAATCTTTTATTATCAGTGTATTTTCATATGTGCGTTATGTATTGCAATTTTGTTTTTTGTGCCTAATAAATAGCCTGAAGTGGTTGGCAGATCAAACCAACAAAACGTTGCTTGTATTAGAAATATCTGTCTTTAAGATTTGTTTCCCTGTGCCTCCGTCAGATCGCATAAAAATTTGAAGATTATATGTTAACGGTGTTGGTACTGGGGAACGTGAAGCCCGGTCAAGCCGCGATTGCTCCAATTTATCTACCTAGGTAAGGAAGTCTGACTATGCGACCGGGAATCACTGATTCTCATGCAATACCCTCAGCAACATGCATCACGTCGTTTAAATTTGAATTTGTGTGCTGAGTTTATGCCCAAGGATTGGCCGTAATCATATACTAGAGTTTGGGAAAGATATATTTTCCAAAAAGTGTGGGCTCTTCTTGTAAAATAAACACCGAAAAGGATGGTATGCGATGGACAAGATAATTATCCAAGGAACGAGTCGATTATCGTGATTGGTTGGTGAGATAGACTATCTCGCAAAGTTAATATAGTATATAAAAAAAAAATAATCACAATAAAATGAACTTAAACGTTCGGTGATAATATATATATATATATATATGGGTGGTTCTCTGTGACATCGAAGATGAAAAAATAAATATTGCTATAACTGTAGGAATACGTTTTAGAGGTATCCAGTAGTTCTCCTGAATTTTTTCAGATCTTTTCTGGGCCATTATTTTAAGTTACAGAGAGTCAAAGTTGACATTTTAGCACTTTTTTGCATTATATGCCCATTTTCATGAATTTTTAGCTCCCAGGGGATGCATTTTTCACTAAAAACATACGTATGACTTTTTTGTAAAATTTTCCGAACTTTTCATTAAAAATACTTTTAAAGACATAAACGTATGCTGTCACACTCTTGTAAGCCATTTAAACCTTAAATAGTGAAAATCAGCAATTCTGCTCCGGACTCTGGTAACCTAATACTGTCTAAAAGATGTCCTTTTATAGTCAGAAACTGCCTAAAAATTTCCAGAGTGGGTCTAAATCATTAAGATCACTTATGGTCAAAATATCCGGGAAAAGTGCCCGAAATCTTAATAGAAATGTATATTTGTTGCTTTATAACGATGAATCTATTAGCATGATCATTGCAAAAAAATTTGTGCACTTACCTTGGAGTGGTAGAAAAGTATCTTCACTTGTTTCAGTATCCATCTAATCCCCTGTAAGCTGCTAAAAATACAAATATTATTATACAAATGTAAAAAATTAATTTTTAAACATTTATAATGCTGAATTTTTAGTTTTACATCCCTTACAAGAATTATAATACTAATCTGAAGGATTACTATAAATATATAAACATCATTATTACAATAACTGAATATACGTATTTAATACAAAAGATATATAAATAAATCGGATATATAATTATAATGAATAATATGATAACGTGACAGTGACAAGTTTGTGAAATCTAAACAATGTATTGCTGAATAATAATAATAATAATGTTGATACTTTTATAGTAATCCTTCAGATTAGTATTATAATTCTTGTAAGGGATGTAAAACTAAAAATCCAGCATTATAAATGTTTAAAAAATAATTTTATATAATTTTATAATAATATTTGTATTTTTAGCAGCTTACAGGGGATTAGATGGATACTGAAACAAGTGGAGATACTTTTCTACCATTCCAAGGTAAGTGCATACATTTTTTTGCAATGATAATGCTAATAGATTCATCGTTATAAGCCAACAAATATACATTTCTATTAATATTTCGGGCACTTTTCCCGGATATTTTGACCATAAGTGATCTTAATGATATAGACCCACTCTGGAAATTTTTAGGCAGTTTCTGACTATAAAAAGACATCTTTTAGACAGTATTAGGTTACCAGAGTCCGGAGCAGAATTGCTGATTTTCACTATTTAAGGTTTAAATGGCTTACAAGAGTATGAAATCATACATTTATGTCTTTAAAAGTATTTTTAATGAAAAGTTCGGAAAATTTTACAAAAAAAGTCACACTTATGTTTTTAGTGAAAAATGCATCCCCTGGGAGCTAAAAATTCATGAAAATGGGCATATAATGCAAAAAAGTGCTAAAATGTCAACTTTGACTCTCTGTAACTTAAAATAATGGCCCAGAAAAAATCTGAAAAAATTCAGGAGAACTACTGGATACCTCTAAAATATATTCCCACAGTTATAGCAATATTTATTTTTTTCATCTTCGATGTCACAGAGAACCCCATATATATATATATATATATATATAATTATCGGTCTTTCCGAACTAAATGCTTTATTTTTGGAATAAAACAGGCCCATTATACCCCTTGTCCACTATGGTTGGTGGAATTTCCCAGAGTAACGGCCTTTCCCCAATTTGGACTCCTCAGTAAGGAACTGGAGATCATACCTTAGACGCCTGTCGCAAGATGAACTGTGACGCCAGCAAGATGTTATGCGGCTATATATGTAGAGGAGGACGACAATCTCTCCAACGAGTAAAGTCGTCTCCATCTAGCGGTGGGAAAGACCACCAGCCAGAGTGCGACTTATTCTTTTTTCTCCAATTTAATACCACATATACCAGTATCTTTGTCATGGAGAAAATTAGCAAGTTGAGGAGACGAGTACCAATTGAAATATGGTGTTAGGAATTCAACTACTATATCTCCAGATTCCCAAATCAAATTTTTCATAATCTGTATCAGCTCCTGTATAGATAATGAATTATAAACATGTGTCTTATAAAGGTAAATATTGCTTGAACTTTAATCTTCCTTTCCACAGCATCAAATCTTTCATCAATGCACAGGTTTTTCCCAGCATGCAAGATAGAGGAAAATTTCTGATTTAGAAAATCTATTACAGGTTTAATTTTTCTCGGAGAATGATTATCGTAGGTTGATGCATTGTCCCTATTATTTTCAAAACGCAGAAAACTTAAAATTTGGAGATACCTATTACGGGTCGTGTATTTTCTGAATATTGGAGTGGATAATAGAGGATCCATACTCCAACAATCTTTGACATTACACTTACGAACATGGCCCATGTTGATAGTTAGAGCAAGAAAGATTCGCAATTCTTCTACTGTTACATCTTTCCATGGAACCGTATTACAATGCAATGGATCGGAATTTTGCTTCTGGAAGAGATTTGTTTATACCAAAATTACTTTGACAATATTCGAATCCATAAAGAATTCAAAGTAAGCTAATGGAGTATGCTCTGGTATAGGAATATTTTCATAAAAATTAGCATGACTATAAAGTCTTTTATGGAAGAGAAATAGACAAAATCGAAAAATACATCGTCATCTCTCTCATGATCATCAAAGATTTTTGAAAAAGCATTTGGTTGTGATTTAACAGTCCTTTCGTCAGCATACTCCTGTTCTGGTTCTGATTCACCACTACTCCAAACACTCATTACTTTGGCTCAAGGAAGGCAATTTCTGTTGTAGACTGGCAATGGACTCTATGAGTTGTTACGCCGAATACCACAATTTTGTATGTATGGAAAGACCAACTCAAAATCAAAAGGTATTCCGTATGCAAAATAGTAAAAATAAGTATCAAAGTGAAAAACGAGAGAAGATATTTAACTCAAACGATTAAATGAAAAGTACGAAACTATTGTAATGGTAGAGTAACGGTTAGCAAAAGCTTGTGGTAAGCGAATCGTCGAGTCGCGTCTTTTCCCTGGACTTATACCGTTGAGACGACTGCTCTTATGTCAGGACGCTCAACGACGGTGTTTCGCCACATAGCGATCGAGAGTGGAACTAGCCTCTCTTCCGCATCGGTGGTTGCCTGTATGCAGGCGTTCTATAAGTGACTTATGTCACAGTATGAATACGCTTTTGTCAAGTGTATTCTCTATGATTGTGTACCTGGTGTCTTTCTATCACACGATCATGTTGAAATACTGTTTGAACTACGTCACTACGTTGTTTTTTATTATGATACTGTTTGAAAACGATTAGATGGAGACATATAATCTGCTTATATCATATGTATGCTAAGAAATCAAGCATTATTCCCTTTTCACTATCTTTTCTTCTAGAATAAATTTCTAGTTATAATTTTACGATCTAAATTATGAAGATATATACGTTTCTAGGCAAACTACTTTTACGAGAATAGATTCAGAAATTTATCTGAATAATTATATCGACAGAAATGCGATTGAAAAACATAAAAACCAATTTTAAATATTACCCTGGATATATTCTCAACCTGACCATGCAGAAATCTTCATCTCTCTTAGGATAACGTAAGATCCGAATTCAGTGACTCCAAAAACATAAAGATATATCTTCTGCAATGATTCAAACCATATTGCTAGGTTTGACCTTCAAATGACATTCATTGACCTTGACTTCGAAGTGATAAGTTCAAACCAACTTCAGATACGAACTTAGCGCATGAATTTACTTAAGGATATAGAGGTATCTTAGCATTATATTTTGAAGCCGATACATCGGCTTACCGGTCTTTTACATGTTAAAGTGTACGGCGGTATATAGGGTATATATATATATATATACTAGGGGGGCTTCGCCCTCCTGCGCGCTTCGCGCGCCAACCCCCTATTTTTAATTTCGAAAAAGGTTTTTCGTAATTAATTTATTTAAAATAATTTTTTAAATTGTATTATTTTTTCACTACCATGGACACCTTAAAAATTAAACAGATTCACACAATACCTTGGAGGTATTGCTATAGTTATTATAATTTATAAATAAAAGTTTACCAAAATTTAGTGTAATGAAATCAGAATAAAAATAATAAAAAAAAATAAAGACATATTAAATGTTAACTGTAAATTTTAAACTATATGAATTCTTATAAAGCTTAAATTTATATTTTAATAATTATAAATGTTAATGAAAAATTAACTTACCAAAAATAGTAAAGTACATATACTTACTAAATTGTAGTATTTTAGTTAACAACTTATTAAAATTTTGGATTATTTTAAACCGTTATAAATAGAAATTCACCTTCTAAAATTAATTTATTTAATGACGAACGATCATCGCCAAAAGTTCTATGTCATTAATATTTTGTACTTTAATAGTAATAAAACTTTCTTCTTAATTAAATTAATTTTTGTATTATTTTTAAAGAATTATTTATAAAATTTTAGCGCTATATAAATAAAAACCTGTTTCTTCCATTTCTCCCGTGATTCGTAATTTGCACTCTCTTTCAAAATTTGCGTTTTAATCCATAATTATATCCAATTTATTTTTACTATGCAGAGCCCAAATATTTATTTTGATTATTATAAACAAATTCATTTCTTAAATATCCTTCTATTTCTAATAAATACATACTTGTTTATTTAAAATATTGTGCTATATAAATATAAATTATCTACACACTTATATATCCATACAATTTTGAAATATTAATTTAAAAAATATTTAAATTAAATGCTCCTAAATTAATAGTTTTTGAAAATCTATTCAAATGTAATTCGTATTTTATATTGCCACTGTTAAAATTTGAATTTTCTTTTGCCTATACTGTTTATAATAGAATTATCTTAAAAATGCAATAATTAATATATTTAATTTTTAACCCATTGTATATATCATATGGATATTTGGAAAAGTGTATGTTATACTTGATTAATATTTATTTAATCTTCAAACAATTTTGCATCTGTATTTAAAGCATTACATTGCATTTTAGATCCGTTATTATTATTGGGTATACGTTTAAAGATTTTATGAGTTTTATCAAGAATGAGTAGACAAATACACATTCTTTCAAGTTATGTTCACAACTTTTTTTTGCGCACGGAAAAAATACGTATATTATGTATTCTTGAAAAAACAATTTTAAAATATATATATATTATATAAATATTACGCCGCACGCACACACACCCACATACATACATACATATATATACATATATATGGTCTATTTCACGTCAAGTGGTACGATGCTAATTATGTGTAGAATTTATCCTTCTGGGTTAGAATTTCTAATCTTAAGGTCAATGTTACATAAACTACATGTCAATATTCAACTTAAAAAAGTGTAAGTTCGCCGCAATTGATTTTTTTATCCAAAAGTCTAAAAGAAAGCTTGGAGCAATACCTTTCAAATAGTCTGTAGCTTTTTATGGCCTTCAATTCTGTAAAAAGTTATGATAATTTAAAGAAAGACAAAAAATTCACAAAAATTAACATGGTATTTCCCATTTAAATTTTTAAAAAAATTTGGTGTTTGTGTGTTCAAAAAATGTGATCTTTTGAGTGGTGTTAGATCGAAATCGATTGTGGCGTGGTCGCCTTTTTTTGATATTCAATATTTCCGGGCGTTCTATCTCTTCGAGATTTTAAAATTAGGAATTGTAACCCAAGTAGATAAGTTCTAAAAATTATTTTGAACAAAAGTTGTTTATAATGTATTTTTAAAAAAATCAATAGATTTTGAGATAAATAGCTTTGAAAATAATAATTTCTCTAAAAAATTGTAAAATTTCCATTTTTCATGGTGGAATAACTCTTAGGCAAATTATTTTTAACACCTCAAATTTTTTTTCTATCTACTGGAAGATATTTCCAGTCTGTTCACAAAATTTGGAGTGATTTCAAATTTTCATCGTACCACTGATGTGAAATAGCCCATATATATGGTAATGAACAATTAACTTACCAAAAATAGTAAAGTGCATATACTTAATTGTAGTATTTAGTAAAAACCTCTGAATCTCTGACGTAGAGAGCTTTTACGTAGAAGCTTACTACGTCACGCGCGCCTTCTCTCGTGAAGTGGCTCCCGCGAACCACCGACCTTTCTATCCGTGCGGGTATTGTCACGAGAGGGGGGGAAAGGAGGAACGCTTCCTCACCTGGACCGTACCAGGTAAATCGGGACGCGAAATATTAAATAGACACGCGGGTCTAAGTGTGGTGCACCACTTACCGCTTGTATATATATCGCGCCTCGGCGGGAAACGACTAGGTAAAGGAGAGACAGCTCGTCCTCGTGCTTATCTCTCTCTCTCTCACTCCTACGGTCGGGAAGGCGGCCGACTCTTCTTCCTTCTCTCTCACTGCCCGTGAGACGTGCTGCTCTGCACGCCGACGTGGAGGTTGGTGGGGAGGAACCCTCGCACCCACACACAAAAATGCACTAGTCTAATCACTTATTTATCCCGTAAAAATCACTCGGCAATTGTCAACACCTTGTTGTTGCCGATCGCGCGCGAACTCTCCCCCGATACTCCCTTCGCGCACGATTCTCGCGCGCGTTCCATGCGCGCGCATCACTCTCGATACTCTTTTCAGTTACTCACCTGATCGGTAACTCGCTTACCGTTATAACATATATATATAACATATATATATAACATATATATATGACATGTATATATAACATATATATATGACATGTATATATAACATATATATATATAACATATATGTAACATATATATATAAAACATATATATATATATGTTGAATTCTGAATTCTTAGACACGGCGGCGGCGGCGGCGGCGGCGAAATATTTATATATTATAGAGAGAAGAGATATATATGTTTTATATATATATGTCATATATATGTTATATATATATGTCATATATATATGTTATATATATATATGATATATATAACATATATATGAACATATATACATATATATACATATATATGGGCTATTTCACGTCAAGTGGTACGATGAAAATTTTAAATCACTCCAAAATCGAGAACAGGCTGGAAACATCTTCCAGAACATATAAAAAAAATTTAAGTGTTAAAAATAATTTGCTTAAGAGTTATTCGACCATTAAAAGTGGAAATTTTTCAATTTTTTAGAACAACTTCTATTTTTAAAGCCATTTATCTCAAAATATGTTGATTTTTTTGAAAAAACATTCCAAACAACTTTTGTTTAAATTAATCTTTAGAACTTATCTACCCTGGTTACATTTCTTAATTTTGAAATCTCGAAGAGATAGAACACCCGGACATATTGAATATCAAAAAAAGGCTACCACACCATAATCGATTTTAATCTAACACCTCTCAAAAGTTCACATTTCTCGCGAGCTTTCGAATGGCTTGGGGTAGCTTATTGGCCAAGACCGCTGTTGTAAGTTATGCCTCATAAACCTCATAAAATCACTAATTTTCATTATATATATATAACATATATGTAACATATATATATAAAACATATATATATATATGTTGAATTCTGAATTCTTAGACACGGCGGCGGCGGCGGCGGCGGCGAAATATTTATATATTATAGAGAGAAGAGATATATATGTTTTATATATATATGTCATATATATGTTATATATATATGTCATATATATGTTATATATATATATGATATATATAACATATATATGACATATATATATAAAACATATATATATATGTTGAATTCTGAATTCTTAGACACGGCGGCGGCGGCGAAATATTTATATATTATAGAGATATATATATATATATATATATATATATACAGCGCGCGCATACATATACACGCGGATATACTATTGTATAACGCGCGCAGGTATTTGCCGGTCGTGAGATGGCGATATATGCCTGGAGTATTAGGAGTATAATTAATTATTTAGTTCAAGTCAATTAATATTTGTATTGCGCACCTTCTGAGTGTCAAAGGTGATTGGTAGCGTGATTGAGTCAATATTTGATGGGGTGGTGGTAACGTGAACCACTATTATCTACTAGTGGCAACATAAATGTATCATATTGCTGAGCGAGTTACAAGAAAATGATCGGTATATTCTAATTTTATGCAATCTCATTAATTAATTTATAAACAAATATGATTTAATATAAAAAATTTATGCAAACAAGATTTAAAAAATGTGTTTTATAAAATAAAAATATAAAGATATTTACATTTTTGAACCCTAACGGTAAAATTTATTAACATTATAGGCTAATAAAACATTTTTCCAAATTTTACTTTGAATTTAATCGTTTATGATTAAAAAATACACAAACATAAATTTTCAAACTATAAACAACAAAAAAGATAAGACCACATAGATACAATTTAAAGAGAATTTCAATTTGATCGATTTGGTTCAAAGATATGAAAATAAATAAAATAATAAAATAAATTTTGGCGAAATAATGAATTAATTTTTAATTGTAAACTTCCGTTAAAACTTTTTATATTTCTTATTTTTCCATAACTTTGAACAAATTTTAATGATTTCAGCTTATTCTCAAATCTTGTCCTATAATTCGATCCAAATATCTTGGCCTCTCCTATTCAAGATCTTTATATGCAACTAACATAAACTATATTTCACACATCACGTAATTATAAATGAAATGTATATTATAATTTATATACATTATATTGTACAAATGAAATGGTTCACGCTAAAAATAAAGCATGTTTAAAAAAACTAAAAAGTGCAGTCGTGCGCATTAATGCTGTTGATAAACCCATCATATGTGCCGACAATAATGAATCATCTGGGCTTCAATCAAATTTACTACTATCTATTGGTCGTAGAGTTATGCTTCGTCACAATATTTGGGTTAACGGTGGATTAGTAAACGGTTGTTTAGGAACAGTAACTGCGATTTTATATGATGAAATGATTTCCCCGCCTGTTCTACCACGCTATATTATAGTTGCATTTGATTCTTTCAAGGGACCATTTATTTATAATAAAGAATTTCCTATTACACCTATTATTAGAACATGGGATTACACCTATTATTAGAACGTGTGTCTGTGTGTGTGTGTGTGCGTGTGCGTATGCTTGTGCGTGTGCATGTGTGTGTGTGCGTATGTCTGTGTGCATGTGTGTGTGTGTCTGTGTGTGTGCGTGCGTGTGTGTATGTGTGTGTCTGTATGTGTGTATGTGTGTGTGTGTGTACGTGTTTGGGTGTGTGTGTGTACAATAATGCTAATTTTTTAAGTTTATCGAATATCAATACAGAAACATGCAAATATTATCGTCATTTGGCTCCCAAAATTTATACAGCACATCCTTGTAGTATTAAGAAGAGGCCTTTAAATTTTTAGCATGAAAAGTAAAAAGGTTTTCCAGTTCTCGAAGTTAGACCGGAAGCATGAAAATCAGCGCAGTTGATCCATAGGACGACTTCGCTTCGCTCAGCAATAATTATTATAATTATTATAATCGTCCTTGACAAAAATAAAATCAAGGCTGATTAGGCATATCGATCCCGCAATCAATTATCTAACTTACGCCGGTAGATAAGAGCAGCAGTAGGGTAGACAAAGATAGCGATAGAGTGGGGGGAAAAATCCTTTGTCGGAAGGATCTTGCCACGACGTGAGCCAATGAAGAAGCTGATGTCGCGCATTCTTCCTGATCCTCCTGCCGAACAGTTAGGAGTTTTTCCTAAAAATTTTTGTACAAGTTAGGCCGAGTAGCCAATTTTTTCTATAGTATATTTACGGTTAGCCCGACGGGCGACCGAATTCGATGATATAATTAATATATATTTATTAATTGAAATGAAATGAATTTATCGTTCGGTGATATGTATATCGCCGATATGAGATCGTCGTCCCTTTTCTATATATATAGCCGCAGAACATCTTGCTGGCGTCGCGGTTCATCTTGCGTCAGGCGTCTAAGGTAAGATCTCCAGTTCCTTACTGAGGAGTCCAAGCTGGAGATCGAGGACGAAACGCCTTTAATTATTTTAAAAGGCCGTGCTCTGGGAAATTCCACCAACAATAGTGGACAAAGAGTACGATAGGCCTGCTTTATTCTAAAATAAAGCATTTAGTTCGGAGAAATCGATATTATATACATTATATACATATCACCGAACGATAAATTCATATTATTTCAAATAACTTGCGACTTGGTCTAATACGTCGCACTCTGGCTGGTGGTTTTTCCCACCACCAGATGGAGACGACTATCTCTCTACACTCGTTGGAGAGATCGTCGTCTCTTTTCTATATATATAGCCGCAGAACATCTTGCTGGCGTCGCGGTTCATCTTGCGACAGGCGTCTAAGGTAAGATCTCCAGTTCCTTACTGAGGAGTCCAAGCTGGAGATCGAGGACGAAACGCCTTTAATTATTTTAAAAGGCCGTGCTCTGGGAAATTCCACCAACCATAGTGGACAAAGAGTACGATAGGCCTGCTTTATTCTATATTTATTAATATTTACCGCCCGACGCATAATATTGTGGGATGGAGCGTATGTACGTGTGAGAGTCGGTCACGAGTGCGTTAACTATTGTAAATCGGTGACGCAATTGTTATAAAGTAATTCTGATCATTTTATAATAAATTATTGTTGTTCAGAAGTTGAATTCGTAAGTAATTATTTAAACTTTTTCATTTATTCTAAAGACCGTCGGTTCTGAGGCGGGTTAGTCTGGTAATTCTGGCAATTCCGATAATATTGCATTATTCAATTATTCTTGTTGTTAATATTGCCAGGTGCCCAAGTTAAATATAAATCAACGATATTGGCCGACCTCCGTCGGTTCCTTAATTATTTCAATTTATTGGGCCGACGAAAAATAGCGTCCCAATAGTATAAACCAAAAGGCAAGTAATTACATGAATAAACAAACATAACTTATTTTGGAAAGAAAATCGTATCTGAAATGGTTCATATTACTTTACCAAAACATAAAATAAACAAACAATATCCATACATAAGAAAGAGTGAATTATATATCTTTCATATACGACAGAAAATTTTTGCCGTGTATACATCTATTTCGACGTTTCTTAGCTTATAATGAGGAAGAAGAAGCGAAAATTAAAATCGACTAATGATGAAATAATATAGTAAATAGTGTACGTTATTGATATTGGAAGTTATTATTTTTTCACATTATTTTTACTCTATCATTTTGCTTGAATTCTGAGACATATTAATAAAAAATATTAATAACTTTTTATAGTCTATAGTCGTCACAAAAGATGTGTTAATTTTTCTTTTAAATCTCCTTAGTTTTGACTCGAAAAGATCAATAAATTTTAATCATATTATACATGCTTAATTATTTTTTATTATTGAAAATTATATTACTAAAATTAGTTATATATTTCTGCTATAGTAAATTAGATATACATATTAATATTACAATCACTTACCGATTATGTATGTAGTGTAATGTCCAATAGTACCCCTCTTCTTGCCATTGAGATACAAATAGACAGCGCATAATTGCAACATCTAATAATGTAGCTGCTTTAACATCTATATCTACTAATGGTAAATAGTTTTGCTCATTTGCCATATTTTGTTGATTCCTACCAAAACATGATTGTATATTGTTGTTTTATTATTTTATCTTATTAAATTAAAAGTATGTGACATTTCAAACTTGATATACAGCAATTTATTCTTTTATTACAGTAAAATAGCATGAAATGCATTGCTACATCAGCTAATACTATAAATTAGCTAATGTAGACATGTCAAATGTGCTTTCACAAGAAAACGATATAGCTTAGCGGTAGAGTATTCGACTACCAGGCGCTACGACGGAGTTCAATCCCAACGTAGGGTAGAAATTTTTTTATTTGACATTTAATGTTTAATTAATTAATTTAAACATTAAAATGACGAAAAATGTAAAATTTATAATTTTATTATTTTTTTTATATATTATTATTTTTGTTGTTCGAGCGTAACTCTCCTTGGCTCCCGCTTGGAGAGTGTTGAACTTCGTTCCGACGTGGAACGAGTGCTTCCTATCCTCAACTACTTAACCCCAAAAAACAATAATCACTGTCAGTTTTTCTTTGTCATAGTTATTTGGTAATCGCGTTTTATTAATCCACACTCGAATATTTAATTGCTCTGTTTTTAACTTTCACATTTATAGAGTAATGTGGAGCTTAGGAGGATGGGGCTTTGCAACAAGACATCAGTGCAATAAACTAAAAATATTTACAGTTTTCAGTCGTTTACAAGTTTTCGTGTGCAAGTTTAGAGATTAAATGCACTGCGAGGGATCAGATACCACGGGTTGAGATTCTTCCTATGGTAGGCGAATTGACGCGGTGTTATGCCGTATTGCTGTCACTGTACGAAGACGAAGGAATACCGGACTACATCCAATGGCCAGAAAACGTTGGGGCACCGATTTGCTTGAGGGTGCATGGTCCCGTCAGCCTGACAAGTACCCGATGATAGTCGGTGTCCTTGCTAGTGTGTAATCGTGTAGGTGATAGGGTTTATATATTATTCGGTATATTATTATAATTAAATATAGCATATTATTCGGTAAAACACCGGTGTTACCGAAACGGATATGCTTTTTTCGTGCGGCAAGCATGGGGCATATCGACACCTCGTATGAAGAAAAGCACAACTCAGATTTTGTACTGTTATTTTGAATGGGTAAATCTGTGTTGTGCTTTTCCTTACCCAACAAATCGAATGGTCCTCGCTTGCCGCGTAATCTATGCGACCGTAAGACGTCTGAACATTAATACTGGGATCCCGTGTGTGGAATATAAATTTAATAAAATATAATCGATTTAACTTTACGTTAATTGGTTGAGTGTTTATTAATTTTATCCGTCTTCTCAACCGTTCCCGTATTTTCCATGACACGTATTGGTACGTAAGAGGTCATTCTATCTCCGTTATAATGTCTCGCGCAATTGATTTATCAATTGCACGACGACGAAGAGAACGTGTTTTTTGGTTCCGTTCCCTGCATAATCAACTAAATATATTTTACGGAATATTAGGACAAAATACTTCATTACGAACTAGAGAAAGGAAAAACGATACATTTTGTCTCTAAATAAATTTTAAAAACTATAAGAGTTTCATAAAATTGTTCTAACCTAGAAAATCAATGCATGTGTAAAACTTTTCATAAACAACTTAGAAATATGTAGAACACGAAATACAAATATGTGGGGCGTTTGGGCAAATCTACAATAGTTTTAACATTTTATAAATTGGAACTTGTCATTTTCTAACGACTGTAATTCGGTTTCCTGAAAAAGCACACCATTGTATTTGGGCTTAATTCGTTTCTTAATTAAATTTTTTTTATTATTTAGTCGTCAGCAGTCGAAGCGTAAAGCAGAAGTCGAATGTAAACTCTATTAATAATAAACTAGCTCGCGAGGTGGGGTCTTAAGATCGTCGTGACTCGTCGATTCGGAGCTCTAGATCGAACGCGAACCGAGGCGTTCAATCAAGAGCCTCTCTGCGCCTTGCATCGCGTAGCAAAGCTTTGCTTTTTGCATATAAGCCACGACTGTGTAAAGCTCGCCCTGCGCGCTCGCACCGTTTGTTGGTATTGGATAAAATACCTGAATTAACAATTCCACTTTTATTAATTGTCACAAAAATATTAGACAAGATTATTAAAGAGGAAAAATGCAACTACAACAAAAATCGATAGAACAAAATAAAATGATCCGAGAAAGCTCTGGGCTTGCATAAACAATAAAATAGGAAGAGATAAAAAGAAAAGTAACACGATTATTAAACAGCTAAAATTAGAGGATAATACAATATTAAAAAATGAAGCAGAAACTGTCGCTAACAAGATAAACGAGTATTACTGCAATATAGGTGAAAAATTGAGTAACAAAATTACTCCACAAAAAAGTATAAACCTGCCAAAAATAATCATAGGACGATTTTTATTGAACCTACAAATTAGTCTGAAATAATAAATATAATTAACAATTTAAAACTAAAAAAGGAGGTATAGATGAAACTCTCGCGAACACTCTGAAAACAATAGCGGTATTAGTAGCAGGCTGTCTGCAGTATGCCTTTAATCTGTGTACAGAGAATTAAACATGGCCTGACACATTTAAAGTAGCTGAAGTTGTACCAACATACAAAGCTGGGAAAAAATTAAATGGGTAAAAACAGACCTACATCACTGATCTCAGACATGGCAAAAATTATTTAAAAAATTATACATAACAGAATAGTCAACTTTATAAACAGAAGTAATATACTCTCAAAAAAAACAATATCGATTCATAAAAAATATAGGTACCAAGGATCCACTGAATAACATAACTAAAATAATATATGAAAATCTGGACCAAAGTACACCTGTTCCTGTGTTTGATAGATATGGCATAGGCTTTTGACACAATAAAGCATAAGATATTGTTAAATAAGCTATGTGTGTATGGTATAATAGATAAGGGCCACAAATTACTGTAACGTCCAAATGGTCGTTTAAAACAAATATGTTAATTAAATAAAATGAAAATATTATTATTTGTGCCTGGATGAGTTAACATCCACTAGCACAGGATCGCTTGTGTGTATACGTATATGAGCAAATCCACAGAACCTTTAATTTTGGGGAAGCGGGTAATATAGTAGTAAATAAGCAGACTTAGCAACATTATAACAACGGTTTCTGGTAGAAAAAGTAATTCGATGAAGGGTCCTTATCATTTTTTTAAAGTTGTTTTCATTAGCTTTTTGTTAGAGGCTTCATAAAGTTGCATTTTTGCAAATTTGACGATGGAAGTAGTACTCATCTTCTATTTTTTAAGCTTATAGAAATTATAATTCTTCACCAAATGTTACAGAAATTTTTTTTGACAACCTACACCATCTACTCTATTAAACTAAAAGTGTTAGAATAGTGTGCCTTCATGATACAGAAAAATAAAAATCGCAACTCTTGAGGAAGTCAGTTTTTGTAAATTTAGGAAATTTTAGAATTTTGATATTATACAAAGATAAGTTTTGTTTATAGCTATTGTGACTAATATTGCTTTTTTCGATTTGCAATAAGGATTCTTATTCTTTTTTGTGCTTAGCTGTGCCTCTTTTTCTTTACTAGCAATTCTACCTTAAACTTTTCAAAATCTCGGGCCCCTAGTCTTCCAAATTTTCATTTTCGCATGGCACACTCGACATTCACAAAAAAAGCATATATAAACTATATCTCTTTACTTTTTAGTAGATTATTGAGTCATCTACGTAAAACCTCAATTGAATTTTTTGTTAATTTAGATAATATAAGCTGTATAAAAGTATAAAATTTTATACCTTTGAACTGAAGTTCAAATTGACTATACGAAATAGGTTATTTCAACAGAAAAGCTAATATAAATACGCGCACACACACACACACACACACACACACACACACACACACACACACACACACACACACACACACACACACACACACACACACACACACACACACACACACACACACACCCGCGCGCGCACACACATACACACACATATCATTCAGTCAGCCTTACGCAAGTAGTTTGTTTACCATTAAAGAGAAGTATGCGAAAAGAAAATTATTTATCATGTAATGAATGTTTCAAATAATTTGCCATGTACTCATTACCAATTGAAAACTTCAAGTTGGAAGATTTATGGAGCAAAAAATGAAATTCCTGTTACAAGTACTCAAACAAAAAAACCATTGTTACTAGGAAAAGAAAATTACAGTACTGTAACGGCACTTGAAAACATCCTTTTATATGAAAAATTGTTGTTAGATATTTCAATTTTTGTTAAATAAGAGACTTAATTATGTTGTTATATTCATAAATTATAGAATAAAAAATGTTCTGTTTATTTACGAAGTGATTTTTTATAATTTACCCTATGATACCCCTCATTAATATTTTAATAGTTAATTTCTTAGATAAGTCTTGAAAAGAAATAGGGGCCCTCATATTTTCCTACTATTTAACCTCTAAAGAAGTAGAAATCTCCATTAAAATCAATGTGCCTCCCAAAAAAAAAAAAAAAAATTTTTCAAATGAAAATCAAAGGTTCCGTGGATTTGCTCATATATCCTATTCGCTCTCTGTCCCTAGTAAGGAGGACAGAGTGCTAACAGATAAATTTCTGAGTATGTGGAATGCTTTATCGGCTTCACACCATACTCTTCCATTCACTGTCAGGACCTTGTTACTATTTGAAGGAGGACTTTAGCACACTGTATAGGCCAAATCCTCCCTTTTGCAAATATATTTATATATTTTTATTAAAAGAAATATGTATATATTGTAACGGTCACGCTGGGGATTAGGGCGTGGCGTCAAAGGCGAATAAACAATTATATTTAAATACAATAATAGTAATTTATTATAAAGATTAATATAGGTTTGGGCGCCAGCCGCGTACGATCGCGGCGAATTTCTATAGTATGCTCGGCTGCGTGCGAGCTGCTGCTGCTACTTGCTGCGCGAGGGGAGGGGAGGGGAAAAAAGGGGAAGCACACTTACGGTAGGAAGGTTACTAAATATCCACTGCAACTATTGCAAGGCGTACACCCACCTTGATATCGAGGAGATCGTCTCCTGGAGTTGCTGCTCTGCGGTCAGTTGCTCTCGCACACACACACTCAAAATACAATCGAAATATAAATATCGGTCGGTTTGCCGGTGTAGCCTCGATGGCGTCCCGATGAGCTCTCTCGAGCTCGGGCTCGTTCGCTGCTTCGCTGCTCGGGCCCGACGTGCGCGCGCAGCTTCTCTCGTCGAGTCGCCCGTCGGCCGCCGTCGTCTCGCGCGCCTCGTGTAGTGAGTGCTCGCGGCCATGTTGATCAAGGCGGACGACGTTGCCGGGGCTGCTGCTTCCCACGGAGAGGACGGTGTTCCTGGTGATGCTGTAACCCAGGTAAGCCTTTATGATCGTTCCGTGATGTCTAACGTATCGGCTAATGAGTCTACTCTGTTACAGGTGCAGACGGGACGGCCGATCTTCGAGTCTTCTCTCTCACTCGCTCTCACGGTGGCTGCTCAGCTGGTGCGCGTCGGGTCGGTGACTGCTGCTCTTCTTCGATGCTGCGTTGCTGCGGGGATTCTAGCTGCTTCTTAGGTGAATATCTATCTCCCGAGGGAGTGCTGCGTATTATTTACTAATTATTAATTGAGAGTTATGGTAATGTTATGATTACCATAACCTCACTTCCAATCCTCTCCTAGCATGTAGCTGTCAGTTACTATGTGCACTACATGCGTCCTTGTTTCCTTCTAATTAGGATTCTTATTAATTGTTTAACTGTTTCACAGCTTCCTGGATATCTTGTTGCTGCTCGTGCTGCTCCATCTGGCACCTTGGGCCATCGCAGGCTGCTCCATGGTCCTGGTGCGAAGCCTCCTAGAAGTGGTATCGCCTCTCCTGATATGCTGCTTCCATGTGCTACGTGGAGGGAACCAAGAGAAGTATTGGGGATTTGGGGAGCTTCGGGTAGGCTAGGTAGGCTTAGAGATGTGAGGGTAGGTAGGCTAGTTTATATTGGGGTTCGCTCGCTTATTAACTTGACAGGTATTACATACCTTGTCACAATATATAATTGACAACAATAAGAAGAAGAAAAGATAAAAGTATATATTACATATAATTATCCTTTTTATAATTTTTTTATTTTAATTAAGTTTCTTTTACAAACGGTAAACTTACTTGTATAATTGAGTGTGAACGAGAGAGAGAGACAGAGAGACAGAGAAAAACTAAATCCCCTTGGAGGTTGATGGTCGTTGATGACGCTGGTTGACTTGTAGAATTGAAGATTTGTTTTGCGTGACTTGTAGAATTGAAGATTTGTTTTGCGTGAGTTGTAGAATTGAAGATTTGTTTTGCGTGACTTGTAGAATTGAAGATTTGTTTTGCGTGACTACCCTTGCGAGGGTGGAGGGCTGCTTTTTAAGGCTTTCGTTAGGGCGGTGATTTTCTTTCCCTCTCTGCTGGAAAATGGTCCCGAAATTATCGATCGATGTCATTGGATATCGATCGATGCGTGGGTGTGTGCCTGAACCTAATAGGTTTAAAAGGTCAACGCCTGCCCTTGAAGCATGGGTGGAGTCTTTTTGACAGTGTGTCATTGGGTCGTTAACTAGTTTGACACATCCCCTGACCGGGGGTAGGAGGTAGCGTTGGTGGGGGTTTTCTATCTCTTTCTAAACACATGCTGTCCTTTTCTAGTTTCTATCCTTGTTTAAAATCATGCTGTCTCTCTCTGATCTTCTGTCCTTGTCTACTGTTGTTCTCTCTCTCGCTCTTACAGAGTATATAGTAAAATTATATAATTTTTTATACTTTTGCGTGAGAGATTATATAAAACTGTATAATTCTAAAACTACTTAATTATATTGCACTTAACTATTAAATTTTTGGTGATTAATAATAATAAGCGTTGAACTGTCAGAAATTATAGTAATATTACATGTTTCGTTGATTGATAAAAATTAACATTAATATACCGAGAGCATTTTTTTTAAATAAATGATATAGATGAAAATATTTATTTAAATACGATAAAAACAATTAGTTTAAGTAAAAATTGTTATATTTAATTGTATTAATAGAAACATAGAGATTTTATACATAGAATTGACGTTTTTATGTTAATGTTATAAAAAGATGTGAAATTTTTGTCTTTAAGTTTTGACAGATTATCCATTGTTAAAAATCTTAATTTTTATGAACATAAATTGCACATTTATCATAAAAGAAGAAAATATCGTAATATACATTTTTTTTAACCGCAAAAACAGTTACTTAAAACTACTTGTTAAAGACAATAGTGCAAAATTAAACTAGTATTGTTAGTAATTTTATTGGTGTATGTATGCGCTGTAATAAGCTAAATGTTAGTAAATATATGGATTATTTTATCTAAATGACTTTAAGTACAAAAAGTTAGAATATTCTATTCAGTAATAATTTACTGAAATTAAAGATTTTAATTATAATCTAAATGAATTTTATTTTTAGTGAAAAAGAATTTATTTGAAGTATAAATTTCAAAGAGTAATATATAGAAATTATTTTTAATTATCAGCCTAATAATAATTCATATATATATATATATATATATATATATATATGTAAATGTATATATAAAAATATGTATAATATTAAAATAAATTCTATTAAAAATAAGATTGATTGTAGATATAATAATTGTTATTACCAAATACAGAATTTGGTAACAGAAATGTACATAATTGATTAAAATTATTTCAATTCAATCCAAAGTAAAACTCGACAAATTTATTCGCTATCTTCATACAATTATTACTTAAATGTTAAACAATTATTCTTATTTTTGTTGCATAGAAATTAAATATACATAAGTAACGAGTAAAAATAAAGTATACTTAATTGGTTAGTTAATATTCGCTTTAAATTAGCATTGATTTTAATCCATTGTAAAATTGAAAGGTGTTTGTGTACAAGCGCATATAAATGTTGTTAAAAAAAGTAAGGGCTTATATGAAATATTATTTCACGTCGTATTACAATATATATATATATATATATATATTTCGAACAATTTGTACATCATGAGAAAAACACATGCAACATTTCTTCCTCTATCTAGGCGTACATAACGAAAAACATGTGTCGCCTGAAAATACGTAGTTGTGCGTCGATATTGACCAAAGGTCTTAAGATATAGCCTATATAGAAAAAAAAACTGTCTTTCCTAAGATGCACAGGAGAAAGTTTGAGTGTTCTACGAAAAGTTGTAAATTTGATGTGTTTATGATATCCAAATGCACAACGATTTTTTTTGAAGTGTACACAGATGTGTAAGGGCCTGGGAAAATGTCGCGCTTGCTTCCTTCGGAATTTTCCTGAGGATTTACAGTGTTAATTTTTTCTATTACGGGGGTTCTCAATGTGTTTTATTCTCTTAAAAATACTTTTATTTATTTCGTGGCTAAATTATTTAGTTTAGATTAACTAATAATATAAGTAAAAATACCATTTTTTTCATTTTTACCATATTTAATTGATACCGGATTTTATTTGTAGCTGATTATACAAATATATACATACATATTCATATGCATATACATTCGTACACGAAATGTCATTTTATATACATGCACACATACAAACGCTAACATGCGTATATTTGTTATTTTTATAATTAAATATATGTACGCACGTAAATATATTTGTTAAAATAAAGAAAAATTGTATCTGGCAACGTAGCTCGGAAGATTCACCCTTCTTTGAAACATTTAATAGCTGTTTTTTTGCTACATTTGTTTTTAGCAAGTGAACATTCGGGCTAACTAACGGTAAATTTGCGCAGGTGCATGAAAATGCATGGAAATAAGGCAAAAGTGGCAGGTTCGGATTTTCGGCAAGTTACCGAGGCCGAGCGGCTAATAGTTTATTGCCCTATGGTCAGGTGGAAGGATCACCGAGAGGCTCGTTCACCGACCCTCTTGAATGATTATATTGTTAGGTGGAGTCCGGTAATAGGATTAAAATTTTGTCAATTGGAAAAATTTTCCGATGACGTTACATACTAAAAAATAAGTTAAACAAAAGAAAAAACAAAAAATAAGAATTGGTCTACACACAAGCAGTTTTCATACAATAAACGCTGCAGTACCCCAGGGTACAATACTTGGACCTTTGCATTGTATACTCAATATGAATGACCTATTGATTGAAATGCCAAACAATTCCATAATGTCCTATGCCGATGACACGGCTATCATACTAACAGGTAAAAATTGGAAAAAGGTTGAGAAAAACATGAACAAATATCTAGAAGAGGTTTCCATATGGCTTAAACTTAATAAACTTACATTAAATATAATAAAACGGTTTTTACTACTTATGGAAATTATTGTAATAGTGTGCTTCGGACAATCAAAGTACCTAGGTTTATATTTTAACACAAATATGAAATGAAGTAAACATATCGGACATCTTATTATTAAGACTAGATATCTAATATTTATATTTACTAGAATATCAAAATTCATGGACACAAATACACTAAGAATCATATACTATACTCTTTTTCATAACTACAGCTTAATTGCATGGAGAGCCGTATACCATAATAACTTTTATTACAAAATGTACGAATAAAAATACTAAAAATAATAAATAAAGAGACCTTGCAAAAATCAAATCCTTTCAATTTACGGAAATTATTTTCATATGATTGTTTGCGGTTTTACTATGAGAATTTCAAGAATCAATTCACTACGTCTACTAGCAAAACAAGAAATAAACGTATAATTCCAACTAGATATAATAATATAATTCCATCTGGTACTAAGAAAAGTTATATTAAAGCGATTTGCACATACAATAGCTTGCCAAATGATCTGAAAATTTTTGACATAAGAAAAAATGTTAGTATTAAGAAAATCAAAGACTGGATAACAAATAATGAATAAAGAACTTAAAAGAATAGAAAAAGTGGCTTGTGTCTGTATATCAGTCTTATCAAGAAAAACATAACGCTAAAGTATAATCGAGGATTTAAGACCTTTTCCAGTTAGGTAACCTAACTTTCAATAAATATACTAACTTTACAACTGAGCGAAAAACGTACTCAGGAAAGACTGTAGTACTAGATCTAAGAACATACATCTGTGCTTATGGAAAGTGTCAATATCACGATAGTAGAAAACATAGCCGCATTACAAATTATAATTACATGAAAATGGTCTCCTTATATATGAAAATAAATTCAAACTGGATAATATTACTAATGAAATAATCTATACATGGATGCAAGAAAAATATAATAACTCTACTGATACTGACATAAATATAACAAATTTCATTAAAGAATTTGCCAGTGCAAGGAACATAAACCAGGTGTAAATACAGAAAGATACAAACCACTAGAAACTGGGTTATACAAAAATAGATGAAAAACAACCATAAACTAAAAAATAAAATAGGAGCAGCAGTACCAGGACAAATGATGACAAAGCTAAATATGCGCAGGATGACTTATGGAGACATCAATTACCTTGGATCTAAAAAAGCATTTTTCTGTTTTGAGAGACAAAAAATTCACAAAAATTAACATGGTAATTCCCACTTAAATTTTTAAACAAATTTCTTGTTTCTTTAAATTACCATAACTTTTTACAGAATTGAAGGCCAAAATATGCTACAAACCATTTGAAAGGTATAACTTCAAGCTTATTTTAGACTTTTGGATAAAAAATCAATTGTGGCGTACTTACACTTTTTTTAAGTTGAATATTGACATGAAGTTTATGTAACATTTACCGTGAGATTAGAAATTCTAACCCAGAAAAATAAATTCTAGATATAATTAGCAATGAATGATACATATAATGTTCTATAGTAAAAGTTGATAGATTTTGAGTTAAATAGCGGTAAACTCAGCTGGTGTTGAAAAAAAACTAAAAAAAATTCACTTTTTGAGGTTAGAATAACTTTTGATCAAATAAATTCCAGTGCCTAAAAATTTTTCGCTATATTCTGAAAAAAATTTGCAATGTGTACCCAAAATTTGGTGCATTTTAAAATTTTGATCGGACCACTTCACGTGGAATACCCAATATATATATATATATATATATAAATACGTGAAATGGCCGTTGTGGCGACCTGAAAAGAGAGGGAAGATGCTACTTTAGCACGATAAAAAGAGATAGAGAGGGCTTATGACAACCGGTCGTCAAAAGCTCTTTGAGGGTAAGCGAGATACTCTTATGTAATTTGGGTCATTGGTCGTCGTAATGGCATTTTCACGCGTTTATATATATATATATATATATATATATATATATATATATATATATATATATATATATATATGGGTGGTTCTCTGTGACATCGAAGATGAAAAAAATTACTATTGCTATAACTGTGGGAATATGTTTTAGAGGTATCCAGTAGTTCTCCTGAATTTTTTTATGTTTCGGGGCCATTATTTTAAGTTACAGACAGTCAAAATTGACATTTTAGCACATTTTTGCATTATATGCCCATTTTTATGAATTTGTAGCTCCCAGGGGATGCATTTTTCAATAAAAACATATATATGCCTTTTTTTATAAAATTTTCTGACTTTTTTTATTAAAAATACTTTTAAAGTCATAAGCGCATGCTGACACACTCTTGTAAGCCATGTAAACCTTAACCTTTAGACTGCTGGCATGGCTCATATATGAGCCACTTGTGACCTTGACAACTACTCTAGAGATATGAGGTGTTTTTATGTATAAATTTTGCACATCAAAAATATCAATTTATAAGGCAAAAATGCCGCAGTCTAAAGGTTAAATAGTGAAAATCAGCAATTCTGCTCCGGACCCTGGAGACCTAATGCTGTCTTAAAGATGTCTTTTTATAGTCAGAAACTGCCTATAACTTTCCAGTGTGGGTCTAAATCATTAAGATTACTTATGGTCAAAATATCCGGCCGCATAAGTGCCCGAAATATTAATAGAAAAGTATTTTTGATGCCTTATAACGATGAATCTATTAGCATGATCATTGCAAAAAATTTATGCCCTTACCTTGGAGTAGTAGAAAAGTATCTCCATTTGTTTCAATACCCATCTAATCCCCTGTAAGCTGCTAAAAATACAAATATTATATAATTATAAACAATTAATTTTTAAACATTTATAATGCTGGATTTTCAAATTTACAACCACTCTAAAATTATAATACTAATCTGAAGGATAACTTTAAAAGTATCAACATTATTATTATTTTTATACAGCAATACATTGTTTGAATTTCGTTCGTTTGTTTGATTTGTTGATATATTTTTGTTTTAAATACGTATCTTCAGTTATTGTAATAATAATGTTAATATATTTATAGTAATCCTTCAGATTAGTAACATAATTCGTAAAGTTGTTGTAAATTAGAAAATCCAGCATTATAAATGTTTAAAAATTAATTTTTTATGATTGTATAATAATTGTATAATTGTATATAATTGTATAATAATATTTGTATTTTTAGCAGCTTACAGGGAATTAGATGGGTACTGAAACAAATGGAGATACTTTTCTACTACTCCAAGGTAAGTGTATAAATTTTTGTGCAATGATCATGTTAACAGTTTCTGTAAATTTAAAGGCAGTTTCTGACTATAAAAAGATATCTTTTAGAGAGCATTAGGTTTCCAGAGTTTTTTATTATTTAAGGTTTAAATGTCTTACAACAGTGTGACAGCATACGTTTGTGAATTTAGAAGTATTTTTAATGATAAATTCAGAAAATTTTACAAAAAAAGTCATGTACATGTTTTTAGTGAAAATGCATCCCCTGGGAGCTACAAATTCATAAAAATGGGTATAGAATGCAAAAAATTGCTAAAATGTCATTTTTAACTGTCTGTAACTTAAAATAATGGCTCCGAAAAAATATGAAAAAATTCAGTAGAACTACTGGATACCTCTAAAACATATTCCCACAATTAAAGCAATATTAATTTTTTTTCATCTTCAATTTCACAGAGAACCACCCATATATATAAGTAATATTTATTTATTATTTACTTAATTATGTAATTGTTTTTTGTATATTATTTTAAATGATTTAGATTTTAAATGTATAGTTATTAAATAATAAAAAGATTGTAAATGAGGTTATTTTTGAATATTTAATAGGTGCTGGTAAGCAGACTATGATAGGTGAGGTTAGGAGTTCGTTTTGTCAAACGTCAAGTTTTAAAAACTTTATCATAATGTTTCAAACTGCTCCTGATCACTGGCAAGAAAATATAAGTATCTTTTCTGTATTACTTAACCATTTTTGTGAAAGCTGACAATAAGCATTATTATTCTTATTTTTCAGATATTACAATATCTTGAATCATCGCATCTAGACTTTTCAAGAAGATTTATATACATAAGAAGTATAAAAAGAATGTAGAAGTTGAAAATAAGTATTATTTTTAGGCTAGTAAAAAAGTTTTGATATATATAATACAAAACTTTAAAATTAATTTGTGACAATTTTAAAATTTACAGATTTTTTGCATTTGTCGCACTCTATCTCCAGACAAGATCATCGGAACGGGATGTGTTGGAGCTCATTTTCAAACTAATTAAAAGTAGTTAATAACTGAGTGGAACAGAAAATAATAGTATTTTATGCCAAAAATACTAATTTCAAAATCATCCCAAAAAAGTAAAAATTTCCAACAAAGATGACATATTTTTGAAGGTAACTATATTTACATTGACTTTTATAATGTCCTGTTCCATTCAATCCTTAACTATTTTAATACGCATGAAAATGAGCCTCAATACATCCCTATCCGGTGATCTCGTTTGGAGATTGGTTGCGACAATCAGTAAAACACAGTAGAAAGTAAAGTACGTATAGCTGAAGTAATAATAAGTATTTTGAGATCTAATCCTGCTTAAAATACTGATTTTATTAAGTTTTTTTGTGACCCAAAATATAAGTACTATAGAATATTTAAATAAAATGTAATATTTAAATTAATTATCTGTTTTTTTAAGTTTAACACAGGCTGGTCCCCTTAAAGATAATTTTGCAATATACGATTTTACAATTGTAAGGGTGAGGTATTGTTTACCTTACCATTTGACGAATTCGAGCAACATGAACAAACATTACCGTAATGTTTGCATCGGTTTGGGCCGGCAAGATTCGGCTTGGCTCGGTTCGTCGTGGATACACCGGCGAAATCGTCTTCGCGCGCGCACTCGAAGAATAGGAGATATAGCCGCCTTGACGCGTGATAGGTGTTCCGTGTCTTGGTATCGCTTGTGCTTGTTTTATCCTGGTGTGCGTGAATGCATTGTAACTGTAGGCCGATCCTGCATTCGCGGTGTATATTTCACCATTGGAAGTCGACCTGCAGCCACGCTATCTCGGTGCACCGGCGGCCGGGCAACTCGGCTTACACTGCATCGAGAGCGAGAGATAGATTGATTGGTTGATTGATATAATTTATTGGATAATTAGGGATTTGACCCCATATACACTTAAGTATTACAAAAGATGATTATAATTGAACTTATAAATAAAATAATAGATTAACATTAAAAATAAAACAATGTAAAACCAAAGTAGTAAATAACAAGGAGGGGTTCCACCTTCCGGGAATCAGATTTCGTTGCAACTTTGAGAGCTGTTTTCTGGTAGCCAAATTTGAAAGAATTCATATGAAATTCAATCTCATAGGTTGTTTGATGAAAATTATACCAAGTAGACATGGTTTTAACTTTCTAGGCAAATATTTCGTCTAATTATTATTTTTTCCATAACTTTTGACCAAATTGAGATATTTAGGCTTCTTTTTTTTTAAACTATGTCTACTTGATCTCAACTATTTAATGAATTTGAGTTTGAGCAATTACGTCTATTTCTTTCCGATTTATTGGCAATTAAACTTAAACACATTTTTTTCACGATTTTTCGATAACTGCGTATAATTTTGGTCCAACAGCTTATGAGATTGAATTTCATATGAATTCTTTCATATTTGGGTACCAGAAAACTGCTCTCAAAGTTGCAACGAAATCTGTTGCCCGGAAGGTGGAACCCCTGCTTGTAAGTATCGCAGTAAGGCGGTTATAAATATAATAATAAATGAAACGCGATCATTAACAAAAATACACTTAAACAAATAAATAAATAAATAAAAACAAATAACAGTAGATGTACACAACGGGAAATTATGACAGAGAACATTTTACATGGCATACGGAGCAATACAAACGAATGAGATACATTACTCTCGCAGCCCAATTCTCACGGTCGAGCTCATAAAGATACGATGATAAAGCAGATTTAAATGAAGAGATAACAAGAGGTCAAAGTGTGCATGGAAGGTTGCTAATGAGGCGAGAGGCGGTGATAATGAAGGAGTTGTTAAGGGATTCCGTTCTAGAGGAAGATAGTGTAGGGACATAGGCGGATGACGAGAGGAGGATCGGGATGTGAAAGATGAGTTGCGAAGAATGAAGTGACGGGCGATATAAGACGGGGATTTGTGAGCCATGATGTTAAATGCACAGGATGCAATGAATAGAGATCTTCTGAGCTCGACCGACAATTAACCCAACTTCAGACGATATGGCGTCGCATGCTTGCACCATGGAATGATCTCCCACACGAATCGTACGCATGCATTTAATAAGCGTTGTAATTTCAAGCTTTTAGTGTCATCTAGATCATTGTCAATCGCACATACGTAGTCAAAGTGGGGGAATATAAGAGACTCAACTAGATATTTCCTGTTCTGACGCCAGAGCGAACGTTCAAAGAATCTCAGGGAATGGAGGACTCCATGAACACGTTGGGAAATTGAAGCAACCTGGCGTGACCAATCCAGAGTAGGAGTTATCCAAACCCCTAGCGATTTAACTTCAGATTCATAGTCGAGCAAGTTGCCATTAATTGAAACCTTCAGGGCAGTGTCGAGGTCTATTCGCGAAATAAAAGCCTGACTACTCAAGATCTAGTGAACGCAGCTTGTGCAGTGAAGGGCCGTGTGGCACTGAATTAAACGCCTTGGAAAAGTCGAAGAGGATGATGATGGTAATCATTCGCTTATCGATAGCTTTTCTAATGTCGCCCAAGACTCCGATTAAAGCCGTCTGGGTACTATGCCCCCGGCAGAAGCCTGCTTGTCTCTCAATAACTAGACTATTTTTGTTCAGGAACTCAGTGAGTTGATCATGGATCAATTTCTCCAGAATTTTAGACAATTCGCAAAGCTTAGCAATGGGCCTAGTATCAGACGGCTAAATAACCCTGCCGGACTTAGCTAAAGGAAAGAGGAGGGATTTTTTTCAGGGCTCCGAGAAATGTCCGGATGAATGAGAAAGATTGAAAATCTCAGTTAAGTACGGTGTTATCAAGGAAGCTAAAATTTTCAGCCTAGGGCCGAAAATTCCATTATGGCCCGTAGTTTTAGAGGAGGGCCTGGAAATAGTTGCTGCAACCCTTTGTGAAATAATTAGAGTAAAATGGAAGGAAATTTGAGGGTAGGACTGAGGTAAGATGTTAGAGGAAGATATGAGTGAATGTAGTTGAGAGAGAGAGAGAGAGAGAGAGAGAGAGAGATAGATAGATAATAATTTATTGGCCTGGGGGTACAACCCCATAAGGCCCAAAATTTACAAATACATTTCATGATTATAATAATACAATACTCGTGCACTATCGAAACTAGCGCACGAAAGAATATCACAAGAAGCGTAAGAGCTTGATATCACATTAACATCTACATCGCTCGCAATTAACAAAATATAATATTCACGAGAATTTAAGAATTTAAAACAATTTAAAGACGCATAATAAAAACAGACAGTACAAATATATAGACAGATAATTAAATAACTGACATTCGCATTGAACACACATATCCATAAGTAATTAAATAAGTGACCGGGTAAGTAGCAGATAGAAATATAAGTCGCAAATAACCCTAGTGATATGACATAACAGTGTAAAATAGGTGCAAATTTGCCAATATAATACTGATTTTAATTATAACTATCATAGTTCAGTCCACACACAACATAAGCGCTAAAACAAATTATAAATGTCGTCTAGGCCTCCTAACCACTCTAACAACAATTTTTTAAAAACTCCAAGATTATCAGAATTAAAGTTAGGTATGGGTTGCGGAAGTGAGTTCAAGAGGTACGAGCAATACGTCACAAAAGCACCTCTCCATGTTTCAGTTCTGAAGGGGGGTATAGCTAGAGGTCTGTACTGCAATCGAGCCGAGCATCGTTGATCATTTAACGAGCTCAAGGGTTTAAAGGCATCATACAAATAAGAAGGGATACCAGCGCTCAAGACTTTAAAGGCAAGGACACCCGCAAGATATTCACGCCTTCGGACCGCAGATATCCAACTCCCCTAGCCAGCTCCTTTCTAAATGGGGTAACATGCTCGTACCACCCTATGTTTCCACAGACAAAACGTACACAGGCATTTTGTGCCCGCTATAAGCGTAGATTTTGCTCTCGGTTAAGCGAGAGATAGACTGCCGCCGCATAATCAAAATGTGGAAAAATCAGTGCGCGCACCAGTAAGAGTCTTACTTCTCTGGATAGGGCATGTCTAAATTGTCTCAACGATCGTAATCCTATGAAAATCTTCTGTCTGACAGCCGAAACATACTCACACCAACTCAATAGTGGGTTCAAAATAATACCCAAGCTTTTTACATTCTTATCATACGGTATACACTTGTCATCCAGTCGCACACATGGTAAGTCAAAGTAGTTTAGAGAGTCTACATAGGCCTGGCTCCCAAAGATAATGGACTTTGTTTTGAGCACGTTCAGGTTAAGGCCATTTAAAGCTGCCCAGGATGAAATTCTAGCTACATCACTATTCAGGAGGTTAAGTGCCGAGTCGAATTTCGCCATCTTTTCATTAATCTTTCCTGGGGAGAATGACAGATAAATCTGTATATCATCAGCGTATATAATGTGGCGAGTAAATCTAAGGTCACGTGCGATATCATTGACAAATATCAAGAAGAGAAGAGGACCAAGTACACTTCCCTGTGGGACACCTGAGCTCACTGAAGCCCAATTAGAATTAGAATCAGGACCTGTTGACACCGCTTGAGACCTGTTAACAAGGTATGAACCGAACCACTTTATAGTGTTGTCATCACAATTGATCATACGCAATTTCCGGAGCAACTGGCAATGAGAAACAGTGTCAAATGCCTTGGAGAAATCAAACTGCACGAGGATGGTGACCATGCGTTTTTCAATCGCAAATTTGATGTCGTCCGTAAGGCGTATAAGGGCAGTTTGGGTACTATGACCTGATCGGAAACCAGCCTGTAAAGGGTCAATGACGTCATTATCCAGGAGGAAGCAGTACAATTGCGAATGTACACACCTTTCCAAAATTTTCGACACTTCGCAAAGTTTTGCAATAGGTCGCGTATCAGAAGGCGAAATCATGGATTTAGTCTTGGCTAAGGGCAGAAGAAGCGACTTTTTCCAAAGACCAGGAAACACAGCACTCTCGACTGACAGTCTGAAGAGTCCGACCAACGGGCCAATTAGGGCCGGGGCGGCCAAGCGCAGCATCGCAACAGAAATACAATCATTACCCATCGTCCGCGACCTTGAGAGATGAATAGCCTTGTCTATGGCATCTGGAGTAGGTGGTTGGAGGCTAAATGTAGGGATCTCATGATTAATAGGAATTTCATTTAGTATGACTAGGATGTCGCTTGGTGAGATTTCCGGGATTGCATTTGATATAGCAGCATAATGATTGTTCAGAACGTCGTGACTAAAGCGAGAGATTGGATCCGGTAAAGTATGCTTCGTTAGACCAAGACGACGGAATTCAGCCCATTTATCCATCGAGTTACCTGACAAAGAGATCCTAGAAGAGATGAATTTATTTTTTGCGGTATCGAGTCGGTTCTTGCATTTAGCTCGAAGATTTTTGAAAATGATCCAGTGCTCCGCAAGGTGGGTACACTTGGATTTCTTATACGCGCGATTTCTCTCTCTGATCAAAGAGCGTAAGGAGTGATCAACCCATGGTTTCCGATGTGGACGAATCGTGTAAGGTTTCACAGGTGACACCTCATCAAAGACAGATAATACTCGACCATTAAACGTTTCAACCGCCTCGTCGATATTAGGCAAGCATAGACCAAGATCGTCAATACCATGGTCGAAAAGAACCAGAAAGTTGGACAAAGAGTCACTCAACTTGCGACTCAGATCGGCAGCATTAATTTTTGTCAGGTTTCTCTTGAATAATCGACGAGGGGGAGGCTGATCAAAATCACACCTATAAACTATCTCAATAAGGTCATGGCCTGCAATAAAAGGCGTGTCAGACTTACGATAACTCAGGACACGATATTGATCACCAACTATAAATAAATCAAGCCAGGTGTGAGCGAGCCGATCCCTGTAGATGGAGTGATGGGTCGGTTCAGACGGGACAAGATATAAGAAGTTATCAGTAATATTAGACTGAAGAAAAAGAGTGGCTGAAGTGTCATGACAGAGATTCATATTAAAGTCTCCCGTAATTATGATGTGGTCATATGATGGACAAAGAGTAGACAGGACTTCAAAGAATTTTACCGGAAAGGCTGCTGTTGGACGGCGATAGACGACGGCAAATAAGAGTTTGGAGCACGAGAGTTTCACTTCTAGAATAAGAAATTCGGGTGTATTGTCATACTGTGGGTCAGACTGACCGATTTGAGTAACCGAAAAACAATTCCTAATATAAACACCAACGCCCCCACCCTGTTTTCCGATTCGATCAAGCCTGTGAAAAGTGTAGTCGTTTATAGCTACTATGTTATCCGCAATTTCCGGATTTAAGAATGTTTCTGTTACAGCTAAAAAATCATAATGAATGTCAGTTATTAAAAGTTCAATCTCATTAAAATGAGTACAAAGGCGATTTACATTTGAGTGTGCTATTGATATACGGTTATTAATGTTAATGCGATTTAATTGTCAATTTCGCGGTACAAAATCCAAATTGTTGTTGTCTGTATCCATCGCAGCAGTATTGTTTAACTGAGATGCATTTTTTTGTATCACTGCCTGTAGAGGGGGTAGTTTAGAGAAGGCCGCAAGATTTTCAATCAGCAATGGTGCATCAGACAGTGAACGACGAACATAAACTCTCATCTCACGTACGAACGGGCGCAAGAAATTACGCTCTTTAGAGATTTGGAGGGCCTTCGAATAGAGCATATAAACTGGTTTGGGCCAAAGGGCGCGTAAAAAGATACGCGACTCTCCTCCCTCGCCAAATATTTTCGAACAATTTAGGTTGGCAAGTAAACGTGCATTATTTAGTAAAGTGTCACGTGCACTAGCCTGAAAGAACTTAATGACAAACCCTTTGGACTTCATGGCTCCGCCCGTGCGATCCTTTACTACCCAGTTACGTGTGCTTAAGATGTGAGGAATCAGGTGAGACAATTCAAGAATTGTTAAAAGCTTGATTGCGAGCGAATTGTAATCAGTGGATAGATTGACAGGCAAACCTGTGACTAAGACTTCGCACTCGTCGACAAGATCAACTCTAGTGCGCATAGATGAGATATTATTTTCCAACAAATCTAATTTCGAGGTTATGGTTGACGAGGGACCGGGCTCAACAGACTGCAAGGTAGCCACTTGCACTTTTAGCTTGTCAATCTCAGATCCGTGCTCAGCTAATGTCGATTTAACCGACTCAATACTCGATTCCAAATTGTTAATAGCAACTATTTGAGAATTTGAAGAAGATTCGATTACAGATTGCAAGTGAGTAAAGTGGGCGTTCAAAATTGGAGTAATAACCGCCGTTATTTTCTCTGTTAGAATGCTAGGACGAGCAACTTTAGTTGGTTGGACAACACTAAGTGACGAGGATGGAGACAGTGTACGCTTAGCGCGAGGCGTGTCGCCATCCTGACGACTAGACTGAGACGGAGCGCTTGAGTCGAATCGTACGCTCGACAATCCCGCAGCTTGACCAGTTAAGTCAGACGAGAGAACACATGAATCACACCTGAACGGAGCGTTGGGATCGGTCACGCCAGGTATACAGCGAAGATGCGAAAGGCTGTTGCAGCTTATGCACAGCAAGATATCACCATCTTTGCGGCTTATTGATTCGTTACAAACTCGACAAGTGGAACGAGTCATTCTAAAATATAAATTAATAATATAAGTACAATATACAAGTTAAATTCGATAAGGCGCTACAAAACTTAAAACGCAAAAATAGATTAAAGCATGCTTAGCAGATCAATGTAAAGTCGTAAAAAATTAATAGTGTAATGAGTTAATAGTGTAAATTATAAAACGCTGTAAAGATTCGAATAAGCTATTTACAATAATAAAATACTAAGTTAATTAACAAAGTGCTAAATGAACAAATGAGTCGTTAAAGAAGCACTATGAAGTAATAAATTAAGGAAACACTATGAAATAATAAAATAATGAAAAGCAGCCGAAGTAAAACGCAAAAACAAAACGTAAGAAAGTAAAACGCAAAAATAAATTAATAAAGTACACGATACAATAATTAATAACTACACGAGTAACAAATACGCTGAATAAATAATAATAATAAAACGCTGTTGCCGTATGGTACTTAAACTACAGATTTGAAAAAGCCGCCACTGTTGCCCAGTAGATGATACTGCAGGGATCTATTTACCAACGGTCGGTAATGATAATCTGGACTGCGTGATTAAAGTTGGTAGTCTCATTGACGCCTGATAAAGTAATACCAACTCCAATACCTGGAAAAACTTGTCCAACTCTCCGAAGGCCGCTGATTGGTTGAGCGTGACGTATTATCAAGGCCACGTCCGTCGAAAATATGATGCTTTCGTCTAACCTCAAAGACTCCCTCAAACTTTGATTGTTCTCCCTGGCTTAAATAAATAAAGCCGAGCAGTTTTGCTCCGGTTGAATGGAGCCTGCGGGAGATCCAGAGTTATCTATAATGTAAAAACTCACACGAAACAGGTAAGTCGGCGAGACAAGCCAAATAGAGTCAAGAGTCGTGCCAGACACGTGCAGTCGACTTACCGGAGAGAGAGAGAGGGAGAGACAGAGAGAGAGTGAATAGGTTATCTGAGTAAGAGATGGAGGAATAGAAGGTATTCAGTTGATCCAAAGAGAAGCTATTGAGTAGTGAGGGAGCAGGTTTGGTATCAAGGCCCACATTCCTGAGCCCTTTCCATACATTAAAAGCGATTTTATTAGTAAAGTATAAAAACTTATTCGCACCTATCGAATTTCTAATTTTTGACGTTCAGTTTTATGGACAGTGTAATCCAGGGTTTATTTGAATCACTGATGGTAATAAGATTCACTAGTGCGAGTAAATCAAAAGTACGTAAGATGGATGACGTGAGGATAGGAAGTAGGTTGTTAGAAATGAAAGGAGAGGACGATGAAGAAGACAGCGAAGTTGATAACGAAAGTGAAAGTGAGATTAAGCGGCCAGGCGATAAAGACGAAATGAATGAGATTGGCAAGGAGATATGTGACGAAGTTAAGGTAGGATGAGTGTGAGATGTGACTTGATTATATGTGTTTGAAAATAAGGAAGCAGACACCTGGGGGTTGACCTGAGCAAGGTTACGCGACCAGATTCTCTTCCTAACCGGTGATGGTCTCGTAATATTTAAGGATAGAGTAATTATGTCGTGCTCGAGAGAGAAAGCGAGAGATATATAAATAGATAGATATACAGTTTATTTGGTTTTTATGTTTATTGGTTTAGATGAAATGCGTTGTTCAGTTGAGCTATTGATTCTAATGAAGTGATTTGATAGGTAATGGGGTGAGTCATGCGCCAAGATACTAATAAAATACTAATAAATACGTGACATGCTCGAATTTGCGTAAATTACCTCACACAAATCTGACACAGGCGTTATGTAGTCTTTGGAGTTCCAGGTTTCTAGTCTGGTCCAAGTCATTATGCACTGCGCAGGCGTAAACAAAGTAAGCCATAATTAGTACTTTGACAAGATGTTTACGCGTGTTCCTAGAGTATGCTTGCCTATGAAAATGCAGCGAGCGTAAAATCCCGTGCACGCTCTGAGAGATCGCTAAAACATGCTTGGACCAGTCTAGGGTGGGTAGCAGCCAAACACCTAGTGATTTCACTTGATTTTCGTAGTGAAGGTAGTTATTCAAAAGTATAACTCGCTGGGCAGTGGTTAGGTGCACACACGAGACATATATCTTACTGCCCAGGATCATTACCTTAGTTTTATTTACATCCAGGTTCAGGCCATTTAAAGTAGCCCAGGATGCAACCGCGTTCGCATAGTGTGTGATAAGAGTAATAGATCTGAGCATCATCCTCATAGATCATATATTTACTAAATTCAAGTACCTTTGGAAGATCGTTTATAAAAACCGAAAAAATCAAGGGTCCCAAGATACTGACCTGCGGTACGCCCGAATTTACCCCAAGCCAGTCCGAACAGACGCCCAACTCGTCCACCACCGATTGCATGCGACCTACTAAGTAGTGAAAAAACCACCTTAATACCGTATCTCAGCATCCCATATCACGCAGTTTGAACAGCAGTGAGCCGTGTGGCACCGAATCGAACGCCTTGGAGGAGTCGAACATGATCAATATGGCAATCATGCGCGACTCAATGGTCCTTCTGATATCGTCCAGAACACCCAAGCGTGCAGTCTGCGTACTATGACCTCTGCAAAATCGTGCCTGTCTGTCTAGTAATTTATAATTAATCTCCAAGTAATACGACAATTGAGAATGTACCAACCGTTCAAGCAATTTTGAGACCTCGCAGAGTTTAATAAAATTTTTGACTAGCGTATCTTACAGAGAATTGCATATATATAGAATTGTAGCTATATATGTAGCAATTGCTATACTGCACAGTGCAACAAAAATTTTTACGTTCAATCCGTAATAATTCAGCAAGGAGAAATTTCTAAGAATTCAGGATATCTTTTGAACGCTCACTAGAAAATTGATTAATTATCACCGACTCGCATATGTGTGCGCACGAGACACGGCAATATGGCTATGCTGGCGTCTCGCTAAACGCTTACAAAAGAAGCTACCTTTTAAATCTCTTAAAAATATAAAACACGTTGGGCGCCAATGTCACGCCGTATTGAGGATGAGGATCGTTTAATCGCAGATAACTAATTAATAAATTATAATTTAATAGTAATTATAGAGTATTATAGAAATGAGTAAAGCAGTGCGCACCATGCTTGTTTGCATTCGCACGACAAATCTATTACTGTAAAACGCTAAATACATGAAGTAATCGTAGCTCTGTTAAAGATATAAGGCTTAGCAATTTAACTTTATAATCGTATAATGGGAATTCGCGATTAACCCTTTAACGTCAAAATTGCAGTTTTCGGTAGTACTAACTTCGACTAAGTATCTATCTATGAAAGCTTTGGAATTTTCTTACGAAAATTCATACCCGACTATTTTCGAGGTTGCTCTTTCGGAATCGGTTAGAAAATTTTGAAATTTTTCCATTTTCCATTAAAATTTTCCATTTTAAGTCAAAAAAACGTGATTTTTTTGACATTATTTTTTTTTTAATCAAAATTTTCGACTTGATTAGGTATTGCAATGCAGCTAGAACCACTATAGACCGTGCATTTTTTATATAACCTTTCGACTGGTACCCATAGATTTTCGAAATTAAACATGGCGGATTCAAAATGGCGGCTTACTCCCGGAAAATTCGTCAAAAAGTTCAGGAATTTTTTACACAATGATGTTTGACTTTAGGAAAAAATGTTACTGAATAAAAAGTTCTTAGAATTGATCAAAGAATACAGTAGAATTTTTTCAGAATTTTTTGACAATTTTGAAAATTTATCAAATTTTCAAAATTTTCAAAAATTTTCAAAATTGTCAAAAAATTCTGAAAAAATTCTACCGTATTCTTTGATCAATTCTAAGAACTTTTTATTCAGTAAGATTATTTCCTAAAGTTCATCATGATTACGTAAAAAATTCCTGAACTTTTTTATGTAGAAAAGTTCAATTATAATTACATATACTTTTTTTATGCTTACGCATTAAAAAATATTGAGTTTAATTGATCAAAGAATACAGTAGAATTTTTTCAGAATTTTTTGACAATTTTGAAAATTTATCAAATTTATAAAAAAATATAAAAAAGAAGAGAAAGAAAAAGAAAAAAAAGAAGATTCTTTTAGACACATCTACCTCCACGTGGTAAGAATCGGGCAACATTGAATAAGAACAAAAACAATGGCTAAAGATGTTTGATTTTTAATGTGTAAGCATGAAAAAAGTATATGTAATTATAATTGAACTTTTCTACGTAAAAAAGTTCAGGAATTTTTTACGTAATAATGATGAACTTTAGGAAATAATCTTACTGATTAAGAAGTACTTAGAATTGATCAAAGAATACGGTAGAATTTTTTCAGAATTTTTTGACAATTTTGAAAATTTTTGAAAATTTTGAAAATTTGATAAATTTTCAAAATTGTCAAAAAATTCTGAAAAAATTCTACTGTATTCTTAGATCAATTCTAAGAACTTTTTATTCAGTAACATTTTTTCCTAAAGTCCATCATCATTGTGTAAAAAATTCCTGAACTTTTTGACGAATTTTCCGGGAGAAAGCCGCCATTTTGAATCCGCCATGTTTAATTTCGAAAATCTATGGGTACCAGTCGAAAGGTTATATAAAAAATGCACGGTCTATAGTGGTTCTAGCTGCATTGCAATACCTAATCAAGTCGAAAATTTTGATTAAAAAAAAAATAATGTCAAAAAAATCACGTTTTTTTGACTTAAAATGAAAACTTTTAATGGAAAATGGAAAAATTTCAAAATTTTCTCAACGGATTCCGAAAGAGCACCCTCGGAAATAGTCGGGTATGAATGTTCGTAAGAAAATTCCAACGCTTTCATAGATAGATACACAGTCAAAGTTAGTACTACCGAAAACTGCAATTTTGACGTTAAAGGGTATAGTTAACTATGATCGTATTATATAGAAAAAAGGACACACATGCACACAATACGGAAAAACTCGGGAAAACGCGGAAAATATTCCAATGTACGGTATGCACAAATCTTTCGATGCCAGTTGATAATGCTCGACACAATTTCTCCACTCGGTATTCGTACAATCAATGACTGCCCCTGAATTCTACAAAATCATTGCCGCAATACTCAGAGATGATGGTACTACATGGTCTTTTATCCCTCCAAATTCATCTCACTACGGAGGATTGCGGGAACTTTTTACGTATCGGTCTGTGTAATGTGTACGCGTCTTGGATGCTCAAACATTTATATAAACGCTCTTTTTCGTAGCTTGATAATACGCCCTTTTGCATTTACTCATGCGAGGTGGTGTGCAGTGGTGGGCTGCCGATTATCCGAAGATTCGGAGATCCGAATATCCGAGATTCGAATAGATCCGAATCTCAGATTCGTAGATCCGGATACTTTAGAGTATCCGGATCTTACGGATCCAAGATTCGGATCTTACGGATCCAAGATCCGGATCGTACGGATCCGGGATCCGGATCTTACGGAATTCTTTCCTTCGGTATTCCTTTTGAAATCACTTTTTGGTAATCGAAACCGATAATAATTTAGTATTTTTCTAAGTAATCATGAATTAAATTTAATAACATTATAATCATTTGAAATCAGGTGTAATTATGAAATTAATAAAATCAAATGTCACCTCAAAATGTAGTGAATATCTCCTTGCAAATATTCGTGCATTCGCCAAAAAGAGTTCTGTATATTTTCATAATACAATCGCATAATAGCATAATAGTAGAATTACAAAACAACATAATAATACAATTACATAATAACATAATAATAAAACGATTCATAACAAATTTTCATAATACAAGTTTAATACAGAAAGCAAAACAAAGTAACAAAAAATATAATTTATGTAAGTAATTTTCTATTTTGATATAAAAAAATTAATTTATCTAAATTTTCGGAGTTTAAACTCGTCCTTTTCGTGGTGACTATATTGCCTGCCGTTGAAAAAACTCGTTCAGATGCAGTTGATGTAGCAGGTATTGCTAAATACTTTTTACTTAATGCTACGAAACTTGGAAATTTTTCTGCATGGTTCTTCCACCACTGGAAGGGACACAGGTTGTGCGAAATACTAGGCTCAATTTCGTATTTTTTAAATTGACTTTCTGCACTATTCGATTGCGGTGCAGGTACTTTAAATAAAATATCCAAGGCACTTTGTTTTTGATCCACAGTTTTCGAAGATGGCACAGGTGCAGATTGTAAAATCATTTTTCGGACCGTTTGTTTAATTAAAACCTTAGCTGCTGGTCCTTCAGCAGCTAAATCCTTTTATCGTGGATCAAGAAACGAAGCAATATGTCTTGCGGTGACTTCATGATCAAAACTCATGTGAAATCGTTTGCTTAAACTATTTCGAATAGTATTTCGCATATCGTTTGTATCGCTTTCTGCTTCTTCTACTGTCTGCAAATGATTATCAATTAGTGTTCTAATTAATGGACGAACCAGAGAAATGGGCGAGGAATCGGCACATAAGACGGTTGTCGATAGTTCTAGAGGTCTAAAAACATCGGCAATATCTTCCAGCTGCTTCCACTCCACTTCGCATATATCTAACTTAGCTGCCACGTGTGCTTTCGTAGATGTACGGTCAGCTAGGACGGCCTGCACTGCCAATCTGTTTTCTAATATCCTTACAAAGGGATCTGATTTAATGTAATTTGGTCTTTTAAGAAAGCTACAATTTCGGGGTTTTCGCGTTTGATTCTATCAACTTTACACTTCCAAATACTCTGTACATCGTATCTGAATTCGCGCATTTTACTTAGTTTTGATACGGTGCTTTCGTACGCGTCTTCAAAGGATCGTCCGAAAACGAATCGATTATTGCAATCTTGATTGAAGCATTTTCGGCAACTGTGCTTTTAGCAACCTTTTACTCAAATACTATGCCTTTGTGTTGGGTAACATCCGACGGTAAAAAACCATCTACTAAGAAACATTCGGGTAGTCTGCGTGTCTTACGGTAACCCAAATGTTTTTGGTAAAGCGCTTAGTTTCATATGAAAATAATTAAGACTATCTATGAAGCATGTTCGACCTTGCTTAATCATAATTATATTATTACCATTTAAAATTACGTCAGGTATTAGATATGGGTAACGCTCTACTAATTTACGTAATATAAGCTGTCCATCAAAACCATCAGGTTTATGCGCCATACATACTATTTTTTTAAAAATTGATTTACGCACATCTACATTTATAAATTCGCGTACGGGATTTTCACTGAAAACATGCTCGCGTGTACCACATGTACCACAAGATTCAGATATGTTGTCACACTCTAAACAATATGTACACATATTGTGATATGCACAATGCCAGTACGTGTAACCGTGTGGTCGGATTGTTATTATAAGACGTGTCTTGCAGTGTTCCAAAATCGTAAAAAACATAAAATATTTTTTACACGATCCTAAAAAGTTTGTTACCGGACTTATGTAACACAAATCATTATATGAATATTTGCATTTACATATTTTACAAAAAATAATTGATTACCACGATGTGTATGAATACTTTTGTCGCATTTATCGCAGATTTGAATAATGTTCATATTTTCTTATTTTTCACTTTATATGAACCATTCGTTTTGCGATTTTTGTAGCACGATATTTCAAAGAATTTTCTGTTACACGCCGTAGAATCAACTATATTATTATTACCCTATTAACACGCAGATGAAACAAAGCAACTCGGACAGATATTACAACACTCGTGCTGGTCTACATATTTGTAACTTTTGTTGCAATAACTACAGCAAAAACTATCTTTTACAGCCCCGGTTAAATTTAAAATTACAACAAAGTGTTTGTATTTTTTGTCACGTAATAAATTAGCGAGCTTGTAATTGTAATAACTGTAATTATCGCGCAAATATAGTCAACCATCGTACATAGGTGGATCGCCGGAACCTGAAGTATTTTTGCCGTGCACTAAGATAGCGATACTACGCGGTGGGTGATATTGTTGAAATTTATTGATTCGTGAATTCCACACCATGCTTGCGGTATTACTACATTAGCTAAATAAATTTAAATCTAACGCACGTTGCTTTTGCAACGACCTCCGCGAATCGCGAATCATCAGCCATTCCTTTTCAATTCCGCGTCTGACTTTAATGCGAGGAATGCTTCGCCAACAGAAAGAGCGCGTAGTAAACACAGATTATCCGCATTATAGATATTAACAAATGACCGCTGCGATATGGTATCTACATTTAATCTTTTTCTTTAGCGACCTTTACCGATAGGTACATTTATGTAAGTAAATTAAAATAAAATTTTGCATTACTTTGAGCAACGATACCAACTAATTCCCATAAATCATTAAACACAAAGATTTGTATATTTCATAATGACATCCCTGTAGCAACGTGTACAAAATTTTTGCTACTAATAGATACGTCTATTAAGTCATCACGATGATTTTTTTTTATTAAATAATCATGTATATCGCGTATGACTAATTCTAACGACAAAATTATATTAAAATTTTCTGATGGATCATTTACTCGAAGGGTTAACCTACACTTGTTAACGCGGAATTTTTTATTATTATGATTTTTTTCACTTTCCATGTGAAAACGTCCACCTGGAGGGTAAATTTCATCGTCAACAGGGTTGTCTCCATCCTCCTGCACGATATTATCTTGACAATCAAATATTTCTATATTCTCGCTTTCGCACAAATCTATACATTCAGGTTCGCAAAGGTTTGTATACACTTCACACAAATCTACATAATCTACCTGATTGAGCGTTGACTCGCTTTCCTGCATGTTCGCATCGTCGCAATCACTCGATTTCTTGTGCTCGACGAGAATGTCTTATTTGACTCGTGATCGCTGATAAAATGACCGATTCTTGCCAATCTACATTTTAGCGACCATTTTCCTCCCTACAGATTACTAACACAAAAAATGTCTATGTTGAAAACGATAAATTATTAACAATAAGGGTATACAAAATTTTACACTTACGTTCGTTCACACGACGATCCAAAACGTGGTGCTCGTTAAATAGTTCCTGGTCTTTCTCTGCTTCATCGTACCTGTAAAACAGTTCGATAGCCGACGATCTGCGGTTCTGGATTTCTTCGAAAATGAGGTTGGACTCAGCTTCCTCAGTTGAATTACCCCTAATAACTCTCGCGACGTGTTCCGTTAGCTTGACGTAATTTGCTAAAATTACGCTGGCCAATAGTACATATGGTTGTGTTTCCGCGTCAGATATGTCGAGCACAGAATTATCTTATTTGGTCTCGTAGTCGTCCTCACTCGATATGTGAACATTAGCTAATTCGTCTACAGGTTGCGCATTGTCCACACACCGATGTGTGGATTTTACTTATCTTCCACAACATCGTTATGGGAGGACCGACGCAAGACGCGCAATCACACGAACTACTTGTACGGTCGTCGATGTCATCATGATCGCTATCCGAATCCGATATTACAATAATTTCATGATCGCTTTCAATATTACGTAATAATCGTCGTTGGGTTGAAAAATTAATTGTTATATGTATTTAACAGTATACGAAAGCATGAAAAATGATACATCTAGTCTAGGTGCGCGACAGAAAAAGGGAAGTCCCGTAAGTGCGAGAGGGAGAGTGTGAGTGACGTAGGCATGCATCCCATAAGTACGAGTGAGAGAGAGAGAGCCGACAGAGAGCAGGTAGATGCGTAGGCTGTATGTGCAAGAGATAAATGTAGAGTGAGAAACCGTCGAGAAGTTGATGCATTCACTTCAAGCGCTTGAAGGTTTCGAGAGGTTACTGCATACGGTGTAAGTGCCTGAGAAATGTATTACAGTTGACACATGTGCTGTATGCATGTGTGATATTTTCGAATGATGCGCACGACATAATTTTTATATAATTGCGCACACACAGGTATATATATATAAACATACGAATCCATATCTTGTGACGACCGACATGTTCTTTCGCATAAAAGGATCTCGCTGTTTCTCATTAACGTTGTTACGACCGATCGTTACAAGCCCTCTCTATCTATTTCTACCTTGCTAAAGTAGTATCTTCCCTCTCTTGTTAGGTCGTCATAACGGCCATTCCATGTATTTAGACCATGTAATCAAACTTATTATTCGTTAATCAATATTAATATTGAATTTTCTTATTATAAATAATTAGAATTTCTTCATACTCCATCATAATATGTCGTTATGTATATAAACACTGCATGTTACGACATACTATGTTATCACCCACTGGAGCTACGACCACTTTATTTTCACGTAATAATCGACTTTATAAAACACTTATTAGTCGAAAAGTGCAACAACTAAGAATAAAATTTACTTCACGCACTAATCGCGCACACTCCATACGTCTTAACCGCATGCGCCATTTAAATCACAGGATGTGAATGCTGATATCGCAAATAATTCGCCAGTCTAAATATTGTTTCGCGAAGATTTCCTTCACTTGCACTAAGTATTTTTGTCCTTAATTACAGTTGACGATTTTTCAAAGTTTGTCGTCGTACTCGTACAGTAGTCAAAAACGAACTGGCAGATTTAGACTTTGAATTTTAAAAACAGAATGTTTTTTCGTACAATGCCTCTACCATTGTTTTACACCATCATCTTCTGTAAACCCGCAAAAATGACATGCTGCGCATCTTCATATATGAGGTATACAGCCCTATGCGAGATTCAAATGTGAGACGTTTGTTCTCTATCTGTAAGAATATTGACGGAAATACACATTTTCTTCAAGTGTTGAGGTTTTCCCTTTTCCAATAAATCTCGTCGGTGCAAGGTCTGAGTTTCTCGATGTACAAAAAAAATGCGAGCTATCATAACGAAAAACAGTTGTCATGCATTGCAGAATCCGCCTTGTACTAAGTTACTTGAATCACCGCTTTCACCACGTGTACTAGAACAACCCTATCCCTCATGGAAATTTTTTACCTTTCTTTAACGAAAACTGAAAATTCGTCTTTTTTCCTCAGTTTTACTTCATTCTCTGTCGGGTTATGATCATTCACCTACGCTTCTTTTAATATATATTCATATAAAAAGTAGTGTTAATATTTAACTAATTATTGACTTAACTAATTATTTTATTAAAAATAGTATATAGTTTATACATAAATAGTGTATTACTATTTCAATATAATTCAATAAAATGAAAGGTATTGATATTGACTGTTTATTAGACGAGTGCTTTAATATTTTCGACGTATCTACGAGTGAAAATTACGCTGCATCGACATCATCACCATCATCAACTTTACCCGACGGCGAGCAAACCAGCCTAGTCAGTGCAAGTGACTTTAATTTTAAGTTTGAAATTTAAAATCCGATGTCATGTATGGGTATACCTCGGACGAAATCGAAAAATATCTAGATGATATAGTATAAAAACTGATAATGATAGTTAGTTATAAGTAACTTTGTACCACGGCTTTTTCCCTCCTTAATCTAGGATTTTTTAACGCCGATACCTCTTTTGAAACGTTTATTTGAATAAACATTACTATCGTTTAAACTCTAAAATAATAGTGTTTGTTTTTTGGTCGAGTAAGATCTTCCACTATTTCCTAGTATACTAACAATCTGTAAAGCAGTTAATAATGTAGTTAATTTATAGTACTAATAAATCATTTTTACTTACTTTATTTTGATAAAAAATAAAAAGTATAATTAACATTATTATTACAATAACTGAAGATACGCATTTAATACAAAAAACATATCAACAAATCAGATCTAAGATTGTAATAATTAATATGATATAATTGACAATGACAAGTTTGTGAAATTCAAACACTGTATTGCTGAATAATAATAATCATAATGTTGATAATTTTATAGTAATCCTTCACATTAGTATTATAATTCTTGTGAGGGTTGTAAAACTAAAAATCTAGTTCTATAAATGTTTAAAAACTAATTTTTTATAATTGTATAATAATATTTGTATTTTTAGCAACTTACAGGAGATTAGCTAGATACTGAAACAAGTGGAGATACTTTTGTACCATTCCAAGGTAAGTGCATAAATTTTTTTGCAATGACCATGCTAATAGATTCATCCTTATAAGGCAACAAATATAAATTTCTCTTAATATTTCGGGCACTTTTCCCAGATAGATTGACCATAAATTATCTTAATGATTGAGACCTATTCTGGAAATTTATAGGCAGTTTATGACTATAAAAAGACACCTTTTAGACAGTATTAGGTTACCAGAGTCCGGAGCAGAATTCCTGATTTTCACTATTAAATGTTTAAATGAGAGCTTAGGTAGTGAAAGATTTTGAGCATAATCAAATTCTAAGACTAATGTAGAATAATCATTATTGCTGTTTGAGCGACTACTTAATATTTTCTTTTTTAACTTTTTATATTTTCGAACTTTAGTAATATGCGCAGTATATTCTTTTTTACATGGATCATTTTCGTCAATCGAAAGTTTATTCTCACATTCTGTACAAAAATCACACGTGTCACTACGAGGTTGTTTAAAAGAATAAGGACTGAATTTTTTAAACCACTTAAAATAAGTTGAATACGTGATATTTAGTTGCAATTTTGTTTTATCGCAATAATATTCCTTAAATAAATTATAAATGATACGTATATTAAGTTCTGAGTTTTCGAAATACATCCGTTTAGAAGAAGTGTAATGCGACTCTTTGTGAGGTATTTCATGTAAATGTTCTAATACTAATTCATATACATTTGCACTTATTTTTCTTGGTCTATTTGTGTATTTACCTCTTAAATCAGATACATCAAAATTATCAGCTTTCACTTAAGTTTGTATAATACATATTCTTTTCTCAGAAATTTGATATAATGTGAGAAAAAATTGTTTACAAACTTCAATATTTGTACCATCGATCTTGATATAAAATTTCCAGCTGCATTCTCTAGATTTTCTTTTCACATTCATAGATTTGGATTAACTTCACTTTTAATTAATCACGACATCCAAAAATAATCTTGCTTTTGTTTATCTTTTAATTCCCAAAATTTCTGGAATAAATTTTCTTGCGCATGTGTCGAAATTACAGCAGTACAGTTTTTACTTTTGCAACAATTTTCTACCACTGAAAATATTTTACCGGGAATCTAAAAACAATAATTTTAATTCAGTGTAAAAATATTTTTTAGATAAATTGTTAATTATTATAGAAAGCCATTGCAAGACACACTTTCAGTCCGTTTGCATTGATATGCGATTTTCCTGAATTTTTACGTTTTTCTTTTTTTGACGTTCATCCAATTCCCTAAAACGTTTTCTTTTTCTCCCCACATTCACTTGCTCAATATGAACTAAATTATCTGCAGTATCTTCCGTATCTCCACTATCACTATTAGCGAGCGACATATCTTAAATAGTTCCAGACAATTTAAGAGTACATGGTAGACTAAATTAAATATTTCCCAAAACGCTTAATTGCTATTTGATTTAGAGTAGGATGATCAGAAGTACCTGCTAGGTGTGTACACCGATGTACGTAAACAGTAAATAAAACTTTTAGACCCACAATTAGATTCACACATAGTAACGTGTGCATTTATAAGTACATATTGTACGTAACGGATTTATTAGACTTATGCCCTCCTTTCATCAAACGTATCAGTTTTCAGCACATATAATATTCTAAGTCTAACGAAATTTTACCTAAATATAGTTTACAACATGCTGATATTGATTTACTGATTTACGAAATAAGGTCGTAAATCGATATACGCCCTTATTCTACGCAGCCCCTCAATTTTTTGCATCTTCGATTTCACAGAGAACGATACGTTACCAACCACCCATATATATATATATATATACTAGGGGGGCTTCGCCCTCTGCGCGCTTCGCGCGCCTACCCCCTATTTTTAATTTCGAAAAAGGTTTTTCGTAATTAATTAATTTAAAATAATGTTTTAAATTGTATTATTTTTTCACTACCATAGACACCTTAGAAATTAAACAGATTCATACAACACCTTGGGGGTACTGTTATAGTGCATTGGGTTTTATACCAAAAATTTAATTTCTTTTAAACTACGATTATAATTTATAGTGCATTGGGTTTTATACCAAAAATTTAATTTCTTTTAAACTACGATTATAATTTATAAATAAAAATTTTTACCGAAATTTAGTGTAACGAAATTTAGAATAAAAATAATAAAAATGATAGACATATTAAATGTTAACTGTCAATTTTAAACTATATGAATTCTTATAAACTTCAAATTTATATTTTAATAACTATAAATGTTAATGAAAATTTAACTTACCAAAAATAGTAAAGTGCATATACTTACTAAATTGTAGTATTTAGTAATAACTTATTAAAATTTTGGATTATTTTAAATGGATCTAAATACAACTTCACCTTCCACAATTAATTTATTTAATGACGAAGGATCATCGCCAAAAGTTCTATGTCATTAATATTTTGTATTTTGAGAGTCATAAAACGTTCTTTTTAAATAAATAAATTTTTTTATTTATTTTAAAGAACTATTTATATTATTTTAACGGCTTATAAATAAAAACCTGTTTCTTGCATTTCACCCGTAATCCGTAATTTGCACAATCTTTCAAAATTTGCGTTTTTATCCATAATTATATCCAATTTATTTTTCCCTTTAGTTACAGAGCCCATATATTTATTTTGATTTTTATAAACAAATTCATTCCTTAAATAACCTTCTGTTTCTAATAAATACTGTGATAATGCAAATAATGCATGTCATTTAGTGCGACAATAAACTACACCTTACTTCCCTGTACGAGCACACACACACATACAAGCCTAACCAAACCTATCCTTGCCTAATTACCCTGAGAGCCTATAAATAATAAACGATAACACCATCCCAGTAACCGAGCTCCTTAACACATATGATAAACCATCGAGCCCACAACAAAGGTGCACAGGGGAGCAGGCGAGCAGGACACAGTAGGAGTTCATTGAAGCATAGATTACTCTTGAAGTAATCTAATAATGAGCCTGACGAAGAGCCAATGAAGCAGCATGCTGAGGTGTTGAATGATAGCGAGCTGCAAAGTCCTTAGTTAATAGCAGCGTACCCAGCAATGCCAAGGAAGACCGAGCCAGAAGAAGGAGCCAATGTAGCCAGGAAGTCCGTCAGCCAGCAATAATCCAAGAAACCTGGAAGCACCAGCTAATATAGCAATGTTCATTATAAGGGAGCAGACAGGAGCACAAACTTACTTAAACAAGTGTGTATAAGAGAGCACTTAGGAAGAGGTTAAGTGAGCATTATAAATGCTCACACACACACAATATTAGTAATATTACAGGTCAAGCCGTCATCCAAGTTGAGATTTACCTGATTGTCGCCGTGTGTTCGTCCAAGCAGGTCGAGCCCGCCGTTGCACCTGTCACGCCGTGCGCCTCAAGAAGAGCAAGAGAGACGGAGATATCGGCCGCGGCAACACTCAAAAGCCTGTATCGACGTGCCGCGTACCCACACCTCCCGCAGCCCTGTAGACACCGACATTATTAGCCGACGGGTTAGTAATAAGGAACGAGAGAAATATTTACCTGGCAGGCAGCTTAAGTCGTCGTCAACGGCATCGTTGTTGTTGTTGAGTAATTTCCAAAGTCTATCTTGAGTTCAAATAAACGTTTGAAATCAATTCCCAAGATACACTCGTACTGTAGTCCGTCTGCTACTCGGAAAGGTAAGGTTTTCTCAATTCCATCGATACTAACCGTTACGTCTAATTTTCCTTCCACAGGAACTGATATCCCATTGGCTACGCTTACGGCGCCCTTGCAAGGTTTAAATTTCACGCTAAACTGTTTTCCTAAACCTTTTCCTATATAGGAATAAGCAGATCCGGCGTCTAAAAGTCCTATCATCTTTCTTCCGTTTAATTCTATCGAGAAAAACAACCTAGGCTCAAGTTTACCTAACGGATGCCTTTGGATGAGTGAATCTAGTGATAAGACAGCGGTTGAAAATATATTTTCTACTACGCTGTTATTCAACTTATCTCCCGATTCATCCGTCAGTTTAACTATTTTTATCGTTGGTGCTAGAGAGGAATTTTTCCTTTTCTTTTTGGGTGCTGGATGGGCTTTTTCGGTGTTTATAATTGGTACTGGAGGGGAAATTTTCAATCTTTTTGGATTTATGGAACCTGTTTTCTTTCTCTTAATTGGATTTGCTGGAAATTTGGTAGTTTTGGAGTCTACTATAACGTTTTCTACCAAGGAGGACACATCGACTCCTACTGGTTCCCCCGCGTACCGTTTCCCGCAGATCTAGGAACTTTACACGCTGGACAATTTCTCTTCAGTGTGTTTTTCCTACCACACCCTCTGCAAGAATTGTCTGGGCAATCATAGGACCAATGACCTGCTATACCGCATGTGTAGCAAGTGTCTGTTTCTTTATTCCTTGTTTTGCCATTATTTTCAATATTGGGGCTATCTGTCCCGGTTTTCTGTTCCCCATTATTACCATTTCCAGCTAGGGCCTGTTTGTTTTTCTCATTTGGCCCTTTGCCATTTTGATTCGTTCCGTTGCGCTTTTTATTATAAGATCTTTTATTATTTCCTTTGGAGTTGTACGACGGAGGTTCTGAGGGTTCTCGAGGTTGCTGTAAGGCGGCAGCAAGTGCCTCTTTGTGCGTGGTGCCTGCATCACTGGCATTCCCAGCGATTGCAGCAGTTTTACCAGAATTTTTTATTTTTACTGGTTCGTACGCGGAGTTGAAGAGTTGCTCGTCGTCTTCTATTGGCCGAGGACGGTAGAGTGTGTCTTGACGGTTGCGTGCTTCTTCCTTCTTTCCTAGCATATGCAATTCCAAAAATGATGAAAATTGGTCTTTGTCAATTCTTCGCCTATAATCTGGATGTAGATTATCGTATGTGATCGCTAATTGTTCGCCAAGGGGCATTGGAGGCTTCAATTGCACCAATAAGTTGCGGAATTTCGAAAGATATGTCGAAATATCTTCTTGTGGTCCCTGTGTTCTTACCATAATCCTTTTTCTTACTTGATATTGTAAGTCTTCTTTACAATATTGGAGTCTAAATGCTCGTTGAAAGTCTTCCAATATCAGCCAATTGCGATGTTCCCTGCGAAACCAACACCAGACATCTTCATCTAGTACTACCGGCAATGACCTAGTGATGTCATAAATAGTCAATTGGTATGAGCGTGCGCATTCCGTCAAATTTACTAGGAATGATTCTGGATCGTTTCTTTTAGCACCTTTAAATTCAATATGCCATTGTTTCAGAATTTCGCTTACACGTTTTTCTCTTTGGAAGGTTGAATTATCCAAAAGTGATCCTTCTCGCCTGGTGCTTGACTGGGGGTAGGGTTGGGAATAATTGTAGGGATATTGTCTAAAATTATTTTGTGATGGTGCTGGAGGGATATTATATTGGGATTATGGCATAACCGGAGGCTGTCGTTCGAGGTTAGGATTAAATGAACTAGTATAATTTCGTGGGAATTGCTGGACGGTTCTAGGATTTTCCTGTTGCTGGAAGGAATTGTTTTGGGTGTAAAAAGGCTGCTGGATCGGTTCAGGCTGATCGTAATACTGTTGTTCATTTCCTATCCGGTACCTCGTCTCGTTCATACTACTCGTTGCAGGTATTGGTCTTTCAAAATTTCTCGTGAATTCATCACTAAATCTCACTCTTTGTGTCCTATTATCCGCCTGAGTGTGGATTGGAAATGTTCTATTTTCTGGATCTTCCTCCGTTATTTGTGGAACACATGATTCATGGCTTAGAACATTTCGCGGAAGATTGATTGTATTTGGATTTCTCGGTCTCGAAGTTGCTGGTGATCTTATGTTATCTGTGTTTGTGTTAGTTGCCTTAAACTGTCTAATTTGCAAATACGATGTTTGATCATATCCGACTGCATTTCCGGAATTAAAAATTGTCTATCTTGAAATCTAAATTCAACCTGATTTGCAGCGTTTTGTTCATTTTGTATATTTTCTATCACATTTCCGTGTGCTGGATGTTGGGTGGATTGCGCGCATGGGAGATTAATACTATTACTATGTAAATTGTAATTATTATTTGGGTGCTGGAGGGGTTCTGACGTTGAAGTAGGAATGGAAAGTTCAAATGTAATCTAACATTAGCATTTGTCGTTACCACATTTTCTACGCCAATCAGTGCTGTAGAATTCCGCGAATTGCTGAGTGTTAACGGATCTGCATATGATCCCAATGTTTGACCTGTCGGCAATTGCCCATAAATACGTGGGTAAGCATCACTGTGCACTTCCATGTTGATACCGTAGGATTTCTCGCTGTAATTCCACTACTTACTGACCTCATGATGGACGGATTCCTCCATGTGCCAGCTAAGTAATTTTTCACTTCCGAGGTTATATTCAAGTTTCTATTATCGGGTATAAATTTTTTAAATCGGCATATTGTAGTATTTCTTGGTTACTACATTGAAAAACATTTTGCCGTATTCGCTGGATGCCCTCTTCCAACGATAACCTAGTATAATCCTCCTCTGCCATCGTATTTAGAGTCAAACTCCCATTTAGTTCTGACATTTTGAGGATTTCTTAGGACACGTAAATTAATTCACGCTATTACGTCAAAAAAAAATTTTAATACTAAGTGCAGCTCAATACGACTTGTAGTCAATAAAAAAAACTAAATTTATTTCTAAACAGCTCATTTGTAGCTTAATTTCTTAAAAAAAAACAAAATTTTGACTTAATAATTAATTAAAATTATGCAAGCATGAAATTATCAAATTGCTTTAAATTTAAGTAAACTAATTTACGAGCAAGCAAATAAAAATAATAACAAAAACTAAATTTTTAGCTACTAAGCAATTAAAATTATACAACACACTAACAAGTCAGTATTGTTAATTTAAGCCAAAAGCAAAAAAAAATTTTGCTAACTTATTTTTGTCGATACCGTTATGACCAAATTTATTACCAATTTACCACTACGCAAGAATTCACAAACAACTAACTTGAGTGAAAGGCAAGCGTATAAGTGTAGGATTTACAAGCCAAGCTTCAAATATTTAAGCGTGTTGGGTATATAGGTATATATGGTGCTGGATTGGGTTACAATGGTGCTTGATGGGTTATGACTCTTGAAAAGATATATATATACAATGCAAATAAATAGTGAAATGTTACTTGTTAATGCAATTCCAAAATTAATAAGTGTACAGCAATTAAATATTATTATCTTAACACTGTATATCCGTATATACACTCGGTTGGCTATGGTTCTCAATATCTAAAGGGTCGTATTTTGTTCAAAAATAAATTAAATTGAATATAATTTTGGTGGCCAAAGGTTCTAATTAACTCCAAGAATGATTATTTAGAATAAAAATCTCAATTGAATTGCAAACAAAAATTTTCACAAAAATTACTTGTCGAGTAAATCAAGTAACTGCGATATTTGATATTTGCCCCTTGAATCTATTACTACAGGGTACAATATCAAATTTGACTGCTACTATTTAACAATAATTAATAATAATATAAACTTAAAAAAACATTTTCCTTTCTTTTTTTCTAAGTTGAGAGCGTAGCTTGAAATGAAAATTTACAAAGTACTTCCTCATACTCCAAGATTCTCTTCCTCATATGACTTTTAATGGTAATTCAATTTAACAAAACTTCAAAAAGCTATTAAAAAAAATCAAATATTGGAGCTAGCAGGGAATAAAAGTAATTGCAAAATTTATATTTGTGAAGGGAAAAACAAAACTATTGCTGTTATATGCAAAAAGAGCAATATGCAGAAAGAAATTTCAAACCAAATAATATGGAATAGACTCACCGAATTTTGTAGATAATTCATTAACAAGAACAATTTATATTAACCAAAATTGAATTTATTATAAAAATCAAAATTTGGTTGCACGCGACGCTTCCTCCGTGTGTGCGCAATATGGCGAATTAATACTCGTAGAAATCCCGAAGTCCTCGATCACAATTATTTTTTTTCAATCAAAAGTCACGGTCGCCATGTGACGTGTCCACTGGGGATTAGGGTGGAGTCACGATTAAAACACAAATAAAACAAACTGAGCTAAAAATATTGCAGATTTATTGCACTTAATGTGCTTACGAGTACTACACGGCAAAGCAGCGGCTTTGTCGCTCAAAGTGCCAGTCACGTTGGCCGCGGTCGCTCGCGTTCGCGCGATCACGGGCCGTCCCGCACCTAACTACGCGTCGCGTACACACACTTTAAGGTAGCTAGATTTGGGAGGAAGGAGAACGGTTCACCTGGACGCTCGTCTCCTAGATCTCTCGGACACACGCGTAGCCCTTAAAATTGCGGTTCGAGTCAAACAATGTCGGTGGTCGGTCGCAGTCTGACGATCATCGGCACGCACGAAGCGAGAGAGTTTTTCTGTACGTATTGCGCATGCGTGCCTACTCTCGCGTCTCGAGTCGTGCGCGCTCGGCTGGGTTCGTACTGGCCGCTCGGGCCATGGTTTCGCTGCCTCGACGGAGATGTCGTCTACGACGTTGACTTTCTTTGATGCTGGATGGCGATCGAGTAATTGCGGCCCTGCTGAAAGTACTATCTGCGAGGTAAGCTTTAGATAGTTCCTCGTTACCTCGATTTTAGGCTAAATCGACCCCCTCGAGTTTCCTCATTGCAGGTGCCGTATATCGTCGATACGGGATCCTCGGCTCGGAGTTTCCGGACAGCTGGAGAACATCGGCGCCCCATAACAGCCCTCAGTGAGCGGAGCCAGGCGGCGGTGAATCGTCGTCGTCCTTTGGAGTGCCGCCGAGGTAATTTATCTGCTTTCCTCGGGCTCTAGTTTAGATGTTTACTTGTGCCTTCCATAACCTTAAACTAGACCTGTAAAATCCTTTCCTTTTGGTCCTGCTGGCATACCTGGGAGAAGCTATGCTTGGTTACAGCTTCTCCATCCTCGTTCCTTAGTAGTCGATCAACTTGGTAATTAACTACCGTTTCAGGTACTTTGGTTGGCAGTGCACCATTGCTTGAGCGCAAGGGCGCTACACTCATTGCAAAGTCTGGAGTCTTTACCTGGGCTGCTCAACATCGGAGACTTCTCTTGGGTGCTGGAGAGGGCATTCAAGGCTGGACGGGACCTGGGGATACTGTACGGGTCATTCCTGGTGCTGGACTAGGCACTAGGATGCTGGAACAACGGAGAAGTGTGTGTGTGTGTGCAATTGTGCGCAGTCAGGAGTCGCATCTCCTTGGTTTCGGGTTCTCCTGCTTACTACGCAATGTAAGCCTATTCCGGTTTCACACATTCGCATATGTGTGTCATATTAGGACTTGATTGGTATGTATAGCACGCTTACTTCGCATAGTAAGCTTGACAGGTGCTATACTATACCTTGTCTCGCTATTTTATTTTTCAAGTGACGTGTAGTATAACTACAATGTCACAATGGGCTATTTCACGTCAAGTAGTATGATCCAGAAGATAGAAAAAAAATTTTATGTGTAAAAATAATTTGCCTAAGAGTTATTCTGACATGAAAAATGGAAATTTTTCAATTCTTTAGAAAAATTACTATTTTCAAAGCCATGTATCTCAAAATCTATTGATTTTTTTGAAAAAACATTATAAACAACTTTTGTTCAAAATAATCTTTAGAACTTATCTACCTTGGTTACAATTCTTAATTTTAAAATCTCGAAGAGATAGAACGCCCGGAAATATTGAATATCAAAAAAGCGATGACGCCACAATCGATTTTCATCTAACACCGCTCAAAAGAACACATTTTTCGAGAGCTTTCGAATTGCGCTGGTTAGCTTATTGGCCAAGACCGCTGTTGTAAGTTATGCCTCATAAACATCATAAAATCAGTAATTTCCATGTATTTTAGGGCATAACATACACACACTTAAACACTTACACACGCACACACACACACACACAAACACACGCGCGCACACACACACACACACACGCACGTAAAGACAATAGGAGAACAAGTCACGCGTATCAGGCGCACCAGGGCTGGGGAGCCCCTTCTCGAACTGGGGCGACCCGGAACGGAAACGGCGGAGCTGAGGACAGTGGTATCATCCACCCTGAGTGGGTCAGCAGAGGTCCAGCTGCTGACTCACAAAGTGTCTATCACCATCAGGGACATGGACGAGTCCACGACAACAACGGAGGTGGCCGCAGCGATTGCGGCAAAGATCGGGCCAAATGTGGTATCCCCGGATAATATTAAAACCAGGGGATCCTACAGTGGTACCCTAGCTGCGACCATCCAGCTTCCGGCAGTAGCAGCCAAAAAACTGCTGCAAGACGGGAAGCTTCGGATCGGATGGGTCAATTGCAGAGTTCGACTGCGAGAGGTATCCTCGCGCTGCTACCGATGCCATGAATCGGGACACATCGCGAGTGAGTGCAAGAGCGCAGTCGACCGGTCAGCGCAATGCTATCGGTGCGGCCAAGAGGGCCACAAAGCAGTGGACTGCGAGGCCAAAGCCAAGACCTCGCATGAGGAAGGAGCACACATCAAAAATGATTAAGGTGCTCCAAATAAACCTCAACCACTGCGCTGTGGCCCAGGACCTGCTGTCCCAGCTGGTCAGAAAGGAGAGAGCGGACGTAGCGATCATCAGCGAGGAGTTCCGGGATCTCGAGAAGTCGAACTGGGTAAGGGATGCCACGGGCAAGGCGGCCATCTGGGTATGTGGAAATATACACATCTCCAGAAAGATGGTCGCCCCCCTTCTCAGCTTCACCTGGGTGGAGGTGGCGGGGGTACGCATGTACAGCTGCTACTTCCCGCCCAGCGATTCCACCGAGGACTTTGCGAGATCTCTGGATGCAGTCGTCACCAGTGCTCGGTCCTCACGGCTACCGGTCGCAGTCGGTGGGGACTTTAATGCTTGGGCGACGGACTGAGGCAGCGCCAAGACCAACGCGCGTGGTCGCGCACTTCTCGAGGCGTTCGCTCTACTGGGGCTGGAGATCGCTAACACAGGGACAACCCCGACTTTCACCAAAGCCGGCAAGTCCATAGTCGACCTCACCTTCGTCGATCCAAGATTGATGGGGGGAGGAACACTCGGCTGGAAAGTTAGCGATGGTTACACGGGTAGTGACCACCAAGCACTCGTGTACCAGCTCCAGCTGACCAGCGGGAGGACAAAGAAAGCAGGAAGAGGAGCAAGAGAGAGATGGGCACCAGCCACGTTTGATCGTGAGACGTTCCTCTGCTCTCTTGAGGGGGCAAAAGTGGAGGGAACCGCCGAAGAAAATGCACGAGGCCTCACGAATGCCCTAACAGCGGCTTGCGATGCCTCTATGGCCGTGAAGTTTAACCCTCGCGGCCGCCCACCGATAATCTGGTGGAGTGAGGACATCGCAGAAAAGAGACGTGAGTGCCTGCGTGCCAGAAGGCTGCACCAAAGAGCGAGGGGAACACCGCGGTTCCAAGATCGTTCCGCAGAATACGAAAAAAAGCGGAGGGATCTCAAGGTGGCCATCAAGACTGCCAAGAAAAGGTGTTGGCGGGAGCTCTGTGAGGAGGTGGATCACGACCCCTGGGGCAGACCGTATAAAACGGTTATGAATAAGATCAACCCCGGGGGCGCTGTTGCACCCACCGACCCAGTTTTTCTGGAAGAAGTCGTCCGCCACCTGTTTCCAGAACATTGGAAAAGGGCAGCAGAGACGGGCCTGATGGCCACCATTGGTGCAGCCGAGTCGCCAGACATTAGTGAAGCCGAGCTGAGGATGGCCGCTAAAGGTATTTCCGTATCCGTTCCGGAATACCTGGTCTGGCCGTCAAGACAGGATCGATGAGTGCTCCGGGCTTGTTCCTGGACGCATTCAACGCATGCATAAGAGAAGGTTGCTTCCCGGCCCAGTGGAAGACGCAGAGGCTGGTACTCCTACCGAAGGGAAACAAACCCCCGGAGGAGCCATCATCTTACCGCTCGCTCTGTCTACTGGATATAGTCGGGAAGCTCCTGGAGCGGGTGATCTGCGCCAGGCTCGCAGCGGCCATCGGTCGGGCCGGAGACCTCTCGGACAACCAGTTTGGCTTCCGAAAGGGTCGATCGACCATGGACGCTGTAGGCAGAGTTGTTGGTATAGCCACAAACGCCATCAATGCTGGTCGGAGTGCAAGGCGGATGTGTGCCATCATCACCTTGGACATCCGGAATGCCTTCAACTCGGCCAGATGGGACGACATCATGCTGTCCCTACAGCACTTCCAAGTGCCACTCTATCTCAGGGAGGTCACCTCGAGTTACCTAACTGACCGTACTCTGCTCTACGACACCGACGACGGTGTGCACTCCCACAACATCACGGGAGGCGTGCCGCAGGGTTCGGTCATTATGCCCCTACTCTGGAACGCTGTCTATGACGGCCTGCTTAGGCAGCAACTTCCGGAGGGCAGATGCGAAAAGCATGCCACAAGCTTTTAACGAACTCATCATCAACAGATAAGGTTGTCCCAAGTACCTAGTAACGGACAATGGGACCGAGTTCGCCAATAGGACAGTCACAGACCGGTTAACGCAATACGGTATCACACAAACAACCATCCCACCTTTCTTTGCACAAGCCAATCCAGTAGAGCGAGTTAATAGGAATATTAAGCCAATGATTAACACATACCTCGAAGACGACCACCGGGATTGGGATAGACATCTCGGAGAGTTAATTTTTGCCCTTAATACAGTTGTTCATTCCTCTACAAAATATAGTCCTGCATTCCTTAACTTAGGTAGAAACCCCCGTCCCGTAGCCCTAATAAGAAAACATATAAAAACCCCAAGCCAAATACCAGCCCCAGAGACAGAGCAATGGGTAGAGCGTTTGCACAGACTCCCAAAAATCTATGATCTCGTTAAAAGACATAAAGATTTAGCAACAGCCAGACAAGCTAGGTACTATAACAAAGGTAGACGAGATATAGAATATCAAATAGGCGATCTAGTTAGGTACCGAAATCGTATTTTAAGTTCAGCCGTAAATTATATAGCAGCAAAGCAAGCCCCTGGATTTATTCGACCCGCAAAAATAATCCGAGTATTCTCCCCTGCAGTCTATTTAATAGAAGATATACAAACTAAACGCCAAATTAAAGTGCATATCACTGATTTAAAACGCCATATTCCCCCTCGCAATGTACAAAATTTTCCTACAATCCCCCCTAAGAGTGACATCTCAAACCAACAGCCCAGATATCCCCAAAATAACCAAGACAACTCAACCCCAAGCGTCCCTATAATTAAAAGAGGCCGTCCCAGGAAAAAACAAACTATCGTGCTAGACCAGCAAAGTAGCCCTCAAAGAATGACATTAAGACCGCGTAAGTAAATAAAAGCAAGATGGTGAATTCCAAATAAGAACAAGCAGTAAGCAACAGGTTGGTGACTTACTGGAAATTTATAGATGAATAGAGCAGGAGCAGCTGCATCAGTGCGGAGCAGAGGGCGAGGCAGAGGGCGGTTCACCCAGCCCAAACCCAACATCTGCCCAATAGGGGAGGACCTGGAACAGGTCCTGGCCAAACTCGATTTGAGCCAACCACCCACCCCGCCACGCACTAACACCAGCAGCAAAGCAGCAGCAGAAACCCCGAAGGGCCGAACATCTTGCCCGGGGAAGCGAGGTTGCATCCGAGGAGGACGCCACTTGTGCGAGGACCCACAATTCCTCGCACGAACGGAAGAAGCGGCGGCTCCCATCGCAGCACCGGCCAGCCGAACCACCCCAGCCAACTCTCCCACTACTACCCCAGCCAACTCTCCCACAAACACCCCAGCCAGTTCTTCCGCAAGCACCCCAGCCACCACCAATCCCCCACCAATTCCCACCATTTACCCACCCATGTTTGATTTTTCCTTCCCTCCTCAGCCATTCTCACCCGCCCTATACACGACCCCAATACAAACCTTTATACTTATATCCACGTCCCCGTCAGCATCCCTCCCAAAGCCCCACTGATCCCCGACATTTCCACAATCCAAGCAGCCAAATACCCCACAGCCTCCAAACCCTTCCCGCCACCACCAACAGCTACTACCACCCCCCAGCCATTATTGTCCATGCCCAGCCCCCAGCCAAACACCATTGCTTCCCTTCTAGATCTCCCATATACACCCCAGACCTCAGCCAGCAAGAAGAGTGCCCCCGTGATCTAAGGCTTATCCGTCGCCCACTGCCAGAAGAGTGCCGAGCCTTCTGTTGGAATTGCGGAGGAAGAGGGCACAGCTGGAAACAGTGTTCCTCGGTGCCAACTTTTTTTCTACCGCAATTCCGGATGCAAGATCAGTTAGATAGAGCATACAGAAATCTACATCCCTTATATAGGAAAGGGATTGAGCGCAAAAACTTCAACAATTTTACAGAACTTCAAAGGCTCGGTAAAAGAGAAGAAGCCAGGCGCCAAATGGATGAGACTTATAAACCACCGCCAACAATGCTACATGGTTGGGCCAGATACTCATATGTCGATCTAACACAGGACAAGCCAAGGAAACTAGCAGCAGTCACAACCCAGCCAAAGCCAAACCCTCAAGCAGCAAAACCCAATTCAGTACAAGCAGCCCCTATAGCCAACCCTAACCCTCCCAGAAGCCCCCAGCAGCCCAGGCAAAACAATTTTCGCTATAATAAACAGCAATCCCCGAGAAAACAATATAGCGAAGCAGTGAAGGATAATAGCGAAAACCAGCAACAAACACCTACACATCAGCCCAAAAATGCCAACAACAATTGGCCAAGGCAAACAGCACAACAAGTACCCCAAAACGCAAGAAGCCAAACCCAAGCCAACAATCAAACCCAATACACCATTAATAATTTGCCAATCATTTATAATCATCCCCGTAAACAGACCGAGCCATGTTTCAATTGCAACAACTTACGCCATTGGGCAGCAGAGTCTCCAAATCGAAATTGCCGAGGTTGCGGTACTCCTGGAGAGTACTTAAGAGATTGTCAAAAGTGCAACGCCAGAAAGGTATCGGGAAACTTCAGCCAGAGGGGATAAAGACCCGTATTTCTTCGCCCCATACCCCTAAAGGGTCTAAGCCATATCACAACCCAATCCCTTATCCAGCATATTCTCAATATTGACCCCAGACTGTATTTTAATTTGGAAATCAATGGCAGCAAAGTAACTGCACTCCTAGACGACGGAGCTACTGCATCGTTCCTAGGAGGCAATATGAGCGAATTATTGCATAATAAGCTAAAGCAATCCCGATGTCCAGCAGTTAAAGTAGCAGATGGCACTACTATCCCTGTCCAAGGCAAAGTCGACATCGTAATAAAAATTGACGGAGATGAAATAATCATGACCTTCCAAGTAGCAGACGGATTGCAATACGATTGCATACTAGGAATTGATTTCAAACGCAAAATAAATATGTGCATCAATTACGAGAACGACACCTGGTGGACGAATAGAGGGATAATACATAAATTTTACCCCGAAGGCAACGATCCCAGTTGCATACCAGCCGTAGCCAGCATAGGAGGTCTTAAACGAGCCAGCCCAGAGCAAATACAAAGAGTGCACGACTTGCTAGATGAATTAATTCCCCAAACTCCCCAAACCCTAGGAACAACCAACCTAACCAGCCTTAAATTAGACGTCCAAGGAGCAGAGCCAATTCGCCAGCCACGCCGCAAATATTCGCCAAAAATGCTTCAAGCAGGATACGAAGAAATAGATCGTATGCTGAAAGAAGACATTATAGAGCCATCGCAAAGCCCATGGTGTAGCTATCCTGTAATCGTGCCAAAGGCTAATGGCAAATATCCTTTTTGTATCGATTGCAGACTAGTAAACGAAGTTACAAAGAAGCTAGCCTATCCGATGCGCAATATGGATGACATTTAGGACCAATTGCGAGAAAGCCGATTTATTAGCAAACTGGACTTATCCCAAGCCTATCACCAAGTTCCCCTAGCCCCTGAAAGCCGCGAAATAACTGCATTTGCCTTGCCCGGAAAAGGTCTATTCCACTTTAATCGCGTACCCTATGGTTTAACGAATGCACCGGCCATGTTTCAACAGATAATAGATAAGTTAATTAAACCAGAGTGGGAGCCACGTGTGTTTGCATACCTGGATGATATAATTATCACAGCCAAAACGTTTGAGGAACACATGACATGGCTCAGAATAGTCCTAGTAGCCCTTAGGAAAGCCAACTTGCAAATCAATCGCGAGAAGTCTGAATTTTGTTGCCCAGAAGTAACATATCTTGGGTACAAAATTAATGAATTTGGATCGCAGACTAATCAAGACAAGATAAAACCAATCTTGGAGTATCCAGCGCCTAAAAATTTAAAACAATTAAGAAGTTTTAATGGTCTAGTCGGTTGGTACTCAAGATTCATAAAGGACCTAACCAAATATCGAACGCCGCTAAATTACTTAATAAAGAAAGATGTAAGATGGCAATGGCACCAAACGCAGCAGGATGCATTCGAGAAGATCAAATTAGCCATTACCCAAGCCCCAGTTTTAGCCCGCCCCGATTTTTCCAGTCCCTTTACGCTCCAAACAGACGCAAGTGACTACGCCATAGCAGGAGTGCTAACACAAGAGATCAACGGCGAAGAGCACCTATCTATTATGTCTGCAGAAATTTGAGCAAAGCAGAGCGTAATTACACGGTCAGAGAGAAAGAATGCTTAGCTGTTCTCTGGTCCGTGGAAAGGCTAAAGGGATATCTACAATGTGACGAATTTACTGTTATCACGGATCACCATAGTCTTCTTTGGCTTAATAATAATAAAATCATATTACAAAATTATAACATCAAGTTTGTGCACAGGAAAGGAGCTATGCATAAAGCTCCAGATGCATTATCTAGAGCATTTGAACAAGCAGACGCCATAGCAGCAGCATTGACAATTAATACCAACAATCCCTGGTACCAAGATAAACTCCGAGCCGTAGCCAAATTCCCTAATAAATACCCCGACCTTAGAATAGCCAATGATATATTATATGCCAACCGCCCTAACCCCTTAGTAGACCCATTTATGCCCGATTTAGATGCATGGAAGATTGTATTGCCAAAAGCCGAACGCGAAAAAACTTTATACGAAGCCCATTATGTGCTACAAGCAGGTCATTTAAGCATTAGTAAAACATATGCTACACTAGCAACGTATTACTATTGGCCAGGCATGTACTTTGACACAAGTAACTACGTTAGAACTTGTCAAGAATGTCAGGCGCAGAAGAGTAGCCAACAAGCACCACCAGGCCTGATCGAAGGAAGAAACTTAAGCGAGCCATGGACGGTAGTTGCAGCCGACATTATGGGACCCAAGCCGCCGTCGGGACAAGGTTTCAAATACATCATCGTATTTGAAGATCTCTTCACAAGATACATAGAGATGAAACCTTTACGACGGGCAGATGCGAAAAGCGTGCTACAAGCTTTTGACGAACTCAACATCAACAGATGGGGTTGTCCCAAGTACCTAGTTACGGACAATGGGACCGAGTTCGCCAATAGGACAGTCACAGACCGGTTAACGCAATACGGTATCACACAAACAACCATCCCACCTTATTTTGCAGAAGCCAATCCAGTAGAGCGAGTTAATAGGAATATTAAGCCAATGATTAACACATACCTCGAAGACGACCACCGGGATTGGGATAAACATCTCGGAAAGTTAATTTTTGCCCTTAATACAGTTGTTCATTCCTCTACAAAATATAGTCCTGCATTCCTTAACTTAGGTAGAAACCCCCGTCCCGTAGCCCTAATAAGAAAACATATAGAAACCCCAAGCCAAATACCAGCCCCAGAGACAGAGCAATGGGTAGAGCGTTTGCACAGACTCCCAAAAATCTATGATCTCGTTAAAAGACATAAAGATTTAGCAACAGCCAGACAAGCTAGGTACTATAACAAAGGTAGACGAGATATAGAATATCAAATAGGCGATCTAGTTAGGTACCGAAATCGTATTTTAAGTTTAGCCGTAAATTATATAGCAGCAAAGCAAGCCCCTGGATTTATTCGACCCGCAAAAATAATCCGAGTATTCTCCCCTACAGTCTATTTAATAGAAGATATACAAACTAAACGCCAAATTAAAGTGCATATCACTGATTTAAAACGCCATATTCCCCCTTGCAATGTACAAAATTTTCCTCCAATCCCCCCTAAGAGTGACATCTCAATCCAACAGCCCAGATATTCCCAAAATAACCAAGATAACTCAACCCCAAGCGTCCCTATAATTAAAAGAGGCCGTCCCAGGAAAAAACAAACTATCGTGCTAGACCAGCAAAGTAGCCCTCAAAGAATGACATTTAGACCGCGTAATTAAATAAAAAGCAAAAAGGTGAATCCCAAATAAGAACAAGCAGTAAGCAACAGATTAGTGACCTACTGGAAATTTATAGATGAATAGAGCAGGAGCAGCTGCATCAGTGCGGAGCAGAGGGCGAGGCAGAGGGCGGTTCACCCAGCCCAAACCCAACATCTGCCCAATAGGGGAGGACCTGGAACAGGTCCTGGCCAAACTCGATTTGAGCCAACCACCCACCCCGCCACGCACTAACACCAGCAGCAAAGCAGCAGCAGAAACCCCGAAGGGCCGAACACCGTGCCGGGGCAAGCGAGGCTGTATCCGAGGAGGACGCCACTTGTGCGAGGACTCACAATTCCTCGCACGAACGGAAGAAGCCAAAAGAGTGCCGACCCTTCTGTTGGAATTGCGGTGGAAGAGGGCACAGCTGGAAACAGTGTTGCTCGGTGCCCACTGTTTTCTGCCGCAATTGCGGAGATAAGGGAGTAATGACCCAAACCTGCCCGAGGTGCAAAGACGGGTACGAGGCACTCCGGGATTACCGCCGAAGCAACCAAGAAGCACCCAAATAAATTATATATTTTTTTTTCTCTTCTCCTATCGCCACCCTTCTTGTACAGAAGGGAAATAAATAATAAGCCTAACATTTGTTTTTTTTTAATCTTACCCCAATCGCAAGCAATTCCATCGTAAATTCATTTTTTTTATCCCCTTCTTTTCCTTCTCAGCCAAGAATGGATAAATGCAAAATTATAGCAAGTTTTTTTTTCTTTTCCTAAAATTTATTATTAATACTGCCAAAGAATGAGGCATTGTAAATAAGCAACAAGAAGAAATCGCATAAGCAGCATAATTCGCGAAAGAAACTATAAGGCAAACAGGTATGCACAGATCTTATTAAAAATTATTTTATTAATTTTCTTTTATTACTATCTTGTATATAAAATGTATATTCAAGTATGAGTATAGATCTAGATGTAAGCATGCAAGTATGAAAGATTCGTAATCGCGAAAGAGCTCTCACTGCGAAATTTTTTTTTCTCTTTACTTGTAAGGGTAAGCCATTGTAATTTATTACAATTAAGCAAATTTGTATTATTATTATTATTATTACACACAGCGTGCACTTAACACAGCCATTTCCAGCCAAGTAGCATACTCAAAAACACCGAGATAAATAGCACGAGCTGTTTATCAAGAGCGATATTCAAATTTTTATTTTTTTTTATTTCTTATATTTGCCACTTGCGTACTCCAACCACCATTCTGGCGCACCTCAATACAATTATCATTTAGTAGATAACAATTGTACTATCTTTTAGATCAGTTACGTCTCCGCGTAACTTCAGTTTGGTGGGGCGGAGTATGACAATGCATTTAATGCATGTCAAGTTAAGCGAGCTCGTAGCCCACTGAAGTCCATACCGAACCCTACCTATGCCTTACCAAACCCTACCTAAGCCTCACCAAACAAAAAGCAACAGCTCAGGAGTCTCCAAGAAGATCCAGAGGAAGCCTAAAGTCCAAGTAATGCCAGGAAGTGGTGAGGAGAAGTCCTTTATATCACACCTGGAGAAGCAGCGTAGCCAATCGCCTTCCACAGCAGCCATCCAATTCAGCAAATAAACCTGTAAGATTACTGCTTACAGTGTGCACCTTACAAAGGAAGAGGACAGGATCACACAGCAGTTGAACAGTTGTGTATATGATGGGTGCAGAGGAGAGGTTAGGTGAGCAACAACATATAAACCGAGTAGCCGTACGGTTTATAACTCACCCAAGTAAACACGCTGTACTGCACGAGTCCTCGAGCCAGTGATCGTAATAGAGAAGAAGGAGGCAGCCAAGAACACCACGAAGAAGGCCGAACAGCTACGTTGTCGTCGCCACCAACTCGCCGTCGTTGTTTACGTTCGTGCGTGGCGGACATCTTCGATTAGCCGCACGAGGCATAAGGCCGCGTACGCACGAAGTGGTCACGGCGCATGCGCGCAGCGATTCTCTCGCATCGACGACGACGAGAGCTCAGAGCTCGTCCGACCGCCGATTCGGAAAGACCGATCCGAATACCGACGTGACATCAGAGAGAAAGAGAGAGAAAGAGCGTATAGAAGAGTGTGTGCCGCACGTGTGCCAGCATCGCCAAAGGTTTGTGCGACCTAGTGCCAATATTAATAGCCGTTTCCTTGCGTGTGTGTGTGCCGCGAACTCCCGTGTATCTCAGCTTCTCCCCTCCCTCCTTCGCGCGCGAAGTAGCCGGCTTACAAGACGCGTGTTACAGCCGTGCCGTTCGCTATTTTCATTTCGAATATTCGTGGAGATATCTACATGTATCTAATTGAGCATTTAATCAAGTAGTAAATCACGACAATTACGTCGTAACGTACGCGACTGGCATCCTCTGTTATAAATAAATTGATAAATACATAATTTATAATTAACTTAATTTGATCACCCGCACCCTGATCCCCAGTGCGACGTGACAAATTAAAATTTACTATTATGCTATTACAGTAATCGTTATTAAATTCTTTAGTTATATTAATGTCGTCCACGCAGTTGAAATTGTAGATTAGGTATTGTATATAATCGTTATTGTTAAGAATGTAATACAATTTTATCATGTAATGAAAACAATTCAATATATATATATATATATATATATATATATATATATATATATATATATATATAATCATTATACAAACCAAATGATTCCGCACTTAATTGGGAGATGCTTAATTAATATTAAAAATAATATAATTAGTGAAAAATAAGAAGAATTTTTATATTTGATTCATACAAACCAATTCTCCTGTGTAATATTCTCACTAACCTAAATAATAAACGTAATATAGTACTTAATGCTGCATGCTTTTAAAAATACCTTAGTAGGAACCTATTGTAGAATAATTTACATTTTTATGTATAAAATAATTCTGCATCAATGCATGGACAAAATAGTTTGTTTTAAAAGTATAACATATGATATTTTAAATACAGAAAGTTATTTTAATTCGATATTAGCTGCTTAATTTTTTTGCCAATATACACTATAAAAATAAATAAAAATATTTAATAATTATATTTTAATCTAGATGCAGACGAAACAGATCAGTCGGAAGAAATGATAGAGAGGTACGCAATGCGACACATTTCAGGCTTAAAATTTGTAATTTATAAGATTTAATAAAAAATTCTTTAATTTTTTATGTTTTTTTTGTTATCATTTCGACTCTGTTATATTTATCTCCTGGTAACTCCTCCATAAAATCCTTGGTATTTTCGCAATCTTCCAAAGTATGTTTAAGTGTGTCTAAATCTTTATTACATAACTTACAAATCCTATCCCCCATTTTTTTCCAGTATTTATTCGTAACATCCATGTTTCCACAATTATATAAATATATAAATATATATACGTATATATGAATCATTCCATGTAAATGTAGCTTAACGCAATCATTATTTTCAACACGTTAATAATTTCATAATTTCTTTATGATTTATTTACTTAGCTACTGCATAATTACATAATATATAAAATTAGTATTTAAATCAAGGTACATCTAGTAACATGAATTTTCTCTCATGCGATTTTATGATATAAACACAGACAAAAGAAATTTGCTTAACCAGCGCACAAATTTGAATTTAGTGCATAAATTTAGACAAGTTGGAAAGCCTTCTTGTCGCTACAGACCCCCTCCTAAACCCGCGCGAACAGACCTTCTAGCGGCCCTGGCACAATGACACCCTGGCGCGCTGACACTGACTCAAAAAAATGACTTTTTAGCCATTTGTATCACTTAATAACTCATAATCTAACAATTTTTTCTTATATACATTAAATTTGAAAAAGTCTATAAATTTCAAGAAGAATCTGTTGAAATATTTAATTAATATTAGTTTAAAACATTTAATATAGTTATAATTAATAAAAACCTTTATAGTAAAAAAATGGGTTGTACGATCAAAAATATTTAATCCATCAAAAAATCTAATTCATCGATGATCAATTACCTTCAAAATGATGCAAAGTTTGAGTGCGGCAGAACATTTCAGACAAAGTTATGGTGTTTTTAGGCAAATTTCTTAAAAAAAGAGAGAGCGAATGCATTTTATGAAAAAGAGAGAGTAACCGTATACTTCCTTTCAAACAATATGACACTATTATTCCTCAATAATACTAAAATGTACTATTTATTGTTAGTCACTGATACTTTTCAATGTCTAAGCTGCTTAAAGACACAAATCAATAGGTATAAACAGTTATATGGATTTATTGGAATTATAAATGTTTCAGGTATTTATCCAATTATATAACAGGTATAATTACTTATACCTACTGTTTTGTGTTTTAAGCAGCTTACAGATTGAAAAGGATCAGTGACTAACAATAAATAGTATATTGTTTTATTAATTATAACTATATTAAATGTTTTAAACTAATATAAATTAAATATTTCAACAGATTCTTCTTGAAATTTATAAACTTTTTCAAATTTAATGTATATAAGAAAAAATTGTTAGATTTTGAGTTCTTAAGTGATAAAAATGTCCAAAAAGTCATTTTTTTTTCCAAAAATTCGATTTTTTGATCGGCTACAGCTCTGGTACTAATTGAAATTCAAGTCTAAAAATTTAGCTACACTCTGTTCAAGTATTTTTTTACTGATTCCATACATTAAAACAAAATTCTTTTTTTTTAACTGGAACACTTCACATGGAATCTCCCATATATATATATATATGTTGAATCCTGAATTTTTAGACACGGCGGTGGCGGCGGTGAAATATTTATATATTATAGAGAGATAGATTGTATAAAAATTTTTCATTCGCCATATATAGGCATATATATATATATATATATAATGTTAATATATTGTATAAACTTAAATACAATAATTTTCTTTTATTTTGGGATATAAATCAAACTCAATAAGTTTCTCTGTAAACAAAGTTTTGATTTTATTATTTTATTACATTAACTTATTTACAATATTTACATACCTGTAAACAAAGAAACAATTAAATTAAAGTTTACTAGTATCCCTTCTTTATTTACCTTCTTCTTTATCACTTTACTCTTTATTTAGTTTTACTCTTTATACATTCCTTTAATTCTTTCTGTCTATCTCAACACGTGGTTGTTATGTAATCTTATATCTTTCTTATCACTTGCTATTTGTTCCATCTACCTGTCTCGCGTTAAACCGCGCGGAGCATGTGGAGCGCGGCAAATTCAAATTTAAAAAAGTATACTTTCTTTATATCTCCACCCCTCCGGGTGAAAATTTTATCGGTAATTTTCAGGTTCCATTTAAAACTTACACTGGAACAGGCTTTGATACATGGAACAGACTTGTTTCTGAATTTTTTCTTCCTGTATTAATTCTGTATATTGAGTTTGATATTTTTTCAGTAATTTTAAACGGTCCAATTCTTAGGTTATCTAGTTTTTTCCTATTTAATTTATTTCCGTTTTCTATATATACTGCGTGTCCTACATTGAAATCGTAATATTTTCTATTTTTATCATATATTTTTTTGTTAAGATCGTGTGATGCTTTTGTTCTTTTTCAGGCTGTTTCTTTATCGTTTACCCAGTCTTCTTTATTTATTTTCTTTTTTAATTCTTCTGGTAAAATGCTTGTGTTTGTTCCATCTAGTAAGTATTTTGGTGTAAAACCTGTTACTGTATGTTCCGTAAAGTTGTATTTGTCTACGCATTCTTGGGCAATTGTTGTCCAAGCATTTCTTTTTTCTTTTTCATTTATTTTGCATCTTATCTTGTTAACTAGAGTTTGATTTAGTCTTTCGTTTAATCCATTTGAAAATGGTGCATTAATTGCTGTAAATAATATTTTTACATTATTCCTTTCTAAAAATTCTTTAAATTCTTTTGAATTTATTCCTGAATATTGATCTGTTAGTATCGTTTATATTTCATCCGTTTCTAATACACTTTTAACTAATTTAATGAAATCATTAGCGTTCTGAGTTTCCGATGTCGATATAAACGCGTATCTCGTAAAGTGGTCAAGTAATAAGTGGAGGTACCTTTTTGTAGATCTTTGTCCTCCGAAATCTCCAATTGTATCTATCGACATTATTTCAAATGGTTTTGTTGCAGGTCCTAAGTGAGACATTAGTCCGTATTTTATTTGACCTCTTGATTTGTTTTTTATACATACTTCACAATTTTTACATATTTTTTTTATATTTGAAGTAAGACGTTTTGCTGTGTAATAAGGACATATTCTATTTATTAGTTGTCTGATTAATAATAATAATATGACACCATTCTGTATGTATTTCTTTTATCATATCTATACTCAGATTTTCTGATAGCACGATTTTTTTTTATTAATGACTTTTTTGAAAAGTATTCCTTCTTTTTCTATTAATCTATTGTTTTTTATCTTTATCATTTTATTTTTTTCTTGATCTGTTTTTATTGCATCCAAACTTATGTAGTTTACTATTTGTAAAATTTCTTCTGTATTTTCATTTTCTTCTAATACTGGATTTCTACTTAAACTATCTGCTTCTATATTGAGTTTTCCCGGGATGTATTTTATTTCAAAATTGTATTGTGATAAATAATATGTCAATTCACCTAGTTCTTCATCCGTTCTAGCTTTTAAATTCAAGTTTTCTAGTGGTTTGTGGTCTGAAAGTACTATAAATTTTCTTCCGATAAGCCAGTGTTGCATGTATTTTATGGCTTCTTTAATTGCAAGACATTCTAAGTAGATAGCTTTTTTTCTTTTTTGTGATTCATTGAGTTTCTTTGAAAAATATGCTACTGGTTTTTCCTTACCATTTATTTGTATTTGTTTAAATATTGCTCCAATACCCTGTAGTGATGCATCTGTATAAATTCTTATTGGTAAATCTTTATCAAATATTTCTAGTACCGGTTGGGAACATAATAATTTTTTTATGTTTATAAATGATTTTTCGCATTCTTCGGTCCATATATACTTTTCATTCTTTCTTAATAATTTATGTAGTGGATCTAGTAAAATTGAACTTTTTGGTATGCATTCGTGAAAAAAATTTATTTTCCCGAGGAATTGTCGAATATTTTTTTGTGTTTTCGGTCTGGGAAAGTTCTCTATTGTATTACATTATCTTTTATTGGTTTTATTGTATTGTGTCCTATTATATGTCCGAGGTATCTTACAGATTCTGATGCAAATGTGCATTTTTTAAATTTCATTCTGAATCCTTCATCTACAATTGCTTTTAATACTTTTTCTATGTATTCTATGTGTTCTTCAAATGACTCTGAAAATATTAAGATGTCATCTATATAATTTTCTGAAAAATTCTTTAGTTTGTGTTTTTTTAAGATATTAGATAAAATTCTTTGGAAGATGGCCGACGACGTCTTTAAACCAAATGGTAGGCACGTCCATTGAAAATGTCCTTCTTGTGTTACGAATCCTGTCTTATGTCTATCTTCGATGCGTAGTGGTATTGACCAAAAAGCAGAGTTTATATCTAGTGTTGCGAAATATTTAAAGTTTCTTGTTTTTATTATAAGATCATGTATTGATGGGAATGGTTGAGCCTGTGGTATAATTATTTTATTTAGATCGCAAAAATCTATACATAATCTAGACCTTTTATTCTCATCTCTTTTGAGTGCGAGTTACAGGTGCTGCAAATGGGCTATATGATTCTTCTATCAATTTATACTTAAGTAATTGTGCCACTTGGTTTTCTATTTCATTTTTATCTTCTATAGTACATCTGTAAGGTCTCTTGCTACAATATTTGTCAATTTGTAAGTCTATTCGAGCTTCATAGTCTTTAACAGTTCCTACGTCATATTTGCTTTTTGCGAAAACCATGTTGTATTTATCTATTAAATTTTCTATTTTTGTTTTCTTTATCTTATCTAGTTGATTCATATTTGTTTTGTTTGTTTTCAAATTTATTCTAATTTCTTTAGGTTCATAATTGATTACTTTGTTTGTTATCTGTATTTCTTTCTTTTGGGATATTTGTAAATTTTCATCTTGGATTAGTTTAAATTTCTTTATAATATCTAAACCAATAATAAAATCTTCAAAATCCTCTTTTTCTATAATATATACGTTAACATATTCTTCTATTTCAAAAATTTTTAATTTTATTGTTATTAAACCTTTTGTTTGTGTCACACCATTGGCGGTTTTTAAAAATATTTTATTTATATCTTCTGTTTTTCTATTTATTTTAATTAATTTTGGATTTATTAGGGAAACTTGTGAGCCTGGATCATTTGTTCCTTTTATTTCTAATATATCTTCTAACAATATTTTTATTTTGATCAATGGTGTGATTATTCGTTTTTTTGTTCAGTGTTTAAATCTACTTGTAATACTGCATTGCTACCAGTTATTCTAGATTCATTTTCATCTTTTTTTTTAAACCAACATGAATCTTCTTGGTGATATCTGATTCCTTTGTTTATTTTTTCGCAGATTTTACAAGGCTCTTTTTCCTCAAATTTTTTTTAAATACTTGTTTATCTTCTTTCTTTTTTATAAAATAATTTTTTTTTCATCAGATTTTCACATTTTTTTATTTCGTGTAATAATTTGGTTTCATTTTCACATTTTTCTTTATCAATTTTATTTCTTACGAATTCAGGTAGTCCTGCTACTATAAGTAGTACTAGAGTTTGTGTACAGATGTTCTTGTCTATATCTAGTAATAGTTTAGCATACTGTGCTCCATCCTTTATCAGCAAATGCTAATAAAAATTTTTCTTTCCATTCGATCCAGTCCGCTTCCAATGTTAACGTTGTTAGTGTTGCGGAGTGCCAATCTAAACCTGGCTTAGCTAGAAACAATCGCAATGTTTCAGTTCTATCGATATATTTTTTTATTTCAAATCTTCTACATTCTGATTCAAATGTATCAAGCCATTGTTTTACGTTTGGATGTTTATATGTAAATTTTCCAATCATAAATTTTTCTGTTACTTGTTTTAGATTTACCTGATTTTCTTTTTTTTCTGTAGATCCCTCTATTTTATTTTCCTCTCTTACCTGTTCAAAATATATATCATTGAATATTATGTTTCCTTCTTCATCAAAATATACGTTTTTTAAATTCTCTTTCATCGTAATCCATACTTTTCTTTCGTCGCCTCTTTGATTAAAACTTTTCTTTATTCTCTTCCAAATTTCGGTTTTCGTTAGTTCTGTATGTTCACCTGCATACATCAAGTCCTTTGGTAATATATACTTTAAATTTTCTTCTGATTTAATTGAGGTTATGGCAATCACATTTGTTTTTGAATCTTTTGGTGATGCAACCACCTTGAATGTAAATTGCAGCTTTCTCTCCATTATAAACAAAATTGTCGTTTTATAATGTTAATATATTGTATAAACTTAAATACAATAATTTTCTTTTATTTTGGGATAGAAATCAAACTCCAAAGATTTGATTTTATTATTTTATTACATTAACTTATTTACAATATTTATATACCCTGTCACACCGCACTGGGAATCAGGGTGCGGGTGATGAAATCTATATCAATTATAAAAAAACAGAGAATTTATTATCTGATATGATTTGAATACACGGTTGCCAGTCGTGTTCGCGGCTATATATGAACGGCTGCTAGCTATTAATAATTATGCTTACTTAATTATAAAGTTGATAGGGCTCGTAATTTGGCTCGGTAGAATTTCACGCGCGGCGATATAGCTATTACACGATCGAATATGCGCTCGATCGACGAAAATGGCGACGCCGGCCACGTGTGCGAATATGCGTAAAAGGGGAAATAGCGGCACACACTCTTTACGAAGAGAGGAACACGGGTATGGGTAGCACTTTGCACAAACCTTATACTGCAGATTCGCTCTCTGGGTTGCACCCAGTGCACACTCTCGGACTCGCTTATCGTACGGGAAAACAGTCGAACGGCTCACGAAATCTCGCCTCTTTACGTCTAATTACGGCCGTGTTCCCGAGTTCTCTGCCTTCGTCCTGCGAGAGCGCCGCGCGCATGCGTCGCGACCGTCTCCGCGCAGTGCGAGCGCGGCCTTACAGCGAGAGCGGCTTGGTGTTGTTGTTGGCGTTCTGCTAGGCTGTTCGAGTGAGACGACGACGACGACGACGACGAGGCTGCTATCTGGTAATTATTATCTCGTTCCTTGCTATTTATCGGCTAATCGATCCATGAGTTTATTTTCAGGTGGACGACGAATCTTACTGCCGTGGTTAACGAGTCATGGCTGCTCGGCGAATATATATACGTGTCGCTTTCTCCGTCGCTCTCTATTTCGTGGCTTCTTGGCTGCTGAGACGTCTCTTCACGACGTCGGCTCCGGAGGTCGTTCCTCGGGTCCACTGCGCGGCTGCTATTATACGGTAAGGAGTAACTTGACAGGTGCCTTGTTATTTAGTTAGTATATGTGAGCAATGTTTATGCTCACATAATCTCTAACCCTGGCTCCTATACACCTCTACTCCTGTACATAGTCTTGTGTAATCCTATCTGCTCCTTAGTGTTGAAAACATACTCATTATTATGCTTTACAGCTTGATCTCCCTGTACGAGTTAGTTGCTGCTGGATGGCTTCTTTAGGATTGAGGCTACTACGGATATGCTGTTATGATTGCTGCAACAGCCGTCTTCCTTGTACTTTGGACCTCGATGCCCTATCCATACTCTTGTACTGCCTGCGTACTCAGCTGATGTCTTCAGGCTCTCCGAGTGCTGTCCGCCCTGCATGTAGCCTCTTGGTGGCTACTGTTTTCCTCGACTCCTGTGTGTGCTGGCTCCGCTTCTTTTCCAGGGTGTAGCTTGTTCGGCTTTAGGGGATTATCTTCTATAATGGGTAGCTAGGGATATGTGTGCTCGGTGCTAAGCTTGTTTAGTACACGGTTTCGATAGATATATTGGGTAATAGGTAGATAGGAATGTGTGTGCTCGCTTTGCACCATGACAGGCACACTTGCCTTGTCACAACCTGTAAACAAAGAAACGACAGTTAAAGTTTATTAGTATCCCTTCTTTATTTACCTTCTTCTTTATCACTATACTCTTTATTCAGTTTTACTCTTTATACATTCCTTTCATTCTTTCTATCTATCTCAACACGTGGTTGTTATGTAATCTTATATCTTTCTTATCATGCTATTTGTTCCATCTACCTGTCTCGCGTTAAACCGCGCGGAGCATGAGGAGCGCGGCAAATTCAAATTTAAAAAAGTATACTTTCTTTATATATACCTTACTGAAAATGTATACCCAATTAATATCGCAACTTTTGACGCAACTTTTGACGCAACTTTTGATGCAACTTTTTGCGCTACTTTTTACGTGTCTTTATCAATCCAAAAGTTGCGCCATAAATTGCGCTACTATATTGAAAATTTGAAAATACATATGGATTCCATGATGATTCCATACCTAGATTCCATGTGAAGTGATCCAGTTAAAAAATAGAATTTTGTTTTAATGTATGGAATCAGTAAAAACTACTTGAATAGAGTGTAGCTAAATTTTTAGACCTGAATTTCAATTAGTACCAGAGTTGTAGCCAATCAAAAAATAGAATTTTTTGAAAAAATTGACTTATTGGCCATGTTTATCACTTAATAACTCAAAATCTAACAATTTTTTCTTATATACATTAAATATGAAAAGTTTATTAATTTCAAGAAGAATCAGTTAAAATATTTCATTTATATTATTTTTAAACTTTGAATATAGTTATAATCAATAAAAACCTTTATAGTAAAAAAAAGGGTTGTACGATCAAAAATATTTATCCATCCAAAAATCTAATTCATCGATGATTAATTACCTTCAAAATAATGCAAAGTTTAAGTGCGGCAGAGCATTTCAGACAAAGTTATGGTGTTTTTAGGCAAATTTCTTAAAAAAAGAGAGCAAATGCATTTTATAAAAAAAACAGACTAACCGTATACTTGCATTCAAACAATATGGCACTATTATTCCTCAATATTACTAAAATATACTATTTATTGTTAGTTACTGATACTTTTCTATAGTTGTTATTTAAGTCTGATACTTTTAGTTATACCTGTTATATTTGGATTTATTGGAATTATAAAAACCGAGTTCTCTGCCTTCGTCCTGCGAGAGCGCCGCGCGCATGCGTCGCGACCGTCTCCGCGCAGTGCGAGCGCGGCCTTACAGCGAGAGCGGCTTGGTGTTGTTGTTGGCGTTCTGCTAGGCTGTTCGAGTGAGACGACGACGACGACGACGACGAGGCTGCTATCTGGTAATTATTATCTCGTTCCTTGCTATTTATCGGCTAATCGATCCATGAGTTTATTTTCAGGTGGACGACGAATCTTACTGCCGTGGTTAACGAGTCATGGCTGCTCGGCGAATATATATACGTGTCGCTTTCTCCGTCGCTCTCTATTTCGTGGCTTCTTGGCTGCTGAGACGTCTCTTCACGACGTCGGCTCCGGAGGTCGTTCCTCGGGTCCACTGCGCGGCTGCTATTATACGGTAAGGAGTAACTTGACAGGTGCCTTGTTATTTAGTTAGTATATGTGAGCAATGTTTATGCTCACATAATCTCTAACCCTGGCTCCTATACACCTCTACTCCTGTACATAGTCTTGTGTAATCCTATCTGCTCCTAGTGTTGAAAACATACTCATTATTATGCTTTACAGCTTGATCTCCCTGTACGAGTTAGTTGCTGCTGGATGGCTTCTTTAGGATTGAGGCTACTACGGATATGCTGTTATGATTGCTGCAACAGCCGTCTTCCTTGTACTTTGGACCTCGATGCCCTATCCCATACTCTTGTACTGCCTGCGTACTCAGCTGATGTCTTCAGGCTCTCCGAGTGCTGTCCGCCTGCATGTAGCCTCTTGGTGGCTACTGTTTTCCTCGACTCCTGTGTGTGCTGGCTCCGCTTCTTTTCCAGGGTTGTAGCTTGTTCGGCTTTAGGGGATTATCTTCTATAATGGGTAGCTAGGGATATGTGTGCTCGGTGCTAAGCTTGTTTAGTACACGGTTTCGATAGATATATTGGGTAATAGGTAGATAGGAATGTGTGTGCTCGCTTTGCACCATGACAGGCACACTGCCTTGTCACAACCTGTAAACAAAGAAACGACAGTTAAAGTTTATTAGTATCCCTTCTTTATTTACCTTCTTCTTTATCACTATACTCTTTATTCAGTTTTACTCTTTATACATTCCTTTCATTCTTTCTATCTATCTCAACACGTGGTTGTTATGTAATCTTATATCTTTCTTATCATGCTATTTGTTCCATCTACCTGTCTCGCGTTAAACCGCGCGGAGCATGAGGAGCGCGGCAAATTCAAATTTAAAAAAGTATACTTTCTTTATATATACCTTACTGAAAATGTATACCCAATTAATATCGCAACTTTTGACGCAACTTTTGACGCAACTTTTGATGCAACTTTTTGCGCTACTTTTTACGTGTCTTTATCAATCCAAAAGTTGCGCCATAAATTGCGCTACTATATTGAAAATTTGAAAATACATATGGATTCCATGATGATTCCATACCTAGATTCCATGTGAAGTGATCCAGTTAAAAAATAGAATTTTGTTTTAATGTATGGAATCAGTAAAAACTACTTGAATAGAGTGTAGCTAAATTTTTAGACCTGAATTTCAATTAGTACCAGAGTTGTAGCCAATCAAAAATAGAATTTTTTGAAAAAATTGACTTATTGGCCATGTTATCACTTAATAACTCAAATCTAACAATTTTTTCTTATATACATTAAATATGAAAAGTTTATTAATTTCAAGAAGAATCAGTTAAAATATTTCATTTATATTATTTTTAAACTTTGAATATAGTTATAATCAATAAAAACCTTTATAGTAAAAAAAAGGGTTGTACGATCAAAAATATTTTATCCATCCAAAAATCTAATTCATCGATGATTAATTACCTTCAAAATAATGCAAAGTTTAAGTGCGGCAGAGCATTTCAGACAAAGTTATGGTGTTTTTAGGCAAATTTCTTAAAAAAAGAGAGCAAATGCATTTTATAAAAAAAACAGACTAACCGTATACTTGCATTCAAACAATATGGCACTATTATTCCTCAATATTACTAAAATATACTATTTATTGTTAGTTACTGATACTTTTCTATAGTTGTTATTTAAGTCTGATACTTTTAGTTATACCTGTTATATTTGGATTTATTGGAATTATAAAAAGTTTCAGATATTTATCCAATTACATAACAGGTATAACTGCTTATACCTACTGCTTTATGTTTGTAAGCAGCTTAGAGATTGAAAAGTATCAGTAACTAACATTAAATAGTATCTTTTTTTATTATTGAAGAATAATAGTGCCATGTTGTTCGAATGCAAGTATACGGTTACTCTGTTTTTTTCATAAAATGCATTTGCTCTCTTTTTTAAGAAATTTGCCTAAAAACACCATAACTTTGTCTGAAATGCTCTGCCGCACTCAAACTTTGCACCATTTTGGAGCCAATTAATCATCGATGAATTAGATTCTTGGATGGATAAAATATTTTTGATCGTACAACCCTTTTTTTTACTATAAAGGTTTTTATTAATTATAACTATATTCAATGTATTAAACTAATATAAATGAAATATTTCAACAGATTCTTCTTGAAATTTATAAACTTTTTCAAATTTAATGTATATAAGAAAAAATTGTTAGATTTTGAGTTATTAAGTGATAAACATGGCCAATAAGTCAATTTTTTCAAAAAATTCTATTTTTTGATTGGCTACAACTCTGGTTCTAATTGAAATTCAGGTCTAAAAATTTAGCTACACTCTATTCAAGTAGTTTTTACTGATTCCATACATTAAAACAAAATTCTATTTTTTAACTGGATCACTTCACATGGAATCTCCCATATATATATAATTTTATATCTTTCTTATCATGCTATTTGTTCCATCTACCTGTCTCGCGTTAAACCGCGCGGAGCATGAGGAGCGCGGCAAATTCAAATTTAAAAAAGTATACTTTCTTTATATACCTTACTGAAAATGTATACCCAATTAATATCGCAACTTTTGACGCAACTTTTGACGCAACTTTTGATGCAACTTTTTGCGCTACTTTTTACGGTTCTTTATCAATCCAAAGTTGCGCCATAAATTGCGCCTACTAATATTGAAAATTTGAAATACATATGGATTCCATGATGATTCCATACTAGATTCCATGTGAGTGATCCGTTACAAAAAATAGAATTTTGTTTTAATGTATGGAATCAGTAAAAACTACTTGAATAGAGTGTACCCCGTTGAAAAAGTTCCTATTGATTCAGTATTGATTCTGTGATGAAATCATTATGGAATTAATAAAAAATAGCTACTGATATTAATCAAAATCAATTCTGACTCAGTAGTAAGTTCTCACCAAAACGCAAAACTGATTTCTTACGAATTATTACAAAATCAGTAATGAATCAATGTTGTCTCATTATGGAATCAGGTACTGACTATCAATTTTGAAATTATTTACTTGAAGAAGGGCCAATGTGCCCTTAAAAATTCATATTCACCTGAATTCAGAATCAGTGTCAAATCAATACCCTGTTTAAAAAATTCACATGATTCAGTACTGACTTCTCTAAAAAATAAATAAAATAAATTTTTTTAGATAATTCACTAAAAAAAATTAGGTAAAAAACAAATAAAATTCTCAAAAAAACATTAAATAAATAAAAAAAGTATTACACATTTTTCTGTTTATGTTAGTTATTTACCCATCCACTTATTAACCGCGGTCAATGCTGCTTAACTTTCATTATCTATCATTTCTCAGTCTATTCTCAATGCTACATTCACAAACAGTTACAAAGATAATAAAAACATATTTGTAGACATTTCAAAAAATCCAATTAGAATTTATTTTAATGGTATTAATTTATAGGAATAAACATATTTTTAAAAATATGGACAATTTCATACAAGTTAAAATTTTAATGTACATATCGGTAACATATTAGAAGAACAATATATATTTAGTAATATATTGCAGCAATTTCATATTAATTGTAACTAGGCTTTTGAAACGTCTACAAATATGTTTTCATTATCTTATTGTAACTGTTGTGAATGTAGCAGATAGAAGATAGTAAATTATGCAATAGAAAATACTAAAATCAGTATGGAAGTAATATTCATTCATTTGTACGATATTAATTTCTCCATAATGTATTAAAACGTAAATATCTCTATTTTATTGGTTTAAACTAAAATACAAAAAATAATTTTAAACCAATAAAAAAGAGATATTTACGTTTTAATACATATGTAGAATTTAATATGCACAAAAGAGTATTATTATTAATATTATATTAATTATTTATTGATGTAAGATACGCCAGGGCTAACAATTATGAAATAAATTTTGGTTAATACTTTTTGAGTAAATGTACAGCTAAATTTTTTAGCAGAAAACTTGATGATTTCATTTTGATTTCAGTATTTTCTATTGCAGTAAGTTTGTATAAAGTAAGATAAGAATTGCTAAAGTGTAATCGAAATTGCATCATACTTTCGAATTTTTACACCTTTGTAAAAGGTCTTTTAGATATTTAACAATTGGATTAATGAAATATATGTACTTGAAATGTTAAATATTATAACCTTAAAGAGATGTTATTACTAATTCCATACTGATTTTAGTATTTTCTATTGCATGATTTACTATCTTCTATCTGCTACATTCACAAACAGTTACAATAAGATAATGAAAACATATTTATAAAAAGCCTAGTTACAATTAATATAAAATTGCTGCCATATATTACTATATATTTGTTTAAAAATATGTTTATTCCATTAAAATTAATACCATTAAAATAATATCTAGCTGGGCTTTTTGAAATGTCTACAAATATGTTTTTATTATCTTTGTAACTGTTTGTGAATGTAGCATTGAGAATAGACTGAGAAATGATAGATAATGAAAGTTAAGCAGCATTGACCGCGGTTAATAAGTGGATGGGTGAATAACTAACATAAACAGAAAAATGTGTAATACTTTTTTTTTATTTATTTTATGTTTTTTTGACAATTTTATTTGTTTTTACCTAATTCTTTTTAGAGAATTATCTAAAAAAATTTATTTTATTAATTTTTTAGAGAAATCAGTACTGAATCAGTGTGAATTTTTTAAACAGGGTATTGATTTGACACTGATTCTGAATTTTTAAGGGCACATTGCCCTTCTTCAATTAAATAATTTCAAAATTGATACAGTACTGATTCCATAATGATACAACATTGATTCATTACTGATTTTGTAATAATTCAGTAAGAAATCAGTTTTGCGTTTTGGTGAGAACTTACTACTGAGTCAGACTTGATTTTGATCATATCAGTAGCTATTTTTTATTAATTCCATAATGATTTCATCACAGAATCAATACTGAATCAATAGGAAATTTTTCAACGGGGTAGCTAAATTTTAGACCTGAATTTCAATTAGTACCAGAGTTGTAGCCAATCAAAAAATAGAATTTTTTGAAAAAATTGACTTATTGGCCATGTTTATCACTTAATAACTCAAAATCTAACAATTTTTTCTTATATACATTAAATATGAAAAAGTTTATTAATTTCAAGAAGAATCAGTTAAAATATTTCATTTATATTATTTTTAAACTTTGAATATAGTTATAATCAATAAAAACCTTTATAGTAAAAAAAAGGGTTGTACGATCAAAAATATTTTATCCATCCAAAAATCTAATTCATCGATGATTAATTACCTTCAAAATAATGCAAAGTTTAAGTGCGGCAGAGCATTTCAGACAAAGTTATGGTGTTTTTAGGCAAATTTCTTAAAAAAAGAGAGCAAATGCATTTTATAAAAAAAACAGACTAACCGTATACTTGCATTCAAACAATATGGCACTATTATTCCTCAATATTACTAAAATATACTATTTATTGTTAGTTACTGATACTTTTCTATAGTTGTTATTTAAGTCTGATACTTTTAGTTATACCTGTTATATTTGGATTTATTGGAATTATAAAAAGTTTCAGATATTTATCCAATTACATAACAGGTATAACTGCTTATACCTACTGCTTTATGTTTGTAAGCAGCTTAGAGATTGAAAAGTATCAGTAACTAACATTAAATAGTATCTTTTTTTATTATTGAAGAATAATAGTGCCATGTTGTTCGAATGCAAGTATACGGTTACTCTGTTTTTTTCATAAAATGCATTTGCTCTCTTTTTTAAGAAATTTGCCTAAAAACACCATAACTTTGTCTGAAATGCTCTGCCGCACTCAAACTTTGCACCATTTTGGAGCCAATTAATCATCGATGAATTAGATTCTTGGATGGATAAAATATTTTTGATCGTACAACCCTTTTTTTTACTATAAAGGTTTTTATTAATTATAACTATATTCAATGTATTAAACTAATATAAATGAAATATTTCAACAGATTCTTCTTGAAATTTATAAACTTTTTCAAATTTAATGTATATAAGAAAAAATTGTTAGATTTTGAGTTATTAAGTGATAAACATGGCCAATAAGTCAATTTTTTCAAAAAATTCTATTTTTTGATTGGCTACAACTCTGGTTCTAATTGAAATTCAGGTCTAAAAATTTAGCTACACTCTATTCAAGTAGTTTTTACTGATTCCATACATTAAAACAAAATTCTATTTTTTAACTGGATCACTTCACATGGAATCTCCCATATATATATAATTTTATAATAGAAAATGTCTTAAGATCTTTTTTATGTGATTTTCAATTGTAATTTTCAACATGAATCCAACTTTAAAAAATTTCTAATATTTTGATGAATGCAATCAAATAAAAAAAATGCATATTAATAAAGGTATATTTATTTATTTATTTAACTAAAAGCTCCAATTTTTGGAAGACAAGATTTTTTGTTTTAAACTCTTACCTCGAGGTTTTTCCAAATTCAAGATGGCAGCATCCAAGATGGTAATATATATAGGAGAAAATTTTTTGATATTTCGATATTACTCCATAAACAATGTTTTATGATGAATGTTTATCAACATTGAATATACGGCGTAGTTTTTACCATTTCAAGATGGCGGACCCGATATAGCGGCAAGAAATTTGGCAAATTCTTCGATTTTTATGAAATTCGATTCACAGGGATTTCTTGGATCGCTGATTACGAATTCGTTATAATAATTCGTTAAATATTATTATTCGTTAATAGATTTCGTTGTAGATGTTAATGATAAAGAAGTAATTATTTGTCACGTTATAAAGCAACTTTGAATCATTACTCAAGTATAATTCGAGACGTTGCAGCAGTAACGAAATTTCTATTAAAACAGAACAGATATGGAGAATATGCGTATTAATTGACATCGATGAACAAAAATTCATTATACCAGTACCTAAAAAATTGCACTATTAAATTATCTACATTGAATTTACTATTTATTAAAATTGTAAACTGATTTATTTTTAATTAAGATCTATGATTATAATTTATTGGCTGGCTTCCATCGAAAACATTTGTATTTAATTATATTATGTTATATACGGCCTTAATAAAACGAATTTTATATAAAAATATGCCTTTTTCCTTAAATATCATCATAACATTTTATTTAAATATAAAAAGTAATAATATTGTATGTATATTCTTTTTTCTTACTTAAATTATTTGCTTCTGAATAAAAGAACACAAAAATTTTAAATGTATATAACATAATCCAGTTGTGTTTTTGTCTTAGTATTCTTAAATTAAGTTTATAGGTCGCTGATTTTACGTCGTTTAGCCAAGAAGTCACGTTTCCCAGCTCACATCGCATGAAAAGACACGTAATTCAGTAAGTTTTTTTTGTACTTTCTTTGTTTTGTTTACTTTTAATATTTTCGTTGAGGAATATTTACGACTATTTATTTCATGAGGAAAAGCATGTTGCACATAAGTCAAAGTGGCCCAAAAAATCTTTTAAACTAAATTTAACATAAATAGAACTTGTGGTCACCTTATTGGTTTCTATGCTATCTTGAATATGTAAATAAAAACTAACAACGAATTTGTAACCAGCGACCCAGAAAACCACTGTAAATCAAATTTCATAGAAATCCAACAATTTGCAAAATTTATAATGAGCTGCGGAATTTATTGATCACCACGAACAAATTATACTGTGACAAAACAATCTTTTTGCCGACGTTTCGGATGTTTTAATTATTACATCCCTTTTCAAGGCTATAAATGCATATTAACTTATTAAAATATAAACGTAAACAAAATAAAGAAAAATAAGATAGATATTAAAAAATAACCGAAAACTCACCAATAAGTCATGTTAAGTTAAAAAAGAATCATGGTGTTACACAGTGGTCTTAATAAAATTTACAAAAACTCAATAACTGACAAAGCTATTCTAAAAAAACAAAATCACCAAAAGTTCGTTAATTATTTAAAAAAACCAAAAGTTAACAATTTACAAAAAGATATATAGTATTATAAAAAAATTTTTTTTCTAATTATAATTATATTAAAATAAAAAAGCTAAAAAAAACTCACACAATAAATTATAACACTAAAAATCACTTTAGACTTTTGCTAAGGTACACCCCAGAGGGGGTCCATAGCATAAATAATAATATAAGCACGACTATTAGAGCCTAACCTCTAACCATACTATATATGAAAACGTTTGAGAAGTGGGGAAAAACATAGTATATCGAAATAAGCGGGTACGAGAGAGAAAGCCAATATCTATCTCTTATAAGTACAAGAACGGTAGCAAGAATAAATAGGCCTTTAACTAATGTGTATAAATGAATATATGATCAATGTATACATCCCACAACACTATCTAAAACTATTTTATAAACATTTTTAAGATTATTTGTATCCTCCATACGGTTTAAAGTATTTTTGTTAGAATAAATATTAATCATCTCAGAAAAAAGACGTTTTTTGTAATTACTCTCTATGTCTAAAATAGTGGAACTTTTCAAAATTAATAGTATGTCTAGCATTAATTGTGTGCATCGGAACTGCAGATCTCTCATTTTTATTTTTTATATCATTTTTGTGTTCATTTATACGTAATTTCAATTTCCTTTTGCTAGTGCCTATATAAATTGCAGTACAATCACTACATGGAATTCCATAAACAATGTTGCATACATCATACTTAATTAACTCATCCTTTCCCAATTTAATAATGTGATTAAACTTATTTATTGTGCAATTAATCGATAAAAAATTATGCTTGTTAAAAATATTATTCAGCTTAGGAGTTAAATTTTTAAAAAATGGTAAAACTACCTTCGGTCTGCGCATCAAATTTATAGTTCTATTATATCTTGTATTTGCAAAATTAATGTTATTATTATTATTAATATGTGCCAACCTTTTACCCATATATTTCAATATGAAATTACAGGGATAAGAATTTTGGCTTAAGAACTCTTTAATTATTTTCAAATTTTCATCATGGAACGAAGAGTGCGAAAGTAATATGCCCTTGTCTACCAAGTTATAAACCATTGCAATTTTTTGATGTTGTGGATGGTGGGAGAAATAATTAAGATATCGACCAGATGCTGTTTTTTTCCGGAACCAATTTGTTAATGGAAAACCATTGTCAATCCTAATTGATTCAATATCAAGGAAAGGCAACACCCTATCACACTCAACTTCCATAGTGAATTGTAAAAATTCAGAGAAACTATTAAATTTATCTAAAATTAAATCTATTTTTTCATTATTAACTATAAGAAGGATATCATATATAATTTTTTATCGATTAATTGCATAATAAATAAGTTTAATCACATTATTAAATTGGGAAAGGATGAGTTAATTAAGTATGATGTATGCAACATTGTTTATGGAATTCCATGTAGTGATTGTACTGCAATTTATATAGGCACTAGCAAAAGGAAATTGAAATTACGTATAAATGAACACAAAAATGATATAAAAAATAAAAATGAGAGATCTGCAGTTCCGATGCACACAATTAATGCTGGACATACTATTAATTTTGAAAAGTTCCACTATTTTAGACATAGAGAGTAATTACAAAAAACGTCTTTTTTCTGAGATGATTAATATTTATTCTAACAAAAATACTTTAAACCGTATGGAGGATACAAATAATCTTAAAAATGTTTATAAAATAGTTTTAGATAGTGTTGTGGGATGTATACATTGATCATATATTCATTTATACACATTAGTTAAAGGCCTATTTATTCTTGCTACCGTTCTTGTACTTATAAGAGATAGATATTGGCTTTCTCTCTCGTACCCGCTTATTTCGATATACTATGTTTTTCCCCCACTTCTCAAACGTTTTCATATACACAATATTATAGTATTGGTTAGAGGTTAGGCTCTAATAGTCGTGCTTATATTAATTATTTATGCTATGGACCCCCTCTGGGGTGTTCCTTAGCAAAAGTCTAAAGTGATTTTTAGTGTTATAATTTATTGTGTGAGTTTTTTTCTAGCTTTTTTATTTTAATATAATTATAATTAGAAAAAAAAATTTTTTATAATACTGTATATCTTTTTGTAAATTGTTAACTTTTGGTTTTTTTAAATAATTAACGAACTTTTGGTGATTTTGTTTTTTCAGAATAGCTTTGTCAGTTATTGAGTTTTTGTAAATTTTATTAAGACCACTGTGTAACACCATGATTCTTTTTTAACTTAACATGACTTATTGGTGAGTTTTCGGTTATTTTTTAATATCTATCTTATTTTTCTTTATTTTGACTACGTTTATATTTTAATAAGTTTATATGCATTTGTAGCCTTGAAAAGAGATGTAATAATTAAAACATCCGAAACGTCGGCAAAAAGATTGTTTTGTCACAGTATAATTTGTTCGTGGTGATCAATAAATTCCCCAGCTCATTATAATAACTAGACGAACAATAAATTCATTTACACTAATTTGCAAAATTTCTTGCCGCTATATTGGGTCCGCCATCTTGAATTTGTAAAAACTGATATCGATTTCGTAATCAGCGATTCAAGAAATCCCTGTAAATCAAATTTCATAAAAATCGAAGAATTTGCCGAATTTCTTGCCGCTATATTGAGTCCGCCATCTTGTAATGGTAAAAACTACGTCGTATGTCCAATGTTGATAAACATTCATCATAAAACATTGTTTATGGAATAATATCGACATATCAAAAAATTTTCTCGTATATATATTACCATCTTAGATACTGTCATCTTGAATTTGGAAAAACCTCGAGGTAAGAGTTTAAAACAAAAAATCTTGTCTTTCAAAATTTGGAGCTTTTAGTTAAATAAATAAATGTAACTTTATTAATTTGCATTTTTTTTATTTAATTACAATCTTCAAAATATTAGAAATTTTTTAAAGTTGGATTCATATTGAAAATTGCAATTGAAAATCACATAAAAAAGATCTTAAGGCATTTTCTATTATAAAATTATATATATATATATATATATATATATATATATATATATATATTTTTTTTTTTTTTTCAAATTTTCAATGTAGTAGCGCAATTTATGGCGCAACTTTTGGCTCGATAAAGACACGTAAAAAGTAGCGCAAAAAGTTGCGTCAAAAGTTGCGCTATTAATTGCGCAAACATTTTCAGTAGGATTTAGTTCCAGAGACCATAGTACATACATAGATATATATATATGAGTGTGTGTCTGTGTGTGTTAGAAATGCAATAAATCAAGGTCTCATATTATCCCGTGATCCCCATAAGCCAAAAATACAGTACTGGGGAATGTAAGCCCTCGGTCAGGCCCAATCTGTCCCAACTTACCAACCTTAAGTGTACAGTCCCACGTTGCGGCCGAGAATCACTCTGATTCCCGTGCAATGCCGTACACAACGTCAACACCTCGTTTGACTTTAGTACCGTGAGTTGGGCCCTACGCCCAATATTGCCAACTAGAATAATTTATTAAATTTATTAAATAAACACTCACGAAATAATAAATTAACAATTAACTAATTTAAGGGGAGTCGTACCGATGACTACCCCCGAGGTTAGCGCGAAAACAAATCGTTAGCACTTGTTAACGGTCGAGAAATCTGCAACCGATCCGAGAATGATCGGCTGCTTAACCTGATGGCTATCCATCACACCGTGTGACGTATGTATCTCTGACGTAGGGAGCTCTGACGTAGAAGCTGCATACGTCACGTGCGCCTTCTCTCGTGAAGTGGCTCCCGCGAACCACCGGTCTGTCTACCCGGGCGGGATTTGTCACGAGAGGGGAGGAAAGAGCAACGCTTCCTCTCCTGGACCGTACCAGGTAAATCGGAGTACGAAATATTAAATAGACATGCGGGTCTAAACATGGTGCACCACTTACCGCGAATCTGAATATTTCGTCTCGGCGGGAAAAAACTGGGCAACGGAGAGAGAGCTTGGCCTCGTGATTATCCTTCTCTCTCTCTCACTCCAATGGTCGGGAAGGCTGCCGATTCCTGGCATCCTTATTTCCCTTACTGTGGGACGTGCTGCTCCGGACGCCGACGTGGAGGTTGGTGGGAAGAATGCCTCACACCCACACACACAAAATGCACCAGTTCTTCAGTTCTTTTCCTCAAATACCAAAGAATTCACACCAACTGAAAACACGTTGTTTTCGCCGTGCGCGCGCGAACTTAATACTCTTATTCTCTTCGCGCACGACACTCGCGCGCGTTCCTTGCGCGCGCAACCTTCTCTATACTCTTTTCGGTTACTCACCTAATCGGTAACTCGCTTACCGTTGTAAAATATATATATATATATATATATATATATATATATATATATATATATTTGTGCATTGGGGTTTATGACGCCGAACATAATAAATTTGGATCTTGTATCTACTTCCCATCACTGGCAGGGGGTAGGCAGTTTATGGTATCAGGGCTCTATAGTTCAAACAAAAGAAAAGATGGGCACTTCTCGTTCCGGCAACCGAGGTAGGTCTTTCTTCAATAAGCCGACATAGGTCTTTGTTCCATTAAGGCGTCGATATAATGTACGTAGATGGAGCCTATGTTATCGTTGTTGGAACATCTGAATTTCGGAAATTAAATGCTAATACCATAGTTATAAATTAAATGCTAATACCATAGTTATAAATGCTTATACCATAGTTATAAAGACGGCGAAGATGGCGCGCAGGTGCGCGCGCGCTCGAGCACCTTGCGCCAGAGTGACCAGTTGACGATATTTTTTCCTTTTCTCTCTTACGTATATTGATGTTTATTAAGCAAGAACAACAAGGAGAAACAATCGCCATCTGGCAACCCTGCCTTGCGCAACTAGCCGAGGGAGTCAGGGGGCTCCACATTCTATACCCGTACACCAGGGAACGCTGCACCTACGGCGCGACGATCGTGCGCGGGAAGGGAGATAACACGAGCAACGAGTGTTGCACGCGCGGAGAGTTCGAGTAAGCGACCGTCGGTGGAATGATGGGAGAGCGGGCGCAGAGTGAGGGGCAGCGCGCGAGTTGAGTAGGAGCTGCGTATACCTAATGTATGCGTAGTAAGGTATACGATGGCAAATTAGCATAGATATACGGCGCGCGTACACATATACATGCGTATATACTATTGTACAGCGCGCACACGTACACATACTAGCCGGTCGTGAGATGTAGGTATACGCCGGAAGTATGGGGAGATTAATTAGTAATTCATTAATAATTAATTAATTTAGAGTATTATGTACGCTTTGGTAGAATTGGGTGAGCCGTTATGAGATTTAAATGTATACAGGGTGTCCTAAAAGTAACGATACACCCAAAAAATATTCCAGGTAAAAGCTTTTTTAAAAAAGTTGAAGGTCATTCCTTAAGTAACTTTTTACGACGAATCCAGTGGTGAACTTGGATTTGACCTTCAACTTGTCATTCAAGGTCATTTCAAGGTCAACTTTGTTTTTTTAAATGGGAAACCCTATTTTACGTCTATACGTGTACTCAGGTCATAGGTCAAGGTGACCTTGAATCTTCTGCTGATGGTTATTAAGTTTTAGGTATGGATCGGCTCCGATCTGTACTTGTTTGACTTAGGGGCATTAAAAAGGTCAAGGGAATTCTTGTAATAATGGTATCCAATGGTGACCTTGGATTTGACCTAGCGTTAGACCTTGAAGGTCATTCGAAGGTTAACTTTTTATTTAATGAAAACGGCTGTTTTTCACAACAACAATCAAAAGAGCGGGAAATTTCACTCGAACCTGCTATGGATTAACTCCAATCTGTAAGTTTGAACCTTTAAGGTCATTGGAAGGTCAGTTTTTTTACATTTAGCGTTACCCAGGAACAACGACGTGGACGTAGTAAAATCTGTTCCCTTTGGAGTGCTTGATTTACATGAGTACATGTTTAGACGTAAAATTTCTCGCTCATTCGATTGCTGTTGTCAAAAATAGGGGTTCCCATTTAAAAAAACAAAGTTGACCTTGAAATGACCTTGAATGATAAGTTGAAGGTCAAATCCAAGTTCACCACTGGATTCGTCGTAAAAAGTTACTTAAGGAATGACCTTCACCTTTTTTAAAAAAGCTTTTACCTGGAATATTTATTGGGTGTATCGTTACTTTTAGGACACCCTGTATAGTCGTAGTAGGTGTGATAAGTAGTTTTAATTGAAATATGAGTGTGTCGTGAGTAGTAATAGGATTTATATAGCCGGTAGGTACGGGGCGGCAGCACCGACTGGGTTACCGATATGGTAATTAAATATTCGTATTGCACGCCTTCCGAGTGCCAAAGGTATTTGGTTGCCTTATCGAACCAATAATTTACAGGATGGTGGTGACGTAAACCTTTATTAATGGTTAATCGGCCTTGACGGAAATAAGATCAGAGCTGACTTTGCGTATCGATCACGCAATCAACCAACTTAATTAACGCTGGTAGATAAGAGCAGCAGTAGGATAGATAAAGATAGTAATAGAATGAAGGAAAAATCCTTTTTTTTCGAAGGATTAAGCCACATCGCGAGCTGGATGAAGAAGCCGGTCTCGTCCATTTGCTACCTGATCGTCCTACCGTATAGCAGTCGTTCTTTTGCTGTATCGAGTGTATTGTTAGGCCGAGCAACCATTTAGTAGTTTCTTTGTAGAGTTGGGTAATTCTGCAGGGTCGAGTAGAGTTGAGTATAATTACGGTTAGTCCGACGGGTGGCCGAATTTAATTACATTTATATATATATTTAGCAACCGCCGGAGGGATATATAGGGTGAGAGAGAGTGTGCACGTGTACGAATCGGTCGTGAGTGAGTTATTATATTAAGGATTGTAAATTAGTGCCAGGAGTTTTATTAAATACATATTATTTATTTGAATACAATTACAATGGTGATTTAAAAATTGAATTTGTGAGTTATTAAAATATTTTCCTTTACTCTAATAGCCGCCGGTTTCGAGGCGGTAGACGACGAAATTTCCTCTGGCATGCGAAGTCGGGAGGAAGTGTGTGAGGTAAACCTCACACCATTATTATTTTATAATTTGTTATTGGAGGGAAGCCTGGTTGAAGGGACATACCTGAAATAAGAAAAAGAGTTATTAGTATATATAGTTAGTTATAAGGTTAGCGTAGAGGAAATAGATATAAGTTAAATAAGATTATAATACAATATCATACCTTTGAGACGATGAGTCCTGGGTGATCCAACGATGCTATCCCTGTGAGTCCTGTCCTTGGAGGCGATGAGTCCTGGGAACTGCCCATGGTGATTCCATTTTCCCTCGAGGCGATGAGTCCTGGGTGAACCTTTTGGTCCTGGGTCCGCTCCTTGGTAGTGTTGGTTAGCTGAAAGGTTAATAATAAATAAAACTAGAATATATACAGAAGGTTAGGATAGTAGGATTTATAGAGGGATAAAGTGTAGTTGTAATAAGGAAGTTATGTATGAGTATAGGATATTATATATAGGATATGGGAATAGAGGTTAGGAAGGAAGTAAACACCGGCTACGAATCCTGGCCCGAGCCATTCTCGTCACCGATATTTTCGTACGTAAAGGAAAGGAATTAATAGGGTTTTTATTGATTTGTTGAGGAAATCGGAGGATTGGAGAAAGGAAGAAGTTTAATAATGAAGAAGGAATGATACAACCATACCGCCACCGATGTCCAACCATGTTCCCACGTAGATCCAATACCATCTCCCGACGACCTGGTGATGGAGAACGAAGGCAGCCACGAAGACGATGACCCAGGAACTGGCGCACTCTTCACACACACAAAATAAAAACCCGTTCGCCGTCGTGTAAACAAACGACGCCCGACTCGCGTGCAACGGACTCGGCAGTCTGCTCGTATACTAGGGTCAGCGCGGCAGAGAGGGGGGCGGCGCTCGCTGCTCTCACACATGCACGCCGCGGCACATGGCGGCGCACCGAGGAGGGGAACGACAGAATGAGCGGGAAGTAGCCATCTACAGCGTGTGTGTACGAGAGAGAAAGAAGACACACCTGCTGCATTGGTGGAGGCACAAGTCAGTTCCTCAACGGAATACGGGTTATTTCGTTATTCCGTCACTGAGGAAAAGAAGATTGGTACGGGAATAGATGGCGCGGACGGCGGTAATAGTTAATCATCTAATTAACCAGGAGGATATTATTGGTTGAAAAACAAGGAAGAAGAAGACAATCAGCGCCGCGCTTTGACGAACTACGAGGACGAGCGGGATGCTACGAGTCCCGATCGTCATTCGTAGCCGGATAGTCTAATGGATAGTACACCGTGCGCAACCTTAAGTTGGAATATCTGACTCATAGAAGTTAATTGAGAGTAGAATTAGTACTTATCGTTATTATATAGTAGAGTTCTTTTATTTTGAAGAAGATTGCTTTTCGTTGCGGTAAGTGGGCTGCACGGCCATCAATTAATTTATTGATTGAAAGAATCGCCGGGGATTTCTTGCGCGTCGCGTATAGACCTCCTGCGAGTCGTGCCGCCATTTTAGCACGTGCCGCGAATTCGAGTTTGTCCGTTTTAAGGGTTGGGAATCGGTTTATTATTTATTATCGGAGCTTATAAGACGTGAATATCGGGTTAATTAATTAACACTACGTGGTTATCGGTGATCGGAAGATCGGGCTAGTTCGTGGAAATTTAACTTATCAACTTTACTTCGTCGATAAAAATTGTAACGGTGATCACCCGTAGTGATGGGAAATTGGAATTTTGAAGGAATAACTCGAATTAAATTATAATATAGTTTAATTGAAGCATTGAGTTATTTTTGATTTATTAACCTATACCTCGATAATCTACCGCCACGCATTTTCGAAGGAGATAAAATTCGTCGTTGGTTTCGCCACCTCCGTATTGGCGTTGGAGCTACGTCCTGAGGAGTCGAACCGGGAAGCTAATTATTATTTGGTAAGACATGGCGCCCAGGAAATATTAAATATGGTCTTTACCGGATTAATAGGTAATATATATATTAAATAAAGTGGAACCGAGTAGCGTGGTTTACGGGCCACGAAAGTGAGGACCACGTTACAAGTGTTGCCGGGTTATTGTTTGGTAACTTTGATAATGTTTCTTTTTAATATTGCCAGGCGCCCAAATAAATATAAATTGACAATATAGCCATGTTACCGCCGCCACGATGGAACCTCCGTTGGTTTACTAATTATATTTACGAAAAGTAGCGTCGCAAATAATTCAATTGTTTGTCGAAAAGTAGGGTGGGAATAGCTATACGGTCATTTATCTTCTTTTCGAAATGTTTTAAATTTTACACTCTCTAGTTTAAAATTGTACATTACGATGCAAGGGCGTAAAATATGCGAATCTTGCTTGAGTCGAATTTGTCGCTCGGGCGTAGCGATTTTCGCCTATACTTCGTAATATACTATTTTAATTTTTACTCATACTGCATGAAGGCGACAAACTGTTTCTAAGTGTTAAATGATCTAAGCAATGTTATATGTTTAAAAATACATTTGTTCCAAGGAATAATAATATATTACCATTCTCTTTGATTTATAAGTTTTTCTTCAGTTTGTTTATAAGCATCTAGATCTGAAAACGTAGTTACTTGCTCAATGGTTAAACCAGAAACAGTTGAACTACGATGTCGTCCCATAGCAACATGAAAAATACTTGCTTCTCCCTAGAAAAATTAAAGTTTTATAAAAAATTAGAATTATTTTACGTATAAAGGTTTCAGATTTAAAAATAATTTACTGCGAATATTGTAGAAATCTCTTTAACTTCATCAAGTAATTTTTCTGAGTCATCTATCGATGGAAGCGTAAAGATTACCTGCAATTAAAATAACTGGGTGATTGATTATGCAACTATAATGAAAAGTATATTAAGGATCCTCTACACATTTATGAATGCGAATTCTATAATTTGCCTACAATTTTGAAAAAATGTTGTTTATATAATCCTGCACAAAAGTTTTCATAGCCAGAATTACCGCTAAAACAAATTCTTTGCTCTGCGAGACCTGAAATTGTGGTAATTCAGGTGTCAGCGAGCTTTAAGGCAGAGCAATAAAATATGTATCTGCATGTGTGTATGCTTTTTATAGAGAAGCTGGTAAAAATGCTCTTTATGCACGAAGTGTGTAACACGGCCGACATAGTCCATACACACCTAAATAACACCCTGCCATTTCTTTACAGTAGAGCTCCTCCTTTCGACTGCTCTTCTTCACTCGTAAACCACCGCAAAGCATTATTTCGGGAGGAATAGTCAAGGCACATTTAACCTTTCCTTGCATGTGCACGTAATTTGACACCATGGTTGTCGAAGCGGCTTTCTCACAGGGGGCTTGCTTATCTCGAAAGTTTGAATTTAATACTTATTTCCTAACATACGTGTACTTGCGTTTCTGGCGACTCGTAAATTTCGTTTTTTTTAGTACACGAGTATTCCGATTTAAAACTCTTATATAATAATTCTTTGGAAGATTTAAAACACTTACATATGGTCCCTTTATTGTTTTACATACTTTAGTCCCATATCATAGTTTATATACCTGACTATAAATTTGTAATTTCTTTGAAAGCTTCCTTTCGTATGACGTAATCTTTTGTTAAATTAGTTCATGCTTTTGAATTTAATATTTATTGCGTCCATCTGGAATAACTCTCTGTACTTATTCTAGTTTGCTTTTCACGCAGTTTTTTTTAATCCTAACATTGTAGAATCTTTATCATGAAAATTAATATTATAAAGTTGTGTTGGACCCGACAGTAAGAAGCACGGTTACGTCATCTTTATCTAACCCACGTGCTTACCGGTCATGGGTGCTTTTACAGCTACCTGCATCGGTTCCGTGTATATGGACGTGCAGTGTGCCCGACGTAACCTGGCATTGACGAAGACGTCGAACAAATTCTGTGCTGGTTTCCTCGGTTCCTGCAAGAAAGGAACTGTTTCCAAACCTTTTGTAAGGGATCTTTAACTCCAGGGAGCACTGGTATATAACTTCTTCATATTCCGTGGTGGTATTTGCAGCATCTATTATGAAATGGCTGAATTACATCAGAATGGAGGAGGAATGTGCTAGCGTCGACAAGAACATCATCCGCCTAACATGTCCGAAATAGTGAGGCAGTTGCTTGCTAGGATAGGCTAAATCTGGCGGAAAAGGGAAGAGCCGTCGTGAGAAGCCCTGCTACAAGAAAATGGATGGTGGATTTTTAGTGGGTATGGTATATGAGGACCGAGTCCCATTCTTCGTGCATAAAGGACATTTTTACCACCTCCTCTATTAAAAACATATACACATACATATATACGTAAATAAACATATACTAATACTTATTTCATTGCTCTGAATTAAAGCTGGCTGATACCCAAAATACCACACTTTCAGGTCTCCTAAAAAATGTGCTTCAGCAGTATTTGAGTAATTTTGTTTAGAATTACGTGAACATTTTTTAAAATTTTTACACAAATTAATAGACACTCTGCACCTATAAGCTTTATTATATTCGTATATTAAATGGAACAATTAGTTAAAAAATAATATTATGAATAATTAAGTAGAATAATTTAAATGTAACATGGCATTAGATTGTACAACTATCAAGTTTGAAGTAAGGTTTATCAAAGTTGTTACAATTACATAATTATTTTTATAAATTGTAATATTTCTTTAAATAAATGTCTAAATATAATTAAAATTAAATATAATCCATACATTTCAAATTTTGTTTTTGAAAATAATGACATTTTTCAGTATTTTAAAAGATAGTACCCAGAAAAGAGAAAACTACTATACGTACGACATGTTCATCTTCAGTACTGGAACTTTCTTCTGGTATTGTTTCCGGAAAAACCTTTTCCTTTGGAGAAGATAACCACGAATTCTGGAATTATGAAATTCTTATTAACCTTTTAAGGACGGGTCTGGTCGATATATCGACCACATTGGTATCGTATTATTTTGGAATTGCTTCAGGGGTAATATTATATGTTGAATACAGGAAACATAGTGTTATCATTCTAAAAAGTATATTTGACCTTGAAATAGTGATTTCAAGGTCAAATTTTTTATTCGGTATTTCGACTTAAAAATTGGTATACCAATGTATTTTAATGCTTCGAATACGAAACTAATAGTGGTGCGTTTGATGAAACACTATTTCATAGTGATTATTTGAACTACTTATTACTATTAATTTCTTGGCAGAACAACGCATAGTTATTTTTTCTTGTGGAAGATTTTTTATTGATAATATTCTTATTAATTCATCATTCTCTTTATTTACTAAGTTGTCAAAAAAATACAAGCAATTATTTTTGATAAAATGGCTGACATTGAAACTTGGATTAGTGGCAAGTCTGAACCTTAAATACAAGATTTGGAAAATGAGGAAATTAATGAAGTTGATTTGGTAGAAAATGATTATGCTAAAACTCAAATTTTTGAAAAACCGTATTTTTATCCATCAATCTAAGATTTTCAAGGTACTTCTAAAATAAATCCGAAAATCTCTATATCGGGGACTACAGCAATCAATTACTTTAAATACTTTTTTATTCCCCTCTGATTGAAAGAATTATAGGTGAGACGAATCGCTATGAATGTCAAAATCATGAAGATCGGCAATCCCATCAGAAAACTTGGTCTCCTCTTACAAAAGATGAATTTGAATGTTTTCTTGGCCATTCAATACTAATGGGCCATATTACATACAAGAAAAGGTGACTTGAAAGACTATTGTTTTAAAGATCCTCTGCTTTATACTCCAATTTTCGATCAAATAATGTCTCGTGATAGGTTTCTTGCAATCTTAAGCCATTTACATTTTCATGATAATGAAGATACTTCGGAAATCGCTCATCATCCTTCAGTGAAAATCAAAACAATAATAGACTATATACAAGGTAAATTCTCAGCAGCTCTTATTCCAGGCCAAAATTTGTGCATAGATGAAAGCCTAGTATTATAAAAGACAGGCTTCGATTCAAGCAGTATATTCCTTTGAAAAGAAATCGGTTTGGCATCAAACTTTTTGAATTAGTAGACTGTGAGACTGGATCCATTTTGGGTTTTATTGTCTACACTGGCGCTGATACTGATTATCAGCAGTTCGATTTGGGTGTTACTGGGGATATTGTCGGTCATTTCTTACAACCTTATTTTTACAAGGGTCATGTTATATACATAGATAACTGGTATGCATCTCCCATATTGGCAGAATTTTTGCATGATCGCGATACAGGAATGTGTAGCACGGTAAGAACAAATAGAAAAGGAATGCCAAAATTAGAAAATAAATTAGAGCGAGGTGAAGTTCAAGTTGCTCATAATAATTTGTGGATACAATCAAGTGGCAAGATAAGCGTAGTGTTTGCATGCTTACAACTGTGCATGAACCTGAATTGTATACCAATGGCAAAAAACACTATCAAACCAATGAGGATATTATAAAACCACGATGCATCCATGAATACAACCAAAATATTGGTGGTATTGTCAATGTAGATAGACAATTGCCTATAACCGAAACAGTTAGAAAAACAATGAAGTGGTATCGCAAATTATTTTTCCATCTTATTGATCTAAGTTTATCTAATGCTCATTCTTTATATAAAAAGAAAAATGATGGATCAATGCCCTTTCCTTCATTCCGAATATCGGTTGTTAGATCATTATTGAAATTGGATAATACTAATGATAGCATTTCTCATCTTGTTAACCCTCCTACTCCATTCGTTTGTCGTCATTTTCCAAGGTTTACTACAAGTCGAAGGTGTCTCTTGTGTGCTTTACATAAAATTACTAGTCGAACAAAATACATGTGCTCTGATTGTGATATTCCTTGATGCGTAGCTCCATGTTTTGAAGAATATTACACAAAAGAGACATTATCATAGAGTCAAATATTTAGAGTTAAGAGGCAAGGGGACTGACGGAAATAAAGCACCCTAAAGGGATCAAATTTTCGCCACATCCACGCTGTTGATTCTAGATCATGCTAAGAGCGAAAACTAATATATTTTTTCATAATACATCAGTGATAAAAATGCATGTAATGCATATCATTTTTGGATATTATTTTTTGACTGAAATACTATAATTAGCGCAGTTGACCTTGAAATACAATTTTCAAGGTCAAGGATCTCTCCTGAATATTTTTTGATATTTTTTTCGTATTCAGCGCATCCAAATACGTATAAAAGCACTCCTAATTTGCCAAATTAAAATTTTAACATTGGGCTTTACGTTCCAGACGGGGCTGGTCGATATATCGACCACCAGTTTTGTCAGGCACATCACGTGATATATGTTTTCATTTTATGCCCAAATATTGTGTATAGGTGAGTATATTTTTATGTATGTTGATTCCTAAAAACCTAATCTGAAATGGATTCAGTGTAATATTAATTTCATTTAACTTAATTATGTTCTATTATTTTTTGCAGAGAATAAAAGGGGGATGCCGATATATCGAACAAAGAAATTACTTCCACCATTCTTACGTATAATTGTATACAGCCATTTTTTTAATACTGTTAAAACGACCTTCTTTTTCTTATTTTGTAATGTCTTTTTATTGCTCTTTAACATCCAGAACATATCTGTTCCGACAAGTCGCAAGTAACAACACCGGCTGAAGGAATGCGAATATAAATATTCAACAAGTATCCGGGAATTTTTATATTCAACTTAAGTTTTTATGGGTCTTAGAAAGTTTTGACCTTACAAATATTTTGTGTTTAAAAATATTTGGGATCATATGAATAATTTGGAACTGATACATATGTAAGGTTTATACACTTTTCGAGCCTTAAAACTACAAGGAGAGTGTCACATCTCCGAAAAACGGATCTTTACTAAACTGTAGGATATGTTTACTACTATAAAAATATAAATAAAGCCAGAGTTTTAGACTCTAACGCTCTTTCTTATAATATACTATTGTTTTTTATAAAATTGACTGCAAAGATTGTAATAGAAGTTATGTTGGAGAAACTAAAATACCATTGGAATGCAGAATTAATGGACATAAGATAGGTACCAAAAAGAGGGATACTCATTTTGTTATTATTGATCATATAACATCTTTTAATCTTTCTTTTAACTTTGACGATATCGTAATTCTAGATAGTGAAAGTAATTGAAAAAAAGACTAATTTCTGAATTGATACATATTAAATTAGAAGAAAATGCAATAAATGTAAAAGATGACACAAGACAAATTAGTCATTATTGCATTTGTATTATCAGTCGATTGAAAAAACAATTTTAATTGTGATAATTGCTTTTTCCTCTTATGCAGTTTATGATTATAGTCAATTTTAACAGATAGTATTTATGTGGTCATAGTTTTTAATATTTATTTATTTATTTATATTTTTTTAATTTCTATGATTAATTTTATATTAATGGGCAATACAATGTTTTATTTTATATATATATGATGTAATATAAAAATTAATTTATTTTACAATTAATAAAATTAGATGCGTAGTTAAGTTGAAAAATCGCCCCTTTTTACAGGTATAGTTGGCGTCACGCTACGCATGCATATAGCTGCATATGTCAGCCGCAATTGAATTTAGTCTACTGTCTGTGATATTTTACTCTAGTCCTGTGACTGCTTTTTCGTTTTTAAATATGCTTGTTTTCATTATTAGTGCAGCGGCTCAGTGATGCTATGATCAAAATTTAAATGTTAAACTTCAATACATTGACAAATAGTATGTAAAATGTTATTAATCATTAGGCTTAAATACAAAACCTATAATTATTGATAAATATTCAAAAGTATTCGTTTCTGTAAATAATAGTATAGCCTGAAGAGGATTTAGTGATCTATCTAATGGTTAAATTTGCAAGATTCGCATGACAATTATGAACACGGTAATAAGCAACATTAATTTTATTTTTTAGTGAAATACTTCAATTGTAAATAAATTAAATATATGCCATACGTATGCCATTTTACTATCTCTAAATTTGTGAAAACATTTCGGACAACCATGTGTGTAGCAGCTCTGATACTCAAAAACGATCCCTATTTCATTTGGCTTATTTTCATTCGGATGAAGGTAACCATCAACGCGAAACCGTTCGGATAACATAAACTCACGGGCTCTACCAGCATGAATGATTTCCCGGTCGAGTTCTCGTTCACAATCAACTAACACTGCAAAGATTTTTGAGAATGTTTATCGGCTCGCCTATATCCTACAGATGGAATTATTCCGTAGTATTTTTACGTAAAAATTTTTTTCTGAATACAATCGAGCAAGCTGATGATACTATAGTGGTAGCTTCCGTAAATGGACATGTATTTCCGGATTCCAAAAATATTTTGCGAAATGCAATGAAACAAGTCTCAAAATCTCGACATCCATACAACAATATTCTACGATTTCTGTTTGAAAATGGAATCAAAAGGCTCGATAGAGCCTGACGCAAGTATAGGAGCGAGAGCTATTATATACAGCTAACCCCTACTGAAAATGTATGCGCAATTAATAGCGCAACTTTTGACGCAACTTTTGACGCAACTTTTTGCGCAACTTTTTACGTGACATTATCGAGCCAAAAATTGCGCCATAAATTGCGCTACTATATTGAAAATTTGAAAATCTATATATATATATATATATATATATATATATAATTTTATAATAGAAAATGCCTTAAGATCTTTTTTATGTGATTTTCAATTACAATTTTCAACATAAAACCAACTTTAAAAAATTTCCAATATTTTGATGAATGCAATCAAATAAAAAAAATGCATATTAATAAAGTTATATTTATTTATTTATTTAACTAAAAACTCCAAATTTTGAAAGACAAGATTTTTTGTTTTAAACTCTTACCTCGAGGTTTTTCCAAATTCAAGATGGCAGCATCCAAGATGGTAACATATATAGTAGAAAATTTTTTGATATTTCAATATTATTCCATAAACAATGTTTTATGATGAATGTTTATCAACATTGGACATACGGCGTAGTTTTTACCATTTCAAGATGGCGGACCCAATATAGCGGCAAGAAATTTGGCAAATTCTTCGATTTTTATGAAATTCGATTTACAGGAATTTCTTGGATCGCTGATTATGAATTCGTTATAATAATTCGTTAGTTATTATTATTCGTTAATAGACTTCGTTGTAGATGTTAATCATAAAGAAATAATTATTTGTCAGGTTATAAAGCAACTTTGAATCATTACTCAAGTATAATTCGAGACGTTGCAGCAGCAACGAAATTTGTATTAAAACAGAACAGATATGGAGAATATGCGTATTATTTGACATCGATGAACAAAAATTCATTATACCAGTACTTAATTAATTGCACTATTAAATTATCTACATTGAATTTACTATTTATTAAAATTGTAAACTGTTTTATTTTTAATTAAGATCTATGATTATAATTTAATGGCTAGCTTCCATCGAAAAAATTTGTATTTAATTATAATATTTTATATACGGCCTTAATAAAACGTATTTTATATAAAAATATGCCTATTTCCTTAAATATCATCATAACATTATATTTAAATATAAAAAGTAATAATATATATATTCTTTTTTCTTACTTTACATTTTTTGCTTCTGAACAAAAGAACACAAAAATTTTAAAAGTATATAACATAATCCAGTTGTGTTTTTGTCTTATAGTTTTCTTTAAATTAAGTTTATAGGTCGCTGATTTTACGTCGTTTAGCCAAGAAGTCACGTTTCCCAGCTCACATCGCATGAAAAGACACGTAATTCAGTAAGTTTTTTTTGTACTTTCTTTGTTTTGTTTACTTTTAATATTTTCGTTGAGGAATATTTACGACTATTTATTTCATGAGGAAAAGCATGCTGCACATAAGCCATCATTACGGATCCGTAATCCGTGGCCCAAAAAACCTTTTTAACTAAATTTAACATAAATAGAACTTGTGGTCACCTTATTGGTTTCTATGCTAGCTTGAATATGTAAATAAAAACTAACGACGAATTTGTAACCAGCGACCCAGAAAACCCCTGTCAATCAAATTTCATAGAAATCCAACAATTTGCAAAATTTCTTGTCACTATATTGGGTCCGCCATCTTGAATTTGTTGAAAGTGATAACGTATTTGTAATCAGCGTCCCAAGAAACCCCTGTAAATCAAATTTTATAGAAATTCAACAATTTGCAAAATTTTTCGCCGCTATATTGAGTCCGCCATCTTGAATTTGTAAAAACTAATAACGATTTCGTAATCAGCGATCCAAGAAATCCCTGTAAATCGAATTTCATAAACATCGAAGAATTTGCCTAATTTCTTGCCGATATATTGGGTCCGCCATCTTGAAATGGTAAAAACTACGCCGTATGTCCAATGTTGATAAACATTTATCATAAAACATTGTTTATGGAATAATATCGAAATATCAAAAAATTTTCTCCTATATATATTACCATCTTAGATGCTGACATCTTGAAGTTGGAAAAACCTCGAGGTAAGAGTTTAAAACAAAAAATCTTGTCTTTCAAAATTTGGAGCTTTTAGTTAAATAAATAAATATAACTTTATTAATATGCATTTTTTTATTTGATTGCATTCATCAAAATATTAGAAATTTATTTAAGTTGGATTGATGTTGAAAATTGCAATTTAAAAATCACATAAAAAAGATCTTAAGGGTAGTATAAATTGCCGAATTGATTTTTCAAATTAAATGTTGAGTTTTTCGTTTATCCCGATTTTGCGATCATAGGTACATTCTGCACGATTAACAGATTGTGCGTCAACTTGCAGAATCTTATAATTCGATACATTTCCTTATCTAAATGAAAAATTGTAATGTACTAAAATTTGTAACTGTTTACCGACATTGCAGTTTTTACAAACTATTTTTTATTTAATTAAATAAATATATCGAATTTTAAGATTCTGCGAATTGACACACAATCTGCAAATCATGTAGAATGTATCTATGCACGCACAATTGGAATAAAAGATAAACTGAAGATTTAATTTGAAAAATCAAATATGTCGGTAATACGGCATCCCCTTAAGGCATTTTCTATTATAAAATTATCTAAATATATGTAAAGAAAATCGACATTACACTTGTATACAGGTTTTGTCGTTTCTTTAGAATTTGAATTTGCCGCGTATTTTTAAGTAGGCTAATATGATAACTGTGAGCAGGCGGCCCTGTAGATTCACCGCAACCAGAGAGCGTAGCTAGCGCTGTCGAGCAACGAGCGAGAGCTGCAGAGAAGCTTCTTGTCCAGTCAGTCGCGGCTGAACCTTCGACGCATGAGTTCGCATATTGCGGACGATAACCTCAATAAAGCAATTACTAACGAAACACTTGTTTTAGATTCCTACCTCGCACTCCATCCTCTCGACCTGGCAACGCGGACGTGTGGGGCCGCGTAAACGGTGTCTTACACACATACACCAAACCCCACAACTGGTGACCCCGACTGTTAATCAGCACAAGCGGCGTGGACACACCGAGCGGACGAGCCAGCGGCCGATACGAGATCGACCGGTACGCAGCGTGCCGACCGCCATTTTGTGAGTCAAACAGCGGCGAGATACTGCCTACGTCGCAGAAGCTGAGAATCGAGTACAGCCAGACTTTCGAGCATCGCTTCTCTCACAGACAGCGTCATGGAGGTATAATGCCGATGACGAAGAATTGATCGACCGGTATAAAATTACGCGATTTCATAGTTTTTGTTAAAGTAAGTTTATGACGGTGTCACACAAACGTACGAATGAAAATAGCTGGTTTGATGCATAAAATGATGCAAAATAAGAACGCGTGTGCAGAGATTCGGTGCAGACCGTGGCTTCGCGCGCTCAGCTAAGATCGATATCTTATTATTGGGCGAGTAGTAGCAAATTAATGCACACGCCCATAAATTCGAGATGAACGCAGAACGAGCAACAAATGCTCGTTGCGGTCATTCGTACGGGGTTAGGAACTTTCGACATTGCGGCGCGAGTTGCTCGGCGTAGGCCGTAGCTTGTGCCATTCAGCTAAGGTCCGACCTTGTTATTGTTTGGTAACTGGCAGGCCGCTTGCGCAGCAATGCGAAACAAGTAAATAGCTAGAGTCAGGCAAAACGAGCGCGTAGGTACATGAGCAATAATTAGATTTACAGCGAAGATTATGGTATCTGCGATATACCCGTAGGGCAATCCTGTAAGCTCATGTACACGACGAAAAGACGTAGAAAAGAGTCAGGTTTTGTAGGAACATACGAGTGGCCACAGCCATCATTAGAGAAAGAAAGTAATTCATATCTTCGTAACGGCAAGCAATTTAGACCGGCGAAAATGGAAAACGCGATAAATTCGGGCGCAAATAATAATTCCACCGATATGGAAATAGAACCCGATAACCAAAATTTAGAAATCCTACGCAACGAAAACACTGAACTCCGAAACAAAGTCGAGCAATTAACGCGCTTAGTTGAACAACAACTTCACACAAGGTCAAACAATAACGTAGCTAGTCAAGTGCCAAACATTAGTTTACGGATAATCGAGATGTATTAGGCCTACCATTTATTTGCTTTCGGACTAAATAGTATAGAATTTGCACGCGGTTCACAAGAAAGCAATTTTCCAAGATTTAATAATATTTCACAATCTAATGCTCACAGATCAAGGTCAATTAATATTAAATTTCAATTGTTTTGGCGGCATGAGCCAGTAGCATGGTTTTCCATGCTAGAATCGCAGTTTGAGGAGAATAACATCATTTCTGACCAAGTTAAATATTGTAATTTATTAAAGAATTTAGGCGAGGAAATATCTCGCGAAAACCTCGACATTCTGAAAGCTCTGCCGGCAGACAATAAATACCGAGCAGCTAAATTAGCATTTTTACGGAAATACACGGAAACTCCGGAACAGAAATTGAATAGGTTTGTTACAGATGTTAAATTGGAAGATAGGAGACCTTCCGCGTACTTCAATGAACTAGTTGACGCCGCGAGCGATTTAATGCCGCGAAAATCCGTTATCAAATTATGGGCAAATAGAATCCCAACTAATATCGCATTGCATATTCAAGACGAGTTGTCTAAGGGCAACGAAGAAAAGATTTTAGATAAGGCCGATTCGATCTTCGACATCTTGCAAAGAGATTCCCAAAGCGTGGATGCGATCGATGCTATATCTGGTAACTCCGTATCAGAACCCGAGGTATCGGCCGTGCATGTAGGTACAAACAACGCCAACCGCGAGAGTATTAGAATTCGGGAAAATGGCAATAAAACGTCAAATCAGGGACGTCAGTTCCAGCGCGGACGCGGCAGATCGCGTAGCCAGCCGAATAATAACAACGGGAGAAAGGATCGGAGTAAATCGCCGAAACGCAATTGAATATGCAGAGGTCACTATCAATACGGTGAGAAATCTCGTTATTGCACAACCGGGTGCACGTACAATAAAGGGGACGTGAATAAAGAGAATAAGCATACGGGACAGACGGGCGAATAGACCGTTGCAGCGATTGCGATTCCGGAAAACTAATTGCTCCCGGCGTTGCGGAGGCAAAAACGCCGGGAAGCTCGTCAATTCGTCTCCATGTTACTGATAAAAATACGCGCGATGTATATTTAATAGATACGGGTGCTGATATTTCGGTCGTACCAAGACCAGCGGGATGTAAGAGAAAGTCACTAGTACTTCAGTTGCACGCGGCAAATAATACGCGTATAAAGACCTACGGTTTTACGAAGCGCACTGTAGACTTCGGTTTTAGAAAGGCAATCGATTGGCAATTTGAAATAGCCGACGTGCCTTACCCGATACTCGGGGGTGACGCGATCGTACACCACTCCCTGATTCCCAACTTAAAGTTAGGCAGGCTGGTCAAAGGTGACACGGGGGAATACGTATGTGATAATACGCGAAGCGCGAACGTGTACGCAATCTCAATAGTGAGTCCCGAACACAAATACGCGGAAATATTAAATAAATTCCCGGAAATTATCGGCTTAGATAAACCTGTAAAACTCGCAAAATGCGGAATAGAGCATCACATCGCGACTCAGGGCCCACCTATTTATCACAAGGCTAGGCGGCTTAACGTAGAAAAAACAAGGGCTGCTAAAGTAGAAATAGAGAAACTGTGTAAAGCAGGTGTTTGTAGACCGTCTGATAGCCCGTGGACATCACCAATACACATGGTAAAAAAGAAAAACGGAGATTGGCGATTATGCAGAGATTATCGTAAACTCAACGCAGTAACCATCCCGGATCGTTACCCCGTACCGCAGTTACATGACTTCCCGAATTTTTTAAATAAGAAAACTATTTTTACATCGCTAGACCTACACAAGGCGTTCCACCAAATACCGATTGCGCCGGAGGATGTGCAAAAAACCGCAATTATAACACCCTTCGGGCTCTACGAATATTTAGCTATGGGCTACGGCTTCAGGAATGCGGGTCAAACATTCCAGCGATACATTAATAAAGTGTAGGGCGACTTGGAATTTCTTTTCGTCTATTTAAACGATATCTTAATAGCTTCGCGAAATGTGAAAGAACACAAATACCATCTAAAAGTAGTAATGGAAAGGTTGAGAGACGCGAATTTAAAATTAAATCTCGATAAGTGTTCGTTCGGAGTTAAAGAACTCGATTTTCTGGGATATAAGGTCAATAAATTCGGATTTAAACCTACCGACGCGAAAATAAAAAGTATCTCTGAGTTTCCGCGACCGCGGACAGTCAATGAATTGCAGAGGTTTTTAGGTATGGTGAACTTTTATAAGAAAAGTCTACCACGCGCCGCGGAAGAACAGCGTCCGTTACATCGACACTTAAAAGGCTCTAAAAAGAAAGATAAACGAGTAATTGAATGGGACGAAAAAGACGTTAAAGCCTTCGATAAAATAAGAAAGAGTTTGATTGACGTCTCGTATTTGTCGTATTGAACGCGGAAACGCGCATAGTGTCCGACGCGTCAGATGTAGCAATGGGAGCCGTTCTAGAGTAAAAAATAGACGGGAATTGGCGACCCTTAGCCTTTTTCTCAAGAAAATTTAATAACGCGCAAGCTAAGTACTCAACTTACGATCGCAAATTAACAGCGATTTATGAAGCTATCAGATATTTTTATTATTTCGTTGACGGCACGAGTTTTGTTATTCTGACGGACCATAAACCGTTAATTTACGCGTTAAAACAAAATACAGATAAAGCTCCGGTCCGACGTGAGCGTCAGTTGGCATATATCAGCCAGTTTGACACGCGTATTGAGTATGTTAAAGACGACGATAATTCGGTGGCGGATAGTTTATCACGCGTTGACGCGAGTACTGGTCACACTCAAATCACAAAGAATGATGCTAATTCGTCCGTCGATAAAAACGTTGCCGATAAAGAAACTCACGTAGACGCGTTTATGTTTCCGACCGTGTTAAGCCTCGAAAAATTGCGCGAAGAGCAAATAAAAGACGATGAGTTAAAGGAGATTCTTAATAATCCAACACTCTCGTTGAAATTAAAGAAATTAACGTGGGGGAGTAAGCATTTAGAATTCTACTGCGATACGTAAGGCGATTCGTTGCGTCCTTACGTTCCGAAATCCTTACGCGAAGAAATCATTAAATTATTTCACGATCTGGCACATCCGAGCGCCACAGCAACCGATAGGATGGTTAGGTAGTACTATATTTGGCCGGCGATTAGCAAAGATATCAAACGCTGGTGTAGAAACTGTATTTCGTGCCAACGTTCGAAAATATCGAGGCATAATAAGTTTATGCCAGAGCGGTTTATCACACCAGACGAAAGGTTTATGCACGTACATATAGATCTAGTAGGACCTTTACGCGCCTGCAATGGGTATAAATATATCCTCACCATGATCGATAGATTCTCGATGTGGCCTGAGGCGATCCCCTTATACGAGACCTCGGCAGCAACAGTGGCGCGAGCGTTTTGCGATAATTGGATAGCGCGGTATGGCGCACCAGCTAATATAACCTCTGACCAGGGCAAACAATTCGAGTCTAGGTTATTTAATGAATTATTGCAATTAACGGGCATAAAAAGAATTCGCACTACACCGTATCACCCAGCGTCTAACGGTATGGTAGAAAGATGGCACCGCGACCTCAAAGCGGCGATAATGTGCCATCATACAGATAATGCAGATAGGGCAAGAGTACTTACGACGGTATTACTAAGCCTCAGAACGCGTGTTAGATTAGAAACGGACGCGTGTCCAGCAGATTTTGTATTCGGAAAATCTCTGCGCATTCCGGGAGAATTATGCGTCTTCGACGAATTCAAAGCTGAGAATAGCGCATTTCTGAACGAATTCTGCGACTACATGCGAAGAGTTAGGGCCGTACCGGTAAAACACAAAAATAAATCGCGCCCATTCGTATACAAAGACTTGAAATCCTGCACACACGTTTTACAATTAACTAAACGTATTAAGCCAGCGTTAGAAAGACCGTACGCGGGACCCCATCGGGTAATTGATCGATCCGAAAACGGACGTACTTTTACGATCGAAAGAAATGGTCAAAATGTAGTAGTAGATGCCGAGCACTTAAAGCCAGCATATTTCATTCGCGCTGAGGTGACAGACAATGTAAAAAATAATCAAAATGACATTGACAATGGTAAAAACGATGTTAGCAAACAGAATAAACATATTGATGACGACGATGACAATACCGTCAGAAATTTTAATAACCAAAGCGATACTGTCATTGGCAACAGCGCAAATATTGTAATTACCACAGCGCAAATTCACGCAGAAGCGGATAAAGAAAATAGTGTTGACAAACAATCAGCAGTTAACACGCGAAGGAAGGCCAACGACAGTACAGCTTGTGACCATGATGTGAGAGCATCATAGAATATTTTAACGAACAGAGATAATTCCATTAACTTCGATATAAATAATGACTCACGCAAATCAGCGGATATCATGCGAAATAGAAATAGAAGTTTAGTAAAACATAAAATTTTAGTAGACAACGGGAAGACGAGTCAACCGCGAAATGTAGTTTTCAATTTGAACGAAAGAAACGCGGAACCGCTTGCAAATTTGCAACCTACTGTGATAAAAAAGAAAAAATTTATTCCTAGTATTCTAAAAAGAAACAGGAAGACTGAAAATATAGACTGTATAGAGTCACGCGTATCTACCGTAAAAATAAGAAAGAACGTTATGTTCAGACTGTTTTAGGGAAAAAAACTATTAAGAAAGAAACTGTGATAAATGCAAACGAGACTGCTCCAAGGAGTGAGCCAATACAAGGCGGAAGCGACGTCAGATGAGATCAGGCACGATTGTTTTACGGTCGAACTATACGTCGAGGATTATGAGAGAGAAGTCAAAGAGAAGTTCGAGGAGCGCAGAAGGCCGTTACAGCGAAAAATGCTACGCGGATCGGTACCTCACGACATTAATATTGACATGCACCACCCCGTCTTGTTCGCGCAGGGGAAACCCGCGCTTCGTTTATTCGCGTATAACATGTTTCGCTATTTTAAAAGGCCCGTAATCATGAAATGTATAACCGACGTAGAAATCGAATCAAGCCACTTCGAAATCAAAAAAATTATATGTAAAAGTAGTAAGATCACGTTCATTATAGAGTGTAAAACGTTAACAGCGTCATTCAGAATTCAACCAGCATCATGCTTACATAAATTAATGATTAGGGATGATAAGGGTCACACGGATGTAGTCAAAGTAAAACCCGATCTAATTCACGATGTAAAAGAGCTCAAGAAGAACAGGAGTAAAAATTTTAAATCGGAAGAATATTTTACCAATGTTTTTGGCAATTTAGCGTTAGCTAGTACCGTAACTTCGCGATTAACGGCGGCAGAATTTTTCACGCTTTATCACGCGTGTTATTTTAGTACAACTTTACACGGCAATGAGGTAGCCTTTGACGCGAACGTAGACTGATATAAATCTGACGACTATATTGATAAAATGATTTTTGATTCAAAAGTTTTCAAATTCGTTAGCATCAATTTTGAAAGGGGCAACAGAGTTGTACCTGCACCGGTGATTATGCGAATAGCCGAAAATCAATACATGTATGGTACAGAACCGGGAGAAATAGGTCGTAAACGCAGGTTGCGTAAATTAGCATTTAACAGTTGTGAAATATCAATAGTCATGTTAAGAAAAATTGCATCGTACTTTGACGTACAGGAGTTAAGCCTGAGAGGCACGAGCGATTTGTGTGACACCGTCCTTAAAGAATTTGCGACGTGTAAATCACTGATGATTGTAAATAACGATAAATTCAGAGCGAACCAATTACAAGCATCACAACAGTTAACGTCTCTAAAACTCCTGGGTTGTAGGATGTTGTCAGCGTCAGCACTTCGAAAGTTTATCCGTGACAATAGACAAGTTTGGGAGTTACAAATAATTGACTGCGCGAGCATCTATAATTTGGTACATCTTTCAACAATTATGGAAGATATTTGTAATGAAGATAATGTTGTTGAAGCGTTAACATTCAAGTTTACACACGTGCAAGAAATGCAGGACACGTTTATTAATCAGAGGAATCTATTCGATACCACTCGTATAAAATACTTGGAGTTGAGTAACAATGTATTTGTGAGAAATGCGATTCAGAAAATTGTTAGCTGCACCACTGCAGCAAAATATTGCGATTTCTGCGGCATAGCGATCTCTGAACATATTGATTTGTCACTGCACAGCTCTCTCGAGGAACTTAAACTCGATTATTTTGTTCAAATTAATCATACGCTGAATAAGTTAATCAATTCACCGTTAAAGAAATTAAACATTGTAAATAAGTTAGGTAAAAAGCGCACAAAAGTGTTAAATTTAGAGTTTATACAGAGCGTAATGAGACGCACCCAAGAGTGCAATGTGAAATTAAAGAACTGTAAATTAGTAGTCCCGAAATTGAATTTGAGGCAGTTTATGCAACACCGGGAATGCGTGGTTAACGAGGAATGTTTTGATTTTACCTTTCGGCGTACATAGGAGCGTAGTATAAGAAAAATATGAATAAATGTTTAAACAAATGACAGGACCTCACCAATGTCAATACCGACCTAGGATGCATTTTATGCAGGTCGTCATTTAGGGGGGAGTACTGTGGGCAGGCGACCCTGTAGATTCACCGCAACCAGAGGGCGTAACTAGCGCTGTCGAACAGCGAGCGAGAGCTGCAGAGAAGCTTCTTGTCCAGTCAGTCGCGTCTGAACCTTCGACACATGAGTCCGCATATTGCGGACGATAGCCTCAATAAAGCAATTACTAACGAAACACTTGTTTTAGATTACTACCTCGCACTCCATCCTCTCGACCTGGCAACGCGGACGTGTGGGGCCGCGTAAACGGTGTCTTACACACATACACCAAACCCCACATAACCACCAACCTGTGATAAAGTGGAAAACTGATATGAAGAAATAAGCCATAGACACGTGTTAAATAAATTAATTAAACGTAGCATATGTAAAATATAATGAATTGAATAATAAATTGTGTTACCTATAAAACGGGAAATTGCACAAAGGATAAATTGGCTTTAAATGTCGTTTCTTTATTTTACAGGTAAGAAGTATTGTACAATTACATAAAAAGTGTAAATTATTAGATAAATAATAAAATCATAAATAAACTTTGTTTTACAGAGAAACAATTTAGTTAATCATTTATAGCAATCCCTACATAAAAAAAGGGTTAACACATTATAAAACGACAGTTCTTGAACATTAATAAATAATAAGTATGGATAAATTAAAGTTTGGATTTGTAGTAAAAGCTTCTAGTGATAATAAATCAAATTTTATTGCCATAACCTCAATCACCACAACAGAAAATAAAATATTTGGTATTCCGGAAGAGTTACAATCAGCAAACTTACACAAACTAATTTTAAATACACCAGCATTTATAAAAGTAAAAAAATCATTACGTAAAAGACATCAAAAACGAAATATATGGATTACTTTAACAAAAGAATTATCGGAAACCTACATAGACGAGGATGGAAACATGCAATTTGAAGAAATTCTTTTTGGAAGAAATAACAGATGAATTACAACATACTAATATTACAGAAGGCTCATTAGTAAAAATCTTAGGAAAAATTGCTGAAACCTAATCTCAAAGTAACGGTCATAATTTTAAAAAACTTTCAGAAAAATTTGTCATAGAAAAGTTCACAGGCAAAAATCAGAATCCAAATCAATGGATTGATACTTTTGAAAAAGAATGTAACCGTTTCGATATAACGCAAGAAGAAGAAAAAATCGACATTTTTAGCTTATTTTTAGATAAATCTTGTTTGGACTGGTACAGCTCTATGCTTATAAAACTCACATTAAATTCAGAATGGAAAAAATGGAAAGAAAATTTTTATGAAACCTATGCAAATAAAGGTTGGACTTCAATCAGGTATGCTTTATTGTATAAATATAAAACGGGTTCATTACTAGATTATGCATTAAAAAAAGAAAGACTTTTATTAGAAATGAACAAATCAACTGATATATGCACATTGATTAATACTAAAGCTATAGGTTTACCAAATGTTGTATCAGATATGATTAATACAGAAAATCTTAAATCAACTGAAGATCTTTTTAATGAAATTGGTAAACTAGAATATTTAATGTATAGAAAGCCTAATGATAAGCAAAATCATAGTAATGTAAACTCTAATTTGAAAGAAAAAAATGAAAAATTTAAACCATGCAAGATTTGCGAGAAATTAAATAAGGGGTCTCGGTATCACCCTGAATCTTTATGCTGGTTTAAACCTAAAGAAGACGGTAAAAGAGATAAAGATCTAATTAGAAATGTAAATAATACTGAATTAGAAGTAGAATTAAATAATACGGATCCAAAAAACTAAAAATTCCACCATTAATCAAAATTAAAGTTAAGATAAATAACACATTGGACGTACTTGGTGTTTATGACTCTGGTTCTAATGTCTCCTTAATAAACTCAAGATTAATACGTTTACAAAAACAAAAAGAATATAGAAGTTATAATGCAAATTTAAAAACGATTAATGGTGTGAAGAAAACAAATTGAATGATAACAATAAAAGCAAAAATTTTTGATATAGAAAAAGAAATTAACGCTTTTATAGTAAATAATGAAAGTTTTGAAGGCGACTTTATTATCGGATTAGATTGCATACAAAAATTTAATTTAATCCAAGAGGAAAATTTAAAAATTTCACAAAAAATTAGTGACATTTCAAATAATAATAATAAAGATATAAATACTAATATAAATATATTAGAAGAAAAAAATGAATACGTAATAAACTTTAATGAACATATAAAGGAAAATAGTTTCAAAATTTTGATAAACCATTTAGATATAATGGAAAAATCTGAAATTAACAAACTCATTGATAAATATAAATCAATTTTTTCTAAGGATAAATATGATATAGGGACTGTAAAAGATTATGAAGCTCGAATTGATATGGTTATAGAAAAATATTGTAGTAAGCGACCCTATAGATATAGTATTGAAGATAAACAAGAAATTGAAAAACAAATTGCAAAATTGCTAGAGAAAAATCTAATTGAAGAATCATACAGTCCGTTCGCTGCCCCAGTAACTTTGGCATATAAAAAAGACGAAAATAAAAAATCACGAATATGTATAGATTTTCGTGATTTAAATAAACTTATTACACCTCAATCTCAACCTTTTCCATTAATTAAAGACTTAGTCGAAAAAACAAGAAATTGTAAATTTTTCTCAACACTGGACATAAACTCAGCATTTTGGTCAATTCCTTTACGGATAGAATACAAACATAAAACAGCTTTTGTAACACAAGAAGGACATTTTCAATGGACTTGTTTACCTATTGGATTGAAAACTTCACCAGCGATTTTTCAAAGAATATTGAGTAGTATAATTAGAAAACATAAACTTCTGGATTTTACAGTAAATTATATAGACGATATTCTAGTTTTTTCAAAAACATTTCAAGAACACATAGACCATTTAACTAAACTATTAAATGCAATATTAGAGGAAGGTTTCAGATTAAAACTATCAAAATGCAATTTTGCAGCAGACTCAGTAAAATATTTAGGTCACATTATAAGAAATAATTCAATTAGTCCATTAAAAGATAATTTAATTTCAATAAAAAATTTTCCTATTCCAAAAACACAAAAGAATATACGACAATTCTTAGGAAAAATAAATTTTTATAATAAATATATTCCAAGAAACTCGATCATATGAGATCCTTTACATAATTTATTAAGAAAAGAACAAAAATTCGTTTGGTCGGAAAAATGTCAAAAATCATTCCAACACATGAAAGAGCTACGTTGTTCTCAACCTGTTTTAGCAATTTTCGATCCGGATTTACCGATACGTATTTATACGGATGCAAGCTTGCAAGGTGTAGGAGCAGTTTTAAAACTACTTCAAGCAAACAATGAAGAAAAACCAGTAGCATATTTTTCAAAAAAATTAAATGAAGTACAAAAAAGAAAGAAAGCTATTTTTCTAGAATGCCTAGCGATAAAAGAAGCAGTAAAATTTTGGCAACAAAGGCTTATCGGAAAAAAATTTACAATTTTTTCAGATCATAAGCCACTAGAAAATATGAATATAAAAGCTAGAACAGATGAAGAACTAGGTGATCTAACGTATTATCTATCACAATTTAACTTCGAAGTAAAATATTCTCCAGGAAAATACAACTTAGAAGCTGATTGCTTAAGTAGAAATCCAGTATTAGACCCACACGAAAATGAAGAAGAAAGTATAAAAATTGTGAACTTAATACAATTAGACGATATTCAAAAAGATCAAAAAATAAATACAGATATACAAAAGAAAAAAAATTTATTGTTTTTAAAAGACAAAATATACTATAAAAAAATGAAAAATAGGAAGAAAATTATACTCTCAGAAGATTTTAGTAAAAAATTTATAAAGGATATACATCAACATTATTGTCATATAGGCATAAATCAAATGCATAAGAAAATTGCAAAAATTCTACACAGCAAAAAATCTACTACAAAACATAAAAAATATTTGCAGATGCTGTGCAACATGTATAAAGAATAAATCAAGAGGACAAAACAAATATGGACTTATGTCTCACTTAGGTCCTGCTACAAGTCCTTTTGAAATAGTTTCTATGGATACAATTGGAGGTTTCGGAGGTTCACGCTCAACAAAAAAATATTTACATCTAGTCGATCATTTTACTCGATATGCATATATCTTAACATCAAAAAACCAAAACTTCAAAGATTTTATAAAACTAGTAGAAAATGTAACAAAACATAATAAAATTGGCATAATTTTAACAGATCAATATCCTGGTATAAATTCAAAAGAATTTAAGAAATTTTTAAATGAAAAGAACATACCTATTGTTTTTACAGCTGTAAATACGCAATTCTCTAATGGACTAAATGAGAGCTTAAACCAAACATTAGTTAATAAAATCAGGTGTAGAATAAATGTAAGCAAAAGAAAATTAGCATGGACAACTATAGCACACGAATGTGTACAAAAATACAATGAGACAGAACATACAGTTACTGGATTTGCACCTAAATATCTACTAGAAGGTAAAGATGTCTCAATCTTATTTGCCAAAGGAATTAAAACAAAATAATTCTCACAATAATTTGGCAGTAGACAGAAAAATGGCTTTAAAGAAAAGTATAAAATCACATAATTACAATAAAATGCAATTCGACAAATATAGAAAAACTCATCAATTCAATAATGGAGATTTAGTATTTGTAGAAAATGGAAATCGACTAAATAGACATAAACTGGATGAATTAAAAATTGGACCATATAAAATTTTAAAAAAAATATCAGATTCGATATACAAAATAGACACTGGATATAAAAAATCAACATCAAATCTATTCCACATTACAAAACTCATTCCAACTCTTATTTCGATAGATAACAAAATAGAAGATAATATTTAAAGAACTCAACGAACGACTTTTCTCTCGAGGGAGGGAGATGTAAAGAAAATCGACATTACACTTGTATACAAGTTTAGTCGTTTCTTTAGAATTTGAATTTGCCGCGCATTTTTAAGTAGGCTAATATGATAACCACCAACCTGTGATAAAGTGGAAAACTGATATGAAGAGATAAGCCATAGACACGTGTTAAAAAAATTAATTAAACGTAATAATGAATTGAATAATAAATTGTGTTACCTATAAAACGGGAAATTGCATAAGGGATAAATTGGCTTTAAATGTCGTTTCTTTGTTTTACAGGTAAGAAATATTGTACAATTACATAAAAAGTGTAAATTATTAGATAAATAATAAAATCATAAATAAACTTTGTTTTACAGAGAAACAATTTAGTTAATCATTTATAGCAATCCCTACATAAAAAAAGGGTTAACACATTATATATATATATATATATATTTTTTTTTTTCAAAATTTCAATATAGTAGCGCAATTTATGGCGCAACTTTTGGCTCGATAAAGACACGTAAAAAGTAGCCCAAAAAGTTGCGCATAAAGTTGTGTCAAAAGTTGCGTCAAAAGTTGCGCTATTTATTGCGCAAACATTTTCAGTAGGGACTAGCCCTTCAGATTTTTACTTTTCTAACCGCTGCATTATTACATTATTACATTATGTATTTGTGCTATTGGCCACGCATCACGTTCCTTATTTATTAATCTTTACTGTACAACAAGTTTTACACGAATTCATTTACGCACAATCAAGAAAATCAATGCCAAAGATACCCACACAGCATGCAATAATTACAAAAAAATATTACATGAAATATTATAAAAAAATATTGCGGAAATGTCTAGAAAATGTATCAAAAATATTACAAAATATTCTTCTGAAATAGTTCATAGTAATATTTTTTAAATATTATTGAAATATTTGGTGTAATATTTCCACTAATAGAAAGTGGAACATTTCACAACATATTACAACAATATTACTGAAATATTTCATGTAATATTTCGTGTAATATTCCATAAATATTGTATGCAATATTTCATGAAATATTGTTATAATATCAATACATGTTAAAACAAAAATAATCATTTGGAATATTACTAAAATATTGCACAGACTTTCATCACAATATTTCATGTAACATTGTCGAAACATTACAGTGTAATATTACGTGAAATATTTCAACAATGTTTGAGGAATATTCCTGGAGACTCTATTATATAATTTTTTCTTGAGTAGTAGAATTTCGAAACGAAACGTATTTGACATCCGGCATTGCACTCCACACAATATGAAACCTTACAAAAAAATATAACCTAAAATAATGCTAAACATATTGCAATAATATTATAAAGTTTTTCAATTTCTTATTTTCTTAACTTTGCTCTAAATTGAACAATTTAAACATCTTTTTTTTAACCATATCTACATGAATTCAACTACCTTCAGTTTATTTTGAATTGATTTCCTATCAATATTCGTTTTCGAGTCATAATAGCAATTAAAGTGAAAGTAACTTTCATTGGAAATATTATTGTCAAAGGTCGATTCACTTTTGTAAAAGTGGCAATTGGCAAGTAGTAACTTTTGGCTTTCTTCATATTATTATATTCCAGAAGATATGCCAAGGTTAAGATAAGATATATCCGTTTCCGAAGGTCAAAACTTCCCTTGGGAGAGAAAGTCAATACTGTTAGAAAGGTAATAATAGTGTAACAATAATGTAACTAATAATATATGTAATGTTAATATATGCGAATATGATGGCTATTAAAAGTTAACATATTAAATTTAATCTGATAGCATGTATATAATAACAGACTTAAAACATTTTATTTTTAAGCAGAATCTACTTAAGGGGGTTCCATACTCAATTTTTGATGATTAATTAACAAAAAATTAGAACAGTATGTGAAAAAGTAAGAGAAAAGGCGCCTTCGTTTATTGATAATCTAACTGTGTGCTGAATTTTAGATTAAAATATTATTGCGTTTTCGAGAAAAGTCTTATCAAAATTATGAAATCTTTTCACCTCGTTGAGGTTAGGTTCACATTTTTGGTAATACTTTTCTCAAAAACGCAATATAATTTTAATCTGAAATTCAGCACAGAGTTAGATTATTAATAAACGAAGGCGCCTCTTCTCTTATTTTTTCACATACTGTTTTATTTACAAATTTATTACTAATAATCACGTATGCCGATAAGGTAGGGAGGATAAATATTGACTATGGCACCCCGTTAACTTATTAAGATATATTGTACGTACGTAAAAATATAAATTATTGCCACTGTATTGCATAGTGATAGGCAACAATTATTGCAAACATATTGCCAATAGTTACTATCTTACAATTTTTAAACTGTTGCCAATATGTTGGCCATAGCTTATAAATAAAACGAAAAAATAAAAAAAAAATATTTGCTGTCTGTGGGACTCGAACCTTCAATCTTAAAATTCGAACGCTGACTCTTTACCACTATGAGCTATTTTGCTATTTTGTTATTAAGAGTTATTACCAGGCTATAAAGATCTTTTGAATTTATAAAATTTGGACTTAGTAATTTTTTAACCATATATTCGTAGATTTTTTTCTCCCGCGAAAGGAGCTACGCTTGGATACGATTGTCCGAATTTAGATACCCGTGCTCTATTTTTGAACTTAATTATTTTGAATAAAAATATATTGTGCACAATTAAGTAGTACTATTTCCGAAATAGTGTTTCAAACGAAATCTTTTTCTGCAGTTTGCTCTTTACACTTAAAAAAAATGTATCTAACTACGAATTATGTTATTTTGTCCCGCGAAAAGGTACTTATTATCTTATAGTAAATAATTATTTCTAAACAAGAATAAAGAATCACATTAAATGAAGAATTAAATACAATGTTTTAGGATAATTAATCAAATTTCTAAATGTATAAATATACAAATTTTTGAAATGTAAAATTTTTTTCTAATTAATAATATAATATCAGAATTGAAAAGGATAGTGTATATACAGTTTGCAGTCCTTTATTTAGAAAAAAAATCGTTCTGTAATATTCTTCTATTTGGTTTAAATGTAAGCTCGAATTTTTTGCCATCCTTCTCAGGCTATACTAACCATTGACGAGTAGAATAATCAGAGAAGGATGGCAAAAGTCATCGAAACGTCGCCATTAATTAACATCTTGGTTTATTCATCGAAATCGATTGTTGCAATGTAATATTTCGAGAAATACTGATAAAAGAATTCAAATACCTACTTCAATAGGACTAGTGAAATATTTCATTAATATTACCGTAATGTTCCACTGTAATATTGTGTGAAATATTATGGAAATATTTCACATTAAGATTCACAATTATTTCACATCTTTTGCTTTAATCGCCAAAAGCGAAAAATCGTCGTCTTATATCTTATTTTTATATTTTGTACAAGGTTTAAGAAAACTTACATATCAATAATGCAGAAAGATTTTGCTTTCTATCGTAGAGAAATTATTATAGAAATATAACAATAATATATTTTAACGAGATATTTTTATGATAACAAAGAAGTAAGATTTTTAATTAACAAGATTTTTTTTCCATATCATAGTAATATCTAGTCAATTTCATTAAAATTGTATAACTATTAACAACAGATTAGATAGCAAATCAAATAGCAGATCATCATGTACAAGTTTTAAACGTAATCGATAAGCGTTGCGAATAGCGTAGTGGATAAAGCGTTTGTATTTGATGCGTGCAGACGGGGTTCGAACCCAGGTTAGGAAATATGTACAAATTTTTTCTGCGATAAATATGTGAAAAAAAATAATGTGTATTAATACTTAATAAATATAGATCAATAGCACGGCTCTTGGGATTACAAATAATTAAGTTAAAAAATTCAATTAATTGAAATATTTTAACAATATTTTGTAAATATTTCATGTAATATTTCTGTTATATTTTTCAAAAATATTACTGTTAAATTTCACTACACCTATTGAAGTAAGTATTTTAAATATTTCATCAATATTTCAGAAATATTTCTTAAAAATTTCATTAAAATATTCTAGAAACATCACGGAGAGAAGAAACAGACTAGCGTTGTAGGTTAGGCTGTCAGCGCAAAGTTGCAGGATGTCATACCGCGATGGTATGGCCGCCCTGCCAAAAGTTTCCATAGGCATCATAGGTGAAAACGCGCAGGGGGCGTGGCTAAACAAGCAATAGTATGACGATCATACCAACGTGGTATGGAATCACACAAAAGTAGCATGGATATCGCGCAACCATAGCACGATTTCACGGCGGGTAACGGTTGCAGAAACGTTCATACAACGCTGGTTTGTTTCTTCTCTCCGTGATTAAGGTAATATTTCAGTGGACCTATGCAAGTGTGTGTTTGAAACATTTCATCAATTTTACATAAATATTTCTTAAAATATTACACTGAAATATTATAATAATATCAATGTAATATTTCATGGAATATTACAAAGTAAGAAATTCGCGGACATAACAATATTTCAGTAATCTTTCATTCTAATATTATTGTAATATTCCGAATCTTAATATGAAATATTTCCGTAATATTGACGTAATATTCTGTGCTGTGTGAGTATTGCTTGCTGATTTCCTTTCCTCAATTTTCGTCTTCTCCCTTTTGATATATATAGTCAATTTCAAACAAAATGAGATAGAGATAGTATTGGAAATGCATGAGATAGAAAGAGAAACAATGCTTTCCAGCCCGTGAGAGAGCGCGTACAGAGGTCCCAAGGCAAAAGTTTAGACGTGGCAGCAAGAGGGAGCTACTGCTATTCTTAGCTGTCACACATTTTGTTTGGTTGTTTACTTCTACCCTGTATATATATACAAATTATGTCCGCGAGCAAGCGATATCCGAGGCGAGACGAAACATTACAAATTAATCGCGAAAAACAGTTCAGATGTGGCTATAGGAATGTTAAATCGTTTGTATAAAGAAGAATTTGGTTACCCGAGACGGTTGAGATTCGAGAATTTTTTCTGGTTCTGGTCAATTCTCCCTATCTCTCAAAATTTCGGCTTAATCAAGAAAATCAACTTTGTGTTTATCATGTAATAACGAACGAAAAGTTCGCTTACATCAGTGAGTTAATAGCTACACAAAAGAAACCATCCAAAAAAACGAGATCGTTTTTTGATAATTATACCAGAAAAGAACTTAAGCCAGTTCCTATTAAATTGGTAAACAATTTAGGCATGAGATCGAGCAGCTGATGTCGAAGAAATCTACAAAGACTGATGCACATCATCAAATTTATAAAGAGTACGGATATAAAAATAAACAATTCAATAAAGTAAATAACTTTATCATATATTTTTTTTTGTTTTACAGTTTTTAGTCAATTTAAACAATATTTCAATGAATAGTTAATAAAACAATTTTTTATATTATTAGCATTCGCATATCAATGTTTTATGTATCTTTGGCATTTAGCTTTGCATGTATCTTATTGTATCTTCAAAAAAAGGTCAACCTTAATTAACATTGTATATATCCCTGCCAGCACAAAACGTCTTAAATACGTTATCAGACGTTTTTAAAACGTTTAAAACGCTTAAAAACGTTTTAAAAACGTCTTCGAGGCGGACAGTGCTATTAGGGATTTAATTGAAAGATGAGTATAAGCATTGTAGATTTTTATACCATCTGAAATTGAAAAAGATGTTTTTCTATTAGCATTTTCCATGGATAATAAACTAAAAGCATAAATTCTGTATGTAATACATTTGTGGGGGCTCAGACTAGCCCGCCTCGACCAAGTCGACGGAAGCAGGTCTTGATTCCCCGCTCCGACGGAACCTAGTACGTTCCCCCTCCATCACAGATTGCGCCTCGCGCGAACCGCTTCGATGCGTGGCGATATCCAGTAGAGCTCCGGCTGGGCGCCCGAAAGGGTCTTTCAAGCATTGTGTATTTTGACAATAAACTGTTTAATAAATTGAGCTTGTCTGTCTCCTTCCTCTCCTGACTATCACATTGTTAAGGAAGCGAACAACTTCCAAAGTGGTGACCCCGACGTGATAACGGGAGTCTTTCGCGTGAGAACACGCCACTCCAACGGAAACGCGCGCCGACCGCCATCTTGTCCGCCGTGCAACGGCTAACGGCGACTTCGTCCAAGGTAACGACGAAGCGAATCAGAACAGCTCCGACGCCCAGCCCAGCGATATTTGTGGTCGCCTCGTCCACAACCGGCAGCCCCTGTACGGCCGGCCGAGAATCACCGCATCGCGGCATGTCTTCCCACGGCCCCTCTACACCTGCCGAGGAAGCTAACGGCCATCCCATCCGGTCGCAGCCCCCAGGATCCAGCCGCGCAGACATCAAGCGCTACTTCGCAGCACGACAGGTAGCTCGGAGAAGTAACGGCTTCTCGAGTCGTCGCGCCCCGGCGGAATTCGCCGCGCAAACGGCCATTATCCGCGTCGCGCCTCGGCGTAATTTGCCGCGCAAACGGCCATTACTCTCGGCGCGTCCCGGAAGCAGCCATCTTCCGAATCTCGAGCGAGCGTTCTAGGTAGCGATTTCCTAAGGTGACCGAAGTTGGTGTATTCCGGTCTCGGTTGCACCGTTTCGCGCTCGCTTCCCCGGTCTCGGTGCTGACCCGGGGCTCATAGTCTTCCGAACGGGAATACGCGAAACCCGTGTTTAGCATCGCACGGCTAGCAACGAACGGCATACGTACGCCCCGTCTCCCGCGATGCTGAGGAGCCCGAGCGCACAACACCCACTGCCCGCCGACTCAGCACCAGATGCTGCACCAGGGCGGTTTGCGGCCCTCCAATCCACCTCGGCCAGCGCAGAGGAGCACCGGCCGGTTGGGCGCGAGGTCGCGCCTTTATCCAACGACACATCGCGGGTCTTCGGCGAGCAGCGGGACAACGTCGAGTCCGTCGCTCGATGCGCCCTACCATCCTACTGGAGCTTTAACCCCCAGCTGTGGTTCGCTCAAGCGGAGGCTGCGTTCAACACCAGCAGGATTCGCAAGGATTCGAGCCGGTATGATCTTCTCGTCGCTCACCTGCCGCCCGACGTCGCTCAAGAGGTCTCGGATGTCATCTTGGCGCCTCCAGCCACCGACCGGTACGAGACGCTGAAGGCGGCCGTTTTATACGGCTCACCGCCTCCGCCGATCACTAACTCCATCAACTCCTCAACGAAGTGCAGCTCGGCGATCGGACGCCGTCCCGCCTCCTTCAGCACATGAGACGCCTGGCCGGCGCAGCCATCTCCGATGAGGCGCTGAAGATCAAGTGGCTGGACTTGCTTCCACCGTACGTCAGCCGGATGTGCAGGGTTCTCAAGGCAACCTCGCTGGACGAACTGGCCTCGCTCGCCGACGAGCTCATCGAGTCGTCGCATCCGTCCGTCAACGCCGTCGACCAGCTCGCCTCACCGTCGCCTACGCCGTCCAGCGGGCTCCGGACAGGTTCCATCTCTCTTGCCCAATCACAGGAGCTGAGCGCCCTGCGCCTCAGCATGGTCCAGCTCGTCACCATGGTCCAACAGCAGACGGTCACGCTCCAGGCCATAGCCGCGGCTGTCGCACCCGGTTTCCAGCGTCAGCGTGGGCGTTCCCTGCCACGTCCCTTCACGCAGTCCAATCGACAACAGCGAGGGCGCTCTCCATCACCGGCCGTCCGAAACACCAACCCCAGCTGGTGTTGGTATCACCAACGTTTTGCAGACCAGGCCGCCCAGTGCAGGGCGCCCTGTACCTTCTCAGCACAGGGAAACTAGCGCCGCAGCCGTCTCCGCAGGCAGATGCGGTTTGCGGACCCTACGAATAACGCCTGCACGTCACCGACCGCTCAACGGGGCTCAGGTTCCTCGTTGACACCGGCTCAGCGGTATCCCTATTGCCGCGCACGCACTTCAGGCGAGTCCTTCAACGGGGCCCACTCACACTCCGCGCGGCCAACTCGTCATCCATCGGCACCTTCGGCTCGCACCAGCTGGTCCTGGACCTACGACTGCGGCGCCCATACGCCTGGAAGTTCATCATCGCTGACGTCGCCAATCCCATCCTAGGAGCCGACTTCCTGGCGTACTTCGGACTCGCCGTCAACGTACAACAGCGGCGACTCGTTGACACCGACACCACCTGTCAGGCTCCCTGTGCAGTCCATGCAGCGACGGTACATTCTGTCGAGGTAGCCATCCTACCTGAGGTGGCTCAAGGCCCCTTCGCCGACCTGCTGCGCCAGTATCAGGACCTAGCAACGCCTGGAAGCACCTCCATCCTGCTTCCTGGTCTCGAGATCCAGCACCACATCCAGACTACCGGAGCACCTGCAGCAGCTAAGGCTCCACGTTTACTGGGTCCCAAGCTTGCTGCCGCCAAGGCCGAGTTCCGCTCCTTGCTCGAACAAGGCATTGTGCAATCATCGGATAGCGCATGGGCTAGCCCCCTGCGTCTCGTTTCTAAACCGGATGGTTCGTACCGCATCACAGGAGACTACAGGCAGCTTAACAGCAAAACCGTCCCTGACAGGTATCCGCTGCCTGTCATCGAGGACCTTCTCCTTGGACTAGGAGGCAACATCTTTTCAGTTATCGACCTGAAGAAGGCCTTCTACCAGCTGCCAATCGCTCCAGAAGATATGCACAAGACTGCCATTATAACGCCGTTCGGCCTCTTCGAATTCACCAGGTCGTCACTCGGGCTCCGCAACGCAGCGGAGTCCCTTCAGCGCGCCATGGATCATCTTCTCAGGGACCTGCCGTACGCTCGAGCATACCTCGATGACATCATCGTTGCCTCGAGTTCGCCGGAGGAGCACATGGAGCACCTCAAGGCACTTTTCACCTCGCTACGCGCAGCCAACATCCGAGTCAACTTGGACAAATGCATCCTAGGGAAAAGCCAGGTTATCTACCTCGGCTACACTGTCTCGGCTGAAGGCTCGAAGCCACCAACCAGTCGGGTCGAAGCAATCGTCGCCTTCCCGCAACCAGCCGACACAGCACAACTCCGACGTTTTCTCGGTCTCTTCAATTATTATCGTCGCTGCGTTCCCGGAGCTGCGCGGCTCTTGGCGCCACTCAATGACCTTCTTAAGGCGCTGCCAGTTCGTAGCAAGGCGACACCCATCACCTGGACACCTGCAGCAGAAGCAGCATTCACGGCAAGCAAGCAAGCGCTAGCCAACGCGGTCAACGCGACGTTCCTGCGCGCAGACGCTCCCCGCAGGCTTCACACCGACGCCTCGGACCGCGCTATTGGAGCAGCGTTGGAACAACGCGACTCGGACGGCGTGTGGAGGCCCCTAGGGTTTTTCTCGCGTAAGCTGTCCGACACCGAGCAGAGGTACAGTACGTACGACCGGGAGCTTCTGGCGTCCTTTGCGGCGGTCAAGCACTTCCAAGGCATCCTGGAGGGTGGTCCCTTCACACTGCTAACCGACCATAAGCCTCTCACCTTCGCTGCCAACCAACGTCCTGAGAAGGCATCGCCGCGGCAGACCAGGCAACTGGATTTTATCCTGCAGTTTCCAGTCACGCTGGCCTACACGAAAGGCCCTGACAACGTTGTCGCCGACGCTCTCTCCAGAGTCGAAACTATCGACATGCCGGCCGAGCTGGACTTGTTGACGCTCGCCCGACATCAGGCCGACGACTCGGATTTGCCGCACATTCTCCAAGCAGCACCTCTTTCTCTGGCCCAGCATGCGCAAAGATGTCGCACGTTGGACTCGTTCCTGCGTTCCTTGCCAACATGCAAAGGTGCATCGCCACAACCGAGCAGCATTAGGCGACTTCACGGAACCCGACGCGCGCTTTGACCACATACATCTTGATCTGATCAAGTTGCCGCTGCACTCTGGATTCCAGTATTACCTCACCATGATCGACCGGTTCTCCAGGTGGCCAGCAGCCGTCCCGTTGTCCGACCAATCAGCACCCAGCGTCGCCAAGGCTTTCTTCGACAACTGGATCTGTTTCTTCGGGACCCCGCTTACCATCACCACTGACCAGGGGACTCAGTTCGAGGCAGGACTTTTTACCGCCCTAGCTGCTTTGGTCGGAGCCAACCGAGTGCGCACCACGCCGTACCATCCGCAATCCAATGGTCTGGTGGAGCGTCTCCACCGAACGCTCAAGGCGGCGCTCATGTGTAGCGCGCCCACGCCGTGGCCTCTCGCACTCCCAACTGTCTTACTTGGACTGCGCACGACCTACAAGGAGGACCTCCGAGCATCGCCAGCCGAGATGCTGTTCGGCTCAACGCTGCGTATCCCCGGCGAATTCTTCGTCACCTCGAGCCATCCGGAGGTCGACGCTCCAACCTTCGCCAGCGAGTTAAGGGCCCTGATGAGGTCCCTTCGGGCGGTGCCAGGATCAAGACACGTACCACCTCGCAGTCCGTTTTTCCACATGGACCTCCGCACTTGCCCTTTCGTCTTCAGGAGACTGGATACCATCAAAAAGCCTCTCCAGCCACCTTATACTGGGCCACACAAGGTCCTGCGGCGCATCAGCGATCAGACCTACGAGATCGAAGTCAACGGACAGCCGAAAGTCATCTCAACATCGGCCCTCAAACCGGCCTTACCGGAAAATGCCGACGCTCAACAGGCCGCTCAACCCAACCAGGCATCAACATCAGCCCCAACGCCACCGAGTCAACCTGAGCAGGCGCCTCCACCATCTCAGAAATCTGTTTCGTTCCATCTGCATCCTGCCTTCGTCACTGGCGGGGGAGTAGCTGTGGGGGTCAGACTAGCCCGCCTCGACCAAGTCGACGGAAGCAGGTCTTGATTCCCCGCTCCGACGGAACCTAGTACGTTCCCCCTCCATCACAGATTGCGCCTCGCGCGAACTGCTTCGATGCGTGGCGATCTCCAGTAGAGCTCCGGCTGGGCGCCCGAAAGGGTCTTTCAAGCATTGTGTATTTCGACAATAAACTGTTTAATAAATTGAGCTTGTCTGTCTCCTTCCTCTCCTGACTATCACATTGTTAAGGAAGCGAACAACTTCCAAACATTTGTTATCTTCTAGAAATTTTTTTTTAATTTATAGCGTCTTTACATATTTTTCAATCATAATTATTTTCAAATGTATTTCTATTAGAGAATTGGCTTGGAAAGAATATTGGCCTTTCTTAAAAGATTTTGCTGGTATGAGGTATGTTAAAGGTTTGGAGAAATTGGACAAATATCTAAAAAAACAATTTCAAGAAAAATCAAAGCCAATTTTATCTTTAGAAGAAAGTTTTATAAATCTTTTCCAAAAGGTACAGTTTAGTTTAACGTCAAATTTGATATTTAAATTTTATTTACTTATTTATTTTTTAAGCCAACAATATTTACAAAACATTACAAAAATGCAGTAAAAACCTATAGAAAAAATTAATTTATCTGTATATAGGGTGGCATAAAACTTTATTCTATAGTTTAAAAACTAAAATAAAACTAAATAAAACTTATCCCTATTAAAAAAATTAGTACGAATTTAGTACAAAATTAACACTAAATTTAGCGCAAACTCAGTACAAAATTGATACGAAATTCGTCCGCAATTTGTACAAAATTCGTACCCTAAAAGTTCGAATTTACAGTCCTAAATAAGCACAGAATTCATGCAAATAATATACAGAATTTGTACAAAATTAGTACAAAATTTGAACAAAATTCGTACGAAATTCGTACGAAATTCGTACATATTAGTACATAATTTGTACTAAATTTGTACGAATTTTATTTAAAAAATTCACGCTGATTCAGTATTGATTTCATATTGTAATCAATATGAAATCATCACCGAATCAGAGTAAAATCAGTACTGAATCAGCAGTAACTTTTTCCCAAACATACAACAAGTTGCGACGTTACCAATTTCTCGGTTAAAACACTTAACCGTTTCCCGGTGGAAACGTCGAAAATATTAATTGAAATAAAATAAAACCCTGCACGACCGACTCTCTCAGAGGAGATTCCGTCGAATTTACAGTGGACCGGTTTCCACTGTAATCTATGATAATTTTTAGTTGGCGTAAATACACTTGTTTTCCTGCACAGAAAATTAATAAGCGGATTCCTTGCGGAATCCACTGTCACCACTACCACGAGAGAGATTCGTGAAACTTAATATTTATTAATAACGTGCGAAAAAACCCAACGTAACGCGACGTAATTAACAAATAAAACCCAACGAACCCAACGATAGAAAAAAAGCAATCACTCCCGGAACAACCACGTTTGACCAACAGTAAATTAATAGATATATTAGACGCCACAATAATAATTGAATCACTTACCAATTAAGTAGATCAATTCAAATATTATATATACAAATAATAATCCAATATATCTAGTATATATCTATATATATCTATGAGTAATTATTGAACAATTCTCAATCTTTGATCCAATGAATAGCTGCTCAAAATACTTTTTCAAAATATATATAAATCCTCACAATGACTATCAATAATCGACTCTCTCAAAAATACACTGCTCTCTATCACTAAGGATACTCTACTCTCGAAAACTTGACTTTACTCTCCAACTCACGATACTAGAATACTCCCTCTCCGGCAACTACCCTCCGTAACCGAAAATTCAAATACTCTCTCCTTTTCTCACTTGTTGTCCCAGTTCCTTATCTCTCTCGTGTCACCTGCGGGAGATAAGTCATTATTTGACTTATCTCCATGTAATTACATGTCACAGGTGCCCCCCCCCGCTACCGTATAGTCCTTACTCATATCAAAATTGACAACTCATTTGCATAAGTTATCATTGTCCCAACTATTACAGTAAATGTACGTGTATTACGGAATTACTGTCATAATACTATTTTATACAGTAATTCCATACACGACACATCGTCCTTACTATAGAACATTTAGTAATATCACCAAAATCTCCTTGGCGCGAGATTTGAATCTCTTATTTGTTTCTATATATTATACACGTATTACCTGAACGATCGCCACTACACGTGTTCCGAAACTCCCTACGTATCGATACGTATATCCCTACGTCGATAAAAGCGCGGACCGCCTAGTTACTATGCGCGCGCTTGAATCTCGATCGATTCAAGATGGACGTAACTGAGCTCGAACCGGCACGTAAACAACGTGCTTCGCGACCGGTTCACCGCGTGCGCGCGATCCCCACCGGCGGGAATGACGATAAATCGTTCCGCGGGTGTTGTGCGCGTGTATAATGTGTGTGCGCGTACGTATACTCGCGTGTATACGCCGTGCGCGAAGACGGCGACGAGTTCTCCCCACCAACGCTCCACGAGGTACTACACACAGCGATAATGGTAATGTTTACATCATTGTTTATTGCATATTTGCAATAAACAATGATGCAAAACTCCTGAAATAGGTAAGTATTGGTATAATCTTTCACAAAATCCCTCTGTTACCTGGTTTTAATTATATTTCCTCGATAATTAATTCCTGATTTTCCTTATCCATTTTCCCCATTCAACACCCAATATTTACATATTTTTCTCTTATAGATGCTGTTGTCTTGGAGTAGCTGACCACCCCGGGAACCCCGCCTCCTGCAGCAGAGAACCCCGGAGCAGCCGACCAACAACTCCTCGACGGCATCTTCTCTACCGTTCCTGGATAACCTACGAACCAGGTAAGTTTACCTTCAATTATAATATATTTATAAGAACACATATTAATAATATCTATTCCTTTTTAGGTGCCCCTTATTGATGACACCATCACAAAGTATACTACACAAAATTTATTTCATAATTATTAGCCCTGGCATATCTTACATCAATAAATATTAATAAACAATATAATATTAATAATAATATTCATTTGTGTATATTAATTTGTCCATATGTATTAAAACGTAAATATCTCTTTTTTATTGGTTTAAAATTATTTTTTGTACATTTTTTTAAACCAGTAAAATAGAGATATTTACATATTAATACATATAGAGAAATTATATTGTACAAATGAATGAATATTACTTCCATACTGATTTTAGTATTTTCTATTGCATGATTTACTATGTTCTACCTGCTACATTAACAAACATTTACAAATATAATGAAAACATATTTGTAGACATTTCAAAAAGCCTAGTTACAATTAATATGAAATTGCTGCAATATATTACTAAATATATATTGTTCTTCTAATATGGTATCGATATATGTACATTAAAATTTTAACTTGTATGAAATTGCCCATATTTTTAAAAATATGTTTATTCTATTAAAATTAATATCATTAAAATAAATTCTAACTGGGCTTTTTGAAACGTCTACAAATATGTTTTTATTATCTTTCTAACTGTTTGTGAATGTAGCATTGAGAATAGACTGAGAAATGATTGATCATGAAAGTTAAGCAGCATTGACCGCGGTTAATACGTAGATGGGTGAATAACTAAGCTAAACAGAAAAATGTGTAATACTTTTTTTTTATTTATTTTATGTTTTTTTGACAATTTTATGTGTTTTTACCTAATTTTTTTAGAGAATTATATATTACATACCTTTCTCTAGGAAATTTACAACGAAATAATCACGTTCTTTAACATGTAAAAAATCATGTGATTAAACACGTGTTACGGTATGTGATTACTCACTTTTATTAATAACATATAAATTAACTTTTATTGTTTTATTACTCTGCGTGTAACTCTGATTCATCGTAGATTCAGTAAACATTCAATACCGATTTTGTACTGATTAAATCCTGATTTTGTACTGATTTTGTACCAATTCAATTCTGCGTTGTGGGAAAAAGTTACTGCTGATTCAGTACTGATTTTACTCTGATTCGGTGATGAATTCATATTGATGCAGTGATGATTTCATATTGATTACAATATGAAATCAGTACTGAATCAGCGTGAATTTTTTAAATAAAATTCGTATAAATTTAGTACAAATTATGTACTAATTGATGTACGAATTTCGTACGAATTTTGTTCTAATTTTGTACTAATTTTGTACAAATTCTGTATATTATTTGCATGAATTTTGTGCTTATTTAGAACTGTAAATTCGGACTTTTAGGGTACGAATTTTGTCCAAATTTCGGACGAATTTCGTATCAATTTTGTACTGATTTTGCGCTAAATTTAGTGCTGATTTTGTACTAAATTCGTACTAATTTTTTTAATAGGGTAAAACTAAAAGTAATGTATAAAGCCCTACACTGGGCCAGTATCACCAGTATACTGTACAGTGCTTGACCTTATACCTAATATCTTATTAACATTGATCTAGCTGTTGTAAAACTTTCAGTGGACGCATTCATATTTCTAGCAAAAGCAATTTTTTCTATACTGTTTAATCTAGCAGGACATGTTAACCCTACCGTACAACTAACTCTAAAGTGAGGAACCCGCGTAAAAAAAGATAAATTCATATGAAGTTAATATATTGTTCAGCTGAACTGAAGTTTACCTGAACTTTTTATGAATTTATCCAATGGCACTATCCTGAACTTGATAAATTTGTGTAATTTTTGGTGACAAAGTTAATTTAAAGTTTAGAAAAACTTTGTCAAAACTTTGGCTTAATTTTATAATAAGTTTATATATTTTTAAGCAAATTATATGAAAGTTTAGAGAAACTTTATCGAAACTTCAGCTTCACTTTACACGAAGTTTATATATTTTTGGATAATTTATATTAAACTTTGTAAAAACTCTATATTAATCAAATTAACAGTTATTATAAATAATCTCGTAACATGAATAGGTTACCTCATTAACTGAGCGTCTTTACCAGTTCATAAAAGCTTTATTCATAATGTATTTATATGGGTACATAATTTTATTAAACAGAATTCGAAATGATTCGAAGTGTAATAATATCAAGAAAAGATACTATTATGTGTATATGTAAGTAGTGAGTAGATAGGTAGCAGATGCAAATAAATGTATTTAATTAATTTGCTTTTACTTTTTAATGTGAAATTTATATATTAATACGAATTAGTAATTAAATCATATTTTTATTCTATAATTAAGATGTTAGATTAACAATCATTGAACAATAACGATAAATACATATAATTGTTTTGAACTGGGAAAAATGAAAATAGTTAATTTTTTGTTTTCTTGCACACACTTTCTGGACTTTCTTCCAAATTTTCTTTACCTTTCCTTTTATGAGACTGTTTCTTTTTTTTTTCTTTTTTATCGTTAGAATGTATCACCTTTTCATTATAGTTTATTTCGTTAAACTGTGTCTTCTTTACATCATCAGACTTTTTCTCATTGCATTTTTCATTCTTATTTTCATAATCTTTCTCCTCATTACTATGCGCAACGTTGATTTGTACCGAATCATTTTTCGATCTAAGTTCTCCTGTAAGATCCGTGTTTTTTAGTTTTTCAATATCTCCTTTTAAATGTTTAACATCTGTGGATGGCTGACAGTTTACATTTTTTTTAATTGTTCTTAAAGTAGCACACATCGCTGTTAAGCACTGTCTACAGTCATTATGGCTAATTGTGTACTTCTTTTTCTTGGCACTATCATTCACAAATCCTGTTTATAATATATATACATATAATATTATATAAATGTTATTTTAATGTTAAATAAAGTAATATTTTTGTTTAAATCTGCGTGAAATATACAGCTATATCATCATAGGTTTTTTACAAAGTTAAAGATTTAATGATAAATGTAGAAAATGCTATACAAAGTTATATAAAGATTATCAAAATTTATATTGCTGAAATTATCATTAGATAGATATTAAATTTTCATCAAATTGCTTACTTTGAACGCCTTCGTAAATATCCTCAGGTATTGGAGCCCAATGATTTTTCCCAGTAGGGGACACCTCTTTTAATTTTTTTTCGCCAATTATTAATTTCATGAGTCTTCTAACCATTTCACGCGGCTTTCTAGCATAACTGGATTGGATCCATCTTACTTTAAATGCATCCACTATAATTCCGGAGCCTTCAACCAATTCCATCTATTCATTATAAAAAGGATATTAATTCTTTATAATATTGACAAATAAGTATCGTATATGTTAGTGCGTACAACTTACTTTCTCACAATTTGAGCTTGAACATGATGTTTTAATACTACGAGATTTTTTAAAATTTCCCTTTAATTCATTGATTTTAGTCTGAAAATATTAATAATATTTTAAACTTAAGTTTTATTTAATAAATGATAAGATAAAATTTATTTTTTAAAAATACCTGATTATGCAGCATAACCAAGACATTGTCTGCCAGGACTCCGATATTTTTTAATTTCTCCAAATCACCAATAGACACTGAAAAGAAATAATGAAAAACTCACGTAAATTTATCTATCTTTTTACAATAAACAGCTCATATAAATTAATTTGACAATCACAATATTATGCTACAAGTAATTAAATTTAGAAAAAGTATGAAATAAGACAAAGTTACAAAAACTTACATAAATTTAATGCACAGCAAGTACAATGTTTCTTTTCCGTCACTTCTACTTTTTTACCACCAGTTTTATCATCGCTGCTTAATTCAGCATTCGAATCACCCGTCTTACATTCATCATCTCTATAAGTGCATAATAAATATAAATTATTTATAAATTATCTGTTTTTCTCTTGATTTTACGGGTTTAAACATATACTAAATAATATATTACACATCTAGGGAGGTAAAGTACTGGTGAGCCTATAGCACACGGAAATTGACATCCGAGCCGAAGGCAATTTTTCGTGCTAGGGAGACCGGGAATTCCAACATAACAAACAAGAATGAAAAATTATATTTACTTAATGTCACCATCTGCTTTCGATTGATCACTGGATTCATCACTCGATTTATCATCTTCCTGAATCAGTTTAGCGGATAGTAATTCTTCATTAATTGATTTTATATTTTCCTTCATTATACTCAAACTTCTCTTCTCCATTTCTCGACAATCTCGCTGTTTTAATAATGTACCAGGAGAAAATGAAAATCTTTTGTCCGGTGTGACAATAACTCCTTCCTCTGTAACAAACAGCGAATCTAGCCACTCTTTTTTATCTGAAAATATAAAAAATATACATAAATTGCAAGAAAAATCGAAATAAAATTTATAAATTACAGTTACAGATCGTGTCAAAATGATACATTCTAAACTATATAAATTTTAGAAAATTCAGTAATACTTACCACTCCTTTTTAAAACTTTAGCAGTGAACCAGGACTTTCCCCACTTTGCCCTTGTGATTCATTTTTATCTACTTTTATATCTTTCGTAGAAATCACGCTAACATCTTTGGTATCTAACCATAAAATTAGCGAAAACATTTTCGAGTTGTACGTTTTTTACTATATGAAGTTGGTTATAGTAAAATTGGTTATGATTTATAATTTGAATGTATTAAAAAGTGAAGTATAGAGCTTGTCTGTTCATTTTTTAATTGATTAATTCAGTCGATAGGTAATATATATATATATTCCGATTCAGACAATTAATTCGAGTATAACCCCGTCGGAATTTTTAAAAAATATTAATTAGGCGAGGCGTAATTAATTTTTGAAATGGACCAATCAGAGGCCGGATTAGGGAAGAAAAGTGAGCGGCGTTGCCGCGCGAGACTAATGCAACAGGTCAACGAGCGAAGCGGCCGAGGCGCCTGAACATAGCTAATGCGTATAGCAGAAGCGAAGATCGCGAAAGCGAATGAATCGCAAAATATATTTTACGAGATTGATTGTATGAATAAAATGTACAATCAAGGAAATGATTTTTATTTAAGTTTGAATTAGACCGCAGACTAATACATTCATTACTACTATTATTAATTTACTTACTAAATCTATAATACGCGTGCGTTATAAATATGAGATTATTACAGTTTTTAATCTCATCGTATTTACATTAATTTATTGAAACCTTTATGACGAATTTTCAGACAATAAAATTTTGAATTGAATTAAGTTTTGTGTACAATATAGCCAATAAATACGTTTACCATAAAAATATATCGCTACATATTGGAAATATATTAATTAATTTTGCAAGTATATTGGCAATAATATTGATAGGTAAATAATTCCTAGTCCGTGTAAAATGAAATTTAGCTCAAGCCTTAAATCTCCATTTAAAAAACATAATGCTACCGCGAGCGCTCTCCGATGTTCGCGCACATCAAATTTTGTGCTCGCGGAGTAAGCCCGCCGCGGGCGCTCTCCGACGTTCGCGCTCATCAAATTTTGTACTCGCGGAGTAAGGCCGTCGCGGACGCTCTCCGACGTCCGCACTGCAAGAGCAAACGTGCTCGAAAAAAGTTACTTCGTTAAAATTACAATTCATTGTGTTTTAGACTTAATAAATATTTTGGAAAACTCGTTCCAAATGTTTAGCATATTAATAGCAATAGTCTGGCTGTTGAATTGAATTGAGTGTTCAATATACAAAATGCCAATGAATAACTTCCATAAATTCGTAATATATTGGTAATATATTAGCAATAATATTGCTAGTAAGTTAATTCCGAGTCCGTGTAAAATAAAATCTAGCTGAACCCTCGATGAAGTTTTATAATAGTCTGGGAATCATCTAGCTATAGTATATCTATAATATGTTTACGTTTACCAAATATTTTTAAACTGATTTTTTATAATATATTAGTATATGCTGAACAAATCGATATCATTAAAATTAATTGGATCATATCTTTACTAAAAATCGGTATTATGAGAAATCGTGGATTTATGTCACGCATCTTAGTAATTATTCGGATGACCAAAGACAGACGTTCATTCACGTTTTCATCCACTTGAGGTAATAAAAGATCATCGATTCGTCGGTAGTATTGACAATTTGGAAGACACGAAACATATTGGCGATATATTGATAATACTTTGGCAACATATTGGCAATATATTGGCAACATATTGGCAATACTTTGGCAACATATTGGCAACATATTGGCAACATATTGGCAACATATTGGCAATATATTGGCAACATATTGGCAATACTTTGGCAACATATTGGCAATATATTGATAATACATTGGCAACATATTGGCAATATATTGATAATACAAATAATAAATACCCGCGAAAAAAAATTAAAGTTTATATGAACTTTATATAAACTTTAGGTTTGGCTAAACTTGATATGGGGTTGGCCAACGAGACTGAGCCGAACTTGTGCAGTTGACTGTTCAAGTTTGGTGAAACTATCAAATGTACAGCTGAAATTCATATAAAGTTTTTATAAAGTTTTTTTACAATTACTGACAAATAAAATATAGTTTATACTAAGTTTAGCTGAACTCAATATTAACGTGATATCAAGTTCAGGTTTATAAAGTCATATAATGTTGATATCAACATACCCAAAGAAAAATTTTGAAAATCTGCTTTAACTGACATCAGTAAGAATACATCGCTTAGAAAATCGGAGATATATTCCAAAAAATTCGAATCCGTCACTGAAAAGTGTTGTCTATTTCCTTAGTTTTGAAGACATAATCTGAAAAAAGAAATTTAAAAAACCACAATGTATCTATTTTCACCATTTTTCTAACCGATGTATTCTTACTGATGTCAGTTAAAGCAGATTTTCAAAATTTTTCTTTGGGTATGTTGATATCAACATTATATGACTTTATAAACCTGAACTTGCTATCACGTTAATATTGAGTTCAGCTAAACTTAGTATAAACTATATTTTATTTGTCAGTAATTGTAAAAAAACTTTATAAAAACTTTATATGAATTTCAGCTGAACATTTGATAGTTTCACCAAACTTGAACAGTCAACTGCACAAGTTCGGCTCAGTCTCGTTGGCCAACCCCATATCAAGTTTAGCCAAACCTAAAGTTTATATAAAGTTCATATAAACTTTAATTTTTTTTCGCGGGTATTTATTATTTGTATTATCAATATATTGCCAATATGTTGCCAATGTATTGTCCATATATTGCCAAGATGTTGCCAAAGTATTGCCAATATGTTGCCAAAGTATTGCCAATATGTTGCCAATATATTGCCAATATGTTGCCAATATGTTGCCAATATGTTGCCAAAGTATTGCCAATATGTTGCCAATATATTGCCAATATGTTGCCAAAGTATTATCAATATATCGCCAATATGTTTCGTGTCTTCCAAATTGTCAATACTACCGACGAATCGATGATCTTTTATTACCTCAAGTGGATGAAAACGTGAATGAACGTCTGTCTTTGGTCATCCGAATAATTACTAAGATGCGTGACATAAATCCACGATTTCTCATAATACCGATTTTTAGTAAAGATATGATCCAATTAATTTTAATGATATCGATTTGTTCAGCATATACTAATATATTATAAAAAATCAGTTTAAAAATATTTGGTAAACGTAAACATATTATAGATATACTATAGCTAGATGATTCCCAGACTATTATAAAACTTCATCGAGGGTTCAGCTAGATTTTATTTTACACGGACTCGGAATTAACTTACTAGCAATATTATTGCTAATATATTACCAATATATTACGAATTTATGGAAGTTATTCATTGGCATTTTGTATATTGAACTCAATTCAATTCAACAGCCAGACTATTGCTATTAATATGCTAAACAATTGGAACGAGTTTTCCAAAATATTTATTAAGTCTAAAACACAATGAATTGTAATTTTAACGAAGTAACTTTTTTCGAGCACGTTTGCTCTTGCAGTGCGGACGTCGGAGAGCGTCCGCGACGGCCTTACTCCGCGAGTACAAAATTTGATGAGCGCGAACGTCGGAGAGCGCCCGCGGCGGGCTTACTCCGCGAGCACAAAATTTGATGTGCGCGAACATCGGAGAGCGCTCGCGGTAGCATTATGTTTTTTAAACGGAGATTTGAGGCTTAAGCTAAATTTCATTTTACACGGACTAGGAATTATTTACCTATCAATATTATTGCCAATATACTTGCAAAATTAATTAATATATTTCCAATATGTAGCGATATATCTTTATGGTAAACGTATTTATTGGCTATATTGTACACAAAACTTAATTCAATTCAAAATTTTATTGTCTTAAAATTCGTCATAAAGGTTTTAATAAATTAATGTAAATACGATGAGATTAAAAACTGTAATAATCTCATATTTATAACGCACGCGTATTATAGATTTAGTAAGTAAATTAATAATAGTAGTAATGAATTTATTAGTCTGCGGTCTAATTCAAACTTAAATAAAAATCATTTCCTTGTTTGTACATTTTATTCATACAATCAATCTCGTAAAATATATTTTGCGATTCATTCGCTTTCGCGATCTTCGCTTCTGCTATACGCATTAGCTATGTTCAGGCGCCTCGGCCGCTTCGCTCGTTGACCTGTTGCATTAGTCTCACGCGGCAACGCCGCTCACTTTTCTTCCCTAATCCGGCCTCTGATTGGCCCATTTCAAAAATTAATTACGCCTCGCCTAATTAATATTTTTTAAAAATTCCGACGGGGTTATACTCGAATTAATTTTCTGAATCGGAATATATATATATGTTACCTATGTTTCTGGATCACCCTGTATAATATACAGTTTAAAAGTCACCTTGATACTATAATTAGAACTCTTGTTATTGTTAACAATTTATAACTTTTAAACTAACTAAGATAGAAAAGTTGTTTTTTGAACTACAACAAAATAAAATCGATTCGTTAAATGAAAATCAACTTTCCTTATACGGCTAACGTAATATATAGGGTGTTCTTCACCATTTATTTCTTGGGTGAGCACACCGGCTATAGCGTAGTTGCTAGCATCGGTTTGGAGGGTAAAGGGGAGGAAAAAATCGGGGCGGGCTAAAACAGGGGCTTGGGTAAGTGCTAGCTTCATTTTCTCGAATGCATCCTGTTGTTCTTGATGCCATTGCCATCTGACATCCTTTCGCGTTAAATAATTTAACGGTGCTCTGTATTCAGCTAATTTCCCGATAAATCTTGAATACCAACCAATTAAGCCAGTAAAGCGTCTGAGTTGCTTTAAATTGGTTGGGGTTGGATACTCTAGTATCGGTCGTATCTTATCTATATTTGTTTTGAGGCCATCCTCATTAACAATGTATCCTAGATTCGTTACTTCCGCGCAACAGAATTCGGACTTTTCTCTGTTTATTTGCAATTTTTCCTTTTTGAGGGCGGCCAGTACTATTCTTAACCATTTTAGGTGTTCCTCAAAGGTTTTGGCTGTAATTATAATATCGTCCAGATATGCGAATACGTTTGGCTCCCATTCTGGCTTTATGAGCTTGTCCATCATTTTCTGGAAAATTGCAGGTGCATTTGATAGGCCGTAGGGAACTCGGGTAAACTGAAACAATCCTTTACCGGGAAGTGAAAAGGCTGTAATTTCGCGGCTTTCTGGTGCTAGAGGGACTTGGAGGTAAGCTTGCGATAAATCAAGCTTACTAATGTAACGACTTTCTCTCAGCTGATCGAGAATGTCGTCCATATTTCGCATAGGGTACGCTATTTTCTTGGTAACAGCGTTAACCTGCCGGAAATCTATGCAAAAGCCGTATTTTCCGTTTGCTTTCGGAACTATAATTGGGCAGCTGCACCACGGGCTTTCTGAAGGTTCTATTATACCTTCCTTTAGCATTCTGTCAATTTTCTCGTATCCAGCCTGCAGCATCCTCGGCGAATAACGACGGTTTCGTTGAAGAATAAGTTCGGCGCCTTGCACATCGAATTTATGGGTATCTAGGTTAGTTACACCTAGCGTTTTTGGTGTTGGGGGAATCATCTCATTTAATAGCTGCTGTAATCTCCTTTCTTGTTCCGCTGTAGCTCGTTTCAGTCCTCCTATGCTTGCTAGGGCAGGTAAGCAACTCGGGTCTTTGCCATAAGGATAAAAATGATGAATGATACCTTTATCAGTCCACCACGTATCATTTCATAGCATATATTCATGTTCGCTTTACGTTCAAAGTCGATACCTAATATGCAGTCATAATGCAAGCCGTCTGCTACTTGAAAAGGCATTATAATAGTTTTACCATCTATTTCCATGGTTACATCTATTATACCTTGTATTGGTACTGCTGTACCATCTGCTACTTTAACGGCTGAATTGCTGGATTGTCTCAATTTATGCTGTAATATTCTACTCATTCCTCGCCCAATGAATGAGTGTACTGACCCATCGTCAAGTAAAGCTGCAAGTTTTTGTCCATTTAACTCTATGTTAAAGAAATGGCGTGGATCGATGCCGGGTATTTGCTGTATTAGGGAATTATTTGCTGCTAAGTGGGAGGGTATTGACCCTTTTGGGTGTTTGGGTGAGAAAATACGGGTCTCTATTTTCTCTGGCTGAAGTTTCCCTGGCTTCTATACTTATTGCAGCTGCAGTTCGCGTAATCTGTGCCTTGAGCACCCCAATTACGACATGTTGCAGGTTCTGGATATTCTGCTATCCAATGCCCAAGTTTATTACACCTATGGCAAGTCTCTTTAAATTTTCTTGGGTGGATTGGCTTTTGCTCTACGTGGTTTGGCGTGCTAAATTTATTTGGCTTGAATTCCTGCTTTTTGGGTGATTCAGCCCTTTCCTCATTTCTTTGTGTTCGCTGCCAATAACTGCTGAATTTATTATTCTTTACAGCTTCGCTGCACTGCTGCTTCGACTACTGCTTAATGGGTGCTGTATATTTTCTTGCTGCTTGAGGGCTGTTTGGCTTCCATGGGTACTGGTGCTGTATTTTCTTTTGTGGGTTGGTGGCTATAGGTGCTATAGACTTGGGGGGTACTACAATATCTGTGCATTTCTCTGAAGAAACTACTGCTAATTTACGGGTTTTCGTTTGCATAGGATCAACATATGCGTACTTCGCTAAACCGTGATTTTGAATAACTGGTGGAGGTTTGTACGTTTCATCCATCAAACGTCTTGCTTCCTCCCTTTTACCAAGTCGCTGCAGCTGTATGAAATTATCGAAATGGTGTATTTCGATTTTCGATCTATAGCTAGGGTGCAGGTTCCGATACGCTCTATTCAACTGTTCGGATTGAGGTATTGTTGGCTTGACCTGGTCTAGCATGCCTCTTAGCTTGGTGAGGTATGTGGAAATATCCTCATTCGGACCTTATGTCCTATTTTCTATAGCTTGTCTGAGCTGGCTTTGCGTTTCCTCTGTTCCATATTGTAGTCTCAGCGTATCTACAAAGTCTAGGTAGTTTTTCCAGCTGCTTTTCTCACGCCTAAACCATTCCCATGCTTCGTCATCTAAGACTGATGGCAAAGCTTTAAATATATCCTGATTCGAGAGACCATAACTTTCTCTACATTCCTCAAGATTTGATAAGAATGTCTCCGGATCATTCTTTTTCACTCCTTTAAATTGGACGTGGTGGTGTGAGAATATCTGTGCTGTCCTTTTCTCCCTTATAAAGGTAGCATCTTCTAAGCTTGTTTCATACGAACGGCTGTACCTGAATGCTGGGTTAAACGTACTTTGCTGTGGCTGTATGTGAGGGTTATTTGGGATAGAGTACGTTTCGTTGTTCTCCTGATGCACTGGCGAACTGCTATGCTGCCTATTTTGCTGAGTGCTATGTATTTATATTAATTTGCTGTATAACTGCTGCATTTGCTGTATTTGCTGCTCCAATCGTCTAAATTGTTCATCGTATTTATTTTCGAGCTCTTTGTCGTTATTTTTCGTCTTCTCTTTTGGAACGTTGGGTTCTGTAACTCCATCGTCTTCCCAATGGACATTCTGTACATTCCTATGTACATTGCTTAACTGTGTGCTGCTTGTGGGGTATGTCTATTTTCGTGTGCCTGGCTGACTCTTTTTCCTTGGGTCGCTATTTCGGGTTCTGCATTGCTGTTGGGTGGCGTATTTGCTCGGCTTACTGGTCTAGGTACGAGTGCAATAGGGGAAAAGGGCTTGTGCTTATTGGACGAAAAGCTGAGGGTTGGATAGTTTGGGTTGATCTAGGTCGGGTATCTGTATAAATATTGGTACTGTATGTGGTAACTGGAGCTGTATATTGGGTAAATGGGTTATCTATTAGGTTTGGGATGGTGGGAGATGAAGGGGCTAATGTGTGGATGGGATAATAGGAAGTCGAATATATGCACAACTGTGTTGTCGTTTGGCTTGGTACTGTATGCGTTAATTCCATCATCGAATTATCGCATACTGGTGACGGTGGACTCAATCTATATGCTGTAGATTGTGCTTGAGGACGATTTGCTGCGCTGCTTATCCTTAAATTTTCAATATTTAATCGCTGTAAATTTTCCACCGCGTTGCTGTTTTCCCTTACAGCTGATTGCATTTCCGATCCGCATTCTATTTCCGATAATGACAACAAATTCTCATTACTTATGGAGATTGGATCTCGATACTGTCCTCTTGATTGACCGGTTGGCAATTGAATATAAAGCATCCGTCTTGCTTTATTGCTTCTTTCTGGGGCTGTTTCTATAGCGATAGTGGGGATATTTCCTCTTTCTGAATGCGTTAGTGATAAATCTGTTTCAATGGTTGGGTTAGCCTCGTCTACTGCTGCATTCCAGTCAGCAGACGATGGTCCGAAATTACGTCTAATTTCGTACCTAGCTAACCTATCTCCAATAATTTTACAGTCCGAATCTATATTTATTCCGACTTTGCTCGCGTATACCGTGATTCTACCATCACTGGTATTATTAATACTGCGTCGTATTACACCGGCACCTACTGCTGGTTGTCACACCGATAAGTCTTCTCCCAAAATTAAATCAAGGTCATCACCGTTGTGAGACATTTTCAATTAATTTATTGTAGCTTACTTTCTCTTAAGAATTAAATAAATATTATTAATAGCTCTTATTAGCTCGATTGCCGTGAAACATCTTAGCTCTTGTTTAATTATATCTAAATTAAATTAAACACACTAAGCGAAAATCAAAAAAAAAATATGAATAAAAGAAAAAAACAAACAATTTTCAAGCTAGGCTAATTAAATCAAATTCACTTTCACTAAGCAATCCACAAACAGCAAAAAAAATTAAATAAGCTTGCTTTATTATCAGCTGGGCAGTACGGGAATAAATACAGCGGAAAATATGTATATATATATATATGGGTTATCAATTATTATATTATATATTATGCAGTGTTATTATCCTGGGAAAATAATATATACAGCTTTTATTTATACACCAAAATATTCACTAAATATTTATTGTTATTGTTATTCAAATCGATAAATATTGGGGTACATCTGCAAGGGGACGTGCAAATTGTGCTAATATAATTAAAATATAAACTGGGTTAGGCAGGCAGCAAACAACAATAAACAAAAATTATGCAGTATTATTTTTAATATAATTATTATTATGGGGAGCAATGAGGGAGAAATTAAATTTTTGTTGTAATGGGTATAGCAGGTCAAGCAAAATTGATTATTATTATTTATTAAGCTAATATAATGAATAAAACTAGCGAAATGTGTGATTTAATTCAATAAGCATTAATTATATATAAGCAAAAAAAAACACAATTTAACACCCTGTGAATTGCCCTACAAGATCGTCTAAAAAACCAAAATATATTATAATTTTATATTAACCAGCGTACCAAAAAAAAAACAACTATTCATAACCAAATATCTAAGCAGAGCAAATAATACATTAAAAAGAAAAAAAAACAAATTTATATTTTCCATGCACGTGCTCAATTATTAATTATTAAAAATGGCCGTTAAAATGACCGACCGGCTTCTTCCGGTGTGTGTGCGAGCTTGCTTGAAGAAGAGGAAAAGGCAATATGGCCGCTTATTTGCGTCACACTTCGACACTTACAATATTTCTATTCGCTCTTAACTATTAAAGAAAACAAAAATGCTATACGCCACTTTACGCTAAATTTTTAATTTATTTAATTGAAAAAGATCCCTTATAAACAACCACGTCGGGCGCCAATGTGATGCTGCACTGGGGATCAGGGTGCAGGTCAATAAAGATCAGCAATTAATTAAAAATAAAACATGTATTTATTCATTAAAAATAATAGTTAGTTGGTTGGGCGCCAGCCGCGTTACTACGCGGCGAATACCGATAATACGCGGGTGAAAGTAGCCGTAATATGCTACTGCTGTCAAACCGCCGGCCGCTACGTGACCGGGTTCCGGGTTAATCGCTAGATGCTGTAGGGAAGGAAGGGGAAGGACGGGAATGGACGGGATGCTTGCACGCACTTTATGCGGTACTCGGCGGTACCGTCAGCAGAGGAGTAATTAATCACCAACCTTTACGAAGTCTCCGGGACACCAGGTTGGGACGCTGTTGCTATCTCTCTCTTTTTCTCTCTCTCGCACACTCTCCTTCGCTACACGATATCTGTGGCTTCGCTAGCACAACAGGTTCCGTTTAGGACGGCGGACTGTAGAGCTCTGCTTTTCGGCGTGCTCGAGAGCTCCGTGTTCGTACCGCGCGCCTGCGCAGTACTTACTCGTGCGCAGTACCTCGATCTCGCGTCACGCGAGCAGGTCGAGTGCTGCTGTGTTCAGGTTGTATCGGTACGAATCGGCTGTATGGTGATGATGACCTGGTGCTGCTTCCGTCTCGAAACTGCGGTACAACCTCTTCCCAGGTAACTATTACCTCGTTCCTTCTAGCGTTATTCACTAAGTTGTACGGTGTGAGTTTCAGGTACGAACTCACCCGCCGCCGCATCGCTGCTCGGGGCCGATTCATCCCTCTCCTCGACGACGCCAACCTGGGTGACTGATAGCCTCTCCGTCTACAGCTCCAGGTAAATACTTTGTCGTGGGGATTACGCAAGTATGCGTATTTATTTTATATACTGTGAAAGAGGTCATATATATACGTTGTTTACGTATGACAACCTAACCTCATTCTGCTCTATACTGTTCCTTGTACAGCTGTAGTGTTTACATACAGCTGTATATCTTCTTCCTTGCTCCTCGTCCTCTTAATGCGTACTTGTATTGATTATGTGGCTCTTTTACAGCTGTATATTGTTGGCGTTGGAGGTTCTCCTGCTTCCTGCCTGGATACTACCTCATCGCCTTGACTGCTGTACTGTGAGGCTTCGGAGTGTCCTGGAGGCTTCCTGGTGATCACCTCCCTTTGAGTATCCTGCTTGCAGTGTCAGATTCGGAGGTGCCCACCTGATATCTGAGCTCGCTCAAGGTCCTCATCGCCAGGGCCACCTTAGTATTTGTGTGCCGTGCTTGGGAAGGGGTATTTAGTATGTGAGGGTAGGCAGGGCTTATTTACTGTGCGGGTAGGTAGGTGTAGGGAATTATATATGGGTAGATAGGTGTAGCTAGGGATTCTATCGCTCGCTCTTGACATGTGCAAAGCCCATTGTCACAAGTCAGGTGTTGATTTCTACGATAAATAACGTACTTAAAACATAAATTATAAATTTTGCAGCTACATAGAGCTGTTGAAAGATACTTTCCTCCCTAGCTATAACTAAAATTAAGGTAATTGTAATATTACTCTTGGCAGCAAATGTTTATTTTTTTAAAGAAATGTGAAATACGTTGTGTGTAGCATTACGGCAGATATAGATTCATTGAATATGAGACGTATTTCACATTTCTTTAAAAAAATAAACATTTGCTGCCAAGAGTAATATTACAATTACCTTAATTTTAGTTATAGCTAGGGGGGCAAAGTATCTTTCAACAGCTCTATGTAGCTGCAAAATTTATAATTTATGTTTTAAGTACGTTATTTATCGTAGAAATCGATACCTGACTACAGCGCCATTCGAAGCCGCGAGATCGTGCGGCTATCAACGGAGGCTATAGCTCCGAAATCCCCTCAAATGGATTTACAGGTGTACCAATACAGCTGTATTACATGGATAATTTATAAAATGGGGCACTTTCTTAATAATAATATAGCTGTAAATTGCGTTTAACCTTTAGAATTCCAGACTGGCTCATATATGAGCCACCTGTGACCTTGACAACTACTCTAGAGATATGAGGTGTTTTTATGTATAAATTTTACACATCGAAAATATCAATTTATAAGGCAAAAATGCCGGCAGTCTAAAGGTTAAAATCCATCGTTGTATGTTAATCTAAATAAAAAAACATTTGTAAAATTAAAAAATCCTGTTAATAAATCCAGGCAAATCCACTCCAATACAGCTGTATTATTACATGGATTTACACCTGTATTTCCAGTTATTTTTACAGCTGCATATTTTTGACAGGGTGAAAAAAACTTGGAAAAATTCACTTTTTGAGGTTAGAATAACTTTTGAGCAAAAAATTCTAGTACCTAAAAATTTGGTACATTTTAAAATGTTGATCGGATCACTTCACGTGGAATATCCCATATATATATATATATATATGGGAGATTCCATGTAAAGTGATCCAGTTAAAAAATAGAATTTTGTTTTAATGTATGGAATCAGTAAAAAACTACTTGAATAGAGTGTAGCTAAATTTTAGACCTGAATTTCAATTAGTACCAGAGTTGTAGCCAATCAAAAAATCGAATTTTTTGAAAAAATTGACTTTTTGGCCATGTTTATCACTTAATAACTCAAAATCTAACAATTTTTTCTTATATACATTAAATTTGAAAAAGTTTATTAATTTCAAGAAGAATCAGTTGAAATATTTCATTTATATTATTTTTAAACTTTGAATATAGTTATAATCAATAAAAACCTTTATAGTAAAAAAAAGGGTTGTACGATCAAAAATATTTTATCCATCCAAAAATCTAATTCATCGATGATTAATTACCTTCAAAATAATGCAAAGTTTGAGTGCGGCAGAGCATTTCAGACAAAGTTATGGTGTTTTTAGTGAAATTTCATAAAAAAAGAGAGCGAATGCATTTTATGAAGAAAACAGACTAACCGTATACTTGCATTCAAACAATATGGCACTATTATTCCTCAATATTACTAAAATATACTATTTATTGTTAGTTACTGATTCTTTTATTTAGTTGTTATTTAAGTCTGATACTTTTAGTTATACCGGTTATATAATTGGATTTATTGGAATTATAAAACGTTTCAGGTATTTATCCAATTATATAACAGGTATAACTGCTTATACCTACTGTTTTGTGTTTGTAAGCAACTTAGAGATTAAAATGTATCAGTGACTAACAATAAATAGTATAGTTTAGTAATAATGAGGAATAATAGTGCAATATTGTTTGAATACGGTTATTTGTTTTCTTCATAAAATGCATTCGCTCTCTTTTTTTATGAAATTTGACTAAAAATACTATAACTTTGTCTGAAATGCTCTGCCGCACTCAAACTTTGCATTATTTTGAAGGTAATTAATCATCGATGAATTAGATTTTTGGATGGATAAAATATTTTTGATCGTACAACCCTTTTTTTTACTATAAAGATTTTTATTGATTATAACTATATTCAAAGTTTAAAAATAATATAAATGAAATATTTCAACTGATTCTTCTTGAAATTAATAAACTTTCTCAAATTTAATGTATATAAGAAAAAATTGTTAGATTTTGAGTTATTAAGTGATAAACATGGCCAAAAAGTCAATTTTTTCAAAAAATTCGATTTTTTGATTGGCTACAACTCTGGTACTAATTGAAATTCAGGTCTAAAATTTAGCTACACTCTATTCAAGTAGTTTTTTACTGATTCCATACATTAAAACAAAATTCTGTTTTTTAACTGGATCACTTCACATGAAATCTCCCATATATATATATATATATATATGGGTTTTGTGTCATATTTAAACTGTTTTAAAAGTAAAAATTTTAATGTTTACCTGTTCTAAGATTTTAATAATTTACTTAATCTATACGCGGACGCTGATTTCTGATCGGAACCCTCTCAAGGTCAAGATATCAATAAACTTCACTATAAAAAGATTCACGAAGTTTCACTGTTTAATTCCAAATAATACCGACTGTGTGAAAATTAAATAACACATTCATGACCCAAAAATATCTTAAATTTTTGTCTGCGAAATTATATAATAAAATATACTTTGATTATTAAAAAAATGTTTGCTTGCAAGTATCTTTGACCGAATCAAATCTTGAAGAAGTGCTCGATTACGTAAGTGATGAAGAATTTGATTTTGATGAATCTGAAGCTGACGATAATGCATCACAAAAGCAGTTTCTACATTTATTACATTTAATTGAAGATATCGATTTCAATCAAATCATCAATGAAACTGTGATAGTCACTAAACACGAAATATTATTGGGAATTTTGAAATTTGTAAACACATATTCTCTTCCAAGTGACACTGCAGTAAGCTTATGTAAAATGATAAATTCGTTATTTAATGCTCAAATTACCAGATTCACGTCATTTATTAGATAAGTACTTTTATAGTAAAAGTAATTTGCAATACCATGCGGTATGTCCAACATGTAAAACATATTTACGTCGCTACTTTCATAACCAACGTAAAATTTTTTGTAACTTATGCGAAGTATAAGTCAACTTGAAAAATCCATTATATCGGGATTTTTTTGTTGAGATGGATATAAAGGATGAAATTAAAACTCGTTTAGAAAATAATTCAGAATATTACAACTCTGTTGTGTCTGGTAGAAATATAGCAGCACATGGCTGCTTAAAAGATATTTATGATGGTCGATGTTACCAAAATTTTCTGCAATCGTTGCAAGGTGATGATAAGAAAAATTACGCTACGGTCACATTTAACAGCGACGGTTCACTCGTTTTTAGGAGCTCTAAATGCAGCGTGTGGCCTATTCAGATTAATTTAAATGAAGTGCCTGATAATTGCAGAAATAAATCAATTACTTTTGCATTATGGTTTGGTCTTGATAAACCAAATATGACAACGTTCCTTACACCTTCTGTAGAGCAAATGAATCAATACTCTCGAACAGGAATCCCTTGTAAAATTGATAACGAAATAAGGCATATAAAAGTATATACTTTATGTTGCTGCGTCAATTCAGTGGCTCGAGCACCAATGCAAGGAATGGTTCAGTTTAACGCATATTTTGGTTGCAATTGGTGCCTTCATCCCGGAGAATCAGTGAAACATGGCAGAGGATCTGCGATGAAATATCCTATTCCACGTGATGATGAACAACCTGAATTAAGATCAGAAGCTAATACTTTATTTTACCAGCAGGAAGCTTTAAGATTAGATTCTTCTATTTGTGGAGTTAAAACAGCATCGCCACTTTTAAAGTTAGAAAAATTTAACATCATCGACGGATTTGTGCCAGATTCAATGCATTGCATATCGTTAGGCGTTGTGAAACAATTTACTGAATATTGGTTTAATTCAAGTGGAAAAGAATACTGGTTATCTAAAAATAAAAAAGAAACTTTAAACAATAGAATGAATTCTTTCAAGGTGCCAGCTCATTTGGCTAGATTATCTAGATCCATTCAAGACCGAAAATATTGGAAAGCACGAGAATGGGAAAGTTGGTGCTTGTTTTATAGTTTGTCTTTATTACAGCAAGCCGCTATTGAAAATCCCCGTTTAAATTTATACGTTGCACATTGGGAGTATCTGGTACAAAGTTTTTATATTTTAATGAGCGATTATATTACTAAAGAAAATATCCGAACAGCTAATCGTTATTTAAGAACATTTATTGCATTAACTGAACATTATTATTCAAAAGATGCAATGACATACAACGTTCATTTATTAAGCCATATTCCGCAAAGTGTTGCAAACTGGGGACCATTATGGACTCATAATGCATATTGTTTTGAATCCGGTAACGGGCATATTATTAAACAGATCCACGCAGCAAAAGGTGCCCTGAATCAAATATGCAGAAACATTTCTTTAAACGAAAGTATAAGAACATTAGAAAATCATGTTGCAATTAATGATGAAGCATCGTTGATTCATGTCGATATTTTGGCACACGTACTGTATCAAATTATATTGAATCAGAAGCAATAAATCGTCGCCTTAGTGCAAGAAGGTTCCAACTCAGTAAAAAAAATAAAACTTCAATTGATCTCCACGAACTCAGTTTTTTATTTTGTGCCGACGTTTCGGACGTTTTTTTAACCGTCCCTTTTCAAGGCTATACAAAAAAACACTCACTAAATTTACAATTTGCACAGATTAATAAGGCAACAATAATAAAACACACTTAGTACATAATCTTACCAATAAAAAAGGCGCAGAGATGTTAAGTTTGCATATTGGTTAGAACACAATCCTCCATCGATATCGCACAACTATCAAATTTAATTAAATTAAAATTAATATTAAAAATTAAAAACCGAATATAAACTAGAAGAGAAGAAATATTAAAACAATTAAAAGTAAAAGGTCTTATTACCTTCGCACAACCCTCCACTTTACATGTTGAAAAGAAAACGAGGACCTCCCCGAAGGGAGTCCTGTACACTAGTGAGACTTATATACTAATTATAATGTCGTCTAACCGCTTACAATACATTTCGGCATATACATATACCAATGTGTACATATATACATATAATATATGTACAACGTGTATACGAACAAGTACACACTTACAAACCGTATCAAAATAATAATAATAAAAGAGCAAATATATTGCGGGGCCAAACGAACTGAAACTTCTCTCATGTATTAGGCAACCACGCGCCGCGAAGAAGTAACACACTCCATGCGGCGCGTAATCCTCCCATACCCAGAGACTGAACACATCAAGTGGACGGCCAAGCGAAAGAGTTAACAAATATCGATGTATAATACCGCCTACGCACATAACATTTTCACACTGTCAAGCGTAACTTTATATATGTTTTTTAGAAAATTTACGTCTTCAATACGGTTTAATGTCTCGTCATGTATATAAATATTCATCATTTCAGAGAACATATGTTTTTTAAAATTATTTTCAATGTCCATGATACAAGTTTTTTTAAAATCAATGCTATGTCCTGTTTTAATTGTGTGGACCGCTAATGCGGATCTGTCATTTTTATTTTTTACGTCATATTTATGTTCTCTTATGCGGGTTTTGAGTTTACGCTTACTCGTGCCTATGTATAACGCTGGGCAATTACCACATGGTATCTTATATACAATATTACAAATTTCATTGTTTACTGTTTTATCTTTACCCAATTTTATAATCTTGTTAAACTTATTTATAGTGCGATTAATCAATAGAAAATCATGCTTCTTAATAAATACGTTTAGTTTCGGAGTCAATCCCTTTATGAATGGTAAAACAACCCTTGGTCTCCGAATTTGAATTCTGTTTAATAGATTCTCGTTAATATTAGTGTTTACATTATTATTTAAGTATAACATTCTTTTATTAATATATTTTCGAATAAATGCAAGCGGATAATTATTATTCAATAAAAAATTCGTTATTATTTTAACATTTTCTTTGTGAAAAGTAGAATCTGATAGTGAAATCGCCTTATCCACTAAGTTGTAAACCATAGCTATTTTTTGAGATTGTGGGTGGTGTGAATGAAAATTAAGATAACGGCCTGAAGCTGAGTTTTTTCTGTACCAATTGGTTATAGGCGTAGTGTTATCATATCTATAAATATGTAGGTCAAGAAAAGGCAATCTACCATCCAATTCTAGCTCCAATGTAAATTTTAGAGGATCACAAAAGTTGTTAAACTTGTTTAGAACCTCATCAATTTTATTTTCCTTAATTATTAATAGAGTATCATCTACATATCTTTTTTATAGTAATATGTCGTTCTTAAAACTATCAAGACATGAAATTTCCAAAGTTTCCAATACCATATCTGCGAACCATGGACTGGTACAAAAACCCATAGGAGCTCCCATTACTTGTTTATATATTTTATTATTAAACTGCAAAAAGGTTGAGTCCAAGAGTTGCTCTATCCCCTTCATAAATTCAATCTTAACAAGAGGAATGCTATTTTTCAGAAATCTCCATTTTTTTGATATTGCTTGTAGTATTAAATTTTTTGGTAAATTTGAGAAAAGAGAAACCACATCAAAAGAAACTAATCTGTAATTGGAGGGAACACTCAAATTGTCTAATATTTTTTTCAGTTCTGTACTATTTTTTAAGTTTGATGCTGGTTTGGGAATATATTTATTAAATAATATACTTAACGCTTTATCAAAAGCATAAGTAGGACTATTCAGAGCAGATACTATAATACGAATGGGAAAATTTTCTTTGTGAATCTTAAGTAAACCATAAGCCTTAGGAACGTTAGTGTTGTCTAAATTTAATTTAATATTATCAAAACTATTTTCATTATTAAAAATGCCTTTATTATCCCAATCTTTTATAATAGACTGAGTTTTAGTTTGCAATTTCCTAAGCGGGCATTTTTTAATTTCCGTATAATATTTTCTGTCATTGAGTGAGTCCTCCATCTTCCTAATATACATAGATCTCTCCATAATAACGCATACCGCCCCCTTATCCGCCTTAGTGAACACAATGTCTTGGTTGTTTTTCAGAAATTTAAATGGTTGCCTAATACATGAGAGAAGTTTCAGTTCGTTTGGCCCCGCAATATATTTGCTCTTTTATTATTATTATTTTGATACGGTTTGTAAGTGTGTACTTGTTCGTATACACGTTGTACATATATTATATGTATATATGTACACATTGGTATATGTATATGCCGAAATGTATTGTAAGCGGTTAGACGACATTATAATTAGTATATAAGTCTCACTAGTGTACAGGGCTCCCTTCGGGGAGGTCCTCGTTTTCTTTTCAACATGTAAAGTGGAGGGTTGTGCGAAGGTAATAAGACCTTTTAATTTTAATTGTTTTAATATTTCTTCTCTTCTAGTTTATATTCGGTTTTTAATTTTTAATATAAATTTTAATTTAATTAAATTTGATTGTTGTGCGATATCGATGGAGGATTGTGTTCTAACCAATATGCAAACTTAACATCTCTGCGCCTTTTTTATTGGTAAGATTATGTACTAAGTGTGTTTTATTATTGTTGCCTTATTAATCTGTGCAAATTGTAAATTTAATAAGTGTTTTTTTGTATAGCCTTGAAAAGGGACGGTTAAAAAAACGTCCGAAACGTCGGCACAAAATAAAAAACTGAGTTCGTGGAGATCAATTGAAGTTTTATTTTTTTTACTAAACTATTTTTTGGACGAACAATAAATTCTTTTACCATCTAGGTTCCAATTCAAATTTTGTATTCAAAAAGGTTCCAATTCAAATTTTGTATTCAAAAAGGTTTCAATTCAAATTTTCGTTTCAAAAAGGTTCCAGTTCAAATTTTCGTTTCAAAAAGGTTCCAATTCAAATTTTAGTTTCAAAAAGGTTCCAATTCAAATGTTTATTTCAAAAACGGTTCCAATTCAATTGTTTATTTCAAAAAGGTTCCAATTCACATGTTTATTTCAAAAAGGTTCCAATTCAAATGTTTCTTCAAGAAGGTTCCAATTAAATTGTCAACTTTGTTTGACTAAAAATCGTGACAACACCTTAATCTCTAAAAATTTTTATCACCTAATACCTTTTCAATAACTCTCGGCATTTCTTATTAGAAAATTTTTATCTAAATATTTTCGCGGTTTCGTAAAATTATTTTTGCTGAAGAATTATATCGTCGTATTTAAGAAGACTAGCACGTTACATTTAATAAAGCATTCAGATGGGCTGGTCTTTGTAAATCACGACGATATAAAAAAATGGAAATAATTTTTACTTCCGTATGAAAATGTTCTGTTTATTATTTAAATTTATTATTGTTAATAATATAAAAAATAAAAAAAATTCTCGTCTTAGACAAGAATGTAGATTAGACTGGAAAATATAATCTAATATTTAAAATGCAATTAATACATTATTCGTCGAATCGTTAATACTGTAACTGTATAGTTCGAATTTACGCCCACTTATACCAATAAATATATCTTCACTGCCTATACGATTAAAATAACTTTATTGGCTTTGTAACAAATACATATTCCCAATTGCCTATACGAATACGAATATCCATCCATAATATCCATCCATAAAACTACGACGTGCGTAGCACGCTTTATCCACTATTCCACTAGTACTATGAATACACTGCGAGACTTTCTCTCTGTAAAAGACAGTGCATAGCGAACACTGTACCCGCGTGACTAAATTCATCGTTAAAACGCATGCGCGTTACTTTGAAAAACAAGTGCCCGATCACCGCGTTTTAAGATGTTGGCGAAGACTAAGATGTAAGGTGCTCTACATCAGAAAAGACGGTGTAGAGCGAACAATATACATGCGATACTAAATTCATCAAAAAAATACATTGAGAAATTATGGGGGTGGTACAGTGTTGCCAGATAGAGGTATTTTTTCTTTGTTGCACTCACACAGTATGACCTTATTTACGTTAGAAATAATTTTTCAATGTATTTTTTCGATGAATTTAGTATCGCATGTATAGTGTTCGCTCTACATCGTCTTAATTGCATTTTAAATATTAGATTATATTTTCCAGTCTAATCTACATTCTTGTCTAAGACGAGAATTTTTTTTATTTTTTATATTATTAACAATAATAAATTTAAATAATAAACAGAATATTTTCATACGGAAGAAAAAATTATTTTCATTTTTTTATATCGTCGTGATTTACAAAGACCAGCCCATCTGAATGCTTTATTAAATGTAAACGTGCTAGTCTTCTTAAATACGACGATATAATTCTTCAGCAAAAATAATTTTTCGAAACCGCGAAAATATTTAGATAAAAATTTTCTAATAAGAAATGCCGAGAGTTATTGAAAAGGTATTAGGTGATAAAAATTTTTAGAGATTAAGGTGTTGTCACGATTTTTAGTCAAACAAAGTTGACAATTTAATTGGAACCTTCTTGAAGAAACATTTGAATTGGTACCTTTTTGAAATAAACATTTGAATTGGAACCTTTTTGAAACAAAAATTTGAATTGGAACCTTTTTGAAACGAAAATTTGAATTGGAACCTTTTTGAAACGAAAATTTGAATTGGAACCTTTTTGAAACGAAAATTTGAATTGGAACCTTTTTGAAGAAAAATTTGAATTGGAACCTTCTTGCACTAAGGCGACGAAATGTATCTCCAAATACTCTAGTTTTTCACAGAATTGTAAAAAATAATTGCTTATATCAAACTATTAAAAAAACATTGTACAGATCTGATAATACATTTATCACAACGAATAATGGCGAATACTTTCAGTTACTTGAATTTCTAGTCGATTGTGAAAATATCAACGAAATTACAGTACGTAACAGGATAACAGTAGAAAATGCATTCACTAAAGCTAACACAAGCATTAAACGAATATTAAACATTCAGGACAACGTAACTGTCATACCGACAAATACTATTGAGAGAATATGTGTTCATTCTGAAGTATGCAATGAAAAATATATTTGTACAATACCAACAATGATATCATATTCATAATGGTTTGTTTAGCATGTTGTTATAAAAAGTTTTGTTTAAAATAACATAAAATATTTATTTTAATAATAAAAACCAATGTAAATTTTTAAAGTTATTAACTGTATCCCCTATACATTGTTATAAATTCTATTATATTGCCCCTGAAAATGAAACTAAAAAATTTAGATAAGAAATTGATGTGCTCTCGGTAATGGATCCACAAATATAAAATATATATTTATAAATCCGCAATTACAAATACACGGTTATTTACTATTTTCAATTTTAATAGAAGTATATAAGATAACTCCCCGTTGAAAAAGTTCCTATTGATTCAGTATTGATTCTGTGATGAAATCATTATGGAATTAATAAATAATAGCTACTGATATTGATCAAAATCAATACTGAATCAGTAGTAAGTTCTCACCAAAACGCGAAACTGATTTCTTACTGAATTAGTACAAAATCAGTAATGAATCAATGTTGTATCAATATGGAATCAGTACCGTATCAATTTTGAAAGTATTCAATTGAAGAAGGGTAATGTGCCCTTAAAAATTCAGTATTCAATCAATTCAGAATCAGTGTCAAATAAATACCCTGTTAAAAAAATTCACACTGATTCAGTACTGATTTCTCTAAAAAATAAATAAAATAATTTTTTATTAGATAATTCTCTAAAAAAAATTAGGTAAAAACAACTAAAATTGTTGTTCACATTTTTCTGTTTATGTTAGTTATTCACCCATCCACTTATTAACCGCGGTCAATGCTGCTTAACTTTCATTATCTATCATTTCTCAGTCTATTCTCAATGCTACATTCACAAACAGTTACAAAGATAATAAAAACATATTTGTAGACATTACAAAAAACCCAATTAGAATTTATTTTAATGGTATTAATTTTAATGCAATAAAGATATTTTTAAACAAATATATATTTAATAATATATTGCAGCAATTTCATATTAATTGTAACTAGGCTTTTTGAAACGTCTATAACTATGTTTTCAGTATCTTATTGTAACTGTTTGTGAATGTAGCAGATAGAAGATAGTAAATCATGCAATAGAAAATACTAAAATCAGTATGGAAGTAATAACATCTCTTTCAGATTATATTATTTAACATTTCAAGTACATATATTTCATTAATCCAATTGTTAAATATCAAAAAGACCTTCTACAAAGCTGTAATAATTCGCAAGTATGATGTAATTTCGATTATACTTAAGCAATTCTTATCTTACTTTATACAAACTTACTGCAACAGAAAATACTGAAATCAAAATGAAATCATCAAGTTTTCTGCTAAAAAATTTAGTACATTTACTCAAAAAGTATACTACACAAAATTTATTTCATAATTGTTAGCCCTGGCATATCTTACATCAATAAATAAACAATATAATATTAATAATAACTAGCCATATTACCTAGGTCGCTAACGCTCCCTCCGTTGAATCACATTTTTGAGGCTAGACGTTGATTATAAAGCGTAGTCTTAAATTTATTATTAGTTTATAACAAATAAATTTTAAACGATTTTGATAAAATTATTTTATTTTATTTTCAAACCAATTTTTTCATGTGCTTTAAACTATTAATTAAAATTTGTTGTTATATTATTAAAACAAATAAAAATAAATTATAAAATATTTTATTTTAAAAAATGTATACAATTTATTCCTTTTACTCATCATGATATTTAACTATAACAGTTTATTTTCGAATGTTGGTTTGTATTATTTTCTCTCTGCATTTACAGGCTTGAGACTATCATATAATGAACGTAAATATAATGTGTATTAAAAGTTTCAAATATTTGATTTTCTAACATATATATATTTCAAAATTATGTATGGTATAATACGTAAATATTTTAAAATTAATAAAAATATACGTTCCAATATGACTGCATTAAAAATAAAATAAATAATATAATATGGCATCTCGTATATTCGTATTTATTTTATATATTTTGTAATTTTTTTGTTTCATTAATATCTAAACAAAGTTCTAAAATAATATCACTTTTTGCAGACAATGTATTCTAACAAGTATTATAAAAATATTTTAATTGATATTTAATAAATGCTATATTAGACAATTAATTATTTTAAAATTTGTATATTTTATAAATAATTTTGTCAATAAAATGTCGTTTGATGCAGACAATGAATTTTAAATTTGTTTATTTCTTCAGTATTTTAGTAAAAAAATGTCGCTTGATGCAGACAATGAATTTTAAATTTGTTTATTTCTTCAGTATTTTAGTAAATAAATGTCGCTTGATGCAGACAATGAATTTAAATTTGTTTATTTCTTCAGTATTTTAGTAAAAAAATGTCGCTTGATGCAGACAATGAATTTTAAATTTGTTTATTTCTTCAGTATTTTAGTAAAAAAATGTCGCTTGATGCTGACAATGAATTTTAAATTTGTTTATTTCTTCAGTACTTTAGTAAAAAAAATGTCGCTTGATGCAGACAATAAATTTTTAATTTGTTTATTTCTTCAGTATTTTAGTAAAAAAATGTCGTTTGATGCAGACAATGAATTTTAAATTTGTTTATTTCTCCAGTAATTTAGTAAAAAAATGTCGTTTGATGCAGACAATGAATTTTAATTTTGTTTATTTCTTCAGTATTTTAGTAAAAAAATGTCGCTTGATGCAGGCAGTTGATTATTTTAAAATTTATATATTTCATAAATAATTTTGCCAATAAAATGTCGCTTTATGCAGACAACTAATATTTTAATATTTATTTATTTCCTAAGTAATGATATATTGAAATGTCGCTTGATGTAAATAATGTATACTTGAAAAATATTCTTTATTATACGTAATTTTATCTACAAATTTTGTCTGATGCTTATATCTTATTATTTTATAATTCGTTTGCCTAATAAGTCGACCTTAAATTGATTTTTAAAAATAAAAGAAAAACTATTTAAATATCAAACACTTCAGAAAAAACTATAATCGTTGTATATATTATTACATTATTATGTAAATTACTCTAATTTATATTAAGTATATCTCCTTCTGTATTAGCGAGTATCATAGACGATTTCGAAAATTTTATTTTTAGATTTTTTTCATCTGTAACTCTTGATAATGCAACATATAATTGTCCATGACTAAATACAGGTCTTGGTAAATATAGACCTACTTTTTTAAATGATTGACCTTGTGCTTTATTTATGGTCATAGCGAAACTTGGTCTAATAAGAAATTGTCGTCTAACCATATTGAAAGGTATATCATCCTTTGATGGACATAAATCTATTCTTGGAATCATCACAATTTGTCCTGAATTTTTACCTGTTATAATTTCTCCATATATAGTGTACTGTTTTAATTCTGTAATCATGAGCCTGGTACCATTACATAAACCTCCATCTAAATGCAAATTCCTAAGTAACATAACGATTATTCCTTTTTTAATACTAATTTATGCGGTGGTAAACCATTTGGTATTAATGAATTTATAAAATCTATTGTCATTGTTTCATCCAACTTATTATTTTCATCATTAGTAATACTATCAATGCTTAATTATATCTTACCGTCACCTTCAATTCTTTCAATTATTTCGTTATTAATCGCTAAAACATCACTATTTATAGGTGAAAGAATTACTTTGTCTTTAAGAGTATGTAAATCATCAATATTTATTTTATTACCAAAAATATCATCTATCAAATTAGTAAATGTAATAAATTCTGAAGGAATTTTTATAACGTTATTATCAATTTCAAATTTTGTAATATTTATTATTATTATTATTTTTTATTATTATCTAATGTAAGTTTTTGAAATAATTGCCATAAAGTACTACTTTTTACACATGATTCTAATATTTGAGTTCTATTCCCGTATCGAACTATAGGAAGTGTTTGTCGAAAATCGCCAGATGTTACTAATATTTTACCACCAAACGGTGTATTATTTCAACATAAATCTGTGAAAAAAATATCTATAGCTTCTAATGCATATTTACAAGTCATTGATATTTCATCCCAAATTATTAATTTAATATTTTTTAAAATTTGACATATTTGTGAATTTGGTGAAATGTAGCATGTTGATTGTTCGTTTAAATTAAATGGTATTTTAAATGTTGAATGGATAGTTTTACCACCTGCTAATAAATTTGCTGCAATACCAGTCCAAGCAACTGCTAACTCTGGTATTTTGTTTAATTTCACAAATTTTATAATAGCATTTAATAAATAACTTTTTCCACTACCACCAGGACCATCTATAAAATATAAATTTTCTTTTTTATTATCGTAAACTGCTTCTACTATTGTATCAAATATTGTTTTTTGTTCCAATGTTAAAGATTTTAGCAATATTTCTATGTCATTATCTTCATTTGCAATAATATCATTATAAAACATATCATTGTGATTTTCATTATCAATATTATCAATATTAGGTAAATTAAATTGTTGCAATGTTAAATTATGTTCTGATAAAACGTTGTCTATAATTTTTAAAGCCTTTTGTTCTGCTAAAATTTCAGGTAATTTAGGATCAAAGAAATGTTTTTTATACTTTTTATAAAGTTTCAAGGCATCAAAATTGTGATCAAATGATATAATGAAAGCGAAAAGTTCACATAGTGCCTGTGGAAATTGAAAATTACAATTTTCTTCTAAACATTTATCCCATTCATTATCAGTAATGATTAAACCTCTAACTATACATGCTTCATAAAATGTATCATTAACAACGCCTTCGTATGAGCGTATATCTTCAAAAGATTCGGCCCCACGTACATGAAGTAATAATAATCTAAGAAAAAATCGTTCTCGATCTTTAGGATTTACATGAAACATTCTGACTAGAATAGGTCTATTAAACTTTTTTCGCTTACTTACTTTTACTTACTTACTTTTTTTACTTTCTTTATTTTTTTTTTACTTATTTTTTTTACGATTTTTTACTTACTTTTTTTTGCATACTTTACATAAAAAGAAATTAAGTGTACATGCCTTTATGCTTAAATTTGCAAAAAATATTGTCACTTCCTGAAGACGATGTCCAGGTGGTCAGGGTAACCTCCAGGTTATCCTGACATCGTATACAGGAAAGACTACATGCCGTTCTGCATAAATGTGCAAAAAATATAGTCACTTCCTGAAGACGATGTCCAGGTAGTCAGGGTAACCTCCAGGCAATCCTGACATCCTCCACAGGAAAGTCCACATGCCTTTCTACTTGAATTTGCAAAAAAAATTTTCACTTCCTGGAGACGATGTCCAGGTGGTCAGGGTGACCCCATCCCTATCCCTCCACCCTCACCCTCACCCTGACCTCTTCACCATAACACACTTACCCTTATACACATGCATATATATAAAACATAATAAAAAGACGCCGAATGGTGAATGTCGGACGTTTGCAAAAAATTTTTCACTTCCTGGAGACGATGTCCAGGTGGTCAGGGTGACCCCATCCCTATCCCTCCACCCTCACCCTTACCCTGACCTCTTCACCATAACACACTTACTCTTATACACATGCATATATATAAAACATAATAAAAAGACGCCCAATGGTGAATTTCGAACGCCGGACGCCGGACACTTTTGAGAAAAAATTTTAATTATAATGGGTATTAAAAGTTTCAAATATTTGATTTTCTAACATATATATATTTCAAAATTATGTATGGTATAATACGTAAATATTTTAAAATTGATAAAAATATACGTTCCAATATGGCTGCATTAAAAATAAAATAAATAATATAATATGGCATCTCGTATATTCGTATTTATTTTATATATTTTGTAATTTTTTGTTTCATTAATATCTAAACAAAGTTCTAAAATAATATCACTTTTTGCAGTCAATGTATTCTAACAAGTATTATTAAAATATTATAACTGATATTTAATTAATGCTATATTAGACAATTAATTATTTTAAAATTTTTATATTTTATAAATAATTTTGTCAATAAAATGTCATTGATGCAGACAATGAATTTTAAATTTGTTTATTTCTTCAGTATTTTAGTAAAAAAATGTCTCTTGATGCAGACAATGAATTTTAAATTTGTTTATTTCTTCAATATTTTAGTAAAAAAATGTCGCTTGATGCAGGCAGTTGATTATTTTAAAATTTATATATTTCATAAATAATTTTGCCAATAAAATGTCGCTTTATGCAGACAACTAATATTTTAATATATGTTTATTTCTTAAGTAATGATATATTGAAATGTCGCTTGATGTAAATAATGTATACTTGAAAAATATTCTTTATTATACGTAATTATATCTACAAATTTTGTCTGATGCTTATATCTTAGAATTTTATAATTCGTTTACCTAATAAGTCGACCTTAAATTGATTTTTAAAAATAAAAAAAAACTATTTAAGTATCAAACACTTCAGAAAAAACTATATTAGTTGTATATATTATTACTGATGGATGATTGGGTGAAGGCAGCAATAAAACTCGTCTCACTAATTCACTTCACTTTAATATTTATTATATAGATATATAAGAATATAATTATAAACGTAGTTCGCGGGTGCACCGTATGTGATCTGCACGGATCGGCAGCCGAGCAGAGAGTAAGTGCTCCGACGGACACCGTGCTCTTCTATTGTCTTAAGGTGGTGGGGGGAAATCGACAGAAGGGCCGATCGCAATTCCAACACTCCCTCCCGATCAAACCTGCAATCACTTACTGTTTCCTAAAAGAAATACAATTCACACATATTAAGCATAATATATACGCATCTCTTTATCCATTCATTATCTTGGAGGTTAGTTTATTATGTAAATCAAAAGCCAACGGCTTCGTAAATATATCAGCAAGTTGTTCTTTAGACTTAACCCACATCACTTTAACAAAACCCATTTTAACACATTCTCTTACATAATGTTCTTTAATTTCAATCATATGTAGCAACTTATTGCTACCTGTCATTTGGGTAGCTGCACCAACCGCCTTATTGTCGCACCACAGAATCATAGGTTTAAAGTCATCAATTAGAATCAATTTGAGAGAATTTAACAACGCAATTATATATTGATACGCCTCGCTCAATGCTATATACTCAGCTTGACAGTTAGATAATGCGACATATAATTGCTTGTGTGTCTTTAAAGACACCGCAACTCCAAACAATTTAATTACAAACCACTAGTTGTCAAACTATTTTACAATCGGCAAAACTTGCATCTGAATAGGTTTGAATATCATCAGTATTGCCAGTATATTTTAGACCCAAGGACGCACTTCCCTTTAAATATCTAAAAATCCTTTTTATCATTTCCCAATCGTCCTCATTCGGATTTATTTGATGCCTACTGACAATATGCACTGCATAAGTGATATCAGGACGCGTCACATTTGCTAGATACAATAATGAACCCACGGCTTCTCTATAGGGAACATTCAGTTTGAATTCGTCACTTTTGTATTCCGATTCTGTCTCATTCTCTTCGCAATCGCGTCTCTTACGATTTGCTACCTAGTTTGTAATCATCGGAGTCCTTTGCGGATGCATCTCACCAAACCAAAATCTCTGTAACAATTTTAATATATAGCTTTCTTGTGACAATGTCAACGTTTTATTCACTCTATTCCGTATAATCTTAATTCCCAGAAAGCACTTCGGTTCTTCCAGATCAGTCATTTCAAATTCTGATTTCAATTTAGTTTTCACCTCGCTTAGTCGGACTTGATCGTTGCTAACAATTAACATGTCATCAACATACAAAAACTGAAAAACAATATTTTATTCGCCTCTCGTCAAGTAAATAAACATGGTTCGCTATCATGAGTATGTAAACCTATTTCATTAGCGGCTTCCGTGAACCCTTCATTCCAACGTTTCGGACTAATTTTTAAACCATACAGCGCTTTCTTCAATTTACAGACCTTCTCTCGCTTCTCTTTGCTCGTCACATTCATGCCTTCTGGCAATTCCATGTATATATCTATGTATATATCTCTTCGCTTATAGTTCCGTTCAAGAAATCGGTTTTCACCTCCATTTGATATACGTTCAAATCATATTTATTAATGATAGCTAGAACCTATCTTATCAAGGTTAATCTCGAAACAGGTGCGTATGTTTCAACCAAATCATATTCATTTCTATCCTTGAAGCCTCTTATAACAAGTCTCGCTTTATACTTACACGTCCCTTCTTTTTCCATCTTTTTCTTTAAGACCCACCTAGAATCTATTATATTCGGTTTATTTTCGCCTCTCATAATTTCAGATCGTTCTACTAGTTCCCATACTTCATTTTTGCTCATTGAGTCCAATTCACTCTGAATTGCAGACAACCGATTTTCTTTGTCTTTTGAACTCATCGCCTCTCTTTACGATTGTGGGTCACAGTTAATTTTCGCTAACAGTGCATTATATTTCAGATCACTTAATATTTGTTCCTTTTCTATTTCGATTTCTTTCGCTTGCAATTTCCTCGGGCGACCTCTCTTTCTCTTTTCTACTCCCTCCTTTCTTATTATTTCCTCAGATTCTCTCGACACATCTTTCTCATAATTCAAGAACCACTTCTCGTTGTTATCTTTTCAAAATTATTGTCCCAGTTTTGTATTTGATTCTTTGTGAATCTGTCACCAAATACAATTTATTCATTGAATCTCACATCTCGACTTTCAAAAAATCTATTCTGATCTGGTTTGAACAAGACATAACCGGTGGCTTTGTATCCAACAAGAAAACTTGGGATTGCAATCTGTCCAAACTTAGGACCTATTTTCCTCTGAATCTTTACATGCAACCGAAACGCCTAAATTGTTTTAAATTCACGGTATAATTTGTGTTGAATTTTTCCAAAGGAGAAACCATCTCATTTGACTTGTGCGCAGTTCTATTGTAAGCATAAACAGCAGCACCCAAAAACCAAGTCCCTCATATTTTCTGGAAATTTAGAATCAAACATTAGCGCTCTTACTTTCTTCTGAATAGTCTGATTGAATCTCTCAGCCACTCCATTGTGCTGAGGAGTATCAGAACATACCAACTACAATTCAGCTCCGAGTGTTTCGAGTACTTTAATTGTATCGCCTCCCGTAAATTCTGTGCTCTGATCTGATCTTAAATAACAGACTTTCGCGTCTCGTCCAAGTAAATTTCTTTAGTTTAGAAGTTTTAACAAACTGATCAAGACACGATCCTGTATTATTTTAAATTTCATGGAATATGCCTGAGCTAATCGGGAATAATCATCTATAAATACAGAAATAAAGCGATATCCCTTTGGGTGTGATTTCAGACTTATCGGGCCCATTATGTCCGAATGAATTATTTGTAATTGAACAGATGCTCTCAACCTCGTCTCATTGAAACGCAATCTGTTTATTTTAGTCATTCTACACACTTCGCATTCAAGCACGGAACTATCAAATTTCACATCACTCAATTTCTTAAAATCAGGAAATCTCTTCTGCAAGTTTCTCAGATAATTTAAAAAGGCATGACCCATTCTCACATGCTATAACATTGACTTATTCGATTGGACAGGTAAATTCTGTGTCGCTATCAATTTCTTTTTCACATCTCATATTTTTCATCAGGGTTTATAGTTATTTCGTTAAGGTTATTCAGTTTTCTATCTGTCACTGTTGTTTCAAAGCTTAAACCGACTTTTCAGCAGGTCACTTTTATTCTTAATTTCTGACTGGGATTCGATTTCTTGGATTTCATTTAATTTTACATCAGGAGTCTGTTTAATTTTGCTTCTGGTTAGAAGGTACGCAATTGGTATACAATTGAATTTTTCCGAACTTGATTTTAAACTATCGCTTCGCTTTTCTATTTCGACTTCAACCAACCAGTATGGTTTCTCGTATATTCCAGTCAGAAAAGTTTAACTCAAAATGGGATCAAATATCTCTACTCTCTTATTATCCAAATAAATGCCTAGTCCCTTGTCTACAAATTTTCCTAAGGATAGCAAATTTTCCGACAATGATTCCGCGCACATCACATTATTTAAGGTTAAAATTCTATTCTTTCCCGTTTTAATATCTACGCATCCCGCTCCCTCCGATTTTAAGCTTGCCTCTGGAATTTTGTTTGCGCATCTCTCACATTTCTCTCATCACTTCCAAATTGTCTTTTGTAACCAAGAGTTCGATTTATTTGGTTAAATCTCGCATACCTTATAATACTGCGTCCTCTTCCACGTCTCTCGTTGCTCGCATCTCTTGTGCTGGGATTTGGGTAATTCTCGGCCTTATGGTCCCGTGATAATTGCCTACAATTGTAGCACAATTTTTCTCCCGAGTTTTTCCTGCGACAGTCACGACTAATATGCCCATATGCGTGACACTCGTAGCAACGCATCCCTTCTATTTGTGCGGCAGCCAGAGCTACTCTAGGCTCCACACTAGTGCTCACTGTCGCACCTCCGCTTCCCTTCCTCATCGCTTCATGCTGTAAATGTTTTTAATTGATTATAATTTAGATCCTTACCCGTCGCGTTTTTGTTCACAAAATTAAGTTCGTGAATCTGTGGCACTTCTCGTACTATTGCATTATAAAAGGCATCACGAATCTCAGATTCAACAAACGGCTGAGTATGAGGAATATTATTATGTGTTCTTATTATCTCATCAAATTTATCAACGAAAACTGACACTCTCTCTTTACGTTTGAACACCAAAGAATACAACTGTTTCCTTAAGTTAACAGACGATAAACTACATTCACATCTCTTAATTTCCTTAATTTTTTCCAGCATCTCTTTCGGGTTTTTAATATCAATTAATTTGGCATGATAATTTTGATCGATATGATTTATTAAAATATCGCTGACTTTAAACTGATCTCGCGTTAACATTTCTCTTTCCGAAGTAAAGTAATCCATAAACAGTTCGTATTTCATTTGTACCGATAATTTATAATCTCTCTTTGTACACGAATCTCTCATATTCAGTAATTTAATCGCGTCTTTAAACTCACTCATGTCATTCGATTTGTTAAAATTTTTAGTTTCCGAATTATTTTCTTTCTCTAATTCCGATCTAATTAATTTTATTATATCCGCTTCCGATATAACGTCATGCCCCGAATTTTCCGTCGAATTATGTGCAATATCTTCAAAATAATTTTCATTATTATCATAAAACTCATCTCTTACCTCTTTCATTTCGCTTAACACCTCTCGTCCTTCACGAATGCATCCTCTCATCTCCGAACACATTCGTCTCATCTCATCGTTGAGGTTGCGCTTCTCATCAATATTTTCTCTCAAGTTGTTTTGTTGTGATATGTCGCGTCCCGTCATTGAATCAAAGAAATTGTTTATGTCCGTGACCACCATGTCTACCCGGATCCTCAAATTCGCAACAGGTTGCATTTTCTCCTCAATAACTTGAGTGACTCTTTCCATCACATTTCTCGTCTCATCCATCTCATCTGAAAAATCATCTCTTTTAATATTAGGCAATTTAGTTTTGTTTTTAATTCGCATGCTTATGTTGCATTTTTCATCAGCAATAATCAACGGCGCATTTTTATTTAACACATTCGCTTCTCTGAAATTTCGCTTCTCGTTTATTATCGAATCTCGTTTATCGCTCATCTCAGAGTCCATTTCGCATTCAATATCTCTGCCCATTTCTTCACCCTTCACGTCCACGTCTCTCAGGTCAACCTCAAACGCATCATCGTTCAACTCATCGCTTGTAAAACCCATCTCTTTCGCATCATTCAAATCCCATTTAATCATTTCAGATTTTACTAAATTGCCTAATGCGGTAGAGGGGTAAGTAATTAGCTGGTTTTTGACTGGAATGGTCAGTACTTCCCTTTTTTTGCGCCTAGCCTTGATTGCTACAGATACCACTCGAATCTGATCTCCTGATAGGTGATCCATATCTGAAAAACATGTATCGCAATCAGCTGATGGTTCAACCTCTCGAACACAAAGCGGTTAAACCATCAGCGCATGTAGTTAACTAACACTTGAACACAAAGTGTAGCCAACCACATCCCCACTAATGCACTGCGAGAACGTACGACGCCTGCAGCACATCAGCAGACCAGCTGTGCCGATGAATGCAACTTTTAAACCACTTTAATAATTATTATTTATTATGTACACAGGGTACATGTGAATCCGGATTCTGTTATGAAAATTATTTGCTTTTCAAGAAGGTCTAGACCAACCTTCTGCCCGGGAAACTCTTCTCATGTCAATTCTCATTTTAATAAGCGCATCACTTTGTTAACGTTAACTCTTACTTAATATCCTTTTAAAGTTGCTTAGACATTTGTTGGACCGATATTGTATCGCATGCGGTACGAGAAAGAGGAAAAAGAAAAGAAAAGGAAAGGAAGATCAGCTGATCCGAAATTAGCGTGCAAGATCCTGCCTATCTAGCTTTTTGTCTACCATACTTCGCGCTTCTTTGCATCGAGAACGCCCCGCTCCGCGCTCACCTAGTCTCGCTCGTTTCCCTACTACGTAAGTACGCGTCTCCGCTCTCTTTCCCACTTCGCGCGCGCCCGAACTCGCGCTTCTCCCGTACACGCCCTTCTCCCGTACTCGCCCTTCTCTCCCTTTCTCGAGTGTTCCCGAGCTCGTTCGGCAGCTCCCGCCTTGCGCTCTCCTTCTAACTCGCACTCACGCTCTCCTTCTCACTCGCACTCTCGCTCTGCTATTCCTACTTCGTCGCTCACGTGTTCCCGCCGCATGCAATACCCGGTTCAAACAAATGTCGCGCTCTGACCTTTCCAAGGTCCTATTCCACGAATTTTTCGAACAAAAGACAAACGTGTCTATGAACATTTTTTCTCATCACACTCACAATTTTTCGCATTTAGGCTTTTCTCATCACATCCACACAAGATTAATAATAGATTAATAAATAAATTAATAAAATTAATAAACCATGAATACCGGCCGGTGAATTTGCATAACTTGTCTGTCTAAGATCGCATCGCACAACGATATCGTTATAAACACAAATCACCCCGTCGCTATCAAATCGATTTTCACTTCACTTTATTAATATTTCCACTTACCCTTGGTGATGCTGCTCGTCGTCTTCTCTCATTCTTCTGATATCCTGGTTATGCACGTCTCTTACCTAAAACAAGAACCTTCTCTGAATTCCCCGCGCAAATGGAAGCGGTGGTGGGCCGATAACCTGATGGATGATTGGGTGAAGGCAGCAATAAAACTCGTCTCACTAATTCACTTCACTTTAATATTTATTATATAGATATATAAGAATATAATTATAAACGTAGTTCGCGGGTGCATCGTATGTGATCTGCACGGATCGGCAGCCGAGCAGATCACATACGTAAGTAAGTCCTCCGACGGACACCGTGCTCTTCTATTGTCTTAAGGTGGTGGGGGGAAATCGACAGAAGGGCCGATCGCAATTCCAACAATTACATTATTATTTAAATTACTCTCATTTATATTAAGTATATCTCCTTCTGTATTAGTGGGTATCATTGACGATTTCGAAAATTTTATTTTTAGATTTTTTCATCTGTAACTCGTGATAATGCAACATATAATTGACCATGACTAAATACAGGTCTTGGTAAATATAGACCTACTTTTTTAAATGATTGACCTTGTGCGTTATTTATGGTCATAGCGAAACTTGGTCTAATAGGAAATTGTCGTCTAACCATATCGAAAGGTATATCATCCTTTGATGGACATAAATCTATTCTTGGAATCATCACAATTTGTCCTGAATTTTTACCTGTTATAATTTCTCCATATATAGTGTACTGTTTTAATTCTGTCATCATGAGCCTGGTACCATTACATGAACCTCCATCTAAATGCAAATTCCTAAGTAACATAACGATTATTCCTTTTTTTAATACTAATTTATGCGGTGGTAAACCATTTGGTATTAATGAATTTATGTAATCTATTGTCATTGTTTCATCCAACTTATTATTTTCATCATTAGTAATACTATCAATGCTTAATTATATCTTACCGTCACCTTCAATTCTTTCAATTATTTCGTTATTAATCGCTAAAACATCACTATTTATAGGTGAAAGAATTACTTTGTCTTTAAGAGTATGTAAATCATCAATATTTATTTTATTACCAAAAATATCATCTATCAAATTAGTAAATGTAATAAATTCTGAAGGAATTTTTATAAAGTTATTATCAATTTCAAAGTTTGTAATATTTTAATTTTCTCCAAAATTTAACAGCCACGTTTTAAACATACTGTTTGAATTGACCAATCTTAAATTATTATTTAATGTAAGTTTTTGAAATAATTACCATAAAGAACTACTTTTTACACATGATTCTAATATTTGAGTTCTATTTCCGTATCGAACTATAGGAAGTGTTTGTCGAAAATCGCCAGATGTTACTAATATTTTACCAGCAAACGGAGTATTATTTCAACATAAATCTGTGAAAAAAATATCTATAGCTTCTAATGCATATTTACAAGTCATTGATATTTCATGCCAAATTATTAATTAAATTTTTTTAAATTTGACATATTTGTGAATTTGGTGAAATGTAGCATGTTGATTGTTCGTTTAAATTAAATGGTATTTTAAATGTTGAATATATAGTTTTACCACCTGTTAATAAATTTGCTGCAATACCAGTCCAAGCAACTGCTAACTCTGGTATTTTGTTTAATTTCACAAATTTTATAATAGCATTTAATAAATAACTTTTTCCACTACCACCAGGACCATCTATAAAATATAAATTTTCTTTTTTATTATCGTAAACTGCTTCTACTATTGTATCAAATATTGTTTTTTGTTCCAATGTTAAAGATTTTAACAATATTTCTATGTCATTATCTTCATTTGCAATAATATCATTATAAAACATATCATTGTGATTTTCATTATCAATATTATCAATATTAGGTAAATTAAATTGTTGCAATGTTAAATTATGTTCTGATAAAACGTTGTCTATAATTTTTAAAGCCTTTTGTTTTCCTAAAATTTCAGGTAATTTAGGATCAAAGAAATGTTCTTTATACTTATTATAAAGTTTCAAGGCATCAAAATTGTGATCAAATGATATAATGAAAGTGAAAAGTTCACATAGTGCCTATGGAAATTGAAAGTTACAATATTCTTCTAAACATTTATCCCATACATTATCAGTAATGATTAAACCTCTAACTATACATGCTTCATAAAATGTATCATAAACAACGCCTTCGTATGAGTGTATATCTTCAAAAGATTCGGCCCCACGTACATGAAGTAATAATAATCTAAGAAAAAATCGTTCTCGATCTTTAGGATTTACATGAAACATTCTGACTAGAATGGGTTTATTAAACTTTTTTCGCTTACTTACTTTTACTTACTTACTTTTTTTACCTTTTATTTACTTTTTTTTTACTTATTTTTTTTACGATTTTTTACTTACTTACTTTTTTTGCATACTTTACATAAAAAAAATTAAGTGCACATGCCTTTATGCTTAAGTTTGCAAAAAATATTCACACTTCCTGAAGACGATGTCCAGGTGGTCAAGGTAACCTCCAGGTAATCCTGACATCCTCCACAGGAAAGTCTACATGCCTTTCTACTTGAATTTGCAAAAAAAATTTTCACTTCCTGGAGATGATGTCCAGGTGGTCAGGGTAACCTCCAGGTTATCCTGCCATTGTCTACAGGAAATTCTTCATGCTTTTCTGCATAAATTTGCAAAAAATATTCACACTTCCTGAAGACGATGTCCAGGTGGTCAAGGTAACCTCCAGGTAATCCTGACATCCTCCACAGGAAAGTCTACATGCCTTTCTACTTGAATTTGCAAAAAAAATTTTCACTTCCTGGAGATGATGTCCAGGTGGTCAGGGTAACCTCCAGGTAATCCTGACATCCTTCACAGGAAAGACTACATGCCTTTCTACTTGAATTTGCAAAAAAAATTTTCACTTCCTGGAGACGATGTCCAGGTGGTCAGGGTAACCTCCAGGTAATCGTGACATCCTTCACAGGAAAGACTACATGCCTTTCTACTTGAATTTGCAAAAAAAATTCTCACTTCCTGAAGACGATATCCAGGTGGTCACGGCAACCTCCAGGTAATCCTGACATCCTTCACAGGAAAGTCTACATGCCTTTCTACTTGAATTTGCAAAAAAAATTATCACTTCCTGGAGACGATGTCCAGGTGGTCAGGGTAACCTCCAGGTAATCCTGACATCCTTCACAGGAAAGACTACATGCCTTTCTACTTGAATTTGCAAAAAAAATTTTCACTTCCTGGAGACGATGTCCAGGTGGTCAGGGTAACCTCCGGTAATCGTGGACATCCCTTCACAGGAAAGACTACCTGCCTTTCTACTTGAATTTGCAAAAAAAATTTTCACTTCCTGGAGACGATGTCCAGGTGGTCAGGGTAACCTCCAGGTAATCCTGACATCCTCCACAGGAAAGTCTACATGCCTTTGTACTTGAATTTGCAAAAAAAATTTTCACTTCCTGGAGACGATGTCCAGGTGGTCAGGGTAACCTCCAGGTAATCCTCACATCCTCCGCAGGAAAGTCTACATGCCTTTCTACTTGAATTTGCAAAAAAAATTTGCACTTCCTGGAGACGATGTCCAGGTGGTCAGGGTGACCCCATCTCTATCCCTCCACCCTCACCCTCACCCTCACCCTGACCCATTCACCATATCACACTTACCCTTATACACATGCATACATATAAAACATAAGAGAAATACGCCCAATGGTGAATGTCGGACGCCGGACGCCGGACACTTTTGAGGAAAAATTTTAATTATAATAAGATACTCGTTTGTGCATATTAATTTCTCCATATGTATTAAAACGTAAATATCTCTTTTTTATTGGTTTAAAATTATTTTTTGTATTTTATTTTAAACCAATAAAATAGAGATATTTACGTTTTAATACATTATGGAGAAATTAATATCGTACAAATGAATGAATAGTACTTCCATACTGATTTTAGTATTTTCTATTGCATGATTTACTATCTTCTATCTGCTACATTCACAAACAGTTACAATAAGATAATGAAAACATAGTTATAGACGTTTTAAAAAGCCTAGTTACAATTAATATGAAATCGCTGCAATATATTACTAAATATATATTTGTTTAAAAATATCTTTATTGCATTAAGGGGGTGCCATACTCAAAAATTACCGACAAAGCGGAGATAATTCAGTAAACTGCAGTGTACTAGTAGCGCCATCATACGTATATAATTTTACTAATTCATATTCAATGCGTAGATGGCGCTATCAGTATAAGGTTATAATTTATTTGGCTAAGAATAATCACAATATACACAATAATATTAATAATAATACTCATATTTAGAGTTGGTAATAAGGTTGGTAATAATAAAAATATTCAACCTTATGTTTTACACCGAAATCAAATAAATGGGATTAAATACTCATGAGTAGGTATATCATAATTGAGTACATTAATTATTATAACAATTATAGCCATCTATTTTCAACCAAAATCCTACTATCTGGATTGAATACTCGTATGAGTTGGTAATAATATAGAACTTAGCTATAATTGTGGGAGAATCGTTTTTTGAACGAGTCCTAATTTTATCATTAGAGCAAAGCGACAAAGATACTCGCTGAATTGAAACTCATGTGTCTCCTGCGCATCGAACGATATTTTTTGATACATAAGGTTTATTTTCAATTTTTAATAAACAAACTGTGCGTAAATCACATTGTGCAATCTTTGTATTGAAGACAATTTGTTTCAATGCCACTTATTAGTCTATTATAATTGAATATACATAGATAATTAATCAATAGTAGCAACCTATTCTCCAGCAAAATCCAACTATCTGGATTGAGCACTCATAAAATGAGTCGGTAAATAAGTTTAACTATTATAAAATGTTTTACCCTATATTTTATACCGAAATCCAATTATTTGGATTGAATACTCGTATGAGTTGGTAATAATATAGAACTTAGCTATAATTGTGCGAAAATCGTTTTTCGAACGAGTCCTAATTTTATCATTAGAGCAAAGCGACAAAGATACTCGCTGAATTGAAACTCATCTGTCTCCCGCGCATCGAACTATATTCTGTGATACATAAAGTTTATTTTTAATTTTTAAAAAACAAACAGTGCGTAAGTCGTATTGTGCAATCTTTGTATTGAAGACAATTTGTTTCAATGCTACTTATTAGTCTATTATAATTGAGTATACATAGATAATTAATCAATTGTAGCAACCTATTCTCCAGCAAAATCCAACTATCTGGATTGAGCACTCATAAAATGAGTCGGTAAATAAGTTTAACTATTATAAAATGTTTTACCATATATTTTATACCGAAATCCAATTATTTGGATTGAATACTCGTATGAGTTGGTAATAATATAGAACTTAGCTATAATTGTGCGAAAATCGTTTTTCGAACGAGTCCTAATTTTATCATTAGAGGAAAGCGACAAAGATACTCGTTGAATTGAAACTCATCTGTCTCCCGCGCATCGAACGATATTTTTTGATACATAAGGTTTATTTTCAATTTTTAATAAACAAACTGTGCGTAAATCACATTGTGCAATCTTTGTATTGAAGACAATTTGTTTCAATGCCACTTATTAGTCTATTATAATTGAATATACATAGATAATTAATCAATAGTAGCAACCTATTCTCCAGCAAAATCCAACTATCTGGATTGAGCACTCATAAAATGAGTCGGTAAATAAGTTTAACTATTATAAAATGTTTTACCCTATATTTTATACCGAAATCCAATTATTTGGATTGAATACTCGTATGAGTTGGTAATAATATAGAACTTAGCTATAATTGTGCGAAAATCGTTTTTCGAACGAGTCCTAATTTTATCATTAGAGCAAAGCGACAAAGATACTCGCTGAATTGAAACTCATCTGTCTCCCGCGCATCGAACTATATTCTGTGATACATAAAGTTTATTTTTAATTTTTAAAAAACAAACAGTGCGTAAGTCGTATTGTGCAATCTTTGTATTGAAGACAATTTGTTTCAATGCTACTTATTAGTCTATTATAATTGAATATACATAGATAATTAATCAATTGTAGCAACCTATTCTCCAGCAAAATCCAACTATCTGGATTGAGCACTCATAAAATGAGTCGGTAAATAAGTTTAACTATTATAAAATGTTTTACCATATATTTTATACCGAAATCCAATTATTTGGATTGAATACTCGTATGAGTTGGTAATAATATAGAACTTAGCTATAATTGTGCGAAAATCGTTTTTCGAACGAGTCCTAATTTTATCATTAGAGGAAAGCGACAAAGATACTCGTTGAATTGAAACTCATCTGTCTCCCGCGCATCGAACTATATTTTTTGATACATAAGGTTTATTTTCAATTTTTAATAAACAAACAGTGCATAAATCACATTATGCAATCTTTGTATTGAAGACAATTTGTTTCAATGCCACTTATTAGTCTATTATAATTGAATATACATAGATAATTAATCAATAGTAGCAACCTATTCTCCAGCAAAATCCAACTATCTGGATTGAGCACTCATAAAATGAGTCGGTAAATAAGTTTAACTATTATAAAATGTTTTACCCTATATTTTATACCGAAATCCAATTATTTGGATTGAATACTCGTATGAGTTGGTAATAATATAGAACTTAGCTATAATTGTGCGAAAATCGTTTTTCGAACGAGTCCTAATTTTATCATTAGAGCAAAGCGACAAAGATACTCGCTGAATTGAAACTCATCTGTCTCCCGCGCATCGAACTATATTCTGTGATACATAAAGTTTATTTTTAATTTTTAAAAAACAAACAGTGCGTAAGTCGTATTGTGCAATCTTTGTATTGAAGACAATTTGTTTCAATGCTACTTATTAGTCTATTATAATTGAGTATACATAGATAATTAATCAATTGTAGCAACCTATTCTCCAGCAAAATCCAACTATCTGGATTGAGCACTCATAAAATGAGTCGGTAAATAAGTTTAACTATTATAAAATGTTTTACCATATATTTTATACCGAAATCCAATTATTTGGATTGAATACTCGTATGAGTTGGTAATAATATAGAACTTAGCTATAATTGTGCGAAAATCGTTTTTCGAACGAGTCCTAATTTTATCATTAGAGGAAAGCGACAAAGATACTCGTTGAATTGAAACTCATCTGTCTCCCGCGCATCGAACGATATTTTTTGATACATAAGGTTTATTTTCAATTTTTAATAAACAAACTGTGCGTAAATCACATTGTGCAATCTTTGTATTGAAGACAATTTGTTTCAATGCCACTTATTAGTCTATTATAATTGAATATACATAGATAATTAATCAATAGTAGCAACCTATTCTCCAGCAAAATCCAACTATCTGGATTGAGCACTCATAAAATGAGTCGGTAAATAAGTTTAACTATTATAAAATGTTTTACCCTATATTTTATACCGAAATCCAATTATTTGGATTGAATACTCGTATGAGTTGGTAATAATATAGAACTTAGCTATAATTGTGCGAAAATCGTTTTTCGAACGAGTCCTAATTTTATCATTAGAGCAAAGCGACAAAGATACTCGCTGAATTGAAACTCATCTGTCTCCCGCGCATCGAACTATATTCTGTGATACATAAAGTTTATTTTTAATTTTTAAAAAACAAACAGTGCGTAAGTCGTATTGTGCAATCTTTGTATTGAAGACAATTTGTTTCAATGCTACTTATTAGTCTATTATAATTGAATATACATAGATAATTAATCAATTGTAGCAACCTATTCTCCAGCAAAATCCAACTATCTGGATTGAGCACTCATAAAATGAGTCGGTAAATAAGTTTAACTATTATAAAATGTTTTACCATATATTTTATACCGAAATCCAATTATTTGGATTGAATACTCGTATGAGTTGGTAATAATATAGAACTTAGCTATAATTGTGCGAAAATCGTTTTTCGAACGAGTCCTAATTTTATCATTAGAGGAAAGCGACAAAGATACTCGTTGAATTGAAACTCATCTGTCTCCCGCGCATCGAACTATATTTTTTGATACATAAGGTTTATTTTCAATTTTTAATAAACAAACAGTGCATAAATCACATTATGCAATCTTTGTATTGAAGACAATTTGTTTCAATGCTACTTATTAGTCTATTATAATTGAATATACATAGATAATTAATCAATAGTAGCAACCTATTCTCCAGCAAAATCCAACTATCTGGATTGAGCACTCATAAAATGAGTCGGTAAATAAGTTTAACTATTATAAAATGTTTTACCCTATATTTTATACCGAAATCTAATTATTTGGATTGAATACTCGTATGAGTTGGTAATAATATAGAACTTAGCTATAATTGTGCGAAAATCGTTTTTCGAACGAGTCCTAATTTTATCATTAGAGGAAAGCGACAAAGATACTCGCTGAATTGAAACTCATCTGTCTCCCGCGCATCGAACTATATTTTTTGATACATAAGGTTTATTTTTAATTTTTAAAAAACAAACAGTGCGTAAATCACATTGTGCAATCTTTGTATTGAAGACAATTGAAAAAACTATAATCAGCTAAAATTATATACGCAATTATGTAAACCTTTCATTTCATTAACTTTTTAAACAGTTTTTAAACACATATTAAGATTTTGTGATTTAACAAATTTGTTTTACTTATCAGCGACGAGTTTTAAAAAGAACTGCTGTATTTATTTTTATATTATACAGACTTAAAAATTTTTCATACCATAATAATATAAAAAAAAACATGTAATTCAAATTATTTATTACATTATTCATTCAAATTATTATTATTTCAAACTATTTATTCATATTTTTTTATATTCATTAATTTTTGTATTAAATTTATGAATTTTGTTACGGTAAAGTTAATAGTTAGAATAACGTTAATAATTGGAAACTTTCAGTAAAATTTATTAAATTTTTTTTAACCCTTTTTCTCCCTCATAACACAATTTTATAGCATTTTAACTTCCAAATCTTAATTTAATTTCATATATATAAATTATAATATAATATAATATAATAATTAATAAATATAAATATAAATAATATATATAAATAATAAGTATATTACATATTTCATTATTGTTAATTAATTAAATAATAGAAAATTTCAAACGGTCCAAACCTATCCGGTTGTACATTAAGCTCACAGGAACTTTCTATGAGCCGTTTACCATTCTTAGATTGCCGTATGAGGCACATAGGATTTTCCGATGGGCCGCTTGCAATTTTACCATGACGTACCTTCAAGCGATTAAAGCGTGGCCCGTTGCTTTTAACGCATGAAAGTAATGGATTAAAGTCGTGCTTGTGATGCGATATTCCTATACAGTATTGTCATGCTTTTAATATATGAAGGAACAGAATAATCACATGAATTAACAAGGAATAAATGCATGAATAGTTGATCATAGAATAAACGCAAGATTTTTCTCTCCGTGTACCTATCCGTATAACTAAAACCCTTCCTTATATCTGACTACCCGCACTGTATCTACATCCTACCTACCCTTACAATTCTAATAACCCATCCCAAGTCGCACTAAAACACACTGGCACTGGCTAATACACGTTATCCGGAAGGTGGTATGAACCTAGCAGAACTCAGCTTAGCTTATCTTCAAGTCCGTCTAGGCACCTGTTGAGGAAGGTTGATAAAGCAGTAAACACAGGGGCTTCCAATAGCTTCACATGAACGGAGAGGTTGATCTGGAAGCTGTCAGCAGTTCATAGCCAGGGCGAAGAGAGCTACCCTCGATTCAGAGTATCCGGAGTCAGCATGCATGTAGCCAGTTCACTGTAGAAATAATCCCATCTATTTTAGTGTATGCTAATAGTATGTACATACAGATATATCTATACAGATGTATCTTAACACTACTGCCGTATCTTAATATTACAGGTGTATGGTAGGAGAGACAAGGCTGAAGTGAGGTTATGTTAGTGTTTACAAACTTTATCTGCAGCAGATATGCAAATAATATATTTATGAAGACGCATAGTAGCGCAAGCCCAAGATGTATATAATTACCTGAAGCAATACATGGGATAGCTATGGCAACTTTAGTGGTCGACGTCATTAAGAGAAGCAGGATAGAGGCGACTCCGGGTAACGACGTTGGGGGCGCAGCGCGGTCGACGTAGCGCCTGAAACTTATTAAGCATCGTACTCATTAGTTGACGGGCGAAGATTATACAAGATTATTACCTGAAAGAAGTAGCAGCAGCGATGTCCGGGCGAAGAGGATATCAGTATGCAGCAGGATACCAGCTGAGCCACATAGAGACGCGCGATCGTGACCGAGCTATGCGCATGCGCGCATGCAGATTCGCGGCAATCGAGAACCATGAGAAGTGGCTCTCCACAATTTACTGATATGAAAGTGCTAAACAAAAATTTTTTGTGCAATATTAATATTTAATTATTTATTCACAATAAATAACAATCGCTTAAATAACGACTGAAATGCATAGTTGAAATAATTCAACAGACAATTACAAATTATCAATAATGATGAATAAATTTTTAATAATTGAAAAATTTACTTTTAATAATTTGTTTCATTATTTACCCGCAATTAATATCAATTTCTTTATCGTCTAAAGCTGAGATGAATTACATAGTTGCATATCCGCAAGTATTTGATTATGTAAAATATATCTATAACTAAATAATTTCATATCCATTGCACATTGTGGTATGTCAATAATATCGAAGGTGCGCGTGAATGTACCACGATCTCAACGCGTAATATGTTCAACACGCAAAATTTGATAATTATTTATTAAAAAAATAAAGCTGTACGCAAGAAAATAAGAGAAGAGGCGCTCGTTGAGGGTTAGGTTACCATGTAACACTGGTGGGGCCGTCCGAAATATCCGGTGCCCGATGGAACGTACCGCGATGTCACCGTAGTGGCTCCAATTCGATATCTGTTCTTTACACCTCGTTGAGGTTAGGGTTACTACTTGCTCATGGTGGTACGTCCGAGACATCGAAGCTGCGGCGCGAACGTATCACGATGTCCATGGGCATTGACATTCACTATATTTCAATTGATATTACAAAAGATTTTTCGGGAATAGTCGCACTGCCACAGTAGAATTCGCTTATACTTATCTTCGACTTTATTTATTCATTAAAAAAATATATATTTTTAACAATTATATTATTTATTTATTTATTTATTATTTAAGTTAGTAATGATAATTAAAACTGTTTGTAAATCATCCGAGGCTGTAGTAAAAGTATCTGATTACATCTCGAAGTAACATTTCACAAATAAAACTAATAATTTTAAATTAATTAAGGTTTACCTCACAGGTGGTACGTTCAGAGACATCGAACGTGCGCGCGAACGACAACGATGTCAAAGCGCTGCGAGATGCCCCCCTATTTATGAAATATAGATCATAAAAACTAAAAGCTTGGGTGGCAAAATAAGAGAATATGTGCCTTTATGTATTAATACTAACTATATCTGCATTTTAGATTAAAAATGTCATTGCGTTTGCGGAAGTAAAGTCGGACCAAAAATAAAAAACTTTCCACCTCGCTGACATTATAGGATTACACTTACACATGGTGGACGTCCGAGACATCGGAACGTGCGCGCTAACGTACCACGATGTCAACACCTGCGAGTTCCACCCGCAATCTCTGATTATTATTAATTAAAATATAAAGCGGATGCAAAAATAAAGAAGAGGCGCCTCCGTTTATTAATAACCTAACTATATGCTGAATTTTAGATAAAAATGTCATTGCGTTTTCGAGTAAAGTCTGACCAAAAATATAAAGATTTTCCACCTCGTTGAGAATAGATCCCACTTACTTACACATAGTGGTACGTCCGAGACATCGAACGTGCGCGCGAACGTACCACGATGTCAACACGCTGCGAGTTCCACACGCAATCTCTGATTATTATTTAATTAAAATATAAAGCTGGATGCAAAAAATAAGAGAAGAGGCGCCTCCGTTTATTAATAACCTAACTATGTGCTGAATTATAAATTAAAATATCTTACCAAAAATATGCAAAATTTCTACCTCGTTGAGGTTAGGTTACTACTTGCTCATGGTGGTACGTCCGAGACATCGATCGTGCGCGCGAACGTACCACGATGTCAACACGCTGCGAGTTCCACACGCAATCTCTGATTATTATTTAATTAAAATATAAAGCTGGATGCAAAAAATAAGAGAAGAGGTGCCTTTATTTATTAATAACCTAACTATGTGCTGAATTATAAATTAAAATATCTTACCAAAAATATGCAAAATTTCTACCTCGTTGAGGTTAGGTTACCACTTACACATGGTGGTGCGTCCGAAATATCGACGGTGCCCGTGAACGTACCGCGATGTCAACCAGTAGTGGCTCCAATTCGATATCTGTTCTTTACACCTCGTTGAGGTTAGGTTACCACTTACACATGGTGGTACGTCCGAGACATCGAACGTGCGCGCGAACGTACCACGATGTCAACGCGCTGCGAGATGCACACGCTATTTATGATAATTATTCAATAAAAACATAAAGCTGGGTGCAAAAAATAAGAGAAGAGGCGCCTTTATTTATTAATAACCTAACTATGTGCTGAATTATAAATTAAAATATCTTACCAAAAATATGCAAAATTTCTACCTCGTTGAGGTTAGGTTACCACTTACACATGGTGGTGCGTCCGAAATATCGACGCTACTTGCTCATGGTGGTACGTCCGAGACATCGAAGCTGCGCGCGAACGTATCACGATGTCCATGGCATTGACATTCACTATATTTCAATTGATATTACAAAAGATTTTTCGGGAATAGTCGCACTGCCACAGTAGAATTCGCTTATACTTATCTTCGACTTTATTTTATTCATTAAAAAAATATATATTTTTAACAATTATATTATTTATTTATTTATTTATTTATTTATTTATTAATGATAATTAAAACTGTTTGTAAATCATCCGAGGCTGTAGTAAAAGTATCTGATTACATCTCGAAGTAACATTTCACAAATAAAACTAATAATTTTAAATTAATTAAGGTTTACTGCACATGGTGGTACGTCCGAGACATCGAACGTGCGCGCGAACGTACCACGATGTCAACGCGCTGCGAGATGCACACGCTATTTATGATAATTATTCAATAAAAACATAAAGCTGGGTGCAAAAAATAAGAGAAGAGGTGCCTTTATTTATTAATAACCTAACTATATGCTGAATTTTAGATAAAAATGTCATTGCGTTTTCGAGTAAAGTCTGACCAAAAATAAAAAGACTTTCCACCTCGCTGACATTATAGGATTACACTTACACATGGTGGTACGTCCGAGACATCGAACGTGCGCGCGAACGTACCACGATGTCAACACGCTGCGAGTTCCACACGCAATCTCTGATTATTATTTAATTAAAATATAAAGCTGGATGCAAAAAATAAGAGAAGAGGCGCCTTTATTTATTAATAAGCTAACTATATGCTGAATTTTAGATAAAAATGTCATTGCGTTTTCGAGTAAAGTCTGACCAAAAATATAAAGATTTTCCACCTCGTTGAGAATAGATCCCACTTACTTACACATAGTGGTACGTCCGAGACATCGATCGTGCGCGCGAACGTACCACGATGTCAACGCGCTGCGAGATGCACACGCTATTTATGATAATTATTTAATAAAAATATAAAGCTGGATGCAAAAAATAAGAGAAGAGGTGCCTTATTTATTAATAACCTAACTATATGCTGAATTTTAGATAAAAATGTCATTGCGTTTTCGAGTAAAGTCTGACCAAAAATAAAAAGACTTTCCACCTCGCTGACATTATAGGATTACACTTACACATGGTGGTACGTCCGAGACATCGAACGTGCGCGCGAACGTACCACGATGTCAACACGCTGCGAGTTCCACACGCAATCTCTGATTATTATTTAATTAAAATATAAAGCTGGATGCAAAAAATAAGAGAAGAGGTGCCTTTATTTATTAATAACCTAACTATATGCTGAATTTTAGATAAAAATGTCATTGCGTTTTCGAGTAAAGTCTGACCAAAAATAAAAAGACTTTCCACCTCGCTGACATTATAGGATTACACTTACACATGGTGGTACGTCCGAGACATCGAACGTGCGCGCGAACGTACCACGATGTCAACACGCTGCGAGTTCCACACGCAATCTCTGATTATTATTTAATTAAAATATAAAGCTGGATGCAAAAAATAAGAGAAGAGGCGCCTTTATTTATTAATAAGCTAACTATATGCTGAATTTTAGATAAAAATGTCATTGCGTTTTCGAGTAAAGTCTGACCAAAAATATAAAGATTTTCCACCTCGTTGAGAATAGATCCCACTTACTTACACATAGTGGTACGTCCGAGACATCGATCGTGCGCGCGAACGTACCACGATGTCAACGCGCTGCGAGATGCACACGCTATTTATGATAATTATTTAATAAAAATATAAAGCTGGATGCAAAAAGTATCATCATGAAAATTGTGTTTTTTAAAATAAATTTTAGCGATAATAATTTTATAAGCAATGTGTTCTTTGAGGTGCAGCGTACCTAGCGCCACCTGACGTAACTATTTGAAGTAGAATATCGTAATTATGTTTTTAATGTTATTTATGGTAATATAATCTACAATAATTATTGCTAATTCAATTAATTTAGAGAGAACGGGCGCCTTGGGATTGCCGTAGACTATTGTTGTGCAAAATTTCAGTCATTAATATTCTCACGTTTTCGAGAAAACCCCGACCAAAAAATATTGAATTGGTCACGTTTACTTCATATTTTTGGTAAGACTTTTCTCGAAAAAGCTATGGAATTTCAGTCTGAAACTTTGCACAGAGATGCATCTTTTGTAAATGCAGGCGCCCGTTCTCATATTTTTGCAACTGGTGATTTTGCTTATGAATAATTAATGGATTATTAGATTTTCTCGGTCGGTAAGGTAGGGAGGATAAATGTTGAGTATGGCACCCCCTTAAAATTAATACCATTAAAATAAATTCTAATTGGGTTTTTTGTAATGTCTACAAATATGTTTTTATTATCTTTGTAACTGTTTGTGGATGTAGCATTGAGAATAGACTGAGAAATGATAGATAATGAAAGTTAAGCAGCATTGACCGCGGTTAATAAGTGGATGGTTGAATAACTAACATAAACAGAAAAATGTGAAATTTTAATTGTTTTTACCTAATTTTTTTTAGAGAATTATCTAAAAAAAATTATTTTATTTATTTTTTAGAGAAATCAGTACTGAATCAGCGTGAATTTTTTTAACAGGGTATTGATTTATTGACACTGAATGTGAATTAATTGAATACTGAATTTTTAAGGGCACATTACCCTTCTTCAATTGAATACTTTCAAAATTGATACAGTACTGATTCCATAATAATAGAACATTGATTCATTACTGATTTTGTACTAATTCAGTAAGAAATCAGTTTCGCGTTTTGGTGAGAACTTACTACTAAGTCAGTATTGATTTTGATCAATATCAGTAGCTATTATTTATTATTTCCATAATGATTTCATCACAGAATCAATACTGAATCAATAGGAACTTTTCAATGGGGGCTACGATAATGTCTACAGTAAACATTCACAACCATATCTAAAAGGATATAGTTAAAATTATTAAATTGTCTGCCAGAATACATGAGCATTACAAATAAGAATTAATATAACTAAATTTGCAATAATTATAGTTACAATACAAATTAAAAATATAGCTATAAATGCACGTATTACCATCAGGTAAGAGACTACTAATATTTTGCTTTTAATATAATAAACAAAATATATTTATTAATAAATGATTTTTTTACCTCTATTATACGTAGTAAAACGAACGAAATTTATATAAAAGGCATATCAATAATAATTGAGTTTCTATAATTTAAATTACAGCTATAATGTTTTTAAATATATAAGAATAAAATGCAGCTGTAAATGCAGCTACTGATTGTTGGTTCTATACCCAAGTTTTCTGATAATACAGGTGTAAAAACAGCTATTAATAACTGGTTTTGCATCCAAATTATTTCTCCTAATATAGGTGCAAATAAAAAGCTATTGATAATAATATCGGTCTCTCCGAACCAAATGCTTCACTTTTAGAATAAAGCAGGCCTACCGTACTCTTTGTCCACTATGGTTGGTGGAATTTCCCAGAACACGGCCTTTTAAAATAATTAAGAGGCGTTTCGCCCTCTATCTCCAGCTTGGACTCCTCAGTAAGGAACTGAGATCTTACCTTAGGACGCCTGTCGCAAGATGATATGCGACGCCAGCAGATGTTCTGCAGATCTATATATAGAAAACAGAGCACGATCTCTCCAACGAGTGTAGAGAGATAGTCGTCTCCTCTGGTGGTGGGAAAAGCCACCAGCCAGAGCGCGAATTTTTAGACCGTATCGCGAGTTATTTGTTACAAAATTTTTAACGTTCGGTAATATGTATATGTATAATACTATCGTCTCTCCGAACTAAATGCTTACTTTAGAATAATGCAGGCCTATCGTACTCTTGGTCCACTATGTCCTCGATCTCCAGCTTGGACTCCTCAGTAAGGAACTGGAGATCTTACCTTAGACGCCTGTCGCAAGATGATATGCGACGCCAGCAAGATGTTCTGCAGATCTATATATAGAAAACAGACGACGATCTCTCCAACGAGTGTAGAGAGATAGTCGTCTCCCTCTGGTGGTGGGAAAAGCCACCAGCCAGAGCGCGAATTTTTAGACCGTATCGCGAGTTATTTGTTACAAAATTTTAACGTTCGGTAATATGTATATGTATAATAATATCGGTCTCTCCGAACTAAATGCTTTACTTTTAGAATAAAGCAGGCCTATCGTACTCTTTGTCCACTATGGTTGGTGGACTTTCCCAGAGCACGGCCTTTTAAAATAATTAAAGGCGTTTCGTCCTCGATCTCCAGCTTGGACTCCTCAGTAAGGAACTGGAGATCTTACCTTAGACGCCTGTCTTACCATAAGATTACCTTATTATAAGATTACCTGTTCATAAAGAAAATGAACAATATATATTTTTTCAAGAAGGACAACAAAATACATTCATTGATAAAAATATAGATACAACATTAACATCATGGTTTAAATTAAATAAAGATGACGAGAATGCAAAACAATATCTATATACTGAAATTCCTTATCATTATGTTTTTAATAAAAAAATTAAAGCATGGACTAAAAGAAAACAATTTAATAAACCTATTATAAGTAGAATGTATTTCGTAAATCCAAATAAACGTGAAACATTTTTCTTACGACTATTATTATTACATGTACGAGGTGCAAAATCATTTGAAGATATCCGAACTGTAAATGGTATAGTTTACGATACGTATGAAACTGCTTGTTTATCGAGAGGTATTATTAGTACTAATGATGAGTGGGATAAATGTTTAGCAGAAGCTGCAGTATTCAAATTTCCTAAATCTATGTGCAAACTATTTGCATTTATTCTTGTATTTCAAACAGCAATTAATGCTTTGGATTTATATAATAAATATAAGATTTATTTTATGGATCCAAATTTATCAGAATTTGAAGGTAAAAAAAAAGCTCTGTATAATATTGAAAAAATCTTATTGTTACATGTAATGAAATTAAATGATTTTCATTTACCTAATATGGATAATTATGAAGTAAATAAAGAGTATGATGATGAATTAGATATACATGATCATATTAATACCTTAGAAACTTTAATAAATTCTTTAACATTTAATCAAAAGAAAATATATGATTTAATCATCAATGCAACAATTATTAATATTGGAAATAAGTATTATTTCATTGATGGTCCTGGTGGTAGTGGAAAAAGTTATTTACATAATGTAATTATTACTTATTTAATATCAATGAATATTCCTTTTCTTACAATGGCTTGGACTGGTATTGCTGCTAATTTATTAATTAATGGAAAAACTGTTCATAGTACATTTAAATTACCATTAAATATAAATGAACAATCAACATGTAATATTAGTCCTAATTCAGAATATGGTACTTACTTAAAAAATATTAAAATTATAATTTGGGATGAAAATTCAATGGTATCTAGATATGCTTTGAAACAATTGATAAATTTTTCCGAGATGCGTGTAAAAATGATCTTCCTTTTGGAGATAAAATTATTGTAACTTCTGGAGACTTTAGACAAACACTACCAATAGTACCACATGGAAATAGAACTAAAATTATTGAAACTTGCGTCAAAAGAAGTTGTTTATGGCCATATTTTTCAAGGTTATCATTGACTGAAAATTTAAGATTGCAAAAGCCAGATACTAGTTTCAAAAAGTGGTTACTTGATATAGGAGAAAATAAAAATTTAACAAAATATGAATTCAAAACAATGTCAAAGAAATACCAACACAATTCATTTGTGATAACAATTTAATAACAGAAATCTTTGGAGATAAGATATATCCTAATGATCCAACATTAAAAAATAAAGTAATATTATCGCCTTTAAATTCTAATGTATTAAAACTTAATGAAGATATAGTAGAAAAAATTGATGGATGTAGTTATACATTTTGATACATTACAAGAATCAATCCCAACAGAATTTTTAAATTCATTAACACCCAATGAATTACCTCCACATAAATTAATATTAAAAAGGGTGCAATAGTTAGTTCTTTGCGAAATTAGAGATCAATGGTGGACTATGTAATGGAACAAGAATGATAATCAAGGATATAAAACAGTACGTTATACAGTAGAAATAATTACAGGTAAAAATGCTGGCAAGATAATATTATTACCACGTATTGATTTATATCCATCATCAGAAGAAATTCCGTTTCATATGATAACAAGACAATTTTCAATAAGACTTAGCTTTGCTATGACTATAAACAAAGCTCAAGGTCAATCCTTTGACAAAGTTGGTTTATTTAAATACTCCTGTTTTAGTCATGGTCAATTATACGTATAGCTTTATCAAGAACAACATCAAAGATATTTAAAAGTATTATAGATAATAAATCTATTAATAAAAAAATGATAATATAATAAAATATAGAAATAAAAAACTTATCCTCAGTGAAAACGCAAAAATTTATACAAAAAATGTAGTTTATTCAGAAATATTTGAATATTAATTTTATATATATATATATATTATTTTTTTCATTGTCTAAATACATACATATATATAAATGTATTAACCCTCAAACCGTACACTGGTGCGAATTTGCACCCACAAAATTTTCAAACTACGATATTCTGCAAAATATAATTTGTGTATAACAATTTGTTTATGGCCATATTTTTCAAGGTTATCATTGACTGAAAATTTAAGATTGCAAAAGCCAGATACTAGTTTCAAAAAGTGGTTACTTGATATAGGAGAAAATAAAAATTTAACAAAATATGAATTAAAAAACAATGTCAAAGAAATACCAACACAATTCATTTGTGATAACAATTTAATAACAGAAATCTTTGGAGATAAGATATATCCTAATGATCCAACATTAAAAAATAAAGTAATATTATCGCCTTTTTAAATTCTAAGTATTAAAACTTAATGAAGATCTAGTAGAAAAAATTGATGGATGTAGTTATACATTTTGATACATTACAAGAATCAATCCCCAACAGAATTTTTTAAATCATTAACACCCAATGAATACCTCCACATAAATAATATTAAAAAAGGGTGCAATAGTTAGTTCTTTGCGAAATTTAGATATCAATGGTGGACTATGTAATGGAACAAGAATGATAATCAAGTGATATAAAACAGTACGTATAACCAGTAGAAATCAATACAGGTAAAAATGCTGGCAAGATAATATTATTACCACGTATTGATTTATATCCATCATCAGAAGAATTCCGTTTCATATGATAACAAGACAATTTTTCAATAAGACTTAGCTTTGCTATGACTATAAACAAAGCTCAAGGTCAATCCTTTGACAAGTTGGTTTATATTTAAATACTCCTGTTTTTAGTCATGGTCAATTATACGTATAGCTTTATCAAGAACAACATCAAAGGATAATTTAAAAGTATTTATAGATAATAAATCTATTAATAAAAATGATAATATAATAAAATATAGAAATAAAAACTTATCCTCAGTGAAAACGCAAAAATTTATACAAAAAATGTAGTTTATTCAGAAATATTTGAATATTAATTTTATATATATATATATATTATTTTTTTCATTGTCTAAATACATACATATATATAAATGTATTAACCCTCAAACCGTACACTGGTGCGAATTTGCACCCACAAAATTTTCAAACTACGATATTCTGCAAAATATAATTTGTGTATAACAATTTGTTTTATAACTTCATGTTTTTTTTTGATAATTTAAATTGCAGACACAAATTCTACGGGGAAATTTACGTCAAAAAGGTATTATCAGGATTTACACTTTAAATTATTTTCATATAGAAATCGACTCTTGAAATAATGAAATCCCAATTCGCACCAGTGTACGGTTTATAGATGCTGGATTGAAGTGTACGGTTTGAGGGTTAAGAATTATAAATATACTTATAAATATGTTATTCACTGAATATTGGCTGAGAAATCGCCATCTTGATTTATTCAAACTTATTATTACATATAAATAATTAATAAATAACTTTAATATTAATTATTATAAATTGACTGAATATTGGCTGAGAAATCGCCAACATGATTTATTTAAACTTATTATATATTGGATGAATAATTAAAAAAAAAATAAACTTATTATTAATTGTTATGTATTGACTGAATTTTGGCTGAGAAATCGACAACATAATTTATTCAAACTTATTTTTAGATATAAATAACTCAAAAATAAACTTATTATTAATTGTTCTAAATTGACTAAATATTGGCTAAGTAATCGCCATCATAATGAAATAATAAACTTATGATTTATTGTTATGAATTGACTATTTATGAGTTGTTACGAAATGATTAAATATTGGCTAAGAAATCGCCAAGATAATTAAATAATTAAAAAATAAACTAATTATTAATTGTTATAAATTGACTAATTATGAGTTGTTACGAAATGATTAAATACTGGCTGAGAAATCGCTATCATAATTAAATAATTAAAAAATAAACTTATTATTAATTAGTTTATTATTAATTAGAGACATAACAATATTGTATATTATATATATGAATTAACTAAATGTGACTAAAAATCGTCATAATATTTTATTCAAACTTATTATTAGATTTAAATAATTAAAAAATATAATTATAAACTTATTATTAATTGTTATAAATTGACTAATTATGAGTTGTTACGAAATGATTAAATATTGGCTGAGAAATCGCCATCATAATTAAATAATTAAAAAATAAACTTATTATTAATTGTTATAAATTGACTGAATATGAGTTGTTACGAAATGATTAAATATTGGCTGCGAAATCGCCATCATAATTGAATAATTAAAAAATAAACTTATTATTAATTGTTATAAATTGACTGAATATGAGTTGTTTCGAAATGATTAAATATTGGCTGAGAAATCGCCATCATGATTTATTTAAACTTATTATATATTAGATGAATAATTAAAAAAAATAAACTTATTATTAATTGTTATGTATTGACTGAATATTGGCTAAGTAATCGCCATCATAATGAAATAATAAACTTATGATTTATTGTTATGAATTGACTAATTATGATTGTTACGAAATGATTAAATATTGGCTAAGAAATCGCCAACATAATTAAATAATTAAAAAATAAACTTATTATTAATTGTTATAAATTGACTGAATATGAGTTGTTACGAAATGATTAAATATTGGCTGAGAAATCGCCATCATAATTAAATAGTTAAAAAATAAACTTATTATTAATTTTTATGAATTGACTGAATATTGGCTGAGAAATCCCCAACATGTTTATTCAAACTTATTATTAGATATATAATAATTAATAAATAAACTTTTTATTAATTGTTCTCAATTGACTGAATATTGGCTAAGTAATCGCCATCATAATAAAATAATAAACTTGTGATTTATTGTTATGAATTGACTAATTATGAGTTGTTACGAAATGATTAAATATTGGCTGAGAAATCGCCATCGTAATTAAATAATTCAAAAATAAACTTATTATTATTTGTTATAAATTGACTGAATATGAGTTGTTTCGAAATGATTAAATATTGGCTGAGAAATCGCCATCATGATTTATTTAAACTTATTATATATTAGATTAATAATTAAAAAAAAAATAAACTTATTATTAATTGTTATGTATTGACTGAATTTTGGCTGAGAAATCGACAACATAATTTATTCAAACTTATTTTAGATATAAATAATTCAAAAATAAACTTATTATTAATTGTTCTAAATTGACTAAATATTGGCTAAGTAATCGCCATCATAATGAAATAATAAACTTATGATTTATTGTTATGAATTGACTATTTATGAGTTGTTACGAAATGATTAAATATTGGCTGAGAAATCGCCAAGATAATTAAATAATTAAAAAATAAACTTATTATTAATTGTTATAAATTGACTAATTATGAGTTGTTACGAAATGATTAAATACTGGCTGAGAAATCGCCATCATAATTAAATAATTAAAAAATAAACTTATTATTAATTAGTTTATTATTAATTAGAGACATAACAATATTGTATATTATATATATGAATTAACTAAATGTGACTAAAAATCGTCATAATATTTTATTCAAACTTATTATTAGATTTAAATAATTAAAAAATATAATTATAAACTTATTATTAATTGTTATAAATTGACTAATTATGAGTTGTTACGAAATGATTAAATATTGGCTGAGAAATCGCCATCATAATTAAATAATTAAAAAATAAACTTATTATTAATTGTTATAAATTGACTGAATATGAGTTGTACGAAATGATTAAATATTGGCTGCGAAATCGCCATCATAATTGAATAATTAAAAAATAAACTTATTATTAATTGTTATAAATTGACTGAATATGAGTTGTTTCGAAATGATTAAATATTGGCTGAGAAATCGCCATCATGATTTATTTAAACTTATTATATATTAGATGAATAATTAAAAAAAAATAAACTTATTATTAATTGTTATGTATTGACTGAATATTGGCTAAGTAATCGCCATCATAATGAAATAATAAACTTATGATTTATTGTTATGAATTGACTAATTATGAGTTGTTACGAAATGATTAAATATTGGCTAAGAAATCGCCAACATAATTAAATAATTAAAAAATAAACTTATTATTAATTGTTATAAATTGACTGAATATGAGTTGTTACGAAATGATTAAATATTGGCTGAGAAATCGCCATCATAATTAAATAGTTAAAAAATAAACTTATTATTAATTTTTATGAATTGACTGAATATTGGCTGAGAAATCCCCAACATGTTTATTCAAACTTATTATTAGATATATAAATAATTAATAAATAAACTTTTTATTAATTGTTCTCAATTGACTGAATATTGGCTAAGTAATCGCCATCATAATAAAATAATAAACTTGTGATTTATTGTTATGAATTGACTAATTATGAGTTGTTACGAAATGATTAAATATTGGCTGAGAAATCGCCATCGTAATTAAATAATTCAAAAATAAACTTATTATTATTTGTTATAAATTGACTGAATATGAGTTGTTTCGAAATGATTAAATATTGGCTGAGAAATCGCCATCATGATTTATTTAAACTTATTATATATTAGATTAATAATTAAAAAAAAATAAACTTATTATTAATTGTTATGTATTGACTGAATTTTGGCTGAGAAATCGACAACATAATTTATTCAAACTTATTTTTAGATATAAATAATTCAAAAATAAACTTATTATTAATTGTTCTAAATTGACTAAATATTGGCTAAGTAATCGCCATCATAATGAAATAATAAACTTATGATTTATTGTTATGAATTGACTATTTATGAGTTGTTACGAAATGATTAAATATTGGCTGAGAAATCGCCAAGATAATTAAATAATTAAAAAATAAACTTATTATTAATTGTTATAAATTGACTAATTATGAGTTGTTACGAAATGATTAAATACTGGCTGAGAAATCGCCATCATAATTAAATAATTAAAAAATAAACTTATTATTAATTAGTTTATTATTAATTAGAGACATAACAATATTGTATATTATATATATGAATTAACTAAATGTGACTAAAAATCGTCATAATATTTTATTCAAACTTATTATTAGATTTAAATAATTAAAAAATATAATTATAAACTTATTATAGGAATTATTATGAATTGACTAAATATAATTGTTACGTAATGATTAAATATTGGCTGAGAAATCGCCATCTTAATTTGTACAACCATTTGTAATGTGAGTGTTATTATTGATAATTTTATTCTGAATAATAACAACAATCTCAACTCTGTAAAACACAGAGAGCAAATGGATTACACATGAAATTCTCTCCTTCATCCACTACCTCTTCCTCTTGTGAATAATAATTATCATTATCGTTATGAATAATAACATAATAATTAAAATAATAATAATTATAATTATCATTATCATTATTATGAATAATCCGAGGATTTTGAAGAGTCCCGCACATCGGCAATAAATTGATTTCCCTCCCTCTTAAAAAAAAAAAAATAATCATTATGATTATTATTATCATTATCATTATCATTATAATTATCATTATAATTATCATTATGTTTATCATTAGGATTATCATTATCATTATCATTATAAATAATAATAATAATTATTATAATAATAATAATTATTATAATAATAATAATTATTATAATAATAATAATTATTATAATAATAATAATTATTATTATTAATATCATAATCATAATCCCCTCTCTCCCTCCCACTATCTCCCTCTCTCTGGCACGTAACAAAGCACACATGCGCTCAATACGTATCGTCTGACGGGGAGGGGGCGCGAAGCAGCCGGGCATGTATAAACTCCGCGCGCACTCACGAGATCCAGTGTGTTCTGCACACTGACGAGTACCATGACTTATCAGTCATGGAAGCTCTCTCTCTCTCCCTCTCTCTCTCTCTCTCTCTCTCTCTCTCTCTCTCTCTCTCTCTCTCTCTCTCTCTCTCTCTCTCTCTCGCTCGTTCTCTCTCTCTCTCTCGCTCGTTCTCTCTCTCGCTCGCTCGTTCTCTCTCTCGCTCGCTCGTTCTCTCTCTCGCTCGCTCGTTCTCTCTCTCGCTCTCTCGTTCTCTCTCTCGCTCTCTCGTTCTCTCTCTCGCTCTCTCGTTCTCTCTCTCGCTCTCTCGTTCTCTCTCTCTCTCTCTCTCTCTCGTTCGCTCTTTCGCTCTTTCGCTCTCTCGCTCTCCCGCTCTCGGACGGACGGACGGACGGACGGACAGAAACAAAATTTTAATATAATAATAGAATAGATAATAGATAATAAATAAATTTTGGATTATTTGCTAACAGCACTAACAATAATTAAAATATTGCTGTATATTGCTGTATATTCTGCTTATATAATAATACTAATTTGGCTATTGTATATTTTTTTTATGTGAATTGCAAACTGAATGGTTTTTTATTCCCCGTAATACCCGAAATTAACCTCATTAGTTATTTCCCTAACAAAAAATTTTGGTATTTTTTTTAATAAGAAACTAGGAGATTTAAATTTAATTTTACATATTTATTTGCCTTCCCCCTTCTTAAAGGTAACTAATACGATTATACTTATATTGCTTATTTGCTCGAAATTAACCATTTATTTTCATTTTTACTTCCCTTGGAGACTCAAATAACTTTAATCCAATTTATTGTTTGTTTAACTAATACAATTAACAATTAACTAATGAAATTAATCAATTAATATTTAGCTTTGAATAACAAAAGCACCTTCGTTTTTTTTTCTTTTCCCCTCTCGAAATAACTCTTCTGTTACCTGCTTATATAATAAGTCTGTAATAATTTTAAGTGAATTGGAAATAATTGAGCTGTATTTAGTAATTAATTAAGTAATTAACCTCCTCTTGAGAAAACTACATACATTTATGATATTCTTCTCCTCTGTTTGGATTAAACAGTTATATATATATATATATATATATATATATATATATATATATATATATATAAGGTATTATTCCCTATCGACAATGAACTCTTTAGGAACCCCCACTAGCGATTTAATGATGGTAGAAGGTATTAAAATAATTAAAAGGATGAGTATTAATAATATCTCAGACGACCGCATTGTTGAATACGCATTACGGGCAAGATTGAACATAGATAGCGATGCAATGATTCTAAGAGATAGATTAGAAAGATATGAAATCAGGAAATATTTTGGCGAGAACGCAGCAATATGGAATGCAAGATACGACGAGGTAGACCCCAATATAGAAATAGACCTCTACGAATTATCAGTGTCCAGAGCTACGAATATGAGTTCCCCAAGACAAATAGATGACTCAAGAAATTACAGAGACAGGTCAAATCTCCCAACAGGATCCCATCTCGCTAAGGGAAGAAAATATTGGATGTAACCAAACAAATCGAGAACAAATTCCAGTAAGAAGAAATAGTAGCAGGAACTCTCTAGAGGAAGAGATCCCGGAATTTAGGACGCGGCAAAATCTAATAGATCGTATTAGATTAATTAACCTTGAATCCCAGACCCTTTCACATCGACCCCAAGCTCAATCTACCCGTTACCAATTAAGTCCCATCTTAAGAAATAATATCCCCTCTCCAATGGACCTGACAGATTCGCTAGCTCCGGAATTACAAGTTACGATGCCAAACGTATTAAGTACAACACTCGGGATAAACTCAACATCGTACTACCCGATACAGACAATGACAACATCCTATACAACAGAGGAACAACGATCAAATAACCCATTTTTAAATCCAAGAGATCGACTGGGAACGTGTTCCTCGACCACATTTGTATCAAAATCAAGCTGTACGGTGCAACCTTCGGCATTTATACTGGTAACCCAGCAATCAAATGAACAAGGAAGTGGTAATATAACCAGCAGCCAAAGGAACCCGGATAACTCAAACCATACACTGACGGTTCGATGGGAAAACGAGCCAAGGATACAGGAACAAGACGGAAGACTAACTTGTGAACAAGAGAGAACGCGACAGCCAATCCACAGACAAGTTCCAGACCCCAGTTATATAGCAAATCAAACCTACGAAATTCCTAGTTACCCTTATTCCCGCAACCCCTATATACGCCCGCAACATCACACACCATCATAAATCCCCTTTGGCAGCTACTCCCAGGCAAGTTTTGAAAATGTAACGTTTATGAGGGAAAAACACACAGTAGATATTCTTTCTAGATGGCACATTCAATTTAAAGGATCCAAGAAAAACCAACCGGACATCTTCCTAAGAAATCTGGAGGATTGCATGGAGGCACATGGTTTTAGCCTAGACGAAATAATGAAGGCAATGCTATCAATTTTAGATGACAAAGCATGGGAGTGGATTCGCAGAGAAAAAAAAAATTGGAACAATTTTGAAGACTTTGCGAAAGCCCTTCGTCTGCAGTATGGTGTGGAAGACACACATTAGATAGACAATTGAATTGCGTATACAAGGATCAAAGGAAGATATATCCACCTACCTAAGTAAGTTGCGTGGACTCTTGGATCAAGTAAAACGCACAATGACTATACAGGAACAATTGGACCGAGCATACAGGAATATGCATCCAACTTATAGACAACGGATTGAAAGACGCGATTTCTGCTCATTCACTGAACTACAAAAATTAGGGAAAAAGAATTAAGCACGAAGGATGTTGGATAAAGCATAGAAGCCCCCGCCAACATTACAAAACTACGGTCTGTCAAAGTACTCATATGTAGAAGAAGAACAGAAATCTAAGAAATTGGCAGCAATATTATCGACCCCACAAAAACCCCAGGAAAAACCCACCTACGCCCAGAAACTATCCACACCTCCTCCCAGCCACAAAACCAAAAGGAAAACCTACCCAAGCTCAACTCCTAATGATAGATCGGACGCGGATAATAGAAAAATGGAAAAAGAAACTATTCCCCAGAGAAATTACGGTCGTGGCTACAAAAACCAAAATTGGACACCGAAAACCTCGGAAAGAGAACAAGGTTATCCGAAAAATCCACCATCCCCACCATATAGAGGAAACTTCAACCCAAACCAGGAATACTCACGGAGAGCAAGGAACATAAGTCCCAGGGATAAAATAAAAGAACCCTGTTTCAGATGTGGAAAAATGAGACATTGGGTAGCAGAATGCCCAGAACCAAGAAAATGTTTTGTTTGTGGCCAAACAGGAATATGCAGTAAATGCTGCGAAAAATGCTACAATAATCAGGGAAACTTCAATCAGAGGAAATAGAGGGCCATATTTCCTTAACATTTGCCCCGAAAGAGCCCCACAAAGAAGAATCCCATAAACCCCAATCTTTGATACAAGAAACCCCAAGAGTTGATCCCAGACTATTTTTTAACTTAGAATTAAACGGTAGACTATTGGTAGCTTCATTGGATAGTGGTTCAGTTCACTCATTCATCGGAAAGGGAATAAGTGGAATATTAAGAAGCAAATTACGACCATCAAGGTGCACAAGTGTTAAGATTGCAGATGGAACACAGGTTCCAATACAGGGAGTAGTAGAGATTAAAGTGAAACTGGACGAGGAAGAAATCACAATGCCCTTTCAGGTTGCTGATAGGTTGCATTATGATTGTATTTTGGGAATGGATTTCAAAAGAAAGGCTAATATTAAGGTAGATTTTACAAATGATACTTGATAGACAAATAAAGGGATTATTCACCAATTCTACCCTTATGGCGAAGACCCTAGCTGTTTCCCCGCGATAACTAGTATAGGTGGACTAGTTAGAGCAGCCCCAGAACAACTTCAACAATTCAACAAGCTATTGGATGAATTAGTTCCCCTTACCCCGAAAACATTAGGAGTAACCAATATAACGGAACACAAATTGGAATTAATAGATAACAAACCTATTCGGCAGCGGAATACAATGTATTCCCCAAAAATGCAAAGCAGCCTACGAGGAAGTCGATAGGATGTTAAAAGAAGGAATAATAGAACCGTCGGATAGTCCTTGGTGTAACTGTCCGGTTATAGTATCCAAGGCAAACGGGAAATACAGGTTCTGCATTGTCTATAGTCAATGCAGTAAGTAAAAATTATGCTTATCCATTACGGAATATGGATGACATACTGGATCAGCTTAGGGAAAGTAGATACATAACCAAACTCGATCTCTCGCAAGCCTACCATCAAGTCCCCCTTGCCCCCGAAAGTCGAGAGATAATGGCGTTTGCGGTTCCCGGTCGCGGTCTATTTCAGTTAAAAAAAGTCCCCTATGGATTGACAAATGCCCCCGCTATGTTCCAGGAAATAATGGATAAACTAATTAAGCCAGAATGGGAACCTCATGTCTTTGCCTATTTGGATGACATAATCATCACGGCCAAGACATTCGAGGAACACATACAGTGGATTAGAATAGCCCTTACAGTGCTACGGATAGCGAACTTACAGATAAATCGGGAAAAATCTGAGTTCTGCTGCGCTGAAGTAACATATTTGGGTTACACAGTAAACGAGGATGGTTTAAAAACTAATAATGACAAAATTAAACCATTGTTGGAATACCCAGCCCCAACTAACTTGAAGCAATTACGTCGGTTTACAGGGATGATCGGCTGGTATTCCAGGTTTAGTGATAGATTAGCTGAGTACAAAGTACCGATAAATTACTTGACTCGCAAGGACGTGAGATGGCACTGGAAAGCCGAACAAGAGGAAGCTTTTAAAAAGCTAAAACTTGCCCTAACCCAAGCCCCCGTATTAGCCCGACCGGATCTATCCCTGTCCATTACTCTGCAAACGGACGCGAGCGATTACGCTATAGCGGGAGTGCTAACTCAGGAAATTAACGGAGAAGAGCACCCCATTTATTACGTCAGTCTGTCACAGACGAAAGCAGAAAGGAACTATACGGTCACTGAAAATGAATGCTTGGCAGTCCTTTGGGCAGTGAACCGTTTACGAGGTTATCTTCAGGGTGAGGAATTCATCGTCATAACCGATCACCATAGTCTGTTATGGCTAAAGAACATTAAAGATCCTACTGGCAGACTGGCCCGTTCGAACACGGTACTACAAAATTATAATATTAAATTTGTTCATAGAAAAGGCGCATTGCACAAAGTACCGGACGCCTTATCAAGAGCTTATGAGAATCAAGAAGCAGTAACAGCAGTAGGACCATTGGACATGGAAGTTCCGGAATATTAAAAGCGAATGGCCGCGGTTATAAGATCCCCCAAAAAGTACCCAGATTTAAAAATAGAAAATGGCTATTTATATGCACACCGCCCTAATCCCCTTGTTGACCCCCTAATCCCCGATCTGGACGCGTGGAAGCTCATACTCCCCAACAAAGACCGACCCAAAGCCCTATTTGAAGCACAATTTGGTCTATATTACAACACCTGCAAATTTGTAAAAGCCTGCCAGGAGTGTCAAGCCCACATAACATCCCAGCAACCCACAGCAGGTATCATGGAGGGAAGAAACATAGAAGGGCCGTGGACTGTGATAGCAGCGGACATAATGGGTCCAAAACCACCATCTAAGTTAGGGTACAAATATATAATAGTATTCGGGGATCTGTTCACCCGATATATAGAAATGAAGCCTTTACGGAAAGCGGGCGCGAAAAATGTATTAACAGCTTTTGATGAGCTAGTGATCAACCGATGGAGATGCCCAAAATACCTTATTACTAATAATGGAATGGTATTTTCAAACAAATTGATCACGGAAAGGTTAGCAGAATACGGAGCAATTCAGTCAACAATCCCCCCGTATCATGCCCAGGCTAACCCAGTGGAACGCATGAACAGAAATATAAAGCCCATGATAAACAGCTAGATCAGGACCATAGGGAATGAGATAAACACCTAGGAGAATTTTGTTTTGCTCTTAATAGCGTAGTCCACTTATCCACCAAATATTCCCCAGCTAATAATTCCACCCCGGTAGCTTTACTAAGGAAACACATAGAGTCCCCGTCTCTAATTCCCCAACCAGATACTGAAACAATGTCAAATAGAATAAAAAGATTACCCATAATCTATGATTTGGTAAAAAGGCACATCGACAAAGCAAACGATAAACATGTCAAATATTATAATAAGGGATGGAGAGAAATAACCTTCCAAGTGGGAAATTTAGTCTGCAAACGGAACCACGTTTTGTCCTCTGCGGATGATAACTTTGCTGCACAGCACGCACCAAAGTTCATAGGACCTGCAAAAATAGTAAACGTTATCCCCAGTAGTTTACTTGGTCGAGGAAGAGGATACAAAACGGCAGACAAAAGTATTTGTAAATGACATAAAATGATATATGACAAGAGTGTGTAGTCGCGGTATAATAAAGCAGATATACGTGTTATTATTCGATCCTCTTTTCGATAAATCTTGGTGCGTGAGCAGAGCGTGGCAAGCGATTAGAATTTATCAATCGGCTGCAGTTTTGAAAGGTGAGTGCGTATGGTGCACATTTCCATTTTCGTCAATTGGTCGCGAATTCACGGTCCGCCCGCGTGTGTGTGCGCGTATTATTCCCCGCCATCTTACTGTTTTCGACTCTCTCCCGCGTTTTCCCTCTTTCCCCTGCGCTACGCTAAGTGATTGCTTCACCCAAATTAATTATTTGAGATGAGTAAGCGACTGTTGCTCGAATCCTGTTATCGATCATATTGTTATTTTTAGAATAAATATTATCGTGAATTTTATAAGCTCCCCGCGTATTTATTTGAGTAGTCCTGCACCCTGATCCCCAGTGCAGCGTGACACTTTTAAACTAACAAAGATAGAGAAATGATTTTTGAACTACATATTATTTAGATAAAATAAAATTGATTCGTAAAATAAAAAGCAACTTTTCTTCAAATTTAACAAAAACAAAAATTGAAATTCGGTTATGGAGATCAGGTGTGCGCAAATAAAGTAAATTAATTTATTAATTACTCAATTTAATTTTTTTATTGTTATTATCAATTATTAAAATAATTTTATAGCGTTTCTTCGTAATTTAAATTTTTGTTTTTTTCTAATAATTATTATCTTTAAACAATTTGTTTTAAATTCTTTCAAATTTCTTTGTATACTAAATTTGTTAATTCAATTTAATTCTATTTTTTGTAAACAATTAAAAAATTTATTTTAACAAATAGCAGATTTGTAATATTTTGTTTTTTTTTTACAAATTATTTTTTTTATTAAATTTAAGGTGGTTAAGCGAGTTTGCGTATAATTTAATAGCGATTTGCAATTATTGTGTAATTTGTTCGATAAATTATTTAATTGTGAGAATTTATTTTGCCAATAAAGTCTAAAATTTAAATTTTATTTAATTTTTATAATTCAAAATGGCGTGTATGAACGAGTGTGATTTCGATCAAACGTACGGAGTTGAGATCCAAGGATGAATTTTGAATCTAACAAGCGATTAATTCGATTCTGTACTTGATCAGCTAGAATTGACGCGTGACGGTACGCCCTTTGTACGTGTAGATAGATTATATAGGCGTTTACGCGGCGATTATACAGCTGCGGATTTCGTCCAGTCAACTAGTGAGAATGATTTAATTTCGCGGACTCGTCGCGAACAAGGACTCTGCACCGTTTTGAAACATGCGAAATTTAGCGAAGAAGCGCAAGCGCAGATTGCGCACAGACAATTTGAAAACGTTAATCAAGCGGATGAGAGCGGATTCTCTCCGCTTGCCAATAGTTCGAAGTCAAATGACAATCAACATGCCGATTCCGATGCAGAATCGCAGCATAGTGAGGTTAACGCGGGAAATATCGCGGGGAAGCTTGCGGAATACGCGGCGGAATACACCGCCGAAAATAATTTTAAATCAAATTTTGAATTGACTTCGATAAAAACGCTTAACACAACTATACCGGTAAGACCAATTCCTACCATTTCGACCGCGATGATAACGACCGCTACTACAACTACGTACTCGACGACGCAAGCAGCGAGTACGAATTTACAATCAAGAGGTGCGATACTAAAAACGGTATTTTCTTCAAAAGAAAATAATAAAATAGATAATGATATCGTTTTATGTGCATTAGCTAATGGCGCATTTTACAACGCTCCAAGGGAATTAGCCCTGGAGTTGAGTAAAGCCCAATCGCATGCCTTTCAACAAGAAAAGGAGTTGAATTCTCTAAGGCAGTAATTAGTGGATTTTGCGACGAGTACGCAGCTTCCGTCGCAAACGTCAATTGCGGCGGAAAAGCAGCGGAAAAATCGCAATAGTATAAATTTTCAGGAAACGTTTAATTTAAATTACTTTGAAGCTGAGAAGTATCCGCAAGCACCTCAAGCGTCAACACACACTCAATCGGAAATTAATTCGGATCCACGTTTGAACGCAATCGCTCCGTGTATTCTGACTTCCACGTTTAGCGACATACGTCAGTTTTCGTCTCTGCCAGCTCCTGCGGATTGGGATGAGTCTGGAAGAAGGGGAAATGTACCTGTAGTTCCGAATGATCAACTTACGCAACTCTTGTTGAATATGTCGACGAGAGCGCCTACACAGTCACATGACGTAGGTCGCACTGTTCGCCAGTGAAATATTAAGTTTTCCGGAGAAAAACGCGAAAGCATCGAGGAATTTATTCAGAGCATAGAAGAATGTCGTAAGTTAGCGCATATTTCCGACGCGGATTTACTGAATGCTTTCTCGGAGTTGTTAACTGGCGTAGCGCTACATTGGTATCGCTAATCGCGGAAAGATTGGAATACTTGGGCTGATTTTTGCAATGCTGCTCGACGATGTTATGGCGTTAAGCAGAACTTCCAGCAGCGCTTAATGGCAGAAGCGCAAGCACGCAAGCAGGGTGGAGAAGATCCTGCTCGTGATTACATTTTCTGCTTGTTAACCATATTTAGCAGAATGAATGCGCCTCCGAGTACGCAGTTTCAGCTAGACATATTGTATGCTAACATGTTGCCGTCTGTTCGGAAGTTAGTTCCGAAAGAAAAGGTTACAAGCGTCGATAGGCTTGTGCAGCTAGTTCGTCAGGCGGAAGAGCTTATCGAGGAAGAGCGGAATTTTCCCGCGCCTCCGCCGCCAGAAAAGAGTGTTCTGCCTTCTGTGGCTTGTAAGCAGCCAGATGCCAGAGGTAAGAAAGGCGGAAAATGTGCTAGCGATGATGCTACGTTGAAGTAGCGAGTATCGCAGAACCTACGATGGAAAATTTGGCCAAACTCTTGGAGAAGATGCTAGATGAGAGATTTAGCAAATATGCGAATTCTTTTGCGAATTCCGCCAATAAGAAAGGCCAAAACGCGCGTAATTCACAGAAACCAGGTGCGCCGAGAGGAGCAAAGAATGCTTCTTGTAAGCCATCTGGCGTGACTAGTACCGAGAGGAAGGGTGACGGTTAAAATAAATCATTCAATACCAATGGAAAATCCGCGCGTATTCTCAACCGCGATAAGAAAGCAGGTCCCAAGGAGCGTGTGTACTGCTATCGCTGCAGTTGGCCCGGGTATATCAAGATGCATTGTCCTGAGTGCTCGGGAAACGAGAAAAGGGGCGAGTATATAAGGTATCGCCCCAATTATGAGTGAGACCTCTGATGTGGATGAAATTCCATCAGTAATTGCGCAAACGGGGAAAATGCCCTCGCTTTTACCTGTCGGAATTGACAGACAATCAGTGGAAAAAGGTGTCTGCGACTCTCGCGCTGGAACGCCAGTTGAGGAAGAAACTCTACAGTCTACTCGCTGGTGGCTGCAGTACGGAATCGGTGGATTCCGCGTACGCGCTTTGTACGATTCAGGGGCGGCTCGCACGGTTATTAATTCCTTAGGCTTGCAAATAGCATCAGCCATAGGAAAAGCGTTAACACCTTACATTGGACCAGGTGCACGACTCGCTAACGGCCAACGCACTCCAATACTTGGACTTTAGAGCTGCCGTTTGATTTAGCGAATGAACGTCATTACTTAGATGTTTTAGTAACGAGCGACCTCGACGCCGATTGTATACTCGATGCCGATTTTATTCGTGCGTTTAACGCTGTTTTATTGCCGCGTGAAAATGAGTTGCTGATTGAAAACGTGGCTGACGCAATTCAGCTTGAAGTATCTGCTATCGGCATTGGTGAGGCCTGCTCACTAGCTGTCATTGGCTTAGCAGATATTGACGAAGCGCAACGCCAACTACTCAATGAGTTTTTGGAAAAGCGTTTGACTGCTCCGAATGCAAAGCTAGGTTGTACTAACTTAGCTGAGCATGAAATTAATGTGGGCGGTTCGCGTCCCATCATGCACCGCTACTATTCCGTCTCTCAGAAGATCAAGCTGTCGCTGATAGCGAAGCTGCAGCAGCTGTTCAAAGTTGGCAACAGCGTATGCAAATGCTGCCAGAGCTGAAAGCTCAAGCTGCTGAACGAACGACATGCGCACAAGCCCGTCAGGCCGAACATTGTAATTCAAAACGCCGTGATGTACAATTTGCCGTGGGACAGAAAGTTTCTAAGCGGAATTGTGTACTTTCGTCCGCTGCCCAAGGCACAGCTGCTAAGCTAGCTCCAAAGTACATCGGACCTTTCATTGTTTCGGCGTTACTCGGCTCAAACGTGGTAGAGTTCATCGACAATGATGGAAAAGAAGCAGGTAAATGCCACATCAGTGATGTTAAGTCATTCTACGAAGACCAGACGGACGTATCTGTGGAGAGTAGATTAAATCGAGAGGATGCGACGAGGGACAGCAAGGAATTAAGCGCAGAGCGAAGAGCTAGCGACGAGTCCAACGATAATGATCCTGTGAGCGCGAATGCACTGCGTAAGCGAGGTAGGCCGCGCAAAACCTGGGTAATTGTTAATCGTATGATTGCGGTTGATGACGCCCCTTCTAGCGAGCGATTAAATACGAATATTGTTGTATACGCGAATCCTCCGACGACGGAAATTAGGCGCGGAAGGCCGAAGGGTTTAAAGAACAAGCCCGTATCCCCGGTGGAAACGATCGAACAGCGCACTTGGTCGCAGAAACTGTAAATGTTCCTTTGAGCGATTAATGTATCTACACGTGCCTTTTCTCCGATTTTGTAATCTTCGTAAGGCGTATCGCTCTTAATTGTTGTTATAATAACAACATTAACATGGCCTGCTTAACATTTTCTTTTGTCTGATGTTTTGCTTTCAAATCAATTTATTTTATTTGTTTATAAAATATTATTTATGTTTAATTATCTTTTTCATTTTGTCTTCTGGCCTAGAGAGAGAGTAGAAATGCAGAGCTGGTACGTCTTCAGCTACCCAGCGTCTGGAAGGGGGGAGTGTAACGAATCAATGTAATATTTTATTATTTTACATTGCTCGTTACATTCTCTCTCTCTCTGTCTAGCCTGTGTATTAATCTTTACAGCTGTTACAGGTCGACGTTCGACGATTTTCAGCGATTTTCGCGGACCTTCGTAAAGGAAAAGGTAGCGAAAGAGAGAGAGAGAGATTTTGGTTTGTAAGTGCGAGAGCACTTAGACTGAATTCAACCGGCGATAGACTAATATCAACCGGGAGACTAATGTCAACCGTGAGACTGATATCAACCGTGTAACTAATCTCAACCGGCGAGAGATTCACTGAGACTTATTTTCGACCGTCGTGAGAAACTTCTTTGTTTATTCTTCTCTCCAGTTTTATGATTGCCTCGTGCCGCTTATGATCCTGGTGCTGTGCTGGTGACCCAGTGAAGCTATGATAGTTTATTCGGCGACGACGCAGCCCAGGAAGCTAAGGAGATTAGCGACCACGCAGACTTCGCCTGGTTATTTAATTATATTTAATTACGTAGCGTGGCACACGCGCTGCTCCCTCAGATTGCGGTGGAGCTGAACGCAAACATCCTCGTCATCAGCGAACAGTACCGGGACTTAACACCGCCTAACTGGCTCGCTAGCAGCACGACTACAGCGGCATTATGGGTGCGCGGGGAATGGGTAACGAGGATCATCGTGCGCGAATCCGGGGAGAGCTACGTCTGGGCAACGGTAGGCGATGTCACTTACGTCAGCGTCTACCATAGCCCGAATTATAGGGCTCTCGAATACGCGGAGAAGCTGGAGAGTCTCCTAAGACGCCGTGAGAAATATCCCCGGCAACAAAATCGTGGCGGGCGACTTCAACGCGCGCGCGGTCGAGTGGGGAATGACCGAGACGAACAGACGTGGACGACTACTATTGGAGATGGCCGTAAGGCTGGAACTGACAGTGGCAAATGAGGGAAACACGCCGACGTACAGATGACCCGACTTCGGGGAATCTGCACCTGACGTGACCCTTGTTTCGGACAGGCTGACACAAAGACTGAGGGCATGGAGAGTGATCGAAGACTACACAGCCAGCGATCACCAGTACATCACCTTCGGCCTTATAGACGAATCGCGTACGAGCAGTACTCGGGTAACTCGTCCCCCTCGTTGGGACGTGAAACGGATAGACTTAGACAAACTCGACAGACAAATAACGCGCGGGGAACCACTGTCACAGGTGGAACCTCGCGGAATGACTAATCGCGACAGGGCTGAAGCGCCTGCCGGGGAAACAACCCAGTTTTTTCAACAATTGTGTGAAGCCGCTATGCCGCAGAAACGTTACGCACGCAACAAATGAGAGACATTCTGGTGGACAGCCGAGATCGCGGATATCCGAAGTAGTTGCCTAGCACTCAGACGGAAGGCCCAACGGGCTCGCGATCGACAAACCGCACCAATTCTCTCCGAAGAATACAGACAGAGTAGGAGGCGTTTGCGGTACGTCATAAATAACAGCAAAAAAGAGTGCTGGCAAAAACTGACGGACGAGGTGGACTCGGATCTCTGGGGCGCGGGTTACAAGATCGTGACTCACCAACTGAGGAGACGGGTTTCGCCGATACCTAAGGATACAGAGACGATGGACAGATCATCGACGGTCACTTTCCAACTCATCCCGTGAGGAGGGAGGAGACCGTTGAACGTACAAGCGGAGAATGTCCTCTATTCACGAGTGCGGAGCTTGCCAGAGCTGCAAACTCGTTGAAACCTAATAAGGCACCGGGCCCTGACGGTGTGCCGTCGGAAATCTTACGTTTCGTCGTTTTTCGGCGACCGTCGGTGCTCCTCGACACACACAACGGGTACCTGGTGGAGGGCGTTTTCAGCAGACAATAGAAGACGGCTCAATTGGTTCTCATTAATAAAAATAAGGGGGACCCTGAGAATCCGTCATCCTAGGCCCCTAAGCCTACTTAACACGACCGGAAAACTGTACGAGTTATTGCTTAGACCAAGGCTTCTACAGTCGATAAAGAACGTAGGAGACTTATCAAACCGACAGCACGGGTTTCGAAAAGGGCGCTGAACCATCGGAGCAATAACCTTTGTGAAAACCATTTTCGATAAGCACAACACCAGGTGTGACTAGCGTACAGCGGGTGGGCGCGTTAAGAATCGCGTGCGCGTACAGAACGGTGTCCGAAAACGCAGTTCTTGTTATCGCGGGCGTAATTCCGATCGACCTACTACCGACGGAACGAAAGCGCATATACAATCGAAGCGCGGACACGGGACGGGTCGACGTTGCGATAGACGAACGTACGAAAACAATGGAACTCTGGCAAACCCGGTGGACAAATACCCAACAGGCGCGATGGACACGTAGACTTATCCCTGCGGTTGCTCCGTGGAAGGGGAGAAATCACGGTGAGATAGACTTCTATCTCACCCAATTTTTCTCTGGACACGGATACTTCCACGGCTATCTACACAAGATGGGCAGACTTGTTTCACCTGAATGCAAGTACTGCGGATGGGTCTATGATGACGCTAATCATAGTTCTTCGCCTGCAGGCGATGGGCAGACCAGCGTCAACGACTTGAAACAGACATAGAAGCGATCACGCTGGAAAACGTGACAAGACTTATGACGACGAACGCGGAAGACTGGCGATTGGTCGCTACATACGTTGTGAATGTTCTGCGGAGCGAAAAAGCAGATGGATCTTTGAGAGATTGAGCGAATGTGATTCGAGAATGAACGAGTAAAAGAATGAATGTGTGTTTGGACACGCAAAGACAGCCGCCCAGTCTGAATTAATGTGAATAACAGTTCCGGGCTGGTGTCGATGCGAACAGAGATATGTGGGTTTAGTGGGTATTAGTAGTTTGCTCCTACTGAGTCCCACACTCGGTGGACTGTCTGCTCTTGCGAGGGGGTGGATAGTTTGTCGGTTGTGCGTAAAATGTCATTACCACAGACTCCAAAAAAAAAATGGTAAGTCCCACCGTACCGTTGAGTAGCCGCAATAATAAAATAAACATTGGGTTTTATACCAAAAATTTAATTTTTTTTTAAATACGATTATAATTTATAAATAAAAGTTTTTACCAAAATATAGTGTAATGAAATCAGAATAAAAATAATAAAAAAAATAGAGACATATTAAATATTAACTGTGAATTTTAAACAATATGAATTCTTATGAAGCTTAAATTTATATTTTAATAATTATAAATGTTAGTGAAAAATTAACTGACCTAAAATAGTAAAGTGCATATACTTACTAAATTGTAATATTTAGTAACTACTTATTAAAATTTTGGATTATTTAAATCGGATCTAAATAGAACTTCAACTCTTAAAATTAATTTATTTAATGACGAAGGATCATCGCCAAAAGTTCTATGTCATTAATATTTTGTACTTTTAGAGTAATCAAAAGGCGCGATAGCGCCTGACGCAAGTATAGGCACGAGAGCCATTATATACAGCTAACTAGCCCCCCCCAGATTTTTATTTTTTAACCACTTCAATATTACTTATTTATTTTGTGCTATTGGCCACGCATTACTTTCCTTATTGCTAACCCTCACTGTACAACAAGTTCTGTCCGAATTCATTCACGCATAATTAAGAAAATCGATGCCAAAGATATTGCTTGCTGAATTCCTTTTCTCGATTTTTGCTTCTTCCCTTTTTTCGTCTCCCTATGTATATATATGTATATAGATATACATATATAGATATACAAATATAGATAGGAGATGTGTGAGATAGAAAGACAGCGTTGCGTGCCAGCCGGTCAAAGAACGCGTACAGAGCTCCCAACGATTGGCAGGACATTTAGTTTAGAAGTGGCAGCGAGAGGCCGCTATGTTATACAGCTACTGTCATCTCAGTACTCTCTGTTGACATGCATTTTGTTTGGTTATAGTTTTATATCAAAGTATAAAGTATTCAACAATCATTTATTGTGTATAATTTTTTATTAATTTAAATTTTCTGAATTATTCTGATTAAAAATTAATATTTTTAATTTTTTATAATCATAGCAAGGTTGTCGATACAATGCTTTGCACATTGTAGTCGAAGTCACACAAAGTCCACAAATGTGCAAATTAAAATTTGGATACCATTGGAAATCCAGAATTTGTTAAAATATTTTATGGTGAAACCGATAAAACCACAATTTATGTAGATAGGGCATACATGTTACAAGATTTTGTTTAAACATGGTAAAATGCACTACAGCTACAGTCATTGAAAATGAATAGTATAATTATTATATTACTCGAGTAACTGTGAAGTCCATTCAGATTATATGCAAGCCACCATATGTGATGAATTGTAATCAATTGGTTTGTTTTACTTTTATTTGTTTGCCACAAAGTCTCTTGAGAGGATATATTCATGAAGTAAAATAGAAACTTTACATATATAAAATAGTTTTCGTATAGTCTCAATAGACTTCCCATTGATTCCAGTGTATTGGATATAAATTAATAATTGTCTAAACATGATGAAATTCACTATAACTCCAGTTATTGGTAATAAATAGTACAATATTAACCGAGTAACTGGAAAGTCCATTCAGATTATATTAGTTTATACTTTTCAATAGAGCAATAGTACCACTTACTTCTTTCTTTAAAGGACTGCAATTTTTACTTTTTACCCTATTGTAAAGAGTAAAATGTGTGCCTCTAGACAGTATACTTTATATAAGACACCTTCTACGAGGTGTCAACATTTGCAAGTATGGTTTCCAATCACACTTTCAAAAATGTTATCTGATAAAAAAATCTTTAATTATTACTCCCATCCTATTTCTACCTATATTTTGCTTAAACTCCATAAAAAGTTTCTGCAATAGAAGGTACTGCGACGCTACTTTTCGTCGGCGAAAATATAATTAAATTGATTTATAAACCGACGGAGGTTCCGTCGTAGCGACGTTCCTAAATAGCTAGAATATCGCCGATTTGTAGCTGATTGGGCGCCTGGCGATATTTAATAGAAAAAATTATAATTAATCGAAAACTACTCAGCAACCCGGCAAATCTCGCCTCCACTCCGCGTCACAGAGGGAATCTAGACGGCTGACCACCTCGGAACCGGCGGCTTTTAGAGTAAAAGAGAATTATGAAATAAAACACTCACGAAATCCATATGATAACCACAACTTAATTTATTAAAAATTTAGATAAAGAGTATTATAAATTTTGGCACCGACACATGTAATAATCGCGATTCGCGACCGACTCACACACGTGCACACGCTCACTCAAACTTATATCCGTCCGGCGGTATAAAAATATAATATTAATATTCCGGACGCCCATCGGGCTAACCGTAAATTTACTTGCCTAATTAAATTTCCAACTCCAACCAACTCCACTTGATTCTACTTCTCGACTACAAACTCTACTCTAGTCCTCTCTACACCAAAATGCAAAAAAAAATGGCTACGTTGCCTCAAAATACTACTGCAGAAATTCACGAATATCTCGTCGGACGATCAGGTAGCAAATCATCGTGACCGGGTTCTTCATCCGGCTCGCGGCATGGCTTGATCCTCCCAAATTAAGGATTTTCCTCCCCACCCTGTCGCTATCCTTCTTTATCTTATTCTACTCCTCATCTACCGGCGTTGATTATGGTGGTTGATTGCGTGATCGATACGCGTAGTCAGCCTTGATCTTATTTCCGTCAAGGCCGATTATCCAATAATAGTTGTTTACGTCATCACCAACCTGTTAATTATTGGGTCGATCACGCAACCAATCATCCCTGGCATTCGGAAGTCGCGCAATACAAATAAATAATTACCATATCGGTAACCCAGTCGGTGCTGCCGCCCGTGCCTACCGGCTATATAATTAATACTAACTATTCCCGACACACTCATACAACAATTAAGATTTAATTTCGACTACTATTTACAGCTATATACATTTTAAAAACTATTACAAATCGCCCCAAACTCTAGCGACGGATCTACATATTTTTATTTAATTAACGAACGACGCGATCTAGCTAAAATAATTAATCTAATATAATATACGTGCGCGCGCTATATACAATAGTATATACGCATACATAGGTGTGCGCACACTGTCTATATTATAAATTGATCAATCGGTACTTATGCCGACAAATTCTTACGGGATATGGGAATTATGCTTACGTTGGGGTAATTATGCCGACGTCAACATAATTCCACCGAAAATTCAACCATGTATCCGTACTTATGCCGACACACAAAAAATCGGAAAATTATCTTTGTGAGCCCCGCTTTGACGTTATAATATTAATGAAGGATTGAAGCTATAACGTCTTTCCGGCCTCCGGCACTTCGAATGAGGTTATAACTTCAATCCTTCATTAATATTATAAGGTCAAAGTGTGCTCTTTTACCCGTGAGGGGTATTTAGGTATTTGGGTTATTGGTTTTTTATGCATTATTGTATCAATTAATATTCTCCCCCTTATATCTGAGTCGTTACATATGTTTTATAACCTCAAAACACCAAGATAACACGTAGTGTCACCATAAGTACCGCTACTGGTGTTTATATATATATATGGGTGGTTCTCTGTGACATCGAAGATGAAAAAAATAAATATTGCTATAACTGTGGGAATATGTTTTAGAGGTATCCAGTAGTTCTCCTGAATTTTTTCAGATTTTTTCTGGGCCATTATTTTAAGTTACAGAGAGTCAAAGTTGACAGTTTAGCACTTTTTTGCATTATATGCCCATTTTCATGAATTTTTAGCTCCCAGGGGATGCATTTTTCACTAAAAACATAAGTATGACTTTTTTTGTAAAATTTTCCAAACTTTTCATTAAAAATACTTTTAAAGACATAAATGTATGCTGTCACACTCTTATAAGCCATTTAAACCTTAAATAGTGAAAATCAGCAATTCTGCTCAGGACTCTGGTAACCTAATACTGTCTAAAAGATGTCTTTTTATAGTCAGAAACTGCCTAAAAATTTCCAGAGTGGGTCTAAATCATTAAGATCACTTATGGTCAAAATATCCGGGAAAAGTGCCCGAAATATTAATAGAAATGTATATTTGTTGCCTTATAACGTAGAATCTATTAGCATGATCATTGCAAAAAAATTTGTGCACTTACCTTGGAGTGGTAGCAAAGTATCTTCACTTGTTTCAGTATCCATCTAATCCCCTGTAAGCTGCTAAAAATACAAATATTATTATACAAATGTAAAAAATTAATTTTTAAACATTTATAATGCTGAATTTTTAGTTTTACATCCCTTACAAGAATTATAATACTAATCTGAAGGATCACTATAAATATATAAACATCATTATTACAATAACTGAATATACGTATTTAATACAAAAGATATCTAAATAAATCGGATATATAATTATAATGAATAATATGATAACGTGACAGTGACAAGTTTGTGAAATCTAAACAATGTATTGTTGAATAATAATACTAATAATGTTGATACTTTTATAGTAATCCTTCAGATTAGTATTATAATTCTTGTAAGGGATGTAAAACTAAAAATTCAGCATTATAAATGTTTAAAAATTAATTTTTTACATTTGTATAATAATATTTGTATTTTTAGCAGCTTACAGGGGATTAGATGGATACTGAAACAAGTGAAGATACTTTGCTACCACTCCAAGGTAAGTGCACAAATTTTTTTGCAATGATCATGCTAATAGATTCTACGTTATAAGGCAACAAATATACATTTCTATTAATATTTCGGGCACTTTTCCCGGATATTTTGACCATAAGTGATCTTAATGATTTAGACCCACTCTGGAAATTTTTAGGCAGTTTCTGACTATAAAAAGACATCTTTTAGACAGTATTAGGTTACCAGAGTCCGGAGCAGAATTGCTGATTTTCACTATTTAAGGTTTAAATGGCTTATAAGAGTGTGACAGCATACATTTATGTCTTTAAAAGTATTTTTAATGAAAAGTTCGGAAAATTTTACAAAAAAAGTCATACTTATGTTTTTAGTGAAAAATGCATCCCCTGGGAGCTAAAAATTCATGAAAATGGGCATATAATGCAAAAAAGTGCTAAAATGTCAACTTTGACTCTCTGTAACTTAAAATAATGGCCCAGAAAAAATCTGAAAAAATTCAGGAGAACTACTGGATACCTCTAAAACATATTCCCACAGTTATAGCAATATTTATTTTTTTCATCTTCGATGTCACAGAGAACCACCCATATATATATATATATATATTCTATTATGCCGCGGTATACCTTCGCACTCATACATTAGGTATACCGCGACTCCTACTCTACTCGCGCGCTCCCCCTCGCTCCGCGCGCTCTCTCCCATAATCCCACTTAGGGTCGCTCACTCGAGCTCTTCGCGCGCGCAGCAGTCTCGCTACTCGAGTGATCTCTCCTTCCCGCGCACCTCGCCTAGTGCCACGCGATCGTTGCCGTCGGTGCCGCGTTCCCAGGCATACAGGCGCACACCTATGCGCCATCTCAACCGTCGTCGTCTGCTGAGCACGTGTGACGGTTGAGATAAGGACGCCCCTTAACATCCCGTCTTGTTGACATCAGCAGCGGATACGCCAGGTATCGTGAGACGACTTGGGCTCGGTCCTTAGATCACGATACCTTTCGGCCGTGGTCTGGTTCGCAAACCGCGTGTTACCGTCGAGTATCGGACGCGTCTTTCCTCGGCTCCGTCGCTAGAACATACCCGTACCGTGGGTATCAGTATTCGCTTAAAGTGCATCGGTGCACTTCGGTCTGCCAGCGAAGGATTCGCTACCTGCGACGTGATCGCGAGCTAACGTCTAGTGAAGTTATGCATGCACATGACTTGTAAATACAAGCCATGTGCATGTACTTATGAGTTGTGCATTTTACAACGTCACAGTACTGCTATCAAATATCGACAAGTAATTTTAATTAAATATTTATATATTATTTTTGCTGAAACTCCATAAAGTTTCTGCAATAGAAAGTACTGAAATTAAAGCGGAATTATCGACCAGTATTTTTTACGATAACATAGATTGTATTTTAATGAAAATTTATATATTTTGCTTAAACTCCATAAAAAGTTTCTGCAATAGAAAGTACTGAAATCAAAGCGGAATAATCGACAAGTATTTTTTACCATACCCTACATTGTATTTTTTTTAATTAAAGTTTTATATATTTTCTTTAACTCTATAAAAAGTTTTAATTAATTTCCACAAAACTGATAAAAAGGAAACTTCTTTTTTTTTATTCTCTTTAAATAAACAATGTCTATCCTTCCCGTGCTTTACATCTGTAGATACACAATTTTATATATTAATAATAATTCATTTGTGCAAAATTAATTTCTGTATAACTAATAACAAGTAATTTCTCTCTTTTTTATGCTCTTTAAATAAAATAATACGTGCACCACCATTGATTAATTATTTCAGTCGAATTCTTTTTGACCGACTAATATCCTCTTATATCGATGGTATTTAGTAGGTTATCGTATAAAATAATATAGTCAAATAAAGCATTCTAATGTTTTACATCTAAACTAAAATGTATTTCCAATTTGGAATCGGTTGGACGTGTATATTCTTATTTTACCATAAAATTGTTATATAAACATGCATATGCAATATGCTATTTAATTCAAATCAGACGTATAATTCAAAAGTAAGATGTCAATCCAACGCGTGGTGCAAGTATTATTTTACTTAAAGAGCATAAAAAAGAGAGAAATTACATTTTATTAGTTATGCAGAAATTAATTTTGCACAAATGAATTATTATTATTATATAAAATTGTGTATTTACTGATGTAAAGCACGGGAAGGATAGACATTGTGTATTTAAAGAGAATAAAAAAAAAGAAGTTTCCTTTTTATCAGTTTTGTGGAAATTAATTAAAACTTTTTATAGAGTTAAAGAAAATATATAAAACTTTAATTAAAAAAAATACAATGTATGGTATGGTAAAAAATACTTATCGATTATTCCGCTTTGATTTCAGTACTTTCTATTGCAGAAACTTTTTATGGAGTTTAAGCAAAATATATAAATTTTAATTAAAATACAATCTATGTTATCGTAAAAAATACTGGTCGATAATTCCGCTTTGATTTCAGTACTTTCTATTGCAGAAACTTTATGGAGTTTAAGCAAAAATAATATAAAAATATTTAATTAAAAATACTTGTCGATATATGATAGCAGTACCTTCTATTGCAGAAACTCTTTATGGAGTTCAAGCAAAATATAAGTAGAAATAGGATGGGAATAATAATTAAAGATTTTTTTATCAGATAACATTTTTGAAAGTGTGATTGGAAACCATACTTGCGAATGTTAACACCTTCGTAGAAGGTGTTTTATATAAAGTATATTGTCTGGAGGCACAAATTTTACTCTTTACAATAGGGTAAAAAGTAAAAATTGCAGTCCTTTAAAGAAAAAGAAAGTGGCACTATTGCTCTATTGAAAAGTATAAACTAATATAATTTGAACGGACTTTCCAGTTACTCGAGTTAATATTGCACTATTCATTACCAATAACTGGAGTTATAGTGAATTTCATCATGTTTAGACAATTATTAATTTATATCCAATATACTGGAATCACTGGGAAGTCTATTGAGACTATACGCAAGCTATTTTATATATGTAAAGTTTCTATTTTACTTCATGAATATATCCTCTCAAGAGACTTTGTGGCAAACAAATAAAAGTAAAACAAACCAATTGATTACAATTCATCACATATGGTGGCTTGCATATAATCTGAATGGACTTCCCAGTTACTGGAGTAATATACTAATTGTTATATACTTACATCTTCATCTGCAGCTCTTCTAGATGTCTCTGATATTTTATCTGATAACGTCAAATTAATATTTTGTTTCATAGACTTCTCAGTAGCTGTGAAATGTAAAATATAGTAAAATTAGTAAATTAATGATTTTGACTTACTATCATACAAGAATACGTAAAAATAATAATACTTACTGCCAATAAATACATTATTCGAAATAATTTGCGGTTTTATTGCCTTTGTCACGGATTTCCACAATGCTCTAAGTATAGGTCTACATTGTGCAATGAAACAACTTGTTTCCGGATGCCGGTATTCATATATTGGATACCAAATTTTTTGTCCATTTTCTAAACGAAGATTACTTTTAAAATCGATATCCTTGAGATAATTACTAAGTGGAACAAAAAGATAAACAAAAAGCTGAAAATAAATATGAAATTATAAATTCTTTTATCACATATATATTTTAAATATAACTTGTTTAAGTCAGTGGTAATAAAGCATAGAATTAGATAGTGGCAATAATGGATAGCAACAGTCGCTTTCGCTAGTTTTAACGAAAACAATCGTTTTCATACGCACATATAACTCATAAAGTTTCTTAAAATTGCATTGATTGTAATTAATAATTATTACAAAATCAAACATTACGTATCAGGTCGAACTTATCAATTAACATGCGTAAAAACAAACAATGTTTACAAGAAGTCTGATTTTGAAGGAAGGTACTTATGCATTTCTTTATTGAAGAATTGGTTATCGTAGTTATGGTTTGGTAATGTAAGAATTTGTTTAATTATTTCTTTTCAATTGATCCTATGACATCTAATTTTTGCTTTGCATTAATTCGTATAGTCTTTTCAATTTGACAGGTTTTGCATTTTTGTATAAATTCTTATACATATTGTTTCAATTTAGTAAAAGTTATCTTTTATTTAATTGTATAAATGTTGTTTACTACTTTTTATCCACTCAAACTAAAACAATGGGCTTATATAATAATTATTTATTTTCTTTCCGAATCGTGTGCTTCTTAAATAATGTTATTGTGAATTATTAAATTATTAAATTATTAAATTATTAAATTAATTTTTACTTTTTACAGTAATACATTCACTATTTTTACATTTACTTATTTTTTGTTTCTTTTTTCATTGCGCCACAGCATTTTTCTTCGGTATTAAATACAATTTTGTTTAATTTTTTGTTGAAAATTGTGATACTAAAAAGTGTTTTTACATATATAACAGCTGCCATAAAATTGTGATATTTGGCGGTTTTTCTAATATTTTTACAATTTCTGATTTGCGCAGGTTGATTTTAAAAAAGAAAAAATTTTTTTGTATTTGTGGATGTGGGAGTGTATAATTATAAAGGGACGACTTTACCTCTAAAAAACGAATATTACCAAACTCTAGAATATGATTTTCACTCTAAAAATATGAAGAAATCCGCAATTTCAAATACCAATGCCCTTTTTTACAATAATTATAACTAAATAACAAAAGATTCATTCAAAAAAGACCCTTCATTTTTGGTCACTTGTAAGACAAATTTAAATAAAGATATACATTCAAGCCTAAGTTCAGGAGATAGCTCAGATCGAGTAGACTGAATTTAAATAAAGAGAAACTCAAGTATCTTAATTTGGACAAAGAATAGAAAAGAAATAAGCATTTAACGATATTTTGGCGTAAAAATTTTATATAATTTTAAAATTTAACAAATTAAAAAAATTTACAAAAACATACTGTCGATTACGCGACTATTTAAAAAGGTCATAGATTTGTCGCCGCGTGTAGTACAAAATTTGGCACGCATCATTTGCGACGCATGTAATGACACATCAAATGTTCAATTTTCGATTATAAGAGCTGAAAAGTCACGCAATCGTGCCTTACTTCAAGATACGTTTGACATCGTCCAGTGTCACCCACTATCGCCTCACCAGTCCTAAAGTAGACTAGAGTGTAATGCGTACGACATTCTCAAACTTGGAAAAACGTTAATCAATCATTTGTATACAGTTTATACAAACTTAAAATATTGTCTTAGGTACTGTTACATGTGAGAGGTATCGACTACAATGGGTACCGTTACTCGATTAGGCGGACTGCTTAGCGAGCGGATGGTGAAGACAGGAATAAATAATTGATTGAGATGTTAATGGATAAATACGTCGGTTTATTATATTAATCCTTTTGTAATAGTAATATGGTGAAGTACAAAATAAGATCCCCTTCGTACGATATCTGTATTACTTGCTAGTGTTGCTTGCTGGTTTGATGCTGGTTGATTGAAGCTACGCTGATGCTGCAGGTTGGCGTTTGCTGCTAGGTTGCGGTTGCTGGTTGGCGTTTGAGTGGTTGAATAGTAAGGCTGCCTGGAGCTGATACCTGAAGCGGTCGTTCCGTCGTGTTCCGATGCCGAACGTTGTAGAGAGTCGAACCTCGATCGGGCGTAAGTTCGAAGTTAATCACTTGTTTTACTTCTCTGTCTAAACTTGCGTTTCTTTTGTTTATATACCTCAACATTATACTCCTCAACATGTGTATCGTTTTCTCGTGCGATTTTGTAATGCCTCCGCGAAAGCGTCAGCGGGGCGGTGTCGGTGACCCGAGCGTCAGCGTTACTCCTCGTCGATTGAGCTCGATGAACTCTACGTCAGTAGTTTGTTCTTTACTCTGCACCGGCGGTCGTGTTCCGATTTGGATTGATTTAACATCAGCATATCGTTGCTTATATTTAATTTATGCATATTGTATTAATATACTATAAGTGAAGTGTTGCCACACGTAATACGTCTGGGCCTTGAAGAAACGTCGTCCTTGACGTTTGTGAAAATGTAGATAATGCAGGAAAAAAAGTTATCATTATTATTGTTATCGATTTTTTTTATTAATGGATATTCGTTTCGGTTGTAACTGTCCTTTCAACATTTGCTGGGCTGAGTATTTAAATCATTGTCGAGCGTGGCTGTATGTGATTTAGATTACCTGTAATCAGTCTATTATTATTAATAAAAGGGATCCCCCGCTCCCCGGATGCGAGAATCTTCCAGACTATTATTATTATTATAAGAATTAGTAGAAAGCTGCCTCCTGAATACGATAATGTATATTTTAGATAATCAAATTGATCATTTAGTTTATGGTATTTTCCTATATATTGAGCTTTTTCTATTATTTCGTGTAAATTGCTGCCAAAGTTAAGTAAAAAATCTTTATTTGCTTGTAATTTCTGTATTGGAATATTACTATTAATTACTTTATTATTATACAAGTATATGATATGTTTAATCAAGTTTCATAAAATAAATAATTTGTTATATTAATTGAAAATTCGCGAGTTGTGGCTAAATTCTAATAATACAATATTAACCTTTAGACTGCCGGACTGGCATATATGAGCCACCTGTGACCTTGACAACTACTCTAGAGATATGAGGTGTTTTTATGTATAAATTTTGCACATCAAAAATATCAATTTATAAGGCAAAAATGCCGGCAGTCTAAAGATTAAAATTATAAGATACTGGATATTTTTTATACCTTTATACTATTCTCTAAACAAATTGGTTGGAATAATTTTTTTTATATAATTTCCTGTTTTACTGTATTAATGATAATACTTATAATATACTTAAATCTATATATATTGTAATAGGGTCGGTATTATACGTCAGAAGGGTTATACTCGTCCTGTGCACATACTCAATACACAGGAAATCTCCGCACCGCTGCGATCAGCTGTCTCACCATACAGCTGATAAATCGGTAAAATCACATCTCGGTACGACCGGAGCTAGCCTCAAGCTCCGAGTGACGTTGTCAACCTTGTGTACAATCTATGTACTTACCTAATACACACTTATTCTTCGTCAATACTCGTGCTCGGCTCCTCAGATGTGTCGTGCGAAGCAATGCACGACACCCGCGGGGCATGGTGGTATTGGCCTTCGGGGATAGGGAGTGATCGCAGGTTAATTGAATATTACTCGAATTCAAAGATAAGGAGTCAATATATTATATAAGACATAAAGGTGGAAAATATTACAACAAGGCGAGCCAAGGGAAGGTTAAGCCTTGGCTCGTGGAAAATAAGAATGACCGGATGAATAACTATAAAAATACAAAACCGCATGTATGCAAGTGTGTGTGCGCCCGCCGCAAGAACGCGTATCGAGACACGGCGTCTCGACCTAGCGCAATCGATTTGCCAGGTATGAAATACCTGGCCCTACGGTGTATCACGTGGAGGTAGTCGCACCGGAGTGTAAAGCACTCCAATTTGCCGCATGCGTGGTTTACTGAGCGAGAGAAAGCGCCGCGGCGAGAGAGGCTAGGCTCTCGTTTAGCTATGTTGGGGTACCGCTCGTACCCCGCAACTGGTATTCGCTCGCGTTTCGGCGATAATAAGTACGGCGCTGCCTGGCCAGGACTTACTTGGTGCTCGTAGATGACTCGGGAGAACGGCGCGTTACGGGACCTTTAGGGTCGCTCCTTGCTGTCTCTCTCATAGACGAGACGATACTGCCGGTGTGTCGTGCATACCGGCTCTCCGACGTGCTCGCGCATGCGTCTTACGCGTCTTCGACAGTAAACTCACGCGATTGGTACGATTTTCGTCACGCGTGGACCGTTTCCATGGTAAACTCACTTAGACGCGTCAGGATGTGGTTAGGGGTCTGATGCGGAATGAAATCGCTTTATTTTACGATTTCGATAGCCAGGGGATTTTTACCCTGTTGATCTGGTCCTGACTCAGATTTGTCAGGAGCTATCGGCTCTTTCTGATTTAGCTAGTGGTGGTTCGACCGAGTGGGGCCTGTACATAGGTTATGTGTCCCCTGCCAACCACACACAAAATAGCGTTGGTGCACTTTCATCTTTTCGACGGCGAACTCGTTGAATCGGGTTCAGTATTGACATCCATCTACGTCAGCGAATTATTTATATAGTAATTACATTTTTCACTGTCGCTTCGCTTGCGCGCACGTCTTTCTAGGGACTACCGATGACCCTGATCTCCCGAGTACGGATTCGACTTCATTAGTTCCTACACCGTGTTCCACTATACTCTTCCCGTGGGTCTCGCGACGGTTTTTGCGGATTTTTGTGCACGGCCGCGCTTTTGTACGTTCGGCGTTTTGACTCTCGCAGAAGTCTGTTTTCGCACGCTGGAGTCATTCACTATGACTCGCGCAGGAGTCCGCACGCAGTCTGGTGACTGTACGCTCGCCTGGGGCGGGTCGCACATCGCCCCGTCTCCCACGACGTCCCTCGGCGGATGTTCTTCTTTTTCATCTACGTGGAAATCCGGTGAAATGCAGTGTTTGAGGTGTTCGGCGTGTGCCAGGTCGGTCACCTTATCTTCTTTATCCAACAACGTGTAAGTATTGGATCCTGGTTGGCCTATTATGATATACGGACCTGTCGCCTTCGGAGCCAGCTTAGCCGAAATACCTTGAGCTGCCGAGGATAAGACTCTATTCTTTTTCTAGATTGTACTCATTTCAGCCAATTCTGAAACCACCCGTCTTGGACCCCTCTACCCAAGATATTGCGTCGATGGCGAGGGCCTACTCCTCGCTTATCCGCGATAGCGCGTCGGGTACATAGTTCAGGGCGCCTTTCCGATGCTCCACATCAAAACTGTGACCCTGCAACTCTAGTGGCCACCGCGCTAATCTACCCGTTGGGCTGTGTAAGCTACGCAGCCAACGTAAGCTACTGTGGTCGGTTATAACGCGAAAATGATAGCCTTCTATATAAGGTCTATATTTTCCAATCGCCCATATAACCGCCAGGCACTCTCGTTCCGTAACGCTATAATTGCGTTCGGCCTGGTTTAACGTCCTGCTGGCAAATTTCAGTACTCTCTCTTCTCAATTAATCACCTGGAGAAGCACTGCGCCAATGCCAGTGTCGCTTGCACCCGTCTGTATAACGAACTGCACGTCCAACTCCGGCCTCGCTAGGACGGGAGCAGTTGCGATCAGCGCCTTAATCTGATCGAATGCCTGTTGCTGCTCCTCGAGCCATTCAAACTTACGGTCCTTCTTCGTAAGCCTTGTCAGCGGCTCGGCCAAGGTAGCAAAGTCTCGTAAGAATTTCCAGTATCACAAGCCCATACCAAGGAATCTTCTAAGATGTTTTAGATTCTTGGGCGCCGGATAATTGATGGTCGGATCGATTTTCGCGGGGTCTGGTCTGATTCCATCGCGATTCACCAGCACTCCGAGATATCTCACCTCCGTACGTCCGAATACACTTTTATCCCGATTCACTGTGAGACTAGCCTCGTTTATTCTCTTCTGGACATACTTTAGCCACTTTTCGTGTTCCTCAAAGGTCTCTGTGGCGATAATTATAGCATCGAGGTACAAAAATGCATAGGGTTCGAGCTCAGGCCCTATGATTTTGTCCACTAACATTTGGAACGTGGCCCACGCCTGGGATAGGCCATAAGGCATCCTATTAAATTGGAATAAGCCTAACTCAGGTACTGTGAACGCGGTTATAGCCGCTGACTCTGGTCTTAGCGGTATTTGGTGGTACGCGCTACTCAAGTCTAGCGTACTGATGTACCTCGCGTTCTTAAGCTTCCGCAGTATGCCGTCCATGTTAGGCAGCGGGTAAGCATCGGTTTTCGACACTGCATTAACCTTACGATAGTCAATACAGAACCGATACTTTCCGTTCGGTTTACGGATCATCACTACGGGGCTTGACCACCCACTAGTCGACGGCTCAATCACTCCTGCGTCGAGCATCTCCTTAACCTGAGCGTGCATCTCTTCCTCTATTTGCTTAGAAACGGGATGATATTTCTGTTTGATTGGCCGCGTCGCACCCACGTCAATTGCGTGCTCAATCAGAGATGTACATTACAACGGCCTCCCCTTTGTACCCAGGTATAGGTCAGCCAGTGTATGCAGTATTTCTTGCTCCTCTGGCAATAAGTCTGCTAATCCGATCGATGCTATTTCGAATGCATCGATTCGTGATATGCTCTCTACTTTTAGATCTACGGACTTGTTGGCCGCTTTGATCCAAAGTTTCTTCTCGTTTGGATCCAAAACTGCGCCAAAACCACAGATGAAGTCCGCTTCGACGTAACAGTCGATTTGATCGTCTGGAAGTACGGCTACGCGAATATCCCGTTTTATCCCGGCGATCCCGAAAGGCAGGTCTACATAACCAGCGATCACCACCGTCTGGTTTCCTGTTACTTTCGCTTTTCTTCCGTTGCTCGGGATGAGTGGACAGCAGCAGGCCGTGGCCAATTGTAGACGTATCGAACCCATTACCGTGCGCGATGCTCCATTATCGAACAAGGCGCGTACGCGGTAGACAGCAATGCCCACTTGGACCCACCAACGAGTTTCTTTCTCACTCGGAGGGTCTTCACCTCCAGCCCAATCATCCTGATCTCTAGTAGCGGCTGCTATTTGGTGTTGATCCGACCTTTTCGTCGATCCCACCAAATTCGGGCTAATACAACCGCTAGACTTCTCGGGCTCAGCCGATGTCGTCGGCACAACCGACGACTCTTCTATCGCCGAGCTTTCCTTACAGAGCGCCGCTGTAATTATGGTATCTAATCGGGTCTTACGCGGGGTAGGAACGGGAACGACCCTTTTCAACCGCTTCTGTTCGCGATTCCCGAACAGTCCGGACAATCTGCGCGCTTATACTCTAGCCGTCCGCAACCGAAACATTTCAATGTTTGTGTGGCTCACGTTCTGATTGCCTTTTTCCTCTTTCGATCCGTCGTACGTCCTTTCGGCGGGACCCTTCGTATTCTTGGTCCGATTTGACTCCCTCGGTTTACCAATTCCGCCTCGGAATGTGGTCATCGAAATGACGAATTCTCTCATTTTCTCTTCGAGGACTTTGGCCAGTGTCTTTGCCAAGTCCTCTGGCGGATTCTTCTTCGTCTGCCGATTTGGTGCCATCGGTTGCACCGTTGCAATTTTCGTTTTGACCCTCTTTTCATCCTTCGGTTTGTAAGCCGACTCGGAGATTAGGGATGTCTAATAATTCGGCTTCCGAAAGATTAGCGAGAATCCGATATTCCTCGACTTGTTCGAGACTGAATCAATGCTCTGGTCGCTATCTGCTGAGAATTGTAGTCCCCATTTCCGGACAATTTGACCGACGTCTCTCATCGACTGTCCTGCACTTCTCTGCCAGGTGCTGTTCTCGGTCCTGGTACCACTCGTATTTCCAAGTTTTTCCTGACCTTGGAAGTTCCCCCCTCCCAGGCTCTGCCGACTCCTCTAGAGAGTGATGCTGGGGGCATGGGGTGTGATGGTCCAGTAGAATTGTCCAGGTACTGGTACGTCAGCGTGTCCTGGAATCCTACTTGTTGTCGTTGGTTACGGACTTCGTGTTGTAGCTGGTCTAATCTAGTGCTTGTTAAAATAGGTTGCGTCTGCGCTGCCGTTAGCGCGTTTACTTTTCTAGTTAACTGTTTAACTGTGTCTTACATTCCCTGCATAAAGCTTGCGAATTCTAGTGGGATTTCAAATGATCCTACGTCTGTTGCAGTGAGTCTTATTCTGCTTGGATTTTTATCATCGTTTGTAGTACTGTCGACAGCTTTGTTATTCGTTGATGTTGATTTAGTGGTTTCTTGCAAAATTGCCGTACTTTTGTTATGTTGGTATTGATGGAATCTTCTGCGGCTCGTTTCCATATTTTCTTTAACTCTTTCATCGCTGTTAACAGTTACCAACGGATAACTTGTGTTGTCGTCAATCGTCGAATTCTCCCACGGGTGTTCTGGCGAACTATATTTATTGATGAAATTTTGCCTGAGTTCCTCCCGATTGTGCCAGACGGTGATTTCATCCTGCTCAGGTTCTTCAACGAAATCCCTTGGCTCGTAATTTCCTAGGAGCCATTTTGTCAAACGACTCAACTTGTCAAATTTATTGCCTGTATCCTTAAGTGACAGGTCGTTAAGATATTGACATTGTGATGCTGGTTTATAATTCCACTAAGAAAATATTATTTAAACAAAATTATATCCGGATCTCAACATCATCGAAAAAGAAAAAAACAATAATATTAATTTATTAGTCCTGATTACCCGGTGGACTCACCCAGAGGAAGTTCCGTTGAATCAACTAAATAGTTCCGGATACCTATTACCGCGATAACGAATATTATATTATATTACGGGATCTAATAACAGATCCCGTGGCACCACTAACCACGAGAGAGAGAACGTTAATTTAAAATTAATCGAATAAATAATTTAATTTAATAAGAAAAACGGGCACTGAATTTAACCTTATTGTCCCCACTAATAAATCAATTATTATATTAATAATTAAAATAACTTACCAATTAGATGTAAATAAATCAATAAAGTAATAAATAATATTCAATATTATTTTCTCCCTATTGGCAATTAATATTATCAGAATCGCTCCTTAATCCTCAGTAAATCCTCCTTAATAAAAGCAAAAGAAACTGCCAAAATTCTGTTATTGCTGTAATCTCACTCCAAAATCTCTTTATCGATAGAATCAGAAAAAAACAATACTTTGTCTTAGACGATCGATATATTCAAAAATAACCCTTCTGTAAATGATAGATATGAACAAAATAATACTGCTTGTGCGGTAGATAGGATCAGAATAACAATACTGTTAGGACGATCGATAGGATCAGAATAACAATACTGTTAGGACGATCGATAGGATCAAAATAACAATACTGGATTGTGCGGTAGATATGATCAGAATGGCGAGGATCCGTTTTCCGAGTCACGCCAAACTTCTTTCCCGATTTTCTATCTTCCTCAATCTCCTAATATCCCTATCTGTTCTCTCTCTCGTTACCTGCGAGGGATACGGTAATATTATAATTCTCCAACCCTTCCGTATCCGTCACAGGTGTAATAAAGCTACCCGTATTTACCCTACTATAAATAAAAATGACAACTAATTTGCATAAGTTATCATTGTCCCAACTAGTATTTCGACTTTCCGCATTTAAGGTAATTACAGTCATATAACGTAATATGCTGTTATATTTACCCATACGGAAGTCTTATTCTCTAATAAAATCATCTATTGACTGGTTCAATAGATCACTAAAATATTCTCTAGTTCACAGCGCGAAATTCAAATATAAATTTATCTCATTACTATTATACACAGGTTTCCCCCCACTATCCGCGTTCCGAATTCCCTAGACAATATGCGTGCGATCCCCGTATCGATACGAGCGCGGACCGCGTGTTCAGTTTGCGCGCGCTTGAATCTAGATCGATTCAAGATGGCGACAACTGAGCGCGGGCCGGTACGTAAAGAACGTGCCTCGCGACCATTTCCCCGGGTGTGCGCGATCCTCACCGTCGGGGATAGTACCCGGGTACTACCGCGGAGTGGTGCGCGTCCGGAGGTGCGCGCATGCACCTACCAAGGCTCCACAGGCGACACGGCACACGGCAAAACGTTTCCAACACCGACGTCAACAACCGCTCACGGAGAGGATTTCATAAGTATATTATGTATACTCGTAAGTGTTTTTTTTTATGACTATAAACATTTATAATAATTAATTATATTTATTAATCTAACCTATACTTCCCTTTTAACAATCCTCTCTCTCCTCAACACATAACACTCCTTACCTTGTTTATTCCCAACTAAACAATATCTATTTATATTTATTTAATTTATTATATCTAAATTATTATTACTAATTCCACCTATTCCTTATCCCTGTTTAATACTTACTTCTTGTAATATTCAATCCCTATTATCTTCTTTTTCCTTTCTCAATTAATAATCAACACACCCATCCGTTGTCATTTTCCTCACATCTCCTTACTCATATTATTATTAATATTTATAAACTTTATATATATTTCCCATAATACCTGTCCTTACCATTAATTATATTATTTAGTAAATATCCATATTAATATATTTCTAAGTAGTTTAGGTTTTCCTCGATATTGATGAACAAACCATATTTATTTATTTGGCGACGTTTCGATGGATATCCTCCATCCTCATCAGGCTATACCTTTTTATTAAAAAATGATTTCATTTTACAACATCTTTTAAACACAATGTTTACATATATAAATGTAAGTTACTTACTTTTTCGTCAATATATATTTCAAATTTTTCAGTATTAGCCGTCTGTGATATACATTGTTAGCTTTATTTTAATATTTGACTGCCTTTTGCTTAATATGTGTGATTATGTGTTTATTTATTTTGTAATGTTCTTTAAGTATTTATTTAATTTTCAATTTTTTGTGTTGATTATGGACACAACAATAGGGGAAAGATATGTTATATATAACCTCAATCTCTGTGCAAAAATTGTTAAACGTTTGTTATTTTAATCATTGTTTTCAATTATAGAGCGACGCATCAGAGATGCTGTTAATAATATGTGTATACCTATATATTGACGAAATAGTAAGTAACTTAGATTTATATATGTAAAAATTGTGTTAAAAAGATGTAAAATGAAATCATTTTTTAATAAAAAGGTATAGCCTGATGAGGATGGAGGATATCCATCGAAACGTCGCCAAATAAATAAATATGGTTTGTTCTTGAATATCGAGGAAAACCTAAACTATTTCTAAATACACTGCATGGACGACAAAAAATCACTTAATTAATATATTTCTCTTTTTCAGATGCAGCGTGCCAAGGAGTACCTGTCACCGAGGGAACCCCGGGCACGCTGATCCAGAGACAACCTGATAGACCTTCGCATCAACCCAAGAGGACAACTAGATAAGTACAATTAATTAATATAGTTCATCTATTTACTAATTAATACTAATATTACATATATATTATTTTCAGGTGGCCTCGGTGATGTACCCACATCACAACATATATCTTTGTCTCTTTAAACAAACACCAGTCTTCGATCTTCTGTTGTGTCGAACACGCCATATTTAAAATAACGATTTAAATAAATAATTTACAATAAATATAAAAAATAATTTAATTCGCTTTACCGGAGCAGTTCAATTGCGCGGCTATCGTGGGGTCGTTCGCTCGCGTTTTCCTTAAGGCGCACAATTATACTCGCAAAATACAAAAATATATATGAGCGGACTATACGGCCTAATTATTGGATTGCTCCGACTTCGTCCTACCGTGTACGCTAAGGTAAGATTCTATGGGTTATTGTGAATCTGGTTTGATAATACCAGAGTAGGAATTTAATAATTAAATGATAAATATTAAATGTGGGTATTACAATCACCTCTTTAATTAACAAAATTAAAATAACCCGAATAAAACAATAAGTGTATTTTTATTTTTGCTCGCACAATCTTTCAGCACGTCAATTAAGATTTATTGAGACGTGTAACAAAATGATACTAATTGATTAATGAAACTTAAAGAAAATTTATAAAAAAAGGAAGACTTTAATTATAAGTCTTTTTATTTTCATAATACTAAATTAATGCCAATTAATTAACTAATTAATTAAATGGTTAAAACCTAGCGTACACATTACACCAAATCTATTGTCTCTCTCACGCCTATTGTGCTGCGCAGAAATATTTGACGAGAAATTACAATTTCTATATGGTATCGCTCGCGATGTCTATGATTTTGCGATGCACACACTCTTTATTTTTCGCTTTGTAAAATCGTACTACTCAATTTAAAAAATTTTCAGATTCCACAAAAAAATAAAATAAAACATTTTCGAAAGTTCCGAAATTATTCGAAAAATTCGGAAAAATTTACAAACTCTGAAAAATTTGGAAAAATTTGAAAAATATGAAAATTTTGGAAAATTTGGAAAACTTGAATAAAAATTTTCGATTTTGAAAAACTTTAATTTGTTTATAAAATTGTTATATGTTATAAATTATTACTTTGACAAATTTATCTATTTCGTATTTTAAATTTAATTTAGATTGAAAATAATAAGTATTATTTCTAGTGAATTCTAAGAATTATATTCAATTTTACTCGACTCGTGTTGTTGTTTACATGTGTTCGTCGCGACGAACACGCAACGTACTCGCAACCAATCTTTGCGGTTTATATGTGTTGTTGTGTCCCAGATAATTTTACCGACAAAAAAATTAAAGCTATGATTTTACTGAATTTGATTTTTGTAAAAGGAAGAATGATCTAAATAAACTTTACTTAACTTTTACTGACAAGGACCGTGGTAGAGCGAGGCAGGTCTTAGCAGTTCCTGTGAAGGGTGTATAGGGTGAAATGGTAGGGCAGCCGCTGTCACCACGGAGAAGATTTCGGCTTCGTCAAGGCCAAATCCAGGATGACGATGAGTGAGTCGAACCAAAGTCCAAAACGACGATGACGGGAAGATTGATTTCGAGAATGAACGCAACAGTTTGTGAACACGGCATAGTGGATGCAAGTTCCGGATAAAGTCAATTACGAGATCACAGATATATATTTTACACTCAATTTATTTAAAATAGCTAAATTATATTTCACAAAATCAATAGCTTTCGACAAATACGTACGAATTTAAAGCAACAGTAATTAGTGTCCGAACTGGTGTACAAAATTTAGCTTAGTTGAAGCAACGTAAAATTGTGCTCTTGTTTTTTCTAAATTTTTCGTGATTAATGGATATAATTGCGGAGGTTCATTATGCGAACGAGGTGGTACTTGAGGTTTACTGTTTACTGTCTGGATTTTCATCTTTAATTTCTTCTAAATTAGCTTCTAAATCGCTTTTTTGTGTTTAATTTCTCTTTGGTAGTGAACCTGAACTCATATGTATTATTAAGTGTGCTAGTGCGCTCCAAAACGCGGCTAAAAGTCTAATATTAAATCCGTATATATTATATATTGCGATACCATGAATTATAGTACTGGCTATGTATTTTAGGGAGCCTAATATAAATATTATTGACATCATGCCTGCGCTATATGATCCGAATATAATGAATTTTTGCCGTATTTTATTGGATGCTGACTCAGTAAATTTTTCCAATGCATATTCTGAATGAGCTTAATTTATGCGTGAGGACAAATTCTTTAAGTAACTTGAGCGTGACATGCACGATCTCTGATTCTGTTCGTCAGTGAAGATGTTCCTTGACTGGTAGCGCGAAGAGGTATTTCGTTCCTTGCGTAGTCACGTTTATCTCACCTAAACTGATATTATTGAGTGGAGGCTGATTGCGTCAATCTTAAAGACTATCGGCTCCTTTTTCGAGCGGTTCATTTTGCAATGTGACGAAGTAAGCTATGTTATCTTTAGCCATGAGCAAACCGTCTCTTGATTCGACGATGTTTGGAGCTGGTCTTGGATTTCTTTTGTCGAGACGATAAGGTATTGCCGGGGGATCAAAGATATCGCTATTATTGGAGCTTTCTTCGATGTCTAATTGTATTTCATCGTCGTTCGTAAATTCGTTTGAATTGATATTACTGTTCGCGTTGATTAACCGTTCTTCGTTTTCGTTGATTGTTTTGCTTAAGCTGTCATGAATCGCCGTGAGGGTGTTTTTGTTAATCCCTTCGTTATCGGTTCGTTTTGCATATTGTAGTGTCCGAATTCGTGGAGTAAATATTTCATCAGTATCGGACGTTAGTGTAAATACATTCGTAATTTCTTGGGTTGGCGGGTTCCCAGATAACGCGTCGGCTACGAGATTTGTCTTTCCCGGAATATAAACTATTTTATATACGAATTCTCTCAGCTTAAAATAAAATCTTTTCAATCTTGAAGTTGGTTCTTTAATGTTATGTAACCAAATTAAAGGCTTATGATCAGTATAAAAAGTAAATGTACGACCGAAAAGACAATGTCTAAATTGAAAGGCCGCATCAAGCATGGCGAGTAATTCCTTTTCTATTTCAGCATATCGAGTTTCGGCGCCTTTTAAGAGTCTTGAATAAAATGCTACAGGGAGATCGGAACCTTTTCTTTTTTGGCTAAGAACTGCGCCGATCGCATATTGCGATGCGTCGGTAGTGACATGAAATTCGAGTGAAAAATCGGGATGTTGGAGAATTGGATCTTCGCACAACTTTTGAGATAATTGTTTCAAGGCCTTTTGTTGTTCTTCTTTCCAATTAAAGACTTTCATTTTTTAGCAAATCAGTAAGCGGTTTGGCGATTTTTGCTTAATTAGGTATAAATTTTCTACAATATCCCGTTAGTCCAAAGAACTGCTTAATATTTTTCTTCTCTTTCGGTAAAGGGAAGTTTTCAACAGAATTAATTTTTCTAGGATCAGGTTTTACGCCGTTTGCTGATATGCTATGACCGAGGTATACGACTTCCGTTCGGTAAAATTGGCATTTTTCCGCTTGTAACTTCATGCCTGCGTCGCGTAATCTTTGAACTACCACTTCCAATTTTTTATAGTGCTCTTCCAAGATTTTACCAAAGATGATGCAATCGTCAGCAAATACAAAAATTAAATTACCTTGTAGGTTTTTGAAAAGAGCATTTATCAAAGATTAGAAGGTGGCTGGCGCGTTTTTGAGCCCGAAAGGCATTCGTTTGAATTGATAGTGACCATAAGGGGTAGAAAATGCGGTATATTTGCGATCTTGTTAACGCATATTTATTTGGTGAAACCCCGAAACGAGATCAAGACAAGAAAAATATTTGTTTTCACCTAAACTATCGAAAATATCATTAATGTTTGGTAAAGGGTAAGCATTAAAGATTGTTTTTTCATTTATACATCTGTCATCGATGACTAAACGCCATTTCGTCTCTCCTTGTGGACCATCCTTTTTGGGAACGATCCACAAAGGGCTAGAATACGCGCTATCTGAAGGTTTTATTATTCCTTGTTCGATCAGCTTCGAAATTTGTACATTAACCTCTTCTTTTAAAATTTGTGGCAAACGGTATTGTTTAGCTACTACAGGTATATCGTCTACTAAATCAATACGATGTTCAGTCATATTCGTAGCATGGAGTGTGTCTCCCGGTAGTGAGAAAACATTGTTATATTCTTCGCTTATTTTATTAATCCTTATGTTAGTGTCAGAGTCGCATTTTTCGGTTTGTAAAATCTGACGCAGTTTTTCAGATCGCGTGATGTTCAAAGTGGGAGTTACTACCGTGTTATTCGATGTGTAAGTAAATGTATAAATACAGTTCCCCATCATGGGACGTTCGTGATCCGCGAGTATTAGTTCTGTTTGTGCGTCATGGTTTATACGTCCGTCGCTTGTCCAGTATGTTAGGTGGGTCTCGTCGTCGTTAATCGCGTCATCCTCAACGAGGATTTCATTTATGTATTTATTGTTATACATTTCATCGGCTAATAATTTAGTGTACTCGGTGATTGTTAATGTCTCTGTTTGATCGTCGTCTGTGAATACTGATGGATGATTTTGTCGTAAGAATTCGTATACGGATGGTGAGAATGTAGGGGTATCGTCTATGCTTATTTCGTCATTGTTTAAAGTTCGTGTCAAGTTGGTAGTGTCAGTATGTATATGTGCTTTTTCCGCATGTTTTGATGACCTTTCCCTAGTTTTACTGATTTCGCGAGCCTTTATACTTTTTATTTTAGATATGTCGTGAGTTTTACAGAAGGTGACTGGGCATTCACGGGATGAATGTACATCGTTGTCGCATTCGACCGGATTCCATTGCGTCTTTTCTTTTGTTTTATCTTTCGCTAGGTAAACGCAGGATGAGTCATCGCTGGCTCCGCATTCGACTGGATTACTTTGCGTCGTTTCGTTTGTTTTATCTTTGTTTAAGCAAACGCAGGATGGGGCATTGCTGACACCGCATTCGACTGGATTACTTTCATTTTCCGATATCGTTTGTATTTCGTTTGTGCATATAATTTCGTCATCGTTAACGATTGTAGCTCGCGGTATTCTTGTTATTATGTCATAGTTGTTGTCGTTTGTAACTGGCACAACGGTCGAACCGTAAAAATTTGTAGTACGTACGCCTCCGATCCGTACGCCCTTGGCTATTGTCGTTGTTTTCACGTATTCTATTTTCATGTCTGTTTTAGTTTTTGCTACTATATGACGGGTGGAAGAAGCGGGCACGTTTATGACGATTTGTTCATCAAATGTAATTTGTGTATTTCTCGATTGAATGGTTTCTTTAACAAAATCTATCGTGAGGAGGTTTTGGCGGAAAAATCTGGCTCATAAAAGTGCAGGGGTGCGCAAGGGAAAGCTGTTTGGCATTACTATAAATTTCGCGTCAGTTTCGAATTTATCTACTCGTAATGTGACCGATCCGAGTGATTCTAATGGCGTGTTCGATATTCCCGCTTAAAAGGGTCGATCAGCTGCGTTGATCGCTATATTGCTTTTCAGATATCCTTCTTTTATGACATTTAACTGCGCGCCCGTGTCGATCATAGTTTCTACTTTATTACCGATTATATCCTTACTAGAAAGAACGATTATCGGAATATCTAATAAACCATTTACTACTGCGAAGTGGACGGTTTTACGTTTAGTGTGTTCATCGGGCGATTGAGGGAATTTTGTGCAGGATTGCCCGTTTTGCCCGTCTCCCTATGTCCGTTTCCCGATGTGTAAATTTTAGCGCGACAATCCTTTTCTTCGTGTCTGTTACGTTTACAGTAATTATAAACCGTGGTGTCGTATTACTTCCGTCGCTATTCGCGTTCAAAGTGACTGGGTTTACCGCAATAATTACAATTATTATGAAAATCTTTACTTTTACAATAACGCTCGTCGTGTCCAGGATGTTTGCAATAATTACAATAGCGATCATTACTATTCCTTTGTTTGTTGTCATAATTGTTTTCTGTGCGCGTAATGTGTCCCGTTCGTCTGTTATCAAAGTTTCGATGACGTTCGTCTCGGTTTTCGAATCGCGCAAGGGGTTCTCTGTTACGATTTTGTCGCGGGCGTTCGTCGTAATTATTGTCAAGTCCGTATTTCTGTCTCTCTATTTCCATTCGTTTCTTGATTTTTAACGCGTCATCAAAGGCATCATTTAACGTATCATAATAATTTAACAGTCCTATTCTATAAGATGGCGGAAGGCCATAGCGAAATCCTTCGAGCATTTTGTGTTCAATCTTTCCTAGTTGATGACGATCCAACAGCTCGAGTCTATCTTCATGCATTATCGCGTCGATCAAATTAATTTTAATTTCGTTCACTCTACCGATGAATTGTAGCATGTCTTCGTTGTGCCTTTTTGCCAACGTAGCAATCGGACCGCGATAATGATTCGAGGTATCATTAGTGGAAAACACATTTTTTAGTCGCGTAAGTAATTCGTCAATCGTCGCAAAATTGAAATCTTCTACAGCCGTGTATGCATAATCGTGCAGTTTAGTATCTCCTCTCGATGTGGTATGGAGGGGAACGACTGCTGCGCATCCTGCGGTGCGCCGTTCTTGAAGGTGAAGCTGCTCTTGATTGGTCGTGGGCGGCCTTTCGGTGGTGTGCGGATGGGACTGCGAATCCGATTATTGGTTGGAGGTGTGGCTTTGTCAGCTAAGTGATGAGATCTTCGGCGTCTCTTGATTGTCTTGGCGAATGTTTTGATGACGTACTTATTTAGGTGATTTGGTGTATACTATTGCTATTTTGTGAAGTCTTGCTATTGTCAAACACATTAGTCATTCGAGTAAGAAGATATTTCCATTTCTAATATTAGCGGAGTGGAAAGTCAGTTTCGTAAACATGAATGTGTTCGTGGAAAGACATTAATTCGTATATGTAACTTAATATTAAATAAATGTTATAATAGCAATTATTAGTGGTATTATACAATTTATAATGCATAAGATTATTATTAATATAACTTATTGTGGCAAGAAACGCACGAATCTATTGCGAAAGGATTAGGAGAACATGACATATGAGTAGGTGGCAGAGGTTGCGTGGAGAATTGACGGTGGCGCTAGACTGGTGGTGCGGAAAGGAACTAACGATTTGACTTTGTGCGAGAGAGAAAGGAATAGCTGATTCATGCGTGTACAATATATGCGTATACGTAACATATGAATATTGTATTTGAATATATTTATAACTAACTGCTAAGATTATACAGGGTGTCCCAAAAGTATGGACACACCTGAATATCTCGGAAAATAAGGGTGCTAGGAAAAAACTTTCAATATAAAAGCTTTAGGAAATCAAACGATGCATCTGATGGTGACCTTCAATTTGACCTTAAGCTTGACCTTCAAGGTTATTTGAAGGTCAAAGAGATTTTTTTAAATGGGAACCCCTATTTTTGACACCGGATTCAGAAAGAGCGAAAAATTTTACGTCCAAAGCGATGGTTTTCAATTTGTTAGAATGACCTTCAAAAGGTAAAATGAAGGTTAAATATTGAAAAATCGTAAACAAGCTATTTTCTTTGAACTTTTTCGGATTTGTGGGCGAATAAATGTCAGAGTAGATTTTGGGATTAACAACCTCGAGTATCTCGACCTTGGAGTTAATTTTCAAGGTCATTCAAAGGTCAAAGTAAATTTTTTATGGACAGCCTTATTTCTGACACCGGATTCAAAGAGAGCGGAAAACGTAATACCAGAAATGATATTTTACAGTTTTTCGTTGTGAACATGAGAAAGTTAATTGAAGGTTAAATTTCATAAACACTTAGAAACTATTGTCGTAAATTTACTAACCTTACTTTTAGCGCTACCCAGAAACAACGACGTGGACGTAGTAAGTTTTGTTTCCTTTGGGATGCTTGATTAACGTGAGTCCCCTTGCCTCTCACGATGGGGAGCTTGCTTAACGTGAGTCCCCTTGCCTCTCACGATTGACGTGATGTCTAGCCGGTGAAGGCAAGACAGGCTGATGTCCGGCCGGTGAAGGCAAGACAGGCTGGTGTCCGGCCGTTAAAGGCAAGACAGGCTGGTGTCTTGCCTGTGAAGGCAAGATGAAAATTCTTTCAGAAATCGTCAGTTACCATTTAAAGTTCTTGCTCGAAATGCCCTCCATTTTTTAGTTGACAATGCCCCATGCGATCATAAAATGATGAAACTGCTCTTTGAATCATTTCATTTGGGATTGCCTGTATCGTGTCAATAATACGTTGTCGTAATTCCTCCAAGTTTGCAGGTTTAGTAGCATACACTTTGTTTTTGACGTAGCCCCATAAAAAATAATCTAGTGGCGACATGTCAGGGGGACGAGGTGGCCACTCAATAGTTCCTCTACGCCCAATTACTCGTCCTGGAAATGTTTCATCTAAATAATTACGCACGTTTATTGCATAATGAGGGGCCGCCTCATCTTGTTGAAAGTAAGTGGTGTTAAAATTGTCACCGACAATCTCATTAACCGCAGGTACGATTTCATTCCTTAACATGTTTAGATACTTTTTCCTGTCAAATTACCTTCTATAAAAAACGGCCCTACTATGCTATTGTTTATGATACCTGTCCAAACATTTAGTTTTTGTGGATGTTGTGTATGTGATTCCAAAAACCAGTGTGGATTCTCTGATGCCCAGAACCTACAATTGTGACGATTAACGTTGCCATCTAACTGAAAAGTACATTCATCGGAAAATACTATTTCATTTAAAAAATTTTGCCGCGCATATATACGGTTCATCATTAATTCGGCAAATTCCAGTCTTCGATCCTCATTTAATTCTTGTACCAATTTGATTTTATATGGATGAAATTTCAACAGTTTCATAATTCTATGAACGGAAGTCCTACAAATATTTGTTTCCCGAGATACTTGCCTGATAGAGGTACCAGGATTTTCAATGAATGATAATGCCACATTCAAAGAAGTTTCTTCATCAGTCGCAATCTTAGGCCTCCCACTTTTGGGGCAATCTTTGACACTACCAGTTTGCTCAAAACGAGAAATAGTATTTCCAACTGTTTTTTGTGAAATTCCTGGTTGCAACGGTAAACGGTATTCTGCATTAAATAAAGCCGCAACTCGACGATATGAAAGACGATTCATATTCAAATGAATAAAAGAAATGAAGAATAAGTTGAGAATTGTAAAACAAAACTAATAATTGAAAACAGAATGAATGCTTTAATAGACCAAATTCAAACTTGTTCGTTGAAATTTTCAGAGTCACTGAAAACACTACCCACGAGGTTTTTGGGGTTGTTCTACACGAATATGGGCTCAGAATTTTAACTGGGTACCCCCGGTGTAACTCTTAAATGTTTGAATATCTGCACATTATTGCATATTTAAACATTTTCTCAAATTTGCAATCTTGCTATTTTTTTATAAATTTGCTAGAATTAGTCGTGTTTATCTATTCCTTAAAACTGACGAAATCTTATTAGTTATACTCTTATTATAATAATGACACTAGCATTCAAAAAAGTGGTCTATTCTGGGAACGAGACCTATGTATTCTTATGTATTTGACGTGCTGAATCCGAATCCAACGTAGCTTTAACTCAGGCATCCCCAAAAATTTTTTAAAGTTATAAAAAACCGTGAAAAAGGTGAATAAAATCCATATTAAAATGGTAAGATTCGGAGTAAAACAGTTTTTTATGAGTGTACGTGGTTTTTGTGTATTTTGACTTGCTAAACCCAAATCCAGGGCTTATTTTACCCGGTTGGATCAGACTGTCTTGCCTTCACCGGCAGGACACCAGCCTGTCTTGCATTGTTGCAAATTTTTCATTTTTGCAAATTTTTCAATTTTGCAAATTTTTCATTTGTGCAAATTTGTGAATTTTGCAAATTTTTTATTTTTGCAAATTTTCCAATTTTGCAAATTTTTTATTTTTGCAAATTTTCCAATTTTGCAAATTTTTTATTTTTGCAAATTTTCCAATTTTGCAAATTTTTTATTTTTGCAAATTTTTTATTTTTGCAAATTTTCCAATTTTGCAAATTTTTTATTTTTGCAAATTTTCCAATTTTGCAAATTTTTTATTTTTGCAAATTTTCCAATTTTGCAAATTTTTTATTTTTGCAAATTTTCCAATTTTGCAAATTTTTTATTTTTGCAAATTTTCCAATTTTGCAAATTTTTTATTTTTGCAAATTTTCCAATTTTGCAAATTTTTTAGTTTTACTTTTTTACTTAAGCATTCCATCGTGAGAGACAAAGGAGAATCACGTTAAGCAAGCATCCCATCGTGAGAGGCAAGGCGACTCATTTCTGGCATTACGTTTTCCGCTCTCTTTGAATCCGGTGTCAGAAATAAGGCTGTCCATAAAAAATTTACTTTGACCTTTGAATGACCTTGAAAATTAACTCCAAGGTCGAGATAATCAAGGTTGTTAATCCCAAAATCTACTCTGACATTTATTCGCCCACAAATCCGAAAAAGTTCAAAGAAAATAGCTTGTTTACGATTTTTCAATATTTAACCTTCATTTTACCTTTTGAAGGTCATTCTAACAAATTGAAAACCATCGCTTTGGACGTAAAATTTTTCGCTCTTTCTGAATCCGGTGTCAAAAATAGGGGTTCCCATTTAAAAAAATCTCTTTGACCTTCAAATAACCTTGAAGGTCAAGCTTAAGGTCAAATTGAAGGTCACCATCAGATGCATCGTTTGATTTCCTAAAGCTTTTATATTGAAAGTTTTTTTCCTAGCACCCTTATTTTCCGAGATATTCAGGTGTGTCCATACTTTTGGGACACCCTGTATATTGTTTATGTTTAAATACGATCATTACTAACATATTGTCTTATTGTTATTTTGGACAAATCGTGGTTATTTGTGATAAATATAAAAGTATGAAAAACTGCCCGACATTTCAGTGTAACAACGTACGAAATAGTAAATTCAATTGAAAAGATTTTTCCTATCCCGAGGAAACTCACGTTTTGGTTGTCAATTGCACTCACGTGTTGAGCGTCAGTTGTAACAGGGTCGGTATTATACGTTAGGAGGGTTATACTCGTCCTGTGCACGTACTCAATGCACAGGGAATCTCCGCACCGCTGCTATCAGCTGTCTCACCATACAGCTGATAAATCGGTAAACTCACCTCTCGGAACGACCGGAGCTAGCCTCAAGCTCCGAGTGACGTTGTCGGCACCGTGTACAATCTATGTACTTACCTAGTACACACTTATTCTTCGTCGATACTCGTGCTCGGCTCCTCAGATATGTGTCGTGCGAAGCAATGCACGGCACCCGCGGGGCATGGCGGTATTCGCCTTCGGGGATAGGGATTGATCGCAGGTTAATTGAATATTACTCGAGTTCAAAGATAAGGAGTCAATTTATTATATAAGACGTAAAGGTGGAAAATATTACAATAAGGCGAGCCAAGGGAAGGTTAAGCCTTGGCTCGTGGAAAATAAGAATGACCGGATGAATAACTATAAAAATACAAAACCGTATGTATGCGAGTGTGTGTGCGCCCGCCGCAAGAACGCGTATCGAGACACGGCGTCTCGACCTAGCGCAATCGATTTGCCAGGTATGAAATACCTGGCCCTACGGTGTATCACGTGGAGGTAGTCGCACCGGAGTGTAAAGCACTCCAATTTGCCGCATGCGTGGTTTACTGAGCGAGAGAAAGCGCCGCGGCGAGAGAGGCTAGGCTCTCGTTTAGCTATGTTGGGGTACCGCACGTACCCCGCAACCGGTATTCGCTCGCGTTTCGGCGATAATAAGTACGGCGCTGCCTGGCCAGGACTTACTTGGTGCTCGTAGATGACTCGGGAGAACGGCGCGTTCCTCTCTTTCTCCGTCTTCTCGATTACTCGTTCCCTCTCTCTCTCTCTCTCTCTCTCTCTCTCTCTCTCTCTCTCTCTCTCTCTTTGGGCATATGGATTACACCCACACTGGACTGGTCTCGTCAGGTCACATCTGTGTCGCAGCGAGTTCACGGAGTTCTTCACTCATTAAGATTTTTTAAAAGAGCGCTTTCGCGTCAGAACAGGAAGAGCCTTGTCGAAGCTCTAATTTTCCCGCATTTCGACTACGCCTGCGCTGTTTATCACTGGATGCCACCAGGAATTTGAAATTACAGCGTCTACTGAATGCTTGCGTTCGCTTTGTATGGGGTAATATTCCATGGCGGGAGCATGTGACACCGTACCGTCTTAAGTTAGGCTGGCTGTCGGTCGAGCTTAGAAGATCCCTTTTTCATTGCTACCTGCGCATATAACATCATCTCCCATAATTCCCCTTCCTATATTGCTAGCCATTTCATTATTCATGATGCTTTGTTTCCTGCCCGTTCTTCCTCACGTCTTCCACCCTCATCCCTTTTCTATCTTCCTCCTCGGACTGAGGCTCTTAACAACTTCTTCATTATCACTGCCTCTCGCCTCATCAACCACCTTCCTTTCGCTAACTTTGATCCTCTCCTCTTTAATTCATTCAAAGCCTCACTCATATCGTATCTATCTGAGCTCGATCGTCAGACTTGGGACGTGAGAGTGGTAAATGAGGGAATCGCCTGCCCTTCCTTGCCGGATTATTGATTGTGTGCGGCTTTTATTTATTTATTCATTTGTCGATGTATTCTATTTAGTTAAGCCAACCGATTTTAGCTATTTTATTGCGTTTTTCCAACTGCGTTCTTTGATTTTTCTTTTTATATACTTACCTCGTAAAATTATTTTTTGTTATTAATTTATTTTGTAATACATTTTTTACAATACGACTTTTCTTTATTTATTTATTATTTTTATTGTTATTATACTTGTAAATATTTTTTATTTTTTATAGAAATTTTATTATTGTTATTTTATTTTGTACGTTATTATGTATCGACATTTTGTAGTTAGAGCTCTTTTAAGAGTTCATTTGTGTATACGGGGTTTCACCCCAAATTACCCAAAATAAAGCAAGTCAAATCAAATCTCTCTCTCTCTCTCTCTCCTTCGCTTTCCTCGCTCGAAGGTTGGCACGTTACGGGACCTTTAGGGTCGCTCCTTGCTGTCTTAAACTCACTCAATCGGTACGATTTTCGTCTCGCGTGGACCGTTTACCTTTACAATATATATATATATACATATATTTAAAGTAATTTTTTATAATTGTATAATAATATTTGTATTTTTAGCAGCTTACAGGGGATTAAATACATACTGAATCAAGTGGAGTTACATTCTACCACTCCAAAGTAAGTGCATAAATTTTTTTGCAATGGTCATGCTAATAGATTCATCGTTATGAGGCAACAAATTTTCTATTTCTATTACAACATTTCTATTAAGATTTCGGGAACTTTTCCCAGATATTTTGACCATAAGTGATCTTGATGATTTAGAGCCACTCTGGAAATTTATAGGCAATTTCTCACTATAAAAAGACATCTTCTAGAAAGTATTAGGTATCCAGAGTCCGAAGCAGAATTGCTGATTTACACTATTTAAGTTTCAAATGGCCTATAAGAGTATGACAGCAAACATTTATGACTTTATAAATATGTTTAATGAAAAATTCAGAAAAGTTTACAACAAAAGTCATATTTATATTTTTAGTGAAAAATGCATCCTTTGGGAGCTACAAATTCATGAAAATGGGCATATAATGCAAAAAAGTGCTAAAATGTCAAATTTGACTCTCTGTAACTTAAAATAATTGTCCAGAAAAAATCGGAGAAAATTCAGGAGAACTACTGGATACATCGAAAACATATTCCCACATTTCTAGCAATATTTATTTTTTTCATCTTCGATGTCACAGAGAACCACATATATACAGGGTGATCCAGAAACATAGGTAACATATATATATATATATATATATATATATATATATATATTCCGGTTTAGAAAATTAATTCGAGTATAACCCCGTCGGGATATTTAGAAAATATGAATTGGCATTTTGTATATTGAACACTCAATTCAATTCAACAGCCAGACTATTGCAATTATTATCCTAAACATTTGGAACGAGTTTACCAAAATATTTATTAAGTCTGAAACACAATGAATTGTAATTTTAACGAAGCAACTTTTTTCGAGCACGTTTGCTCTTGCAGTGCGGACGTCGGAGAGCGTCCGCGGCAGGCTTACTCCGCGAGTAGAAAATTTGATGAGCGCGAACATCGGAGAGAGCTCGCGGTGGATTATGTTTTTTAAGCGGAGAATTGAGGCTTAAGCTAAATTTCATTTTAAACGGACTAGGAATTATTTACCTAGCAATATTGTTGCCAATATACTTGCCAAATTAATTAATATATTTCCAATATGTAGCGATATATCTTCATGGTAAACGTATTTATTGGCTATATTGTACACAAAACTTAATTCAATTCAAAATTTTATTGTCTTAAAATTTGTCATAAAGGTTTCAATAAATTAATGTAAATACTATGAACTTAAAAACTGTAATAATCTCATATTTATAACGCACACGTATCATAGATTTATTAAGTAAATCAATAATAGTAGTAATGGATTTATTAGTCTGCGGTCTAATTCAAACTTAAATAAAAATCATTTCCTTGATTATACATTTTATTCATACAATCAATCTCGTAAAATATATATTGCGATTCATTCGCTTTCGCGATCTTCGCTTCTGCTATACGCATTAGCTATGTTCAGGCGCCTCGGCCGCTTCGCTCGTTGACCTGTTGCATTAGTCTCGCGCGGCAACGCTGCTCATCTTTCTTCCCTGATCCGGCCTCTGATTGGCCCATTTCAAAAATTAATTACGCCTCGCCTAATTCATATTTTCTAAATATTCCGACGGGGTTATACTCGAATTAATTTTCTAAACCGGAATATATATATATATATATATATGTGTGTTACCTATGTTTCTGGATCACCCTGTATATATAATGTGGCCACGTCTGGACCTACAAATAAATTAGTTGCTATTGCAATTACGAATTTATTTTATCCGATACATTTACTCATATTTCTTGTGATGAACTTTGAAATGTCTTACTGCTGGAGATTGGTTAACATCCTCGCGAAAAGATCGTTGTCCAATTAGACGTAGTGTCCATGGTTTAAATCTTCTATTTCTTTTTTTTCTATTTTTTTTTATACATTTTTCTGCTTCCTTTTTTATTAGTATTATTATGTCTTATTAAAGTTTTTCTTTATATATTTTTTGTATGTGTGTGTGCCTCTTTTCTCTTCTTTTTCATTGTTTTTTTTACATTAATGTCTTCTATTATTTATATTATTATTATTATTTTTTTTCGTCTATATTTTATTACAATTTCATTTTGATTTAATCCTTAATAGTTACGGTTATAAATCCTTTTTACAATTAAAATAATATATGCGTATTGCATAAATTTACATAACAAAATCTCATTCTAACATACTTACATTATTATACTTTTATATGCATTGTAACGTGGTATTTCGTCCTAATACCAGTTACAAGTTATTTATTTATTAATACAGGGACGACGGCCCCGAAGAACGCGTCTTTGTCGTCGCCGTGGGTTAATAAGTTAACCCGTCGGGACACGGTAGCGGGGATAGGACGATCTCCTACGTACCGACACTCGTGGCGGGAAAATCGGGAATCGGAACAATGATTATTGCGAGTTAATTTATAACTAAAAAAATAACGCGACCGTTATCTTAATATGAAGTAAATAAGTGTTTATTTGATTATTTACACGGAGGTGCCCGACAATAATTAACGGGGCGTTCTTCTGGTCGCGTGGTATATACGCGGTAAGCAGGGGCTGCCCCCGTGCTCGCCCCGCGCAATACCCAATCGATTTCGGTAGCACCGGTATGCTACCGAACAAACATACGTGCACACACACACAACAACACGCTAATATATACCGACCAATGTCGGGTACTTACCGGGCTGGGTTGTCCATAGGCCCTGGTGTGCATCGGCACCCCGACGTCTGATGGCCAGTGGAGTCGGCCCAGTTTCCCGTCGTCCTCGACGGTGATCTGCAGGTGCGGCCTGATGCCGCGGCGATTCGCCTACCTCGGGGAAAACTCAACCCGAGGTATCTGGTCCTTCGCACTGCACTTACACGAACTCACGAGCACTCGCGTACGGCTTCCCGGAGCACGGATGAACCGGTCCGGTACTTCTCGTGGCGCGCGGAACTAGACGTGACGATGTGTCAAAGGGTGCTATGGCGGTCAAGACCGGCAGCGTATTGAGATTTTCGGGAATTGTCGCATTCCCGAAAAGTATCTAACACCCACACAATAACAATCGTATATACGGGTACTCGCACACATCCTCGGTCGTCGACATAAACACGCGTGTTTCGTGGCCTTGAAGAGGCAACGCACGAAACAATAACAACGTGCAAGATTTTAATATATAGTATTACATACAATATAAGATACATACTACGAAATAATATAATACATTAAGTATTATTTATTTCATTGCAACGACGTCTCGTCGCAAAGCCCCCCACTAAACTCCACATCATCCTACTGATGTGAGAGTTGAAAAGAGAGCAATGAAATAAATAATGACACCCACGCAATCGAATTCCTCGCCTAGACAAACTAGGGGCGAGGAGTGGTGAGGTTCTTCTCCAGGGTGGCCATCACCAGTCGCAGGACGACGTCTCTCGCTGCGGGATTGTCTCCTGCCACCGTTTCTAACAACAAGCGACACTCTCGAAGAAGGTCAGCATCGTTGTTGGGTTGTCTCAATGGCCCGGTGATGACGTTGCTGCTCATCCCCGACGTTATGTCCATTCTGGTCGGAACGGAGGGCGGTTCGACTAATGGAATCGGTGGTGCAGTGTACGGGGTCAATAACGACAACTCAGCTGGATAGCCGACTTGCCGGAATACGGTGTTAAGACCCGCCTGCACCTCATCCAAGGGTCCAGAGTTTGGTACTTCCAAACCCTGCGCCAGGCGACGCAAGAACGTCCCGTGCGGGGGTACATCTTCGATCCGCTCGACGTGGAATGGCTGAGCTACGCTCTCTTCTCGTCCACGGGTCTCATCCTCTTTGGCCTCTTGCTGGCCAGATATCGTTGGAGGAGGCGGTGTAGGAGGAAGGGCCAGGGAGTTCTGGTATTCCCTACGGCGTTGATCGACCAGCCTTTGAGCATGCTCGCTCAAGGCGCGTCGCACCTCCTCAATCGGTCCAGTATGGTGCAGACCGAACTCTGCCGCCTGTCGGCGGTCTGCCTCCTCGATTCGACGAGCAATGACTCCGGAAGCGAAAGATGGTTGTTTTTCCTGGGGCTGTGCGTCCACAATACCCACCGAGGTTGCTCGGGCCGATGCGACGGTGGTCTCTACCACCCGCCGCTTCTTCGCTTTACTGCGGCTCCCTCTCTGTCTGGCCCTATTGGACACGGACTTCTCCTGTGTCCCAGACGTTGAAGGTTGGGGTGCCGCTGTTGTATACCCGCTCTAATTTTCCGTGGCGAGTCGATCATCGCTGGCCTAGGATTTTCTCCTTGGCGGGACGTATCTCTTTAAATCAGATACGTGTACTTCAGACCTTTTCCGTCCAGACTCCTCAAGTCTTAAGACTACTGGTGATAGTATCTCCTTGACTTTGAAGGGTCCGTGGTACTTAGGCGCCAATTTGGCCGAAATACCTTTGGCTCCGTGCGCTAACGTTCTACACTTCCTCATGACTAAATCGCCTACTTGGAAGGAAGCCACGCGTCTATTTTTGTTATAGACTTTCTCCTGACGTCTCTGCTCTTCATCTATGTATTTCCGCACTAGATCTCGAAGGGCATCAAGACGCTTAAGTCGATCCATCCACATCTCGGGATCGATAGGAATTTTAAATTCCCTATTCTCAACCTCTCTACGCAGACTCTTTACAGGTTTAGGATGTCGTCCAAAATTGAGGAAAGCTGGAGAAACCTTCGTACTTGATTGCGTTGCTGTATTAATAGCATGACGGAATTCATGTAGATGTTCATCCCAGCTGCGATGATCGGAATCCACAAAGGCCACGATCATCGTCTTTAATGTCCTATTTATTCGCTCCACGGGGTTGGCTTGCGGTCGGTAAGGAGGAGTCGTGATCTGTTTTATTCCGTAGTCCTCAAGCATTTATGTCAACTTATTATTGACGAACTCTGTACCATTATCCGTAAGGAAGTAATCAGGAGTCTCCCAACGAAACGGTATGAGTTCCTCAAATGCTTTCGCGACCGACTTACCGGTAGCAGCTCGTAACGGTTTTAATTCAACCCACCTCGTAAACAAGTCTTGTAAGACCAGTATATATTTGTATTGGTTCTTACTACGAGGCAGTTCCGTTATATCTGCCGCAACCACAGCCCACGGTCTCTCAATATTACGTTTGCCCATCAAACCTTGAGGGCCCGCCTGTGAGACTTTATATCGTTGGCAGTCTATACACTGCACAACGAATTACCTGACATCATGGTAGATACCCGGCCAATAATAGTCCCTTGCACGATGGAGGGCAATGCGAATCCTGTAGTACGCGCGTCCTATGTTCAATGGGCACAACTAATCTCCATCCCTCCTCTTGACCCGTGATTGGGTCCAGCAGCTTATCGGTCTTGAATCGATAGAGCATTTCATCTTCAATTTTCCAGTGCGGAAACTTTTGAGGACTGGACCACACATCATCCAATCTGGCGATGTACCATGGGTCGGTAATCACGTCAAAGGAGGCTATTTCGACTTCGTCCGAGTCCAGGTTAACAGCGCGAGGGAGTGCGTCGGGAACATAGTGTAGTGCACCTTTCTTGTGCACAATCTCGAAGTCCCACTGTTACATCTCAAGCACCCAGCGCGCTAGTCTGCCGGTGGGCTCTTTAAGAGTTTTCAGCCATTTGAGCGCGTTGTGGTCCATCACAGCTTTGAAACGATACGCTTCAATATATGGCCGAAGTTTCTTAATTGCCCAGATTAAGGCTAGACACTCTTTCTCCGTCGTCATGTAATTATGCTCCGCCTTGTTCAACACTTGGCTGACGTAAACGATCGGATGCTCGAAACCATCTTCATCCTCTTGGGTTAACACAGCCCCAATAGCATAATCACTCGCGTCACTCTGTACCGAGAAAGGCTTAGAGAAGTCTGGTCGAGCGAGTACTGGCGCGTCGGCTAAAGCTAACCTGAGTTCACGGAACGCCGCGTCCTGCTCTGGTCCCCACTCCCATGGCTGGTCCTTTCGTAGTAATCTCACGAGAGGAATCTTAATATCCGACTCTCGATTTATAAAACGAGAATACCAGCCGACCATGCCAAGGAAGGAACGAAGTTGTTTAACATTTCTTGGGGTCGGATAATTAAGGACAGGAGCCACTCGATCCACATCGGGACGAAGTCCATCACCATCCAGGCAGTACCCAAGGAACGTAACGCTCGAGCAACGGAACTGACACTTCTCTCTGTTCAATTCTAGCCCTGCGTCCACTAGTGTCCTTAGAACCAGTTCCAACCATTTTAAATGTTCCTCGAAAGTTTCGGTTATAACGATTAAATCGTCCAGATAACCAAAAACATGAGGTTCAACTTCGGGACCAAATAGAGCATCGATCAACCGTGCAAATGTCATGGGCGCATTCATCAGTCCGAACGGCATCCGTGTGAACTGCCACAACCCAGACCCAGGCACAGCGAAGGCGGTATAATGTCGACTAATTTCTGACATTAACACTTGGAAGTATGCCTTTTTGTCTTAGAGATGAATTTGGCGTTATGTAACTTATCCAGAATTGAATCCATATTCGGTATAGGATATGAGTCACGTTTTGTTACCGCATTCAAATCTCGGAAGTCTATGCAAAAACGATAGCTACCTTCGTCTTTGCGGACTATCACTGGAGCGGCAGACCATTCACTTGCACTCGGTTCAATTATTCCTCTCTCAAACATTTTCCTGACTTCTTGCTGGGCGAATTCGAGGACTTTAGGCGACATACGTCTTGGTTTGTGACGTACTGGTCGTGCACCTGGCTCTACTTCCACGTGATGTTCGATCAACGTAGTAAAGCCATGCACATCGCCTGGTGGTGGTAATAAATTCTCTACTAACTTTCTTACCCTCTCTCGCTGGTCATCGTTAATCTCGATGATACCTGCACACTCTGCGAGAATCCTCGTGTCTCCGTCTCGGATTCCATCCTTGACAAAAGACTGCCATTTTCCGGCGCCAACGTGCCAGAGGGCATCGCCAATTTTAACCTCGATGTTCCAATGTTGAAGGAAGTCCATACCGAGGATCATCGAGTGTTCCATACTCTCGACTATTCTCAGTTGGATGTTGCCATCTAATCCCTCAATTCCAAATAGAACATCTAACAAACCTAGGACTTTCAGTGCCGGTCCTGCGACACCTCGCACGACTACCTTGGCCGGTTTCCACTTATCCCTGTAGCATTCCGCTACGTCAACCCGTATAAGTGAAACCATTGCTCCTGGGTCGAATAATGCTTTAAAGTCCTTGCCACCAAGTCTTACCGAGAAGAACAAACGGTTTTCGGATTGCACTCCCGCAACCATGTCTTCGGCTTGGCTGTCAAGTAGAGCTGGAGTCGAACTTGTCTCTCTGGACGTCTTCGGGACGGCTTCTGCCCCCCCTGAACTGTTCTAATCGGCAACGATTTTGAACTGTTCATCACCTGATAAAGAGAGACAGTCATTTTACTCTCATTAGACTGTTTTAAACGCTTTTCTTTGATTGTAGGTTGGGGTGACAATGAGTAACGAATATCATCGTTCTCATTGGTGGGGTTACATAGGTTTAGAGTTTTTCTCTCGTTTTCTATTTCCTTGAGTAACCGTTTGTGTTCGTTAACGGCCTGCCTACGGAGTACTTCAGACCAGAAAGACTCTTTGTTTTTCTTGATCTCTAGAAGTTCTAAATCTGCTTTGTTCAGTGCTTCGAACGTTGGAGTTAACTTGGAAGAAGTCTCAGCCTTAACCATAGGTAACTCAGCAGATTTCGGCAAATTCAGATGTTCAGAGATATTCTCTCTTACCTTTTGAACGTTTGTTTGCTCTCCGTTAAGCAGTTCAGCAAAGTCAGTGAGGTGTTTGTCCTTCTTAACAAACAACCTCGCGGGTTCACCAACCCATATTTCTTGCCCCCTAGAGCTCTTACGCTCCTTTAATTGCGTGCAGGGCCCGGGGGACGATTCTGGTACCCTGCCGCTAGGTTTCCCTGATATTGCCGTACATGCTCACACTTTGGACAATAATCTAGGGTTACCCCGGTTGTGTGACACACCTGACACTCAATGGGTGCTGCCACGTTCGGGCACTGGTCCGCTGTATGTCCCATACTTGCGCACTGGAGGCGAAGTCTGATTGGGACAATCGGAATACCAATGTCCTACTTTGTGGCATGTAAAACATATGCCAAAGAAGGGACTATTCGGATTCCTTTGCAAACCAGCGTCTTGGGTCTGCCTCTGCGTAGTACGATCATACACCGTGCTTTGTCTACGTTGAGGCGTATAGACGGGTGTCGTCTGAGCTTGAGCAACGTATTGTTTCGGCCTAGCACCGGTATATTGTTGCTGCTTTGACCCTGTCTGTCTATTTCCCGAAGATTGTCTTGCATTATTAATATTTTGTGCACCAACAAAATTTTTACTTTGTTGCAAGTACTGACGTTGACTTGTGTTGCGAGTACCATACACATTGGCTACTTCACAATCACTTGAAGATGGGCTAGAAGAATGTTTCTTATTCTTCTTGCTCCTTTTCTTTTTCAACGTCTTCTTCTTCGGTGGTGGAGATGGCTGAGGAACAGGTTGGATCTTCTTATTCTTGACTAATAAGGCCACTTTCCCCGAAACTTTGGACGAACTCCGTTTTGGGAAAGCTTGCGGGATATGAACTTGTTCTCTTGGTGTGGGTTCCGCAAATCTCTTGTCCCATACCAAGTGTTGTTCATATTCTTTGCCGTACTTCATTATGTCTTCGAATTTATTTATGGATCTCGAGGACATAAATTTACGGCATATGCTATCTCTACTTGTTGGCGCAACGGAGGAGGTCGGCGGAATTTCCGCACAATAGCCTTAAAGCAATTCAGGTATTTTACGACCTTCTCTCCTTTGCCTTGCGTGCGGCGTTGTAGATCCTCGAATAAATCTTGATCTCGCAACTCCTGACCGTATTCATTCAAAAATTCATTTTCGAAGTCATACCAGTTACGTAAAGAAGATTGCATGGCCCTATACCAAAATAGGGCTGTCTTCTTAAACACGCAAGGCAATGCGCTCAGAATACGCCGGTCAGAGAACTGGTCGTCATTCCTGAAGTCTTGTAAACTATCTAGGAATTCTTCGGCATCGTCGTTGGTCTCCCCATCGAACGATAGACCCCAGTCTTTGAGGGCTCTTGCACAACCAGGCCGATCCTTTCTATCTCTCATTCGTGGCTGGTCGTATCCCAAAGGGACTAATGCACCCATATCCTCACTTAGGTTATTCCTACACCGCCGGTGGGCATCCCGACTCGGCGATGATACTCTGCTACGTTTGTCAGGGAGGCGCTCCGTGCGATATCTTCTCGCATAGTAAGCGGTTGCATCCTCCCTATTTGCAGCGTAATATTCGTCCGAATCTAAGTTGCTAAGATTAGAATCGGTTTGAGTACCTTGATCGCGTCTAGCGACAGCTCGCTCGTGCTCGACGGGATCATTATTCGTTTCGCGGGATCTGTTGTAACCATTATCACACTGTGTAGAGGCTTCCCTTTTAGTGTAAGTACTTTGGCTACGATCGGACGCGCGAGACTTACGATTCCCTTCATTCGGTAACCGTCTAGAAGTGGACGTTACACTCCTGTGATAGCGCTCACCTTCCGAGAACCATTCATCATCTGCTTCTTCTGGTGCTGGCAAATATCTATGTGAGGAGGTCCTGTTGTTATGCTTGTCATAACTAACCTTCCTCTGACAGGTTCCGTATTGATCACGACTATGTGAACGATAATCTGAAGCTTCCCTCCGATTATCAATCGACTGCCTGCGATCGTTGGAAGGGAGTTCATAATCCCTGCTCTTCTGTTGCCGCGACTTAACTGACTGAATCTCCGAAATGCGCTTTTTAATAGTTCCAGAACTACTACATTGGTTGGGAGTGGACCCACCATGTGCATCGGAGTTCAGTCCAAAATTGTTACGACGAATGGTGCCCCTTTCCACTGGATTGTGGTTACCAACCAACGAGTTACGCTGATCCCGGTGTGACGTATGTGGTGAATTGATAGCATGCGGCTCACCTGGACCAGTATGAGTGGCGGTCGACACCGTCAATTGTCTCGAAGGTGGTGCATTAGCCGTCGGAATTGCCGCTTCTGTGTCAATGCCTGCTGCATTATCAGAAAGCGGTCTTAATTCACCCGTCGGCGTGGGCACTCTACTATGTGTAGTCACATTTCACTATTCTTCCTGAATGGGGGTTATGTGTTTACTTGTTGGTCTATCGTCTGACACCTCAGACTCTATAGACCTGTCTATACCAGAAGGTATCACACTACCTCTTCTGGAACAATTTTGGTGCTTCTGCCAGAACTGTAGACAAGCTAAAGGCTTCGTCGCTGGTTGGGCAGAAGTATCCTCGTCGTAATTGGGATACCAAGGCACGTCAATTTGAGGATCATAACACTTGATCCTATGTCTTAGAAGGCGCTCTCTACACTCAAACTCTTCGCTATTTGCATTAAGGTGCAAACGATCGAGTTGGACGTAGATCTCTTCCAAAGGAAGCGACCTGATGTCCATTTTAATGTGCCTCGCATCCCGCGAGTCACTGAGTATTTTGCACATACGCGTCTCGTAGCTGCCCATCGTAATCTTTTTGATAAGGCAGAGACGGCGTTGTGCACCTGGGGATTTCTTCTCAGTTGGCACACCAACTGCGTCCCCGTATGCCCTGTAAGTGTGGACAACTGAAGAGATAGCTCAGAGTCCAGATTCAAATATAAAGTACAAAACTATTATATTTGAAAAGGCATACCTTACATAAAGAGAAAAGAACACAGCAAAATACCGATCCAAACTTGGCAAACTAATTAAATAATATCAAAATAAACAACAAGGAAGATTAATATAAATTAATTTAATCTTTAAAACAAACAGCAAAAAAAAAATTTGTTTGCCACCAGATTCGAAAGCTTAATCGAATCTGTATTCGGATCAAAGGAAAAAAAAATTTTTGTTGTCGATCTTCTCTTTAAAATCTAAATAAAATTGCAAACGATACTTGGACCAATCCAAGACCGAATTAATTTGACAAACAAATTAATTTGGTAACAATTTAAAAATAAATTGCTATCGATTGCAACTTATAAACAAAAATATAAAACAAAATATTTTAATTCGCTGACACGAGAAATTAAATATTGAAAGGAAAGAAAAAAAAATTCTGAAAGCTACAAATATAATTATTTTGACAAACAAAATAATTATAATTTTACACAAAATGTAAATGATGGAATTGCGATCGGCCCTTGTCGATTTTCCCCCCACCACCTTAAGACAATAGAAGAGCGCGGTGTCCGTCGAAGGTCTCACTCTCTGCTTGGCTACCGATCCGTGCAGATCTATATACGGTGCACCCGCGAACTACTTTTACAGTCTATATTTTATATCGTGCATAAATACTTAAGTGAAGTGAATAAGAAAGACGAGTTTTATTGCTGCCTTCTCCTTAGAATCCATCAGGTTATCGGCCCACCACCGCTTCCTTGTGCGCGGGGAATTTAGAGAGGTTGTTGTTTCTTTTTGTCTTGGTAAGAGACGGACGGTGCAAGGAAGTGAAAATCGATTTGAGAGCGACGCGGTGATTTTAGTTTTACTTATAACGATATCGTTGTGCGATGCGATCCTGAACAGACGCGGTATGTAAATTCACCGGCCAGTATTCATTTTAATAATTATCATTTGATTAGAGAACAAATTATTAATCTACTATTAACGGGATGAGAAAAGTGTGATGAGAAAAGTGTAATGAGAAAAGTGTGAGGAGAGAAAAGAGAAAAAAAAAAGTTCATAGACGTGTTTGCCTTTTCGTAAAAATTCGCGGAACAAGACATTCGAAAGGTCAGAGCGCGGCATTTGTTTATACCGGGTATTGCATGCGGCGGGAACACGTGAACGACGTAGCGGGAATAGCCGAGAAAGAGAGAGCGGGAGTGCGAGAGAGAAGAAGAGCGCGAGTGCGAGTGAGAAGGGGAGCGCGAGTGCGAGAGAGAAGGAGAGCGAGAGTGCGAGTGAGAAGGGGAGCGCGAGTGCGAGTGAGAAGGGGAGCGAGAGTGGGAGTGAGAAGGAGAGCGCGAGGCGGGAGCGGCCGAACGAGCTCGGGAACACTCGAGAAGGAGAGAGAAGGGCGAGTACGGGAGAAGCGCGAGTTCGGGCGCGCGCGAAATGGGAAAGAGAACGGAGAGGCGTACGTATGTAGTAGGGAAACGAGCGAGACTAGGTGAGCGCGGAGCGGGGCGTTCTTGAGGCAAAGAAGCGCGAAGTAGGATAGATGAAAGGCTAGGTAGGCAGGATCTTGCGCGAAAAATTCATATCAGCTGTTCTTTCTTTTCTTTCTTTTTCTCGTACCGCATGCGATACAAAACCGGTCCAACAAATGACTAAGCGACTTTAAGAAGATATTAAATTAAAGTTAACGTTAACAAAGTGATGCGCTTTTTAAAAATTGACAATTGACACGTATAATTAATTGCAGATGAACTAACTCTGCTACTGTTCTTACGAACACAGTATGAGTTATTAAAGTTTGAGAAGAGGTTTCCCGGGCAAAAGGTTGGTCTAGACCTTCTAGAAAACAAAATAATTTTTAGAACAGAATCCGGATTCACATGTACCTTAGATACGTAATAATAATTATTAAAATGTTTTAAAAGTTACATTCATCGGCACAGCTGGTCTGCTGATGTGCTGCAGGCGTCGTACGTTCTCGCAGTGCATTTGTGGGGATGTGGTTGATTACACTTTGTGTTCAAGTGCTAGTTGGCTACATTCACTGATGGTTTAACAGCTTTGTGTTCAAGAGGTTGAACCATCAGCTGATTGCGATACATGTTTTCAGATATGGATCACCTATCGGGAGATCAGATTCGAGTGGTATCTGAGGCAATCAAGGCTAGGCGCGATAAAGGGGAAGTACTGACCATCCCGGTCAAAAACCAGCTAATTACTTATCCCTCTACCGAATTAGGCAATTTAGGAAATTCTGAAACAATTAAGTGGGATTTGAATGATGCGATAGAGATGGGTATTACAAGCGATGAGTTAAACGATGACGCGTTTGAGGTCGACCTGAAAGACGTGGACGTGAAGGGTGAAGAGATGAGCAGAGATATTGAATGCGAAATGGACTCTGAGATGAGCGATAAACGAGATTCGATAATAAACGAGAAGCGAAATTTCAGAGAAGCGTATGTGTTGAATAAAAATGCGCCGTTGATTATTGCTGATGAAAAATGTAACATAAGCATGCGAATTGAAAACAAAACTAAATTGTCTAATATTAAAAGAGATGATTTTTCAGATGAGATGGGAATTGTGATGAACCGAGTCACTCAAGTTATTGAGGAAAAATTGCAACAAGTTGAAAATCTGATGATCCGGGTAGACAGTGCAGTCACGGTCAGACATGTTTTCTTTGACTCAATGACGGGACGTGATATATCCCAACAGAACCATCTGAGAGAGAACATTGATGAGATGCGTAACCTCAACGATGAGATGCGACGAATGTGTTCGGAGATGAAAGGATGCATTCGCGAAGGACGAGAGGTGTTGAGGGAAATGAAAGAGGTAAGAGATGAGTTTTATGATAATAATGAAAATAATTTTGAAGAAATTGCACATAATTCGACGGAAAATTCGGGTTATGACGTTATATCGAAAGCGGATATAATAAAATTAATTAGATCAGAAGTAGAGAAAGAAAATAATTCGGATACTAAAACTTTTAACAAATCGAATGACATGAGTAAGTTTAAAGACGCGATTAAATTACTGAATGTGAAAGATTCAAGTACAAAGAGAGATTATAAATTATCGGTACAAATGAAATACGAACTATTTATTGATTACTTTACTTCGGAATTAATTGCCTTGGATTTACTGTATATTATTGATGAAGACTCTGGAAAACGAGACGCGACGGATAGAGAAATGTTAACGCGAGATCAGTTCAAAGTCAGAGATATTTTAATAAATCATATTGATCAAAATTATCATGCCAAAGTAATTGATATTAAAGACCCGAAAGAGATGCTGGAAAAAATTAAGGAAATTAAGAGGTATGAATGTAGTTTATCGTCTGTTAACTTAAGGAACAGTTATATTCTTTGGTGTTCAATCGTAATGGGAGAGTGTCAGTTTTCGTGGACAAATTTGACGAGATAATAAGAACACATAATAATATTACTCATACTCAGCCGTTTGCTGAATCTGAGATCCGTGATGCATTTTATAATGCAATAGTAAGAGAAGTGCCACAGATCCACGAACTTAATTTTGTGAACAACAACGCGACAGGTAAGGATCTAGACTATAATCAATTAAAAACTTTTCTTTTACAGCACGAAGCGATGAGAAAGGGATGTGGAGGTGCAATAACAAGCACCATTGCGGAGCCCAGAGCAGCTCTGGCTACCACACAAATGGAAGGGATGCGCTGTTATGAGTGCCATGCGAACGCGCACATCAGCCGAGATTGTCCCAGGAAAAATTCGGGAGAAAAGCTATGCTACAATTGTAGACAATTTACACGGGACCACAAGGCTAAGAACTGCCCGAATCCTAGCACGAGAGATGTGAGTAACGAGAGACGTGGAAGAGGACGCGGTTTTATAAGGTATGCGAGATGTAATAAAGAAAATAGAACTCTTGGTTACAAAAGACATTTTGGAAGTGATGGGAGAAATGTTAGAGATGCGAAAAGACAAAAACTTATAATAAATCGGGGAAAATTCAATTCATATAAACCTAAAGGTAGAGGGGCAAGTAATTTGCTAAATTCATCCAGAGGCAAGGAACCAAAAGCAGGTAAAATTTGCAATACTTTAATTGATGAAACAAATATTACGAATGTGAGATATGAACCTAGTAGTCGGAAACTTTTAGCAAAATTCTTAGTTGACTCGGGAGCAACGGAGCATCTCACCAACTCTAGGCTAATTTTTACGAGATTTGATAATAAAGAAAACCTTATAAGATGCGAAAATAAAAATCCAGAGGCGAGCTTAAAATCGGAGGGAGCGGGACGCGTAGGTATTAAAACGGGAGATAATAGAATTTTAACCTTAAATAATGTAATTTGCGCGGAATCACTGTCGGAAAATTTGCTATCCTTAAGAAAATTTGTAGACAAGAGACTAGGTATTTATTTAGATAACAAGAGAGTAGATATATTTGATCCTATTTCGAATAAAACCTTTCTAACTGGAATATACGAGAAACCATACTGGTTGATTGAAGTAGAAATAGAAAAGCGAAGCGATACTTTAAAATCTAGTTCTGAAAAATTCAATTGCACACCAATTGCCTATCTTCTGACCCGAAGTAAAATTAAACAGACTTCTGATGAAAAATTAAATGAAATTCATGAAATTAAATAAAAAAAAATAAATGAAATTAAATAAAACTAAATAAATAAAAAAAAATGAAATTAAGAATGAAAGTGACGTGTTGAAAGTCGGTCCAAACTTTAAAACAACAGTGACAGATAGAAAACTGCATAACCCGAACGAAATAACGGTAAACACTGATGAAAAAATGAGATGTGAAAGGGAAATTAATTGCGACACAGATTTACCTGCCCAATCAAATAAGTCAATGTTATGGCATGTGAGAATGGGTCATGCCTCTTTAAATTATCTAAGAAACCTGCAGAAGAGATTTCCTGATTTTAAGGAATTGAGTGATGTGAAATTTGACAATTCCGTGCTTGAATGCCAAGTGTGTAAAATGACTAAAATGAACAGACTGCCTTTCAATGAGACGAGGATGAGAGCATCTGCTCCATTACAAATAATATATTCGGACATAATGGGCCCGATAAGTCCGAAATCACACCCAAAGGGATATCGCTTTATTTCTGTAGTTGTCGATGATTATTCCCGATTAGCTCAGGCATATCCTATGAAATTTAAAAATGATACAGGATCGTGTCTTGATCACTTTGTTAAAACTTCTAGAAATTTACTTGGACGAGACGCGAAAGTCTGTTACTTAAGATCAGATCAGGGCACGGAATTTACGGGAGGCGATACAGTTAAAGTACTGGAAAAACTCGGGGCCGAACTGCAGTTGGCATGCCCTGATACTCCTCAGCACAATGGAGTGGCTGAGAGATTCAATCAGACTATTCAGAAGAAAGTAAGAGCGCTGATGTTTGATTCCAAATTTCCAGAAAATATGTGGGACTTGCCTTTGAGTGCTGCTGTTTATGCTTACAATAGAACTCCACACAAGTCAAATGAAATGGTTTCTCCTTTGGAAAAATTTAACCCAAATTATACCGTGAATTTAAAACAATTTAGGCGTTTCGGTTGCATGGCTTACGTGAAGATTCAGAGAAAAATAGGTCCTAAGTTTAGACAGATTGCAATCAAAAATTTTTCTTGTTGGGTACAAAGCCACCGGTTATGTCTTGTTCAAACCAGATGAGAATAGATTTTATGAAAGTCGAGATGTGAGATTCAATGAAAAAATTATTACAGGGACGACGGCCCCGAAGAACGCGTCTTTGTCGTCGCTGTGGGTTAATAAGTTAACCCGTCGGGACACGGTAGCGGAGATAGGACGATCTCCTACGTACCGACACACGTGGCGGGAAAATCGGGAATCGGAACAATGATTATTGCGAGTTAATTTATAACTAAAATAATAACGCGTCCGTTATCTTAAAATTAAGTAAATAAGTATTTATTTGATTATTTACACGGAGGTGCCCGGCAATAATTAACGGGGCGTTCTCCCGGTCTCGTGGTATATACGCGGCAAGCAGGGGCTGCCTCCGTGCTTGCCCCGCGCAATACCCAATCGATTTCGGTAGCACCGGTATGCTACCGAACAAACATACGTGCACACACACAACACACGCTAATATATACCGACCAATGTCGGGTACTTACCGGGCTGGGTTGTCCATAGGCCCTGGTGTGCGTCGGCGCCCCGACGTCTGCTGGCCAGTGGAGTCGGCCCGGTTTCCCGTCGTCCTCGACGGTGATCTGCAGGTGCGGCCTGATGCCGCGGCGATTCGCCTACCTCGGGGAGCACTCAACCCGAGGTATCTGGTCCTTCGCACTGCACTTACACGAACTCACGAGCACTCGCGTACGGCTTCCTGGAGCACGGACGAACCGGTCCGGTATTTCCCATGGCGCGCGGAACTAGACGTAACGATGTGTCAAAGGGTGCTATCGCGGTCAAGACCGGCAGCGTACTGAGCTTTTCGGGAATTGTCGCATTCCCGAAAAGTATCTAACACACACACAATAACAATCGTATATACGGATGCTCGCACACATAAACACGCGTGTTTCGTGGCCTTGAAGAGGCAACGCACGAAACAATAACAACGTGCGAGATTTTAAGATATAGTATTACATACAATATAAGATACATACTACGAAATAATATAATACATTAAGTATTATTTATTTCATTGCAACGACGTCTCGTCGCAGCATGTTATTAAAATTGTTTACAATAATTACTCCCATTTAATAATCTTTTTTGATAATATGAATTTAAGCAATAAGAATGACATTTTCTTATAAATAACCAATTATTAATTTATTCATTTTTAGGCACGGCCGTTATACAAGGAGCCTTATATTTTTGTCATCAAAAAAAGTGTTGTTCCGCGAATATCTCAAAAAGTTATTACCCGATTAGGCTGAAATTTAAGGGTAGTTTTCTCTACTTATAAGAAGGTGCTGGTTCTATTTCCAGCCTCAACTGTGAAACCATATTACAGTTATAACAAAGTTTACATTTCTTTAAAGAACGGATTTCCTTCATTCTTTGTACAATATCTCGAAATTGACAGCTTCTACAAAAGAAACGTAAATACATAAAATGTTCGTATTAAAAAGACGCAGCTTTTTCCATTCAACATAGTTTTTTTTTAATATTTTTGGCGCCAGAGACTCGTAAAGACGCAAATATCATAAATTTAAAAAATAAAAGATCGTTGTTCCACAAATATCTCAAGTTATTACCCGATTTGGCTGAAACCTTGAGGGTAGTTTTCTCTACATATAAGAAGGTACTGGCTCTATTTCGACCATCATTGGTGAAGCCATATTTAAGCTGCAACAAAGTTTACGTTTCTCAAAAACGGCGTACATTCATTCTCTGTACAATATCTCAAAATATACAAATCTTAGCGAAAAACTTACTACGGACAAAATGTTTCTACTAAAAAGACGCAACTTTTTTCTATTTAACATAATATATGACTAGCCACAGATACCTCGCTCGCTAACGCTCACTCGGGTGTATTTTGATTGTACTTATTTCAAATGAGTACATTAAAATAGATACTTTTAGTTTATTCGATTATTAAATTTTTAATTTGATATTCATTATATAATGCGTATTATTTTTAATCATTATTATTATTATATAGTGTGTGTTATTAAAGTAGTCGTTATTCCAAACGGGAGATCCGGAGAACCAGAGAACATCCAAAACGGGAATCTTCTTAATTAGGATTAGTTATTTAGTTTCTTTTAGTTATGCCTACATAGTTATTTATGTACGCTACATTTGTAGGATATTTTTAAACGCGAGTTCAACGACCGCGCTATAAATAGATTAGGGTCATTGACCGCTCCCCCACTACTGCGACTATTGGCCCGTTCATTGACCTCGTTCGGAGTGGGGCAACCGCGTTTTGGGCGAGAACCGCTGTAACCAGTCTGGATCAGGGGGCCGGAGGAAGCTGGTCGTAAGCAGACAGCCAGACTGAATCCTAACCCTGGTGCAGGCGCCCGTGGATACGTTCGCGAGCACACGTTCGTAAACACGAGTTACCATATACCGCACCGAACGTTACCGTAACCGCATCCTACCGTAGTCACCACGTGAGCACACGTGGTGTCTAATCCTGTCCGTAGCCTTTTCGTGAGCACACGTAAGGTTATTAAAATCCCCGACCGTATCTTCGTGAGCACACGTAGATTATCCCGACTGCACCCTCGTGAGCACACGTGGGTTATCCCGACCGTATCCTCGTGAGCACACGTGGATTATCCCGACCGTATCTTCATGAGCACACGTAGATTATCCTGACCGTATCTTCGTGAGCACACGTAGATTATCCTGACCGCACCCTCGTGAGCACACGTGGGTCATCCCGACCGTATCTTCGTGAGCACACGTAGATTATCCCGACCGCACCCTCGTGAGCACACGTGGATTATCCCGACCGTATCCCCGTGAATATACGTACTAGCCCGAACCGTATTGCCGTGCGAGCATACACGGTAACCGTTAGTTGCGTCCGTTTAGGAAACTAGTCATAAGGTAGCATTGTAAAGTTTGTAAGTCGCGTAGTACTAAGTATTGTTTATTAGATTGATTCTAGATTAACTAAGTTCGCATCCCAGTCAGCAGGGGAAACGGCGATCCCATTCATTCTTGTACACAACATAGCTTTGTAAATATATATATATATATATATATATATATAGTTAGTCTTTACAATTAAATTACGGTATAATGATTTCAATTTCCTTCCTGACCGAATCCCGGAATCTGAGCAAGGCCCCGGCAAAGATTCACTCCGTTACACATTTATTAGTTATTTTATGTATTTAATTTTAATTTAATGTTTCAGTAGTAGTAATATATTCATTTTTTAATATTTTTTATACTTGATGGAATGAATATATTCTTTTACTTATTTACAATGTGATATGTTACAGCCGAAATTCGATCATATTTTGACGATCTTCAGCGCAAACATTTATTCATTATTCTGCATATTTACTTTAATGATTTAGTAGTAGTAATATTACAATGCTTTTTCTCATATTTCCATTTTTTAATTTTTTCTTATACTTGATGTAATGAATATAAATTTTTTACTTATTCACAATGTAATATGTTGCAGCCATATCTTTTTTTATCTTTTTATCTTTTTTTTATCCTTGTTTAATAACTTTCTTTTCAATTTTTTATTTTCTTTTTTATTACATTGGCCACTGTCGTCATTATAATAAGCTTTTTTCTCGCAATGATTCTTTTTCTCGTTCAATTTTTATTTGGTCATCGTTCATTGTTTGCCTTTCCAACCTGGTTTGATGTTTTTTCTTTAGTATTTTTTCTTGTGTTTTGCCATCGTTAATATTTTTACTTTTATTATAAGCTTTTTTTTCGCAATGCTTCTTTTTTTAATTCATTTTTAATTTCGTCACTATTCATTGTTTGCCTTTTCAACATGTTTTGCTGTTTTCTTTTTAGTTGCTTTTCTTCTATATCATTTAATTGTTTGGTTTTATTTTCTTGACAAAGAGAACTATAAGTTGGGATTTCATAGTCTATTTCCATTGGAGTAAAAGGATCAACGCAAACTATATTTTATCTGTATTATATAAGTTCATTATTTTTTGTTTAAAATTTTGTTCTATTATTTTCATTTTTGCTGCATTGAAATTCAGTTCTTTTTTATTAAAATTATAACTATGAATGACGTTTCTTGTGATTGGTATTATTAAAACGTTATAGTTAATACTTTGTAAAACTGGAAATATTGTAATATTACGTGTTTCGTATATTTTTAGTAAATGTGAACGCATTGGAGAAATATCGAAATTTAAATTACATGGGCATAAATTAAATACAATAGAAACAGCAAAAGCTATTGCGAAAATTCCGCAATCATAGCTATTACTTTAAAATTGTACTGTTTCAAAAACAATTTTTAATTGTCGATATCTGGAAATAATCTATTGATGTAAATTTTATGTTCATCTTGCAAACATTTAGCATTGAAACTATCATAAATGTGTACCGTTCCACTATTGTAATACACACAAATCCACTGCCCTTTCTCATAATTTCCAGAAAATAATATTTTAATGTATTCTTTATTCATTGGAACTGATTTAATATTATATGGTTTTGGAATCAAAATAGTTGCTTGCATATTGAATGAAGTATATAATTTGAGAATGTTATTAAATTCGAATATGTGCTCATCATTTAATATAGAAGCATCGCCACTATATGATCCAGTGCCTTTTACAATTAATTTCTGTTCTTCTGTCAAACCTATTATATAAAACGGTTTATTCTACAAAAGGATTCACTGTTATAATAATAATTCTAATAATTTATTTAAATTAATTAAAGATTATTCTAATTTTTTAATTTTTCTAAATGATTTTTTAAAATTTTTTATGAATCCTTTTTGTAAAGCTGAAAAAAATTAAATATAAATTATTAATAATAGTATTTATAAAAAAGCAGTTTTGACCAAAACGCCCCAAATTGTTTTTTTTCGTTTAATGATCTGTTTCTTAAAGGAAAATTAACAGATCCATTTGAAAATATCATTTCTCATCAATTTTTTCCGTTTTTTTCGAAATTCGGACATATTTACAACATATGTAGCCGTTTTTGCAACACAATTGTTTAAGTAAATTAAAATGCGAAAAAATTGAGAATTTTTTGCAAGTAATCATGTTGTCGAGTGTGATACCTTATTCGGTTCGTGTTAAATTGTTGGATTTGGAAGCATAAATGCCTATACTAAACTGGTAGGTTAATTAGTATAATTTAAATGTATTTACAGTGTACCGTTAATCAATTTTATTATGAGCAAACATGACTATTTTGGTGGTCACCATTTTATTATTTTGTATAGCCTTATGCCACTAGATCCAATGATTTAGTAGTATCCAAATATGGTGTCAAGCTCAAAAACACGATTATCTGCAAAAAATCTACAAATTTACGTATTTTATTCATTTAAAAAAATGTATTGCAAATAAAAGTAACGCAACACTTAATTTTGGCCAAAAAAGTCGCAAATTCGAATATTAATACTTAAGGTAAAAATTATCGTAAGGAAGTCAATTTTTTTAAATTAAAGCTTCAATGTACAGAAACTCTGCATAGATTAATGTAAAAATGAGGTTTTAAAGTTGAATACTTGTACTATTTAACGGTAGCAAAAAAAGTGCGGGTAGCCAAATAAATTTAACCATTTTACGCTCTGCGTTACTTTCATATAACACAATTTGATAAATCGCAAATAATATTCTAACAAATAGTTTTTAACTCACAATATCGTAATTGAAAGATTATAGTGTCTAGTTTTTTGATTGAAACAAATATTTTTTAAATATTTTTAGAATTTTTTGTTTATCGGTAAAAAACTAAAATTGACAAATTTTTCGGAAATGTCAATTTTTTAGAAATACTCATAAAACATTTAATTCTATAATATTGTACTCATATTATTATATGATATCTTAAGAGTATTTTGTCTCTATTTTTAGATAATTATATATCAATTAAGCTCTAATACACCACATGCAAATATAAAACAATAAATTTTTTAGTCACAATTTGTTGAAACAAATTATAATGAAAAATGATTTTTCTTAGTTTTTTCTATTAATTAATTAATAAATAACAATGTGGAATTAATACATTTCTATATTTTTGAACAGGAAAAATTTAGGCGTAAAAGGTTTAAACAAAGAAAAGTATCAAAAGTAAGAAGTAGATCGTTGAAAGAACATAAAAAAATTAGTGTTTTGGTTAAAAATAAATTATTTTAGTGAACTAAATATAATTAATATAAATTTAATATTCTATTTATAAATACTAAATAATAATGCATATTTCATAATCTTAAGTAATGAGAAATTGCGCCATTTAACCTTTTTCGGCCCAGATGAACACTTTTTTAATACGTTCTTGAACGTTAAATATAATGATAATAAATTAATTCAAAAAATTGATCAACACATATTTCTAAAGTATTCTTTCTGCTCTTTCGGATGCCGTTGTAAGCATTATTGTCAAATTCTTTTTAAAGCAAGTTATAAATAATTTTTCTCAAAAAAATGCCAAATTTTATGAATATAGGGGTTTTTGAGATCGCTAACTATGAGTATAACTGAAAATCTACATTATATTAAAGTTATCTTTTTGAGCGATTTTGTAAAAATCGCCCCAATTCTTGCGAAAAATACTTAAAGCATATATATTTTATGTTAATGCTTCATATTACTGACAAAAAAATTATTATTATATTTCTTATATTCACTCATATTGAAGTATATTTCTTGATACATTAACGATTGATTTAACGAGTCACTTATAATTCCTATGCACAACGTTTCGGTAACATTTTTGTCTCCCTCTTCAGGTTTAATTTAATATTGTCAAAGGTAATTGTAAACATTAATTGTACACAAATTTTATTTAATAAAAGATTGCACCTGAAGAGGGAGACAAAAATGTTTTCGAAACGTTGTAATTTGCTAAAGTTTTTATTACTTTTGCGCTTATTCCATCAACTCATCCCCGACTTATCTTTAAAACTATTAATTTTTTTTTATTTCAACTATATTAGTAGGATCCAGAAAAATCGTTTTTTGATTCATAGGTACATTAGGTAAGTTATTTTCTATTGGTTCTTTTATTTTATCTCTTAATTTTATTCCCACATAGCCGAAAAATTCATTAAACTTATTTGCAATTTCTATATCATTATCAACCTTTTTACCATCATCATCTATTAAATATTCTATTGTGTTAATCTTTTTATTTTCCTTTTTATCTAGTTCACTTTTTATTAAACTCCATAATCTTTTCGTGTTGCTGCTACTCTCCAGAAATTTATTGTGCTCATATTTAAATTTTGCTTCTTTTATTATTTTATTCAACGATTTTACATATTTTTTATATTCATTTTTGAGTTCCAATTTGGTTATATCCTGTAACGGGGTGGGTACTGGATAATGTAAGGTCCCCGGTTATGTCCCAATATGTCCCAACTTACCAACCTAAGTATATAGGCCCACGCCCACGATGCGGCCGGGAATCACTTTGATTCCCGTGCAATGCCGTTAACAACGTCAAACACCTCGTTTGACTTTAATATCGTGTGTTGGGTCCTATGCCCAAAATTGCCAACTAGGATATACGCCGGAGAGGGCGGTATTCGTGGGAGAGGACTATGACCGATAAAACGTTATCAACAATCGAGATATTATGTTAATCGGCGAGAAAGATTGTCTCGCCGAGTCAATTTATTAAATAAACAATCAAACAACAATAAATCAACTTTAACAATTTAAGGGGAGTCGTACCGATGACTACCCCCGATGTCAGCGCGAAAACAAATCGTTAACACTTATTAACGGATGAGAAATAAGCAACTGATCCGGGAATAATCGGCTGCTTAACCTCATGGGTATACCTGGTGCCGTGTGACGTATGTACATCTGACGTAGGAGCTCTGACGTAGTAGCTGCCTACGTCACGCGCGGTAGTCTACCTGGGCCGGAGATTTGTCAAAAGAGGGGGAAAAAGACGAACACTTCTCCTAGATTGTACCAGGTAAATCGGGATACGAATTATAAACAGAAATTGAATTCGGAGACCAAGATTTGTTTTACCATTCATTAAAGGACTAACCCCAAAATTGAATATATTTATTAAGAAACATGAATTTCTATTGATAAATCGCACTATTAATAAATTTAATAAAATTATTAAATTGGGTAAAGACAAAACTGTAAAAAATGAAATTTGTAATATTGTGTACAAGATACCATGTAGAGATTGCCCTGCGTCATACATAGGCACAATCAAGCGTAAGCTTAAAACTCGTATCAAAAAACATAAATATGACGTAAAACATAAAAATGACAGATCCGCTGTAGCGGTCCACACAATTAACACAGGACATAATATTGATTTTAACAAAACATGTATCATGGACATCGAAAATGATTTTAAAAAACGTATGTTCTCAGAAATTATGAATATCTACATACATGACGACACATTAAACCGCGTCGAATACGTAAATTTTTTTAAAAATATATACAGAGTTACGCTTGATAGTGTTAAAATGTTGCGTGCGTGGGCGGTCTAGAGCATTAAGATCCGGTGATAACTCTTTCACTCGGTCGTGCGCTTGATGTGTTCAGTCTCTCAGTATCGGGGAACTATGTGGTGCGAGGAGGTGGCATGTTTTCCGGGCTGCCGGGGGAATCCCAGCAGGATTCGACATAGCAAGTCGTGTTTACCACTTCTTCACGGCGCATGGTTTCCTGATACACGGGAGAAATCTCGACTCGTTTGGCCCCGCAATATGTTTCGCTCTCTGCGATCTATATACTTAAATTGGTTTGATACGTTACGCGCATGTGTTATGCGTGTATGTATGTGTGTATGTATTATATGTATATATGTACGCGCATATATATATGTGTGTATGAATATATTGTCGGAGGTTAGAGGATGTCGAGATATAGATATAAGTTTTTTGTAAGAAATTTGCAATTTTCTATTTGTTTTTAATATTTTTTGTTTGTTAATTAATTTTAAATTTTTCTCTTATGCTTTTTATTGAGATTTTTTAAAAATATTATGCTTCTTTAATTGGTGTTTTTGTGCGATGTGAGACAGAAATATCAGTACTCCAGGATGTGATCTACATCTCTGCGCTTTTTTGTTGGTAAGATTGTGTGTGCGTTAACTATAATTTTTATATTGAATCGAATTTCGCAATTTTAACTATAAGAGTGTTTTTATCGTTGTTCTGCATTTTATAGCCTTGAAAAGGGACGGTAAAAATACGTCCGAAACGTCGGCAACAATAAAATATATGGTTTGTAGATATCAAAAAAGCCTTTCTTTTATTAACAAATTCTGGACGAACGATACCTTCTCCTACCATCTACATATTATTGAGAAAAAAAATCAATTTGTAAAATAAAAATCAATTTTTCTTCAAATTTGACAAAAAAAAATTAAAATTCGGTTATGAAAATCAGGTGACAGCAGCTCGAGTCGACTCATATAAACTCGTAAACTTATCTTCTTTTTAGAATCAATTCGTCATCTACAATTTTTACAATTTCTAAATTAAACTAATTTTTCAATTTTGACACTACCATTGTATTACGCACTAAGTAAATAATATACAGTTTAAAAATCATCTCGATACGATAATTGGAACTCATTTTAATATTAACATTTTATAACTTTTAATCTAACAAAGATAGAAAAGTGATTTTTGAATTACATATTATTTAGACAAAATAAAATCGATTCGTAAAATAAAAATCAACTTTCTTCAAAATTCACATAAAGAAAAATTGAAATTCGGTTATGAAGATCAGGTTACAGCAGTTCGAGTCGACTCATACAAACTCGTAGACTTATTTCTTTTGATAAGCAAAGCACCCCGACCCGATTTATTTAATTATGTACATTTCTTCTGTTTTTTAAAAAAAAATGTAAATCAATTTGAATTCACTTACCTTCTTCTTCTTCATGTTCATTTATGATTCGACGTAGATGATAAACATTTTGAAACCCTCTACGACGTGTATGCTCCACCGCATATTTTGTTGCAATTTTTGATGCTCTAAATAATTTATTATAAAATTAGCCTATTTTACGCGGCCCGCAAACATTTAATAAAATTTTAAATCCTTTTTCAAGCACTCTGAGTTCTGTCGAAACTGTAATTCTGTTGGAACCATGCAATATTGCATTTTCTTTTAATTACATTATTCTGATTTTTTAGAATACGTGCGAATTTAATTAGTATTTGACGAAAAATTAACTGTGCAGTCTCCGTCATTCTTGATGCGTAAAAAGGATTTATGAATGATCTAAGCTGAAGTCTCATTGTAACCAAAACGTGCAACGAGGACGTTGCCTCTTTTATTCAAAAAACTTATCTAAAAAAAGGACCCTCGAACTTAACTATTGTGTCTCCATCTCAGAATGTTTTGATTAATTTTTTTGCAAGCTGATTATTTCGATTCGTGAAAGGAAATATAACCACGCTTTTTAAGGTATGGTGTGATCATATTTATTCAAACAAAGTTTGTAAAGTTTGGTACGTAACTAAAATAAATATTGATTACACACCGTTATCGTGTTCGTTTCTCTTTTTATTAGAAAGTTCTCCGAATTGATAGTTCGTTTGGAAAAATAAATTTTTACTACATCCTGTTGTTCTGATATTTATTCGAATAGGTGTAGATCACTTTCATTTCTACAAGTATCGTATCAGTGATAATTGAAACCATAATTTATGTAGTATATTTTTAAGAGGGTTACTTTTCAGTCACATACTTTGTGACGATGTGCTTACATCACATGTCACTTAGATACTTTATTCTACGTTATAGCACGTATTACTAGGCGAGCAAGCCACAAGATGCTCGAAGAGAAGAGGCACACCCACACTATCCTTTCAAGTAAACCTCCAGCACCAGTCCTACTTCTTGGAAATGATCCTCCCTGATCCTTGGATCCAGCACCATGCTAAGAAGCCGTAGACTAGCAGTAGAGGCTGTGAGGTCCGATAGCGCTCCCAGGTTACACATAGAGTGGCCTCGCTTTAACATCCAGGTCTTCGCTCCAGCCTAGTACCGAGTCCCTGTAAAGGGTAATTAGTAAATTACCTAATTTAAGAGATAAGAAGCAGGACAGAGAAGCTGCGACAATATGCAGTTCTCCCTGAGAATATAAGGAGGCACAGGAGATATCTAACCCTAATGTTTACACAAAGTTAGAGGTTAGAAACACTTCAAACCATAATACTACTGCTACGGAAACAGCCGCACTTACCTACGATATCCTGGAGGTAAATGCTTTTCCGTAAGCACTTGTATGGAACCCGCATCTCAGCCAACCAGATGAAGTCCCCCAGGCACACAGGTTGCCATTGAAACTACAACTGGAAGTCTCAAACAAACGGCCGAATTACAACGAACGGTCGATGCAAATTACCGACCGTGCGTAGCCCGCTGTGTACGCAAACATGTGCGCGCGTTCGAGAGGCCCAGCATAGCTCTCGCACGGCCGCCGAGTCGAGAGTAGCGACGAGTGCGCAGCGTCTTCGTGCAGGGCTCGCTCCGAGATGAAAGGAGCTGCCGTAAGAGTAGAGCTTCTCGAGCGGTGTACGACACGAGCCGTATCGAGATTTTGCGAACCAAAACGTATAGTTAATATCCGCCCGCCTGAGAGATTGAGATTTTCCTTGGAGACGATTCTCATAGTGTGTAGGTGAGTTTCGCCTCAAGCCCTCAAGTTCTCCAGCTCCCTTTCCGTGCAAGTGTGTGTGTGCTCGTCGCGTCAAACCGCGTTACTTTGATAGCGAAAATCGGCGAGTACATGTTAAGTCGTGACTGGCAAACGGCGAGTTTGTAGATAACCTTATCGGATTTCTTGTATTAAAATAAAGAATCACATATATATCCTTATTACTTGAGTGACAGTGTTTTGTTGAATGATTTTGCGACCTTCGCCTTAATCCCCAGCGAAAGCGTCACATGGTGACCGTGACTTTTGCGATAATTTTAATCGCGGACTTGGGATTTCTTGGTTCAGCCGCCATATTGCACACACACATAAGGAAAGGTCGGAAGTGATTTTAGACGGCCATATTTAATTCCGACCACGTGGACTTATAAATTGTTTTTTCTAACTAAAAATACAATTATAAATAAGGATCTATATTGTTGATATGGATAACAAAATCTACGGAATTCGGTGAGTTTCTCATGCTTGTTTGGCTTCGTAATTGCTTTTATATATATTTATATTTTAACTGCAGTTAATAGGACTTGTGTCTTGAATCGTATACCTACAGTTAAATTCAATTAATAAGTTTTCTTGGTAACCACACAAATGCTATAATAAGTTTTAATGAAAAATAATAAAATTTGACAAATTAAATATTGGATAAAATAATTTTATAATTATCTTATTTAGTTAAATTGGAAGTGAACACTAAATATATACTTTATTTCTTCTTCTCACATAAGTTACGTTCTCTATCATAATAATGAATGGAAGTAGTGAATTTCTCTAATTATTAATATTAAATTTATTGATAAAAAGAAATAAATAACAATTATAAATACATTAGTATCTTTAAAATATTTTTTTGAATTAATAAAATGATTTTAGTTAAAATTTGAAAATTTTAAAAAACTTTATACTAAAATTGTTAATATCAATAAAGTTGTAAATTTTCCTTCATATATCCATTAATTGAGTCACTTTAGACCTGAATCCATCATAATAATATTTAAATTAATTTAATTTCACCATTAAAATTGAACCTCAAATATAGAGAAAGATAACTGACCATTAATATATATGCTTACATATTATCTATTTACACCATTTGTAATAGTATTTTACAGTACATACAAATTTTGTAATTAATATATACTGTATTATTAACATTTATTAGTATTTATAACTTCTTACGAGTAATATAACCATATACCCACTCGAATAAGACCTTCTCCCTACTCATAGTAACCCCAAGCTTGTTAAATAAATTTTTCTTTGCAATTAGTTGCATGAATTGTTAATAACAATTGACTAGTGTTTCTAAGGTGTTAGAACACACAAGTTATATAGAAATATATATATTGTGATGCTGGTTTTTAATTCAAATAACGAAAAATATTATTTAAACAAAATTATCCGGATCCCAACATCATCGAAAGAGAAAAACAATAATATTAATTTATTCGTCCTAATCACCCGGTGGACTCACACAGAGGAAGTTCCGTTGAATAAAATAATAGTTCCGGATACCTATTAAACCGCGTAACGAATATTAACACCCTTAACAAAATTTAGATATATATAATTATATTACGGGATCTAATAATAGATCCCGTGGCACCACTAACCACGAGAGAGAGAACGTTACTTTATAATTAATCAAATAAATAATTTAATTTAATAAGAAGAACGCAAACTGAATTTATCTTTTTTGTCCCCACTAAATAAATCAATTATTATTTTAATAATTAAAATAACTCACCAATTCGATGAAACAAAATCAATAGGACAATCAATATAATATAAATAATATCCAAATATACTCCTTGTGGACAGATATCTCTATATATATGTATATTGCTATAATAGCTCTTCCTCCTTATTTATGTTAAAATAAATCTAAATCCTCCTTAATGACAGAAAATTTCTGAATGTTTGCGATCGATAGGATCAGAATATACAGAAACACTCTTTGCAATCGATAGAATCAGAATTTTGCGATCGATAGAATCAGAATAAAAACAACACTGCTATCTGGAAGATCGATAGGATCAGAATCTAGAGAAACACTACTATCTGGAAGATGATAGGATCAGAATGGCAATGATCCGTTTTTCCGAGTCACGCCAAACTTCTTCCCCGATTTTCTATCTCTCTCAATCTCCTAATATCCCTATCTGTTCTCTCTCTCGTTACCTGCGAGGGATACGGCAATATTATAATTCTCCAACTCTTCCGCATCCGTCACAGGTGTAATAAAGCTACCCGTATTTTCCCTACAATAGATAAAAATGACAACTAATTTGCATAAGTTATCATTGTCCCAACTAGTATTTCGACTTTCCGTATTTAAGGTAATTACAGTCACATAACGTAATATGCTGTTATATTTACCCATACGGAAGTCTTATTCTCTAATAAAATCATCTATTGATTGGTTCAATAGATCACTATATTATTCTCTAGTTAACAGCGCTAAATTCCAATATACATTTATCTCCGTACTCTTATACACATGTTCCCCCACTATGCGCGTTCCGAATTCCCTAGACAATATGCGTGCGATCCCCGTATCGATACGAGCGCGGACCGCGTGTTCAGTGTGCGCGCGCTTGAATCTAGATCGATTCAAGATGGCGACAACTGAGCGCGGGCCGGCACGTAAACAACGTACCTCGCGACCGTTTCCCCGGGTGTGCGCGATCTCCACCGGCGGGAGTAGTACCCGGGTACTACCGCGGAGTGGTGCGCGTCCGGAGGTGCGCGCATACACCTACCAAGGCTCCACAGGCGACACACAGTGATATTGCTACATCACATTACCCCCCCCTAAACTTTACTTACCCTGGTAAGGATAGTTTATTCCTTAAAATACTACCTTCATATACTCCCGGGATAACGTGACACCCCAACAGATAAAAAAAATATACGATAATAATAATATAATAATAATATAATATAATTCATCCTGCTCCAGTCTATTAATCCCCTTTCTTCCTTGGTTTTCTAAACCACCCTACTTTTAGTAAGGAGACCTCTACTAACTACCCTGCTACCTTACAGTCCTTACTACCCTTCACTCCCCGTGGTGTAACATACCTGATCAGATCTTTTACATGTACCTTATTAATTTTCCCTTTAGACTTATCCGTCCTATCTATAACATACACGGTGGGCGATAATACTTCTTGTATTGTGTAAGGTCCTTCATATTTAGGACACAGTTTTGCCGAAAACCTATTCGCGGCGTTAGACAAATAATGAGTCCTACAAAGTACCCTATCTCCCGGGAAAAATCTGACGTCCCTCCTACCCTTATTAAAACCTTAGCTTGTTTTTCCTTCGACTGTTCTATATGTTTGGTGACAATATCTCGTAGTATATCTAACCGTTGTACCCTATCAGCCCAAACCTTTTCATCACCCTTTTGAATTAATTCCCTTGATTCTACCTCCCTACGTAAACTTTTAACAGGTCTGGGGTGTCTCCCATAATTCAGGAATGCGGGTGATACTTTTAAAGACGATTGAATCGCGGTATTTATCGCATGCCTAAATTCATTAAGGTGTTGCTCCCAGGACCTGTGATCGTATTTAACAAACGCCGCAATCATAGTTTTCAACGTACGATTGGTCCGTTCTACAGCGTTTGCTTGAGGATGGTAGGGCGGAGTGGTGACATGTTTAACCCCATATTCCGCTAAGACATAATTCAAAAATTTATTCTCGAATTCCTTACCATTGTCAGTAAGCAAATAATCAGGAGTCTCCCACCTAAATAAGATCAATTCCTCAAATGCTTTTGCTACTGATTTACCATCCGCGGTTCTTAACGGTTTCAACTCTATCCACCGAGTAAATAAATCTTGAAAAACTAACAAGTATTTACACTGACTCTTACTAGGTGGAAACTCCATCATATCCGCTGCCACCACTACCCAAGGTCTTTCAATCACCCTACTACTAAGCAATCCTTGTGGGCCTAACTGGGATACTTTATATCTCTGACAAACATCACACCCTACTACGAATCTATTGACATCGTACCGTACTCCTCTCCAATAATAGTCCCTAATAACCCTGTCATACGTCTTTTCTACTCCTAAGTGATCCGCCGAGGTTTCGCAATGCGCATCCCTTATTACTCGCTCTCGCTGTCCCTCTGGGACCACTAATCTCCAATCTTCGTCCCTATTTGTGACCGGGTCCAACAATAGATCGTTACGGTACCTATATAATAGACCGTTTTCTACTCTCCATTGCTGGTAACGGTTAGGAAATTGCTCAACGTTGTTGAGCATATTTAAATAACAAGTGTACCTAATCTCCTGAAAAGCAGCCACTGTATCGACCTCACCCGGATACATCCTAGAGAGTGCGTCTGGGACTTGATTGAGAGATGTTTTTCTATGGACTATCTAAAAGTCCCATTGTTGCATCTCTATAGACCACCGAGCGAGACGACCAGTAGGCTCCTTAAGATTCCGCAACCATTTCAACGCACTATGATCAGTGACTGCGGTAAATGGATATCCCTCTAAATATGGCCTCAACTTTTTTATAGCCCAAATTAACGCCAAACATTCCTTTTCCGTTGTGGAATAATTCCTTTCCGCGGCCGACAAAACCCTACTAATGTAGACTATGGGGTGCTCCCCGTCTTCCTGTTCCTGAGTCAGCACCGTCCCCAGTGCATAATTACTTGCGTCACACTGCACTTTGAACGGTTTGCTGAAATCAGGGCGAGCAAGAATGGGTGCAACAGTCAAAGCTCTCTTTAGTGTATCGAAAGCTTCCTGCTGCTCCTCCCCCATATCCATTCTTGTCCCTTATGCAACAACCTTACTAATGGTATTTTTAATTCCGCCTCATTCTCAATAAAACGCGAGTACCAGGCGATCATACCAAAGAATCTTCTTAATTCCTTGATTGTCCTGGGTACTGGATAATTGACCACCGGAGACACTTTATCTGGATTTGTTCTAAGTCCGTCCCTATCTAAAATAAATCCTAAATAAGTCACCCTACTACAACAAAATTCGCATTTGTCCCTATTCACCGTTAACCCTGCATCTAATAATTTCCTCAATACCAAATCCAGATATTTCAAGTGATCCTCGAACGACTCGGTGACGATGATTATATCGTCCAGATATCCGAAAATGAAAGGTTCGAATTCCGGACCGAATATCGCATCGATCAACCGCTGGAAGGTCATGGGCGCATTCGTCAAACCGAATGGCATCCTTTTAAATTGCCATAGACCCGATCCTGGCACCGCAAAAGCCGTATATTTTCGACTAGCAGGCGCCATCTTAACCTGAAAGTACGCCTGCTTCAAGTCGATTTTGCTAATATACCTGGCTTTGCGAATTTTATCCAGAATCGAATCCATTTGTGGCAAAGGATACGCATCCCGTTTCGTGACCGAGTTCAAGTCCCTATAGTCCACACAGAATCTAATTGTTCCGTCGGACTTCCGTACTAAAACTGGTGCACTACTCCAGTCACTTGCCGATCTTTCTATAACTGCCAACTGTAACATCTTTCTAACCTCCTCATGAGCTGCCTCCAACATCTTGGGCGAGATGCGCCGTGTCCGATGTTTGATTGGAGGAGCTCCCTGAACATCAATTGAATGTTCAGTAAGGTCTGTCATTCCTAATCGATCGGCGTTTATGTCTGGAAGCAAATTGTGCACCAATTTTTGCAGTTTGTCCCTTTCCTCATCCTGTAATTCAGAGATGCCAGCGCATTCCCCGAATAATATAGGATGGTTTGTCCCTTTATCACTACTATACGACCTCCAAGGATCTTCCCTAACACGCCACTGATCCTGTCCTAGCCTATCATCAAAATTAAAAAGTTTGCCGAAATCCATCCCTAATATCATATCCGATTCCAAGTCTTTCAATGCCCTGCAATTAATTTTCCCTACATGTCCGTCAATCTCTAAATTGATTTCTAACGTCCCGAACGCCCTCACTAATCCACCATTGACATTTTTAATAACAACATCAGAGGACTTTAATCTATCCTTAAACTGTTCAGCTATCCTTGACCCTACTAAAGACAGTGTGGAACCAGAATCAATTAACGCCCTATATTCCTGTCCTCCTAAAACAACTTTCAAATAATGTCTATTTTCTATATTAGATACTGATAAACCTAGTTTCGGTTCAGTTGATCGATCTGGTGTCTCCTTGTTGCCAAGGAAGGTCTTTGGACTCTTTTCTTTTTCTTTTTCCTTATTATCCCGTAAAAGCAACTCTACACCCTTGTTATTCAAATTTAGTCTATCGTAACCCCTAATCTCTTGATTATCCTGTGACCTTCCTTCGCTAACTTGAGTCCCGCCACGATTAACTTTCCCCTTTTTGGCAAACAATTCAATATCTATTCGCTCTACTCCCTTTAATAACCTATCCTCAATTATTCTAACTCCTGAATCATTTTCTGGATCGTCCGTACTGATCAACCGTAAATTACCCTTAGATCTTGGAATCGCACCCTTAGACCTATCTAACTTCCCTACATTTACTTTGGGAGACACACCCTCTATATTGATCCTATCAATATTCTCCCCCACCCTTACTTCTAAATTTACCTCTGGGAAACAGTAACTTGGTAACGCCCTATCGGTCCCTACTGCCGTGATTCGAGAGTCAGGGATCTTTCCGAACTCCCGATTTGCCGTTTCCCAACATCTCCCTAAACTGTGTACAATTCGGACAATCGTCAAATGTCGTCCCAACTGTTTTACAAACTTGACATGCTAACCCCTCAGTTTTGCGAAGGGAGCAGTTTCGTATGTTATGACCCGGTTTTTTTACAAAAATAGCACTTCCTATTGGGACACTCGGAACTCCTATGCCCTACCTTCTGGCACTCGAAACACGGACCGTGAAAAGCTCTTTTCTCGTCCCTATTTCCATTACTAACAAATCTATTCGACTCCCTAAATTCCCTATTATCTGGTCTATTCTGCCACCTATTCGACTGAAAATCCCTACTATCGGGTTGATTCTGCCACCTATTCGACGGAAATTCCCTACGATTAAAATTCCGATCGTTGTAATTCACCCGTTGGCCATCAGCTGGTGGTCTTGACCAACCAGTCTGCTGCTATACCGGTGGTCTCGCATTTTGTGGTGGTGCCTGCTTGGCCACAACCATTGCAGCTGTGATTGGCTGCTCCTGCGAATCCACCTTCACTTTAGCCTTAACCGCGCTTTTACTCGACCCTTTGTCTACCTTCGCCGGATTCAGCTTGTCCTTCGACCCAACTACACCCTGTTCATTTTCTTCCACCTTAGCCACCTTACCCTTTACTCTCGGCCCTTGGTATGCGGCTTCTGGAATCCAAGTCCTTTCCTTAGGTGGCGGAGGAACGTAACGGTTGTCTAATTCTTTCTTCCGTTCGTATTTTCTCCCCCACTTCTCAATATCGTCCAAACTATCGAGATATTTGTTTTCCATTGCCTTACGATACTCCGGCAACAGATTACGAAATATCAATGGAACCAGCTGATATTCCGACGGAGGTTTCTTAAAATGCCCTACTATAAGTCTAATACACGATAAATAACTAGCTATATCCTCTCCCTTTGCTTGAGTCCTTCTACGCAATTCTTCCATGATATCCTCTCTATCTAATATCCCCATGAATCTATGTCTGAATGCGCGTTTAAACTCTTTAAGCGTCTTGATCTTTTCCTTTACTGATCGAAACCACCTAACCGCGGTTTTCGATAGCGTACAAGGAATCGCGCTTAGGAACTCGGTATCAGAATACGCTGTTCCTTCATAGCAATCTTGGAGTTGAGCCAAGTACTCCTCCGGACCCTCCTTACCTTCGCCAGAAAAGTGTATTTTCCAGTTTTGCAGCATTTTAACACACTGCATACTGCGCAACTGATTCACCCCTCTCTGACGTTGGCTGGTCTTATTAGACCTCGGAGTTTCCCAGACTCCCTCATTATCACTATTTCCGCTCATATCTGTCCCAACTAACTCCCTATCCTGATTCTGATCTATCTGTCTACGCATTAACTTTTTTTCTTTATGGACTCACCTACTTTTGCATATTTCTTCTTCTGAACTACTACCTGTGTCGGTTTCCTCAACGTAATAAATTCTTTTCCCCTTATTGTATAAAAACTCGCCCTTTGAGAAACCTAACTTCTTTGGCCCTAAGTTATTACATCGCTTGGGAGTAGATTCTCTTTTTCTCGATCCTAATTCGTCCGCACTACCATTTGTCACTTTACGCTTTGATTCTTCTACTAATGAATTCTTTAATTCGCTATATTCCACTACATCTCTACTACTATTATTATCTCCCTCGGTTTCAACTCTTTCTGGTTGACCTAACTCTTCTACCTGTTTGCTAGCTTGCAAGTTTTGCAACCTTGCATCTACTATTTTTATTAACGCGCTCTCTAACTGATTACCCATAACCTCCCCAATAATGTCGGTTACTAATACCTTCAAACTTCCTACATCTATGTTACTCCCTACTACTTCGCTTCTATCCGCCGCTACCGTTTCCTTTGGTTTCCCGTTCGATTTTTTACGCGCACCCGTTTTCTCCTGATTCTTTTCACTAATCTGAGTCTCTTTCCCTACTTCCACTACTTCCTGACTAACACTTTCCATTATTTTGTCTTCACTCTCCTTTATTTGTTTCCCTTTTCTATTACATTCCCCTTTGTCACTATTTTCCTTACGATTCTCATTAATGGGTTGTTCTACTTCTGTTTCATCTGCCCTTGTCGGTATTTCCCCCTCCCCTTCGTCATCCGTATACCACGGTACGTTTAAGTTAACATCTATTTTCCTACAGTCCGCCCTTAGTAACCTATCTTTTAATGTCCCAAATGACCCTACTGTACTTAAACCTTGTTTTTCCAATAATTCCTTTATTAGTTTCGGGTCTATTTTGAAATCTTTCTAGATAATTCCCTCGCCCCTGTAGACTGTTTAAGGATATTTTCCATCCTTTCCTTATGACTATCCATTTTAGTAAACTAAAATACCACAAAAGCAACAACAAAAAAAAATAACTACGAATAACCGAGAGAATAAATTAAAAAAAACGAACAAAACAAAAAAAAAATAAAAGTGACTTTAATATTCCACTTTCCCTTAATCAAACTCAGTGATAATAATTCTCCCGTAAACTGAATTAAACGGGAACTATTCGGTGCACTGGTCCGATCCGACCAGATAAAGCCTCGCGCCAAATAAATAAATTTTCCCTAAACCTCACTGTAAATCACGAACAAAGGGAAACAGAAGAAAAAGAAATATGCACACCCGCTCTATAAATATAAATAAATATTGACAAATAAAAAAATATATATAAATTATAAAAATATAAATTATAATTATTACTCTGGAGATTACCTTTATGTATGTCTTCCTAAAAAATGAAAAAAAACAATAAATAAATAAATAAATAAATCCTTATTACAATGGCTGGTGAAACAAAAAAGAAATATATCTCCTTGTGGTGTCCTCACGTCCAACTCCTGATTGCTTTTACAAATGGCCAATTCCAATACATATATTCAAGATTACCATGAATAATAATTTATATACGTCCCAATTATCAGAAAATAACACAATAAATAAAATAAGTAATTATCTCCCAACTATTTTCTTATTTGGCACGAGGCGATGTCACTGTCTACTACAAAAATTGTTAAATTGCCGAATAAAAGTTTTATTAACTTTGATTCAACAATCAACAAATCACCTTTAAAATAGCAGCAGCCCACAAAAAGCGCTTGCAAAATAGGTGATAGCAACAGACAGCAACAACAATAATTATTACAATAATAATAAAAAAAAATAAAATAATATATCAGTTTATCTCCCACTAGAAACGGTAATATTTAAATTTCAACGCGGCCAGTTAAACGTTAAAATGGCAGCAAACGAATTTTCAATTTTCCAAAATGGCGTAACCGACGCCCAAAATTTCTCTCTCTCTACCCCACTGAGAAATTTTTAAAACACTCCCTAAAATATTCGTTAATTCAACTTCCGCCGATGTACAAAAAAAACCGTTAAATTTGCTAACAAACCGAAAATAATTTAATCACTAAATGTACAATAAAAACACACGTTGGGTGCCAAATGTGATGCTGGTTTTTAATTCAAATAACGAAAAATATTATTTAAACAAAATTATCCGGATCCCAACATCATCGAAAGAGAAAAACAATAATATTAATTTATTCGTCCTGATCACCCGGTGGACTCACGCAGAGGAAGTTCCGTTGAATAAAATAATAGTTCCGGATACCTATTAAACCGCGTAACGAATATTAACACCCTTAACAAAATTTAGATATATATAATTATATTACGGGATCTAATAATAGATCCCGTGGCACCACTAACCACGAGAGAGAGAACGTTACTTTATAATTAATCAAATAAATAATTTAATTTAATAAGAAAAACGCAAACTGAATTTATCTTTTTTGTCCCCACTAAATAAATCAATTATTATTTTAATAATTAAAATAACTCACCAATTCGATGAAACAAAATCAATAGGACAATCAATATAATATAAATAATATCCAAATATACTCCTTGTGGACAGATATCTCTATATATATGTATATTGCTATAATAGCTCTTCCTCCTTATTTATGTTAAAATAAATCTAAATCCTCCTTAATGACAGAAAATTTATGAATGTTTGCGATCGATAGGATCAGAATATACAGAAACACTACTATCTGGAAGATGATAGGATCAGAATGGCAATGATCCGTTTTTCCGAGTCACGCCAAACTTCTTCCCCGATTTTCTATCTCTCTCAATCTCCTAATATCCCTATCTGTTCTCTCTCTCGTTACCTGCGAGGGATACGGCAATATTATAATTCTCCAACTCTTCCGCATCCGTCACAGGTGTAATAAAGCTACCCGTATTTTCCCTACAATAGATAAAAATGACAACTAATTTGCATAAGTTATCATTGTCCCAACTAGTATTTCGACTTTCCGTATTTAAGGTAATTACAGTCACATAACGTAATATGCTGTTATATTTACCCATACGGAAGTCTTATTCTCTAATAAAATCATCTATTGACTGGTTCAATAGATCACTATATTATTCTCTAGTTAACAGCGCTAAATTCAAATATACATTTATCTCCGTACTCTTATACACATGTTCCCCCACTATCCGCGTTCCGAATTCCCTAGACAATATGCGTGCGATCCCCGTATCGATACGAGCGCGGACCGCGTGTTCAGTGTGCGCGCGCTTGAATCTAGATCGATTCAAGATGGCGACAACTGAGCGCGGGCCGGCACGTAAACAACGTACCTCGCGACCGTTTCCCCGGGTGTGCGCGATCCCCACCGGCGGGAGTAGTACCCGGGCACTACCGCGGAGTGGTGCGCGTCCGGAGGTGCGCGCATACACCTACCAAGGCTCCACAAACGACACCCAGTGATGTTGCTACATCACAATATATATATATATATATATATATATATATATATATATATACATATAATTTTGAGTTTTCTTTCGCTTTGCTTTATTATATTTCCTTGTGAATTTAATTAACCACTAATACTGAGTTTTCGCTTTTAATATTTAGTTAGTGGCTACAAAGATACCTAAATGACACGTTGTTTATGGTTGATAAATAATTTGTGTTTTACCTTTAGAAACAAATATAAATCACATTGAGCTACGTTTTTTTTAAGAACAACTGGAGTTACCCCTATTTAAGTAGTTATTACCGAATATACACATATATAATTTTTTATTTTTTTAATACTATTCAAATTTGTATTAAACTCGTTGAGCAAATTTAAAATGGCGTCAGGAAATTGGAGTTAAACACTCCAGACATCAACGGACGAAGACTTAAATAACATGAATATGGAGGTCGATTCAAACAAAAGGTACATCAACTATCAGATAATGAACATATTCAGACTCAATTAGTAACATAAGAAATCGAATTGAGAGATACGAAATCAGAAGATTTTATGGAATAATCGCAGGCGACTGAGATGCCAGTATCGATGAATCCGATTATGTATCATTGGATCATTCGGAAGGAAATATCTTGGACTTAACACTGCTATTATCTAGACATATAACAGGGCTGTCAAGGGATATAGCCGACATGCAAACAAGAAATACGGAGATAAGCAAAGAAAGTAATAACCGTCAATACCTAGTAGTTTCAACAAGTCAGCAGGGAAGTAACCCTCAACTTCAACTTCAACTACCAACAGGACAGTCAATAGGACGATACCAAGATCCAATATCTCTAAGAAACTCGCATTCTCATATACCAATAATTGAGGAAGATGTAAATAGATCGCGACCAGCAAATATTATCCCACAGCGTACTAATAATAGATTAGACGTAAATTTCCCGTTACCGACATAAACATCGAAACCCCTCCAGCCCCCACTAGATTTATCCAGACTCCAAAACAATTTAATTATCCCACCCTGTGCCCAATCTATACGCCACTCAGCGTTAATTGTCAATAGGACGGTAACGGTAGAAACAAGTCGAAATATGAATCTGACAGACCCGATAGAGATTCATAGAGACCGTAGTCAAGATATGTTAACGGAAGACGGCCAAAGAGGTTGGAGAATGTATGACCAGACATTTTATCTGCAATTTGGAGGCGTTGTCGCAAGAAATACCGCATCAAACCCGAGAAGTCAACACACAGCACAATCGGATCCAATCTATACGGAGGCGCCACATGGTACGGAAGTATTTAACAGAACACAAGGAGTAAGATTCAATTTAGAACATATTGGTAGAAGAGACCAACAAATACCGGAACCGAGAGTAAGATCGCCTCCTCTAGAAAGGATAAACAACAATAGAAATGAACCATATACTGTTCCACAACACGAACCCATTCAGCGCCAGTATTATTATAACACACCACCAACGTATGAAGTGCCTTCTATCCCGAATTATAACATAAATTTTTCTCCTGTTGAGCACCCACATCCTACCTATAACTCACCCTATCAAACAAATACACAGTATATAAGGCGTCAAGAATCATCCCTTGATAATCCCACATTCCAACGGGATAAACGAGTTAGCGAAATCTTGAAACAATGGCATACAGAATTTAAGGGAGTAAAGAGAAATGACCCAGAATCTTTCCTAGCCAATCTAGACGAATGTACTAGAAGATATCAACTAACAATAGACGATATAGCTCGATCTCTCCCAGCTATTCTTGACGAAGAAGTATGATGTTGGTTTCGTAGAGAAAATAGGAATTGGGTAACATACGAAGATTTTGTTAATGCATTTAAAATACAATACTGCAGAGAAGATATACAACACCAATTACGCAGAAGAATTGGTATCAGAACACAAGGTCCATTTGAAGACATATCGACGTATTTATCCAAATTTCATCAGCTACAATCACCAACGTATATGAAAGAACAACTAGAACGAACATACGACAACTTACATACAGATTACCGACAAAGAATAGACAGAAGCCAATTCTCCTCACTTTTGGAATTGCAGATATTAGGGAAAAAGGATGAAGCAAGGGAACGTCAGGATAAATTATATCGCCCTCCTCCAATGGAAGAAGATGAACCTTTCTTCAAATCAGCATATTAACTCATTAAGCCTAAACAATGGGGCAAAATAGCTGCAATAAACCCAAAAAGGAAGGAAACGGTAATACCAGAAATGTCGACGATAACAGCAGCTATCCAGCAACCTCCAACACCACGAAAAACCCATTTTTCCTCGTCCCGTAATACAATACAAGTTGAAAACTGTCCGGAATTCCCTGAAACGGACAATAGAACTGATAAACGATTAAACGATAGGTTTAAGGGTAGAGTATGGTCTTACATTTAAAAAAAATCAATTTTTTTTTATTTTAGAAATAAGTTCTAAATGTTACGTAGAATATGCGTAAATAACGTTTAATATTATAAAGCTTATGTGCTTACATAATTTCAGCATTAAATAATCTTCAGTTAATGCAATAAGTCATGTATTTTCATCTTTAAAGCTAAATAATTCAAAAACTATTTTTTATACCTTTAAAACATTCCTTGCAGGACAATTTTTGTTGTAGCCACCAGAAATTTTGCACACATCTTGAGGTATCTATGTATTATAAAGTTACACAGCCTTTTTTGTTTAAAATTAAATGTGACATTTTTATTACTACTTTTTTAATGAAAAATCTGATATTTTTTAGGCAATTATATAAATGAATTCGGTTTATCGAACCAGAAATTGGATTTTTATAGATAAACCTTATTCGCTGTGTAAAGTTGTGGCTCTTATATGTATAAGTTTGACATTTTTTTACCGGAGTCCTTTGATAACTTTTACCCTGCAAGGAGTTTTTTGAATTTGCAACTGTTTTAGGCCTATTTTGTTAAATATTTTAATATTTTACGTCATTTGGGTGTTAGTAATCATCAATAAAGAATATTTTTTATAATATTTTTGATAAAGATGACATGTCACATAATATTTTATAAAAATTACAAAAATATTTTTCTAACCATACTATACCCTTGTAACAATTAGTTACACTGCAACCAAATAAGACCTACCAACCAAATAGAATAAAAGCCGCAATCACTAATAAAAATACTATAAAAACGAAAAGTGGAGGAGTTAGTAAATGTTATACATGCGGATTCGAGGGACATAGGTCTGATGACTGCCCAGACTATAGTTGTAGAGGTTGCGGTAAAAGTAATACACTAAGACGCGATTGTAACAATTGTATAGTTTCCAAATGGGCGGAAAACTAAGTGTCTTCCTTAGAAATAATTGGTAGAAATTACCCTAGGAAATTTTCTCCTCCAGCACCACCTAGTAAAAGAATTAAAACAGTTCTGGATAAACCTGTTAAGCATAGTAACTTCCCTCCAACAACAATACATAAAAATAAAATATTAACCGGTTCCTCAAGGAAGAGAGAAACCTCCCCTCCAACACCAAGGAAGAAACAAAAATATCCCCTCAAGCACTAAAAACAAAAGAGGAAACTATATTCCCGTCCCAGTTATTCATAATACGGATGACTCTAAAGAATCTGAATACAAACTGAAGAAGATTCTAAATAAAGAAATCTATTCAACAGCTGTATTATCACCAGATTCTCTCATCCAGAGACATCCGTTAGGAAAGCTTGAGCCTACGTTGTTTTTTACAATTGAGTTAAATGACAAAAAGATGATAGGACTTTTAGATGCTGGATCTGTTTATTCCTATATCGGAAAAGGATTAGGAAAACAACTTAGTGAGAAATATAAGCCGCGCAAAGGAATAATAAGCGTGGCAAACGCGGTAACTGTAACAGTACAAGGAAAATTAGACGTAACGGTGAATATCGATGGAATCGAGAAAACGTTACCTTTCCGAATAGCTGATGGTTTACAGTACGAGTGTATCTTAGGGATTAATTTTGAACGACTGTTTGAACTTAAAATAGACTAGGGAAACGATGCATGGTGGACTCCAAAGGGAGAGATCCATCAGTTTTACCCCTATGAACCAGACCCCAGTTACATCCCAGCATTAGCCAGTATAGATGGCCTACTAGGCCTCACTTCTTTCTGTAAAGTTAACTGCAAAAATAAAAAAGTTCAACATGAGTGTGAATTGCCGATGAACATGAACTTTTTTAATTCAAGATAATTAATAATTTTTAAAATATTGGTAGATTCTTCTTTTCATTTGCAACAAAAAATATCTCTATAAATTTTCTCCTGAAATTAATAGTTTTAGAGAAAAAATTTCATATGGAAGTATGATACGAATATTCGAGTGAATATCTTTATACGAATTTTTTTATTATACCAATAGATTTATGAAATTTTTTCTCTAAAACTATTACTCTCAGGAGAAAATCTATATAGTAATTTGTTGTTGCAAATGAAAAGCAGATTCTACCAGTATTTGTAAAATTATTAATTATCTTGAATTAAAAATGTTCATGTTCATCGGCAACTGACACCCATGTTGAATTTTTTTATTTTTGCTGTTAGCTTTACAGAAAAAAGTGTATATCTTTAATCCTATTAATTATACCCCTAAGCGGTTTGTTTGTTTGTTTGGTACACACAAAGTATGTGTAATTAGATGTATCTGTGATTTTTTTTCAATAATATCTATTCTGCCGAACAATGTCAAATATTTAACTATATGATTTTTTAGTTACTGAAGGTTAGCAAAAGTGCAGTAATATGCAATTAATGGTTATAATTAAAATTTTATTAAAATCTTGATGTAATTTCCAGTCTTAAGTCATGAAAATTGGTCATATAAGTGGAAAACATCAAAATATGTATTTTTTTGTTATTAATAACTTTTTTCCTATCTAAGTAAAGCATCTAAAATTTTTTTTACATATTCTAGGTTCAAAGAGGAGTTGTTTAGCAGAATATCAATAATTTAAAAATTTTCTTCTGCTGATTTCACATGGAATGCCCCATGAATACCTGATAAACTGTGTATAATTCAAAATAGATTATTAATAAACATATTAATAAATTATTAATTATAACATTCTAATTAGAATTTTAAATACCACATGTACTAGGATGACAAATATTAGAAGTTCAAATAGATATAACGATTTGTTTTTACAATTTTTGATATATAACGGAGACAGCCTTGTTGAGGTTAACTGAGGATATTAGCGTCGGGATCGATAATAAATTGGTGACTCTACTCCTGCTGTTTGACTTCAGCAAGGCCTTTGACACAATCTCTCCTACTAGATTACTTCTTCGTCTGAAACAGATGGGTTTTTCCGGGTCTGCCCTTTTGTGGATAAACTCTTATTTCTCAAGCCGTCAGCAGGCGGTTATCTCATCTGATAACATTTTTCCCTGGATTGCAACCAATTCAGGAGTACCACAGGGGTCAGTCCTGGGACCGTTTCTGTTTTGTTCATACATTAGTGACTTACGCGAGTTGCTGGTTTCTGCGGGAGTCAAATATATTTTGTACGCAGATGATCTGCAGATTTACATTCAGGTACTTTATCATGACATTGATGGGGGGATAGCGAGGCTTCAGAGGGTCGCTCAGGACTTGTCTGCATGGGCTGAGGGCGCCTCACTGAAGCTCAACAGCTCTAAACCTCAAGCAATTTTATTTGGATGTCGCAAATATTGTTCGAAATTTTACAAGGAAGACAAGCCATGCTTGTGCTGGGTGATGGTGTGCGCATCCCTTTTGTGGATAATGTTCTGAGTCTTGGAGTGATTCTAGACTCTCACCTTACTTGGAAAAATCATTTGAATAGTGTTGCGAAGAAGGGTAATAAGACTTTATATAGTCTGTGCTTTTTTAGAAAATACACTAACGAAACCCTTCGTAAACGACTTGCTGAGGCCTTGTTGTTCCCACATCTGGATTATTGTTCTGTGGTTGTTCTGGACGCCTCGCAGGAATTACGTAACAGACTACAGGTGATACAGAATTCCTTTGTACGCTATGTGTATGGTGTGAGGCGGGATGATCATGTGACCCCTCACAGAGTCTCCCTGTCATGGCTGCGTTCAGATTCTAGAAGACAATATTTTATGGCTGTGCTAATGTACAAACTAATACGTATGCGTGTTCCACAGTATCTGGAGAGTTTATTCTCCAGATATGTTCCTAGGGGCACTGAGAGGGGTCCACTGAGGGAACTTACGCCTCCCTTAATGCGCACTGAAGCTGAAAAGCGAGCTTTCCAGGTTCAGAAAGCGCATTTATGGAACTCACTGTCGGCAGAGATCAGAAACTTATCGTCACTGAGGGGCTTTAAGACTTCTGTCCGGAGGTACCTCCTGGAACTAGAATAGCGTGATCATTGGTTATTTATATTATTTATTTATTTATTTATTTATTCTTATTTATTTATTTATTCTAACTGTATTTTATTTTATTTTATTTTTATTTTTATCGTCCCATGTACACTGTTTGCGAGAGTGAATGTATTTAAGGGATGATTGATGATGGATGGATGCACGAATTTAAGTATGTTTGAATTACATTGTTATCATCTGACTGATAGATGTATACGACCGAAGATTTATTTGTATTTTATATTTTATTTTATTATAATGACTTACTGTGATATTACTTATTTGACCTAAAGCTAATGACTGTGGTATCAATGTGCAATGACTAATGTTTTATATACACGATTATTTTAAATATAATGTATTTTATTTTTGTAATGTACAAATAAATATCTATCTATCTATCTATCTATCTATCTATCTATCTATCTATCTATCTATCTATCTATCTATCTATCTATCTATCTATCTATCTATCTATCTATCTATCTATCTATCTATCTATCTATCTATCTATCTATCTATCTATCTATCTATCTATCTATCTATCTATATATCTATCTCTCTCCCTCTCTCTTTCTCACTCTCTCTATCTCTCTCTCTCTCTCTCTCTCTCTCTCTCTCTCCCTCTCTATCTATCTCTCATTCTTATGTTAGAGATGAGTACAAAGTTAATATGTTGGCCCACTCTGATAAACTATTCTCGAATTCTCCTGAGTTTATTATACTGCATATCATCGACAAATCGACCTCGCTAATTCTGAGTGTTGTTTACAGACGGCCAACGGCATCTTACCCCATAACCTTCTTTGATTTATTATCTGATATCCTTCCTTCCCACAGTCTTGCTGTTATTACTGGGGACTTCAATATTGATATGAAGTCTTCAAGTGCTGCGGCAGACATGATGAGAGCTAATATAACAGCACTCAATTTATCTCTTGTTGGTTCCGAACCAACCCATCATGCGATCACATCTCTGGGTTTTTCACACACATGGCTTGATCTCTTCCTTATCAGTGACCCTTCACCTGACTTTAATTACTTTAAATCAACAACTCCTTTTGCGGCGGGTCATGCCTTCATAGCACTTCAATTACTAATTAACAGAGATCCGCCCAAATTAAAAAGGTATTGGTCACGTGATTTGGAGGGGATCAACCTCCAAGAACTAGCCAGCACATTCAATAATATTTATAATTCTAACTCAACCTCCTACCTCATTTTTTACATGAACCTCGTTTATCTAACCCTTTAGAATCGCCTGACCAGAACTTGAATTTGAGTTTACACTTGTATTCGAATTTGAGCTCAAATTTGAATGTGGGTGGGAATCCGACTTCGCTGTCTTGCTCTCCCATCAATAATTCACTTCACTCTCATTCACCTAATCTATTTATCTCCACTCACCACTCTACTTCTTTTAGCACGTCATCATCTAATTTATTTTCCATTTCTCACACTCACTCATCTAGCATGTCTTCACCTAATTTATTACTCATTTCTCATAACTCTCACTCACTTAGCATGTCATCACCTAACTTATTACAAATTTCTCATAACCATCACTCATTAGGGACGGTATCAGAAATTTCATCACCCTCTCCTTTTGACCACATTTCTTCTTCTCATAATCATAATTACTCGTACGGCGATTCAGCCTCTCATCTCCGGGCTTCCTTATCTCATCTCATGGTATCTGCTCTCTCCGCTTTTGATTCCATTGCACCGGCTAAACTGATAACTGTCAGCAACAAATCCAAGCCCTGGGTGACAGCGGAAGTTAAAAAGCTCATTAAATCTAGGAATTTAGCATTTAGGACTTTCAAAGTATCCAACCGCTTAGAAGACTACGAGAGTTTCAAGACATTAAGAAACAGAGTTTCAAACCTCCTCGACAGCAATAAATATATGTTTTTTTCAAACAAATTAAAAAACACTGTAAACCCGAAAGCTAAATGGAGGGAATTAAAAAACCTTGGCCTGTGCGCCCAAACCAATATATCTCCATTGGATACATTCTCCACCCAACAACTTAACAATTATTACGTTTCAATAACAAATCGGGTTTCTCCGCTTTCACCTTCCTTTTTAAACACAATTTGTTCCTCTGTTTCCGACTCTCCTAGTTCATCTATCTTTGAATTTAATGCAGTTAGATCCTCGGGAGTTCGGCGTACTCTTTTTAATGCAAAGTCAAGGGCAATGGGAACGGACGGGTTATCTGTGGCGATGCTCAAACTGCTTGAACCACAATTAACTCCGCAGCTTACTGATTTATTTAACGACATGCTGTCACTTGGTTTCTTTCCCGATTGCTGGAAGAAATCTTTGCTCTTTCCATTGGCAAAGTCGAATAAGATCGAATTTTGCTCGGACACCAGGCCCATTACTAAACTCTGTGAGGTCTCTAAAATACTTGAACGGTTAGTTCACTCGCAGACTCCTCTCTTGGGTGTTCTCGACGATATCAGAAGGGCCATTGACTCGCGCATGATTACGATTTTGATCCTGTTCGATTTTTCCAAAGCGTTTAATTCGGTACCACACGGCCCTTTGTTGATTAAACTACGTAATATGGGTTGCTCGAACACGGTATTGAGGTGGTTTACACTACTTGGTCGGTCGTTCGCAAGCGGTGGTTGATGAGTTGGGCGTCTGCTCTGACTGGCTTGGGGTCAGTTCGGTTCAGTGCTTTTTTCAGTTTTTATTAACGATCTTCCGGATGTTCTCGAGTTCAGTAATCATATGATCTATGCTGATGATACCCAGGTTTACTACTCCTTTCCTCCGGGGGAATTCGAATTAGGTGTCCAACGAATCACACATGATGCAAATGCGGTTGCTTCCTGGGCTTCCCAAAATGGTTTAGACCTAAACGTTAGTAAAACTAAAGTAATGATCCTGGGCAGTAAAGCATATGTTTCGCGTATAGATCTAACCACTGCCCCGCGTGTTAAGCTCTTGAATAATTGTCTCCACTACTAAAATCAAGTGAAATCACTAGGCGTCTGGCTGCTGCCCACTTTGGACTGGTCCAAGCACGTTTTAGCTATATCTCAGAGGGTACACGGTATTTTACGCTCTCTGCGTTTTCATAGACGCGCTTTCTCCAGGAATACCCGTAAATTTCTCATTGAAGCCTTGATATTGCCTTATTTTGATTACGCCTGTGCAGTCTATAACGACTTGGACCAGACCAGAAACTTATAGCTTCAAAGGCTCCTCAATGCCTGTGTAAGATTTGTTTGGGGAAATTTAAATAGATATGATCATGTGACGCCCTATAGGTTAAAGTTGGGCTGGCTATCTGTGGAGTCGAGACGACTATTTTTCATCTCCTCTTTATCATTTAACATTTAATCGCATAATTCTCCTCATTACATATCAGATAATTTCATTAGACTTAATAGCTCAACCGATCAACGCATTTCATCTCGCCATCCTCCTAAACCATTGACCCACCTCCCTCCTCGCACTGAATGGCTTCACAAATCATTTGTCGTCACGGCCACTAAACTGTTAAATTCGCTTTCCATCACGTCATTTGACCCATCCCTCTTCATCACTTTCAAATCATCTGCTTTCGCCCATTTTCTTCATCTCGACTCCATAGTTTGGGAGGAAAGAGCAACTCGCAAAAATTTAATCCGTCCTCACTTAAGCGACGTAAATGATATCAGTAGTAACTTAAATAACACTAGCAATGTAAATGATGTACCAGTATTAAATATTGTGAACGCCGAAGCTTAAAGCTTACTACACGCTGTGATATCTCATTTTATTTCATCATTTATTTGTTTTATTCTCTCACATTTCACCATTTTATTTTATTTTATTTTTACTATTTTGTATTTTCTATTGTTATTTTTATTTTGTTAATTTATATTTGTTATTTTATTTTTACACCATGTATTTTTTCAGCGTTGTATAATTCTTGTGTTTACGGGGTTTCTACCCGAATAACCTAATAAAGTATTCTATTCTATTCTATTCTCTCACTCATTCTCTATCTCTCTCCCTCATTTTCTCTGTCGCTCTCTACCTCTCATTCTCTGTCTCTATCTCTTATTCTCTCTCTGTCTCTCTCTCTCATTCTCTCTAACTCTCTCTGTAACTCCTTTTTACTCACTCTCTCTTTATATTTTATATTTTATATTTTATTTTATATTTTATATTTTATTTAATATTTTATATTTTATTTTATATTTTATATTTTATTTTATATTTTATATTTTATTTTATATTTTATATTTTATTTTATATTTTATTTTTTATTTTATATTTTATATTTTATTTTATATTTTATATTTTATTTTATATTTTATATTGTTATTGTTATGTTTACTTTACTGGTTTTATTTTTTTATTGTTATTATATTTTTGTTCTATTTTTTTACGCGAAAATAAAAATGGATGGAAAATGATTGTGGACGTTGTAAGTATGTGATGGTACTATGAGGGTATTTTGTTTTATTGTTGCAGAATCTGAGATGGAACGTCAAAACCCGAAGCTACCCGTGCCCACCGTTGAACATCACCGGGAGACACTGGGCCCTGAGGAAGAGGAAGCCGTCCAGTCATTGGCGCAATGGCTGCACGCATCTCCAACTCGCCCCTCCGGCAACCGGGACTGGTGGGTTCGTTTGGGCTCCCCCTGGCGGGAGCGTCGACTTCGGGTGTGCCCTTGTCTGGAGGGGGGGAGAGGGCCACCGAAATTCTATCGGTGTCCCAACCTCATCCCGAAGGACAACCGCAACCCCAGGACACCATTGAGGACAGAAAAATGATGGACGTTCCTCCTCCAACCGTACAGGAGTTGGCAGAGTAGCCATCCCGGCCCCTCCAACTCCAGAGTCCATCCTTCCTGACCAGGCCACGGCCAGGAAGGTGTTAGAAGAGGGACTCACATGGATTGAGGGGGAGGTTAGGAAGGAGGCACTGATGGACCAGCCCATGGATTTCAACCCATGGGACCCATTAGTTTTACCTTTGACCGCAAAATGCTGGACTGGAGCAAAATGCTGGACGTTATGTCCGGCAAGAAAACCCCGGAACCTCTCCCCATCCCCTCATCCCCAATGATGGATGATGGGATAGATCGGTCCAAGGGAGCAATTTCCAAAAGGAAGCCACCAAGCCCAGCAACGTACGAGATTATGACAGTGGGAGTGGATTCCAGAAGTCTGGAGGAACGGGAGAGATTGAGACAGTGGAGGAACTCCATAAAGTTCTCCTAGAATCTCCAGAGGGGATTGCTGCCCTCACCAACGGACGGCTAGTCCGAAGAACCCCCTGTTTAAGTTCGTTACCTTGAACAGAGGAAGATATTTAAGAGGAAAGACGCGAGGAGACGAGTGGAGGCCTAGAGGATTTGGGAGGAACTCCGCGCTCGGCGCGACGTGGAAAGAAAGGAGGTAGAGAGAAAAGAAATGATGGAGAAAAAGAGACGTGAGGAAGAGAAGGAGGAAGAAGAGTTGAGAAGGAAGAAAAGAAAAAGAGATGAACGTGAACGAAAGAATAAGAAAAAGGAGGAGTGGGACAGACGTGTGGAAGAAGAGAGAAAGAGAGAGAGAGAAATAAGGAGACAGAGAAAGGAGAGAGAAGAACAACAGAAGAAGAAAGGAGAAGAAAAGGAGCCACGGAAGTCCCCACCTCGCGCATCGTAAGAGGGGGAGGAACCTCCACAGACTCCCCGAAAAGTATCACGTTGGAAGGACGGACCCAAGGTTCCCCCTCGAGTACCCGTAGCCCAACCAATACCGAAGAAGGGCATTATGTTTGGAGACCTGGACCCGGTGATGGTGGGCCCTACGCTGGATCCCCCGGTCGGCACCTGCTTTGCCTGCTGGAAGACCGGCCACCTCTCCATCCAGTGTCCAAGACCCCTGGGACACGAGTATTGCCGCAATTGCGGCCGTAAGGACGTGCGAACACGTTCGTGTCCTAGGTGTGGCCGGATCCACATCAAGCGGTTGAAGGAAGTAAATCCAGTGAAGTACGCCAGACTGGGGGAGGAACCACGACCCCCAACTCCACCTAGGGAGGGCTCCGACCGTGACCACCCCAGGTCCCCCTCCTACACTCTCTGCCCGCCTCCGACGCCCGAGGACCGGGGCGACTCAACCACCCAGCTCTCAGGAACAACCAGGCACTTCCACCGCGGTAGCCTTGATGGACCTGTCCCCGGAGGAGCAGCTACAGATATTTGCTTCCCTCCAACAGGGACGATCCAAATAAGACCGAAGAAAGGAGAAGATGACGACGAATGATGGAAGAATAATAAATGATGGTAAATCTTAAGTTTCAGGAAGATAGTGATGGTAGATATTATGAATGAAAGCGAATAGATATTAGAATTGATGGTTGAGATGAGGTCTGATGAAATTGATGGAAGGATGTACTCGAATAAGGAAATGTAGGAACGATATTAAGTATTGGATGGTAACGAACGATTTTTTTTTATTATTATTATTTTATTTGTTTGTACATATATTATTATTATTAGTAGGTAATTCTTTTATAATTTTAAGTTCGGTATTTATTTTTTATTTTATTATTATTATTTTGTTTAACTCCTGGATGATTAATACGTTAAGAGAATTTTTGGGCAGAAGTATGAGGACAGATGTTGGAATGGATGGGAAGTAATGGGTTATGTGTGATCGATGATGATTATCGCTTTGGCCAATTATTCTGTAAGTGCAGTCCACTCTCCTTGTCGGAGTGTGTTCTGACTTAGAAGAGGGGTATTGTGAGGTAGTAAATACCTCACATAATAAAATTATATTAAAAACCTTGTCGTCGTCCAGTACCTGAAACAAATATATATAATATTAATATAGGTAACGAATCAAAGATACTATTATTGAAACAACTTACCTAACACAGGTAATGCCCGTGCATTACCTGTGTATAACTGTTGTTGATACCTCCTCCTGGGTCAAGGGAAAACTCCTGCTTGGCTACGTAGCGACTCCTTGGCACTGGCTCCTGCTAGTCCTGAGCCTCGTTACCTGTAAGAAAAATTAGAAATTAGAATGATATTAAATTATATAATTGTTTAAACTAAATAAGGAAGTGTTTATAATAAATGTAGTGTGTACGATAGGTTAGAGGTAAGGTTGACATGTGGTATTAGAGAGGTTAAGAAAAAGTGAAACAATGAATAACAGCAAAGCTTGAGCCATTCTCATTACCGAATTGTTTGAATAAATAAAAGGAAAAGATGGGAACTAATAGAAGTGATTTGGTTTGTTTTATATGTTGGAGAGAGAGAGAGAGAGAGAGAGGGAGAGAGAGAGAGAGAGAGAAGAATAAATAAATACAAGGCACTTACCGTAAAACGTCGAGCTAGTTGAAGAAGAGAGAGGTTACTCGCTGTTGGTGATGGAATATGATGGAGACGCCGACCCGCACGAACAACACCCCCATATGATGGAAACTCCTTCCCTCGTAGATGTCGTCGCCGGTCTAGATGGCCACACAAACGCCGAGAACTTCGTAAACACGAAAGTGAGAGAGACGGAGAGAGAACAGACTCGCGCGCGAAGCAGTACTGCCGTATGTATGTACATAGGCGGCGGCGGAGAGGGGATAGCTCACTCGCTTGCACCACAAGGACTACCAAGAGTGCGCGCCGGCCCAACGAAGCGCGGGACTCTCTCGGGCTCAACTCCCGTGCGTAAGAGAGAGAAAAGAAGATTGCGAATTGCACAAGTGGAGGCGCTAGCCCAGCTAACACTTGGGACTGACGCTAATATTCGCACCGCTAAATTCGAATGGATAGTACGGGAGGAATAAAGGTGGCAGTAGGATCGATAGCACCTGTTGACCTGCCAATAATGGGAAAACGGGTGCCATATTCAAATGAAGGAAGTTGACAGCGCCGCGGGTCGGCCATGACGGAAGTTTAGGAAAAAGGAAGAAGAAAGCGGAAAAAGGAGGAGAGGATTATTACTAGCTGATCCGTTAAGTGAAACGCCAGTGCTTTTACGTAGTTATCAAGTAGTATTTTTGGAAGTTGTTTTTCATTACTTGGATTATCGTTGTGGTGAGAATAGATATTGCTGGAAAGATTCGTAGTCGTGATTTTGGAGATAAACATTTTCCAGAAGATTGTGAGATTGAGGAAGTCTTGTAGGAAATATTATTATTTTGGAACAATCTGATTGTGAGGACTCGCGTGCGGTAAGTGGACTACCCGCCGGCCACGTTTATTTCGTTGATGTACTAATTGTTCGTATAAGGATTATTTTCGGTATCGCAACTTGATTTGATGGAGGATTAATACCTCAATTATTAATTATGAGATTTTAAGTAACTAAATCGTCGTATTTTGTGATTTCGAATTAGTGTTATAATTTTTCCTATGTTTGTTAAAATTCGCGACTTCGTCTGTAAAATTTGAATTTGTAAAAATTATGTTGTGATAGAGAGTCAAATAAATAAATAGTTAATTACTCCTTTATACGGCCTATTGAACTTATTCTTTTCATGTGTAATTTCAATTATTCCCCCTTTGGTTGTGATTAATTATTAGGACAGGATTTAGTTAGTCCCGCCAGTTTCCCGTCGGCGAGACAAGGATCCACGGCACAGGTAAGAAGTTCGTGCACGTGATGAGTCGGCCATTTTAATAGGACGATAAACGAATACCAGTTACCCCATTTATTTAAATAAATATATATATCGAAGTTATTATTATCTGTTGTACGTAGTGTACGGGATTCCCTATATTTATGTAGGAAACGCTACGTCACAATTTGGTATTCAAAAAACCAGAAATCGTATGTATTGTCTAAAATAAAAAATTATTTCTACATTTCAAGCTTCCATCAAGGAAGTGTCTTTTATTTATTATTTTGAACTAAAATCTAAAAGATAGAAGCAAAAAATGACTACTACACTCACCACCACATGCTTTTGCCCACCCTACGCAAAAATCACTAAAGATTAAAAGTTTTATTACTCAGGAGCAAAACATCGTAGCTCAAAAAATCCAACGCTATTCGAAAGAGCAGGTGAAAACCTTTAAAAAATGCTACTGTACAAGTAAAAAAGTTTAAATTTGAGTTTTTTATAAGTATTAAAAAGAGATGAAAAATTGTTAAAAATCATGCCTCTTTTTGATCCGCTGCAGATTTAGTTCCCTTATTCGTAGCTTAAAAAAACCAACGGGGTTTGAAAGGTAATTGTTTTAGCTTTAAAATGAGGGGTCGGACGTTTTTTTAACCCACTTTTTACCGATGTTAGCGCATTTTTTGTGAAAAAACACGCTTTTTTTGGAAATGGGAATATTTCAAAGAAAAAGAGAGATAGAGAAAAACTTTAAAGAGAAAAAAGATGCTATTTTACTCACAGAATATAGATCTGCAGGTTAAAACGAGATTTGGACAAAAAATTTTTTTTCAATTTTTTAGCATATCAAAAACTAAAAAAACCTTTAATTAAGTTGTAGACAATATAGCATTCTTAAACTTAATGTTATTCTATTATTTTTAAATTAAATTTACGCTTAAATTATGCATTTTTTCAAGACCAATTTTAAAAAAATAACTATACATGGATCTACTCAAATTTAATTTACGCAACCTTATATTATCGTTGATTACAATTTATTTATTATGTACATGAACTAATACAAAGTATAACTTAAAATTTAATATTACTTAAATTCATTAAATATAAAAAATCACTTTTTTATTTTTTTAAATTTAGAAAATTTAATTTAAAAATAATAGAATAACATTAAGTTAAAGAATGCTACATTGTCTACAACTTAATTAAAGGTTTTTTTAGTTTTTGATATGCTAAAAAATTGAAAAAAAATTTTTTGTCCAAATCTCGTTTTAACCTGCAGATCTATATTCTGTGAGTAAAATAGCATCTTTTTTCTCTTTGAAGTTTTTCTCTATCTCTCTTTTTCTTTGAAATATTCCCATTTCCAAAAAAAGCGTGTTTTTTCACAAAAAATGCGCTAACATCGGTAAAAAGTGGGTTAAAAAAACGTCCGACCCCTCATTTTAAAGCTAAAACAATTACCTTTCAAACCCCGTTGGTTTTTTTAAGCTACGAATAAGGGAACTAAATCTGCAGCGGATCAAAAAGAGGCATGATTTTTAGCAATTTTTCATCTCTTTTTAATACTTATAAAAAACTCAAATTTAAACTTTTTTACTTGTACAGTAGCATTTTTTAAAGGTTTTCACCTGCTCTTTCGAATGGCGTTGGATTTTTTGAGCTACGATGTTTTGCTCCTGAGTAATAAAACTTTTAATCTTTAGTGATTTTTGCGTAGGGTGGGCAAAAGCATGTGGTGGTGAGTGTATGTAACAAAAAAAATATTGGTAAATAATGAATGTTATTAATATATATCGTTTTACATATGAAGAAAAATTTTATAAATGATTGCATTTTTTGTCAGCGAAAACTAATGCGATATATAAAATCATCAGCTCATATCTATTACCCTTGTGTATGACACAAAATGTGCTTGATTGGTGTACATTTATATAAAAATATAGTTTTCTTCCACGTAGAATGGAATTTGTTTAAATCATCAAAAAGTAAGAGCTACGAGCAACCGTATTTTAATTTTATTAGTACAAAAAAACGTTTCTGACACGGTAACATTTCCAATGAAATCATCTTCAACGGTAAGGATTTACCGATCCACGAAACAGAATTTCAAATATTAAAAAATAACGATCTTTACTTTGACAGTGGTTCTGAAATTGATGTTGAAACGGTGTCCAATACCTACGATGAAATAGAAATAAACACGGAAATATTGACGGACGTTTCTGTGAATAATGATACTGAATATCAAATCGAATTCGAAACAGTAGCGGAAGAATATCAAATACCTGCCAATGAAGTAAGTGTTACCTCAGATTCTGATGTAGAATTCAAAGGTTTCACTGAAGAGGTGTCAATTGCACCACATTGTTTTATAACCTTAATAAACTTAATTCATGAGCAGGAAATTAAAACACCATTATTAAGAACACCAATAAGCGCAAAAAAATTACAAGAAAATTACAAAACATTCGGTGTGTGTTTTGTGAATTACAATTCTACAGACAGTCAAAAAACCAAGTACAGTGGTTTCACTGTTATCAGTGTTGGGGATGGGTTTGTTTTAATTGACAAAATAATTTAAAATGTGTGTGTTGGTTTAGTTAAAGATCAAAATGAGATACGTTTTATTTTCTACAACGCAGTTATGAAAAAGATGTATATATAAAATATACTGCACACAATACTGTAAATAATACTGTAGAAAAATTTATAATATCAGCACAAAAGAAGACAAAATGTATCAATCTTTTTTATATTGTCAGTATTGTAGTGTACTTTTGTATGAAAAGATGTGTGATCATATAATAAAAGAATTTAATTTAAAAAATATCGCAATAGACAGTATTTTAAAAGAGTATAATAAAAATAACAATTCAGTGAAACAAAAAATACTAAATAATCTCAACTTAGTGGGCGATTTGGTATTAGATTTAAAAATTGATTATACATTTACTAAAAAAATCAGAAAAAATCGTGCTACTAGGAGACGTTTCTATAAAAAAAGCAGCTTCATTAAGTGATTTGTTAAAAGAGTTAAACGTGCAAAAAAAGATAAAAATTTTGAAATTTTAAAGCCTATTAAGCACAAAAAGTGGTTTTGTCTTTTGTACGCTTCCTGGATACAGGATTTTGGAATATCCAGGTGGATTTACAGTATACAAAAAATAACGTCAAATTAGGTTATAATATCTATACAATTAATAAATAGTTAAATTAATATACGATTAAAATAATCACGTTTCTAATAACTTAGCTTGTAGTTTGTCTATGATGTTAAAAACACGATTACAGATGCATGCCGCTCAAATTTGCATAATTTTGATTATTTGGATATAGTAAAAAGAATACACTTTTAAAAATAATCGAGAAATTCTAAGAACTTGGCTTGTAGTTTGTGTATGATGTTATATGGGACAGTAATAAAATTATAGCTTTAATAATGGATATAGATATTTTGATGCATTTTTCTCAATAAGTAGGCTCTCTGATCTCTAAAGTATACAGCTGAAACTATTTTCAGATCGAGGTATTCAAACAACCCGTAGCGCGAGGGTGAAATATTTAAAAACTCGTTATCGAATTTGTCATCGTTATTGAACTTTTTAATGAAATTTTCTTAGTAAATAACCTGTAAAATTTGTGAAATTTGTCCTAAATTTTTCCGGGATCAATTGAGATGCCAAAACTACCCCTAGCGAGGGGTAGAAATTTCCAATATTTCGTTATTATTTGGGTATTCACCTTTTACACGTTTTTTTCCGTCAATACGCTGAAAGATGCGTAAAATATGCCCTAAATTTTCCGCAATTGATTAAAATGCCGAAACTACCTCTCTACTACTAGCAGGGGGGTGAAATTTTCAAAAATTCGTTATTAGGTGGTTATTGACTTTTTACATGATTTTTTTCGGAAATACGCTGTAAAATCTGTAAAATGTATCCTGAAATTAGGTGAAGTATACCTTTTAGTATGCTCGCATTTCACGCATCATACCCTAGAGGGATCCCGCTAAAACTCTATCCGCAAGCAATTTGCGTTTCAAAAGGTATAAGAGAAAGTCATCGTTTTACTAAAAGATACTTTTATCATAAAATCTTTTGAGGTAGGCAGAAGAAAATACTAAAATGGCTGATCCTAATCCATGGAGTAGTGATAAATCTGAACTAGATGAAGCTAACGATGATACTTTTAATATTTCGGATGTAGATTTGGAGGATCCTGACTTTACATCATTAGGGGAAATTATGTATGATACTGATTTTTGTCCACCAATAAAAGATTTTACTGGTGTAGGAGGCATAAATGAAAATATTATTTTGAAAATTTCATCGATTTGAATATCCTCGAAACGATTATGAAGGAAACAAATCTTTTTCAATCTCAACATCCAGAAAATCCAAATCGGTCTAAAATGAAAGCCTGCATAGATCTGACGGTTGAAGAGTTTAAAAATTTTTTGGGTCTTTCAATTCTAATGGAACATGTTCGAAAAGGTCAACTAAATGATTATTGGAGCACTGATACTCTGCTTTATACTCCAATTTTCAATCAAACAATGTCTCATAATAGATATCAGCAGATATTACGATTTTCATATTTTCAAGATAATTCAGTAGTAGTAAATCACTGTCTAAAAATTATCAAACCTATTGCAGATTATCTGAAAGATAAGTTTAGAAAAAGTTTGAATCCTGGAAAAAATTTGTGCATTGATGAGAGTTTGATGCTGTGGAAAGGAAGACTAAAATTCAAACAATATTTACTGATGAAAAGGCACCGTTTCGGTATAAAACTGTTTGAAATAGTTGACTGTCAATCTGGATATATCATAGATTTTATTATTTATACTAGAGCAGATACGGATTATGATAAGTTTGGTTTGGGCATAACAGGAGATATTGTTGCTCATTTTTTGCAACCCTTCTTTTTCAAAGGTCACGTTATGTGGATAGATAATTGGTATTCATCTCCTCAGTTAGCTGAATTTTTGCACGATCGTAATACAGGAGTATGCGGTACAGTAAAGTCAAATAGAAAAGGAATACCTGTTCTAAACGAAAAGTTAGAAAAAAATTAAGTACAAGTTGCCCATACTGACACCTGACTTGGGATAAAGTAAACTACCTCTCTACTACTGGCAACCTCCAAAGGTTGAAACAAACTTCAGGGTATGCTTTACACATGTTACAGTGTGTTTACGAGAAAACATCGTAGAAAAAATCCAAACCACCCAACTAATGAATTTTCGAAATTTTCACCCCCTCGCTAGGGGTAGTTGGGATGCTTACGGTTTTAATGATAACTAAGGGAGTATTTTTGGGGTCTTATTACATTGTAATATCAAGAAAATTCTGTTAAAAATGAATATATAATAATTAAAAAAATTTTTAAATTTTTAACATTCACCCGACCGTTGCCAGCCGGACTGGCTCATATATGAGCCACCTGTGACCTTGACAACTACTCTAGAGATATGAGGTGTTTTTATGCATACATTTTGCACATCAAAAATATCAATTTATAAGGCAAAAATGCCGGCAGTTTAAAGGTTAATTACCGGGGTGAAAAATTTAGTAATTCTTGATTTATTACATTTATATGAATATGTATCAGTTCGTCACTGTAAGATCAATAGGTATATCAAAAATCTTTCTGATCGGATCATATTTATATTATCGATATTTATTAGCCGATTTTGATAATCGATAAAGGATTCATTCAACAAGAGATGAAAATAAAAAGATACACGTCATAAATTTATGCGTTGTTCAACAGGTATGCAGTTTTTGTCTCCAAGATACAGAAAGTACAAATTTGTGCAGCTATTGCGGAATCCGTGAATACGTATTTACTAGAGAATCTGTAAAAGAATTTGTGTAGTTAGCTGTTGCCAGACAAAACACATTAAAAAAAATTGTCTGCATCGCTCAAAATTCTCAAGGATTCGACGCTCAATTCATTTTTAAGTATCTTGTAAAGAAATATTGCGACAGGCTTACCCCTACTGTTATTTTAAACGGTTCCAAAATTATTTCGATGAGCATTATAAACGTTAAATTCATTGATAGTTTAAATTATTTCCATATGCCGTTAAGTAGTTTACCTAAAGCATTTGGATTATCAGGAATTTAAAAAGGAACATTTTCTCATTTTTTTAATACACCTGAAAATGAAAACTATGTAGGTCCTCTACATCGATCTATGCTGATAATCCGTCGATTTCTACGATTGTTTTAAAGTATTCATCCGTACACGGCGTGTAGAACAAAAAGTTTTAACAACTTTTTTCTCTATAACGATTATTTACAATTATCCGTGAATAATTGTTTAAACTGTTCGACATTTTGGCCAATAACTCGGTAAATATTGGAGATATCGGGAAAGTAACCGAAAAACGATTCTCTTATGAGTAGAGGATGTGTGCACTATTTTCAATATTCCGTCACGATAATCAACAAATTCGAATTATTTAAATATTATTCGACAATTAACGTATTCGGAATTAAAATACTCGTGGTTCTGAGAATGGTACGTATAGTGCATATGTACTGATATACTCGATCGCAGACGCGTACCGCTCTGCGTGAAACCTGATCTCCCGGCTATTTACTACCCCGAAAAATTCGTCAATTGTTCGTCGACTTTAATTTGTGGATTATAAGTCGATAGGGGCTGGCGAGAGGAGCCTGTATACCAAAAATTACCACAATCGGATGATATTTGTGTTTATCGATATCTATCGATGTATGCCGATAATCCGTCGCTTTCCACTAATAACCGAAAAATCATTCTCTTATGAGAATATTGGAGATATCGTGAAAATAACTGAAAAACGATTCTCTTACGAGAAGAGAATGTGTGCACTATATTCAATATTCCGTCGCGATAATCAACAAATTCGAATTATTTAAATAAGTATTTGATAGCAAACTCGTATGTCTTTCAGCGTGAAACTTGATCACCCGTCTTTATTTTATTGTTCTATCAGTACATATGTACTTACAAGCTTAGTGCTTAGAATACACGAGTGTTTTAATCAATATTGTTTTTTTTAATCAGCACTTTTAATTCTACGCAAATATGTGCTATTCATAATGTGAATTCGAATCTTCCGGTTTTTCCTCCTCCCCTCCCGCAGTAATGCATCACTGTCTACCCCGCAACCGTCATTTCTCCCACCGTCATTACCCCCTACCTTAACTGGTACCACCACCATTACCCCCCATCCTAATTACCCCTCTCCATCATTATTCCCAACCTAATTACCCCCACCTCTCGCTATGGAGAGATACACAGGACCCAGGAGTGGGGATTTGTTGTGTCTCCCCATAGCGAGGGGATAACTACTACCGTCAATAACCGAAACGTTTAATCGCGATTTTTTTATATTTTTATCCAGCAACATGACGTTAAATCAGGCTGGCAATTGCATGATCAAAGGTATCCGAATTTCAAATGTAAAACAGTTTATTTTAATTTATAAAATATTTTTACTTGACGGCGAGTTTGCCACGTTGATCGCGGTGATATATTAATTTCTCGCGGTCTTAGAAACCATATTTGATTAGACGAATTTTTAAAACATTACGAAAGATCAGGTAGTTATTTCGGTTTAAAAATATAAATAAAAATAATAATTATACAGTTCTTTTAATTAATTATATTAAATAAATTTTAGAAATTATATTTGAGGATAGCTGTATTCCTCGATTACGTCGTGAGTTAAGCGACATAGCGGTTCAGAGCGAAATACCCGAACCAACAATTCGTCAAGCAGAACTTATCGCGAAAATACGTCGTCGAGGGCAGAGTTTGCTAAGTGGACTCGATCGCGAAGCTGCTCGTATCGATAAAACCCTTGCACGAAATTCTGAAGAAGCTATCGAGAGGATGGAAATTCAAATGTCCTGCCGGAATGAAAATCTTTCGGACGATGAAGATGACGACGATATTGTCCAATCAGCCCCAAATTGCAGTCGTAAAAGGAGGATACCGGGTCGCGACGAGAAGGAAAGTGGCTGGATAAGTGTAAAATATCCTAAAGTGTCAGAATATGCGTTGAATGATTACGCATTAGGACAGATATCACAAATGGGTGAGTAACATTTTTATTACATTTACAATAGTTATAGAAATATTTTAACACTTTTTGTTCAATACGACAGTAAAATAATGTGTATTGAAAATTAAAAATTAAATAGCGGTATAGTAATCCTTCAGATTAGTATTATAATTCTTGTAAGGGATGTAAAACTAAAAATTCAGCATTATAAATGTTTAAAAATTAATTTTTTACATTTATATAATAATATTTGTATTTTTAGCAGCTTACAGGGGATTAGATAGATACTGAAACAAGTGAAGATACTTTTCTACCACTCCAAGGTAAGTGCACAAATTTTTTTGCAATGATCATGCTACTAGATTCATCGTTATAAGGCAATAAATATACATTTCTATTAATATTTCGGGCACTTTTCCCGGATATTTTGACCATAAGTGATCTTAATGATTTAGACGCACTCTGGAAATTTTTAGGCAGTTTCTGACTATAAAAAGACATCTTTTAGACAGTATTAGGTTACCAGAGTCCGGAGCAGAATTGCTGATTTTCACTATTTAAGGTTTAAATGGCTTACAAGAGTGTGACAACATACCTTTATGTCTTTAAAAGTATTTTTAATCAAAAGTTCGGAAAATTTTACAAAAAAAGTCATACTTATGTTTTTAGTGAAAAATGCATCCCCTGGGAGCTAAAAATTCATGAAAATGGGCATATAATGCAAAAAAGTGCTAAAATGTCAACTTTGACTCTCTGTAACTTAAAATAATGAAAAAATTCAGGAGAACTACTGGATACCTCTAAAACATATTCCCACAGTTATAGCAATATTTATTTTTTTCATCTTCGATGTCACAGAGAACCACCCATATATATATTTCAAAATTATTATCTTGAAAAAACTATAGAATTAATAATTTTCGAAAAAAATAATTTTGGAAAAGGTGTAAAACCAATTTTAATAATAAACATTCCGATTTGATCTTAAACATTTTAGCCATCGTGTAAAAATTTCAGTATTGCATAAATTGCAATCTAGCGTATAAAAATATTTTAACTGACAAGTGTACGAGACAGTGTACACAATGTTTGAATAATTCAAATTGCGATAAGTTTAATGAAATTTCGTGTATTGATTGTTAGCGCGTATTTTATAATGACGCGTGTTTTCAAAAGCAGAAGCGACCCGGCTCGATAAGTTGTAAAACATAAAAAAAAAACGGTAAAAAGCGTATGCGATAGTTTAAAATATTGTTCTACATGTAACCTTATTGTAGATTTAAGAAAAGAATTACACAATTGCGGTGAGATATATTGTAGTAGATGTCGTTCGAGACATTCTATAAATAAATTGTGTAATATTGAGCCATATAATAAAAAGAAGGCTTTATTGATCTCTACGAACATAGTTTTTGTTTTTGCCGACGTTTCGGACATTTTTTTACCGTCCCTTTTCAAGGCTATAAAAAATAGATCAGCGAAAAAAAATACTATAAAAATTAAAGCTGCGATTTCGATTCGATATCATTCTACAATAACGCACAAACACATTCCTACCAACAAAAAAGCGTAAAGATGCTAAACACATCCTGGAGACCATTCCTCTCTCCAATCGCACAAAAACACTACATTAAAAACCATATTATTTAAAAAATCTCAATTTAAAAGAAAAAAAATCACAAATAGTAGAAAATTAATACTAAAACCAAAGAGATAATTACACATCTCACACTCGCAAACCCTCCACTTAACGTGTTAAACGAGGACCTCCCCAAAGGGGGTCCTTTACAATAGTGAAAATTATATCCTTTATGCAAAAAATTGAGGTTAACTTTCGATCAGCCATTACGTCCTTTATAATTTTGCAAGCATTGATGGTCTATCGATGCGGTTCACCAGTTTTTGGTAATATGTTTGAAAGTCCACATAGTATGACTCTCGAGGGTAGCAGCATGAAACGATCGTCCAAGTCATAGATCCCATTTTCTATTACGTCTTGGGTACGTTCGATACTATCTACAGTGTCTACCGATCTGCAGCGTTCGATGACGCCATACGTAAGGCATAGTAGGAGATTCTCACGTACCGCTGCTTCGCATAGTGAATATTCAATCGAAACACTTCAATTATGGAAACACTGTAGTTGAACGTTTTGCACCCGTCAGTTATACACCCATACTTTACAAGTGCTTTTAAGTTATCGACATTGATATAAGAGATCAATATGGTCTTCCAATATCATTCGAGTTTGGTACGTTGACCGCAGCGCTACATTTTAAAAGGTTTGACTAAGTGTCGTTCGTTTGGTATGGTTTATTACTCCTTTTATTACGATAGTCGAATTAGAAGCGGTGTGGGTAGTTGGTTCGCAGGTTTATTTAGAAGAGCAGTGCCTGTGATTGCTAAAGGTGCTCGCGCCCTTGGTAGAGAAGCAGTCCGAGCGGGCGTCAACATAATAATCGTATGAACGAATCTGTTAAAAATTCGATAAACAGGCGTGAACCGCACGGCACATATACATAACGAATATAAATACATAGTATGTAGTACCGATAACGACCGTAAGGTGACTACCGTCTTATCACGTCGTTCCGTTTTCAAGATAAGCGGGCACCGTTATAAGAACATGCCCGTTTGAGCGTACAGCAGCTCGCCTGCTCCCACTGCGGGAGTACCCCACCTTTCGGTGGCGATGCTGTATAATTTTTACAGTTTCCAATAAAGGCCCAATTTAAACCAAGATCATTTTGATCATAATTTATTTAACTCCTTCCCCCATCCCATCCATGCCGTACGAGCTCACAGAGGGCGATTACATCGGGCTCTCCCTCGTTCAAAACTTCGCCGCCCGGATTACCTTGGAGTACCGGAATCGGACCGCTGCCGCCCAGACCACCCACAAGAAGGACCATGCTACTCAGACCGCCAGCAGCATCAGTATCCAGACGGAGCGACCACCACACCGACTCATTCCTCTCAAGGGCTGGCTAGTGGACAATGGTGTACACCAGACGGTGCGGTTCGATTTACCACCTCCAGGGACTTCGAGGCTCCGAGTGGACCCGACACCTCCATCTAGGCGAGTTCCTTTCACAGCGGCAAAGCCGTTAGAGGCAATCCAGCGCAAGCCGACTCGGCCAATACGACCACCGACTCCGGCAACCCCGCAACCTCCACCTACTCAGCGGGAAACATCTACCGCCACACCTAAACCTTGAGTGGTCGCCAAGATCCTGCTGCCACGTGCAGGGCGCCTCCCTCTCCGTCCAAGGATAACTCGCCGTTTATGCGGCCCGCGCCTGGGTTAGCCTATCTTGACCAACCCTACTAAGAACTTCAACATGTGAGTGGGGCTCACCGGCGATCACCCGACCGTCCGAGTCTGGCCACGAGTTTCTCACATAGCCAACGCAGAAGCCACTACGACAACGGCGCAGCAAACCAGCATCTGCTCGACCTTCTTGGCAGACATAGCGTCACCCGACACGCCGGCGTACGTCAACCTCTACAGTTTCCGTGGAACGGTGAAAGTGTATGTGTCAAACAGCTTAAACCTCGTAAAAAGTACAAACGTCGTCAAAGTATAAAGAAAAGGAAACGTACAAATACAAAGAAGTCTTTAAAACGATTACAGCCAAAAGTCAAGAGTAAGAAACAGAGCAAAAAGAAGAAATCGAGGAAATATCGAAAACGAAAAAGAAGACAAAGAATAATTTTGACATTTTCAATTAAAAATGGCATTTTTACATTGTCACAGCTCAGAGTGTCTCAAAAGTGAATTGGATATATTTTAACTCCCTCAAACGCAAACCAGTATCGAATCGAGTTGCTGGACTACTTATAATCCAATTTCGTCGTTAAACGACGATTCACCCATCGAACTTTGCGTTCAAAATCAAGGAGAAGATTACCTGGATCTTACACATACACTTCTCAAAGTTGGTGTAAAAATCAAGCCTTATTCGAAAGACGATGACAAACACGTTGGACCTGTAAATAATTTCTTACACTCGCCATTTAATCAAATCGATATTTATTTTAATCAGAAACCAATCACTCCTCCGAATAACGCTTATCCGTACAGAGGGTACATAGAAACACTCTTGAATAACGGCCCAGCAGCTAAAGAATCGCATCTCTCGACGACTTTGTCGTATGCAGATACATCAAGATAGATGGTCAGCACCCCTGACGAGGGTATAAGCTCAGGACTTGTAAACAGACAAAATTTTACTTCCGATGGCAAATGAAAATACACCTTGTATGTTCCCTCATTTTGTTTAATGGATTTGTCAATCGCAGCTTCTTACACCGTAAACATCACCGAAGCAAATTTACTGGTAAGACGTGTGAAAATAAGTCCTGGAATTCTATTGACCCATGCAAAAACTCTCGCAACTACAACCGCTAAATATCCCATAATCAGAGAAATCAAAACATTAACGATACATAGCGGTGTTTTGGGCGAAACACTCGACAACGTGATTTTAAGACAACTACCGAAACGAGTGATACTGGGATTTATTGATAATAATTGATAAGGCATTCAATGGAAATAAAACTTTGATTCCTTTCAACTTTCAAAATTATGGTATAAATTACTTGTCTCTCTACGTAGATGTTGTACAAGTACCTTCGAAACCTTTACAACCTACGTTTTCGAATACAAGACCATTGTACGTTGACGCATATCACACCTGTTCTCAGGTACTGGTATACATTTTCTTAACGCAGGAAATTCTATCAGTAGAGAGAATTACCCTAATGGTTATTGTCTATTCGCTTTCGATTTTACACCAAATTTTTCGGCAAATAATTTTTCTCATTGGTATACAGAAAAATCTGAAAGTGAATTGAATAAAACGATTAATTGTATAGTTTATGCCGAGTTTGAGAACGTTCTTGAAATCGACTCTGCTAGACAGGTCGTAACAGTTTTTCATTCTTAAACTCAAAGTAGAAGGAGTCAAAAAATGGTAGCGATTTTCTTGCAAAACTTTTCTTTTCAATTCAGTGGAAAGAAGGAGATCCTAAAAGTATTCTGTTGAGTCAAGGAAAAACATATTGACAGTTCAGCTTGTTACCTTGAGTGGTGTAGTATAAGTGACTCAAGTTCTCCGCAACTCAAACGGCATGAAGAAGTTCGATTATATAATCGATATTCAAGCGTTTCACGACAAGGAACGTCTATTTCTACCAAAAGAAATTGCTGTTCTCGGTGTAGATTGCAATTTCATAGTGCACTGGCTGATCAAGGTCCCATACGACTACACAGAACTCTCTATGGGTATCGTAACCACAAACAGTTATTTAACGTGCTATCACCATGGCATAGAATGGTTCAACGGTGGATCCAACAGTGTCGATGTGTACAACAGTCTATGAGAAGTTGCACGAAACGCCTTGAGGATCTATGTTAGGGGAATACCAAAAGTTTTATTCCTACAAAATCGTCTCGCTAGACAAATAATCAATCTGGAGGAGTTCAACTGCCCATTGTTTAGAAATCTTCTACGTGGTAACGACCACTTTTTTTTACATGGACGGAAAAGGGAATACATGAGTTGTGCATTGACATATGCATATAAACTTCGTATTTGGCTGCATAAAACATTAGCCTATTGCCCTTTAACCAGTAAAGCTATCGATCTAAAAGAAAAAAAGGAGGAAACGGAAAAAGAGGATACCAACAAAGACAAAAACGACACACAATCATCGCGTCTTCGTGACAAGGAACTCCGTCTGGGAAACCACGACAAAAAACGCCAACACCAACCAAATCAAGACAGAGCACTCCGACAACCGTTACTTGTATTGCATACTCAACTCCTGTAGATGCTACGAACACAAGTATTTCCCATATCTCGCAAGATACGATCGATGCCGATCATTTATACGACATAGTACGCGAGAAGGCCTTCTCTGCCGCTGCAAAGCATGAACACGTTGCAAATACTCAATAAAAGCAATAAAAATTTTGCCTCTGCAGACAGTGGGAGTGTACCCTGCGGACAAGATTCCTTAGATTCTGATGAGGCCGACTGCAATTGTTGTTAACAATAAGGATCACCGAAAACCCGGTGAGCATTGGCTGGTCATCTACATCGATAAACGCGGAACCGGATATTTCTTCGACAGTTTCGGTCGACCACCCATCGTACCTCAACACATTCAATTTCTCCGAAGAAACTGTAAGGTTTACACGTGGAGTCCTAAACAGCTACAAGATTTCGCTTCTATCCTATGTGGTCAGTATTGCGTTAATTTCATTAATCACATGTCTCGCGGTCATTGCATGGACAGTTTTTGGAGATTGTTCACCGACGATACTGCATACAACGATAAGTTAAATTTGAAATCTTATCTTACTATTATATAAAGAGGAAGCGTTTGTATGTATGTGCGCAAAAATCTCAAAAAGTACACAATCGATTGTAACGAAATTTTAACTGTAGTTTCTTTATGTACTACGAAGTGTCATAGGCTATATTTTATATAAAAAATCGTTTTGCTTCATTGTTAAAAAAATAAAAGTTTTTACACTTACTGGATGCACGATAGTTCAGGCACTGGCCGATAGGTGGCTGACGGTCTCGAGCTGCACGCGACAAATTTGTATGTATTAGCCGGGCTCGGTCGTTTGAGTCATCTGAGTTTTACGATAAAAATTTATTTTTCGTAAACGTTAAGCTTTCGTTGGATTCTAAATATTGAATTAACGAGTTCCATTTTTCGTTAAATTATTTGTTTGATTTATCGAAAACATTTGCCTATTAAATGTTGTGTCACTTAAAACTTTACAAAGTAGCGATCGGACGTTGCGCCGTTCATGCTACTGGTGAATAATTTGCAGCTACTAAAATGTCAAGTTTTTCAAAACTTGGTGCCTGTGAGTCTATGTTAGACAATTGTGTCTACCATTGAGATCACCATACATTATCTTTAGGGTTTTATTCGAAAACTTTAATATTGCTTCTTATTTGTAATTCTTAATTATTCTTATTATATACTTACTATTGATTCTTAATTTATTTGTATAGAAGATAAATATATTTTGTGTACAATGCCGAAATCTATGATTTACAAAAATCTACGAATGTACTATTGATTGAGCTCATGTTGAAGCAATCGATCGAACTCTCAGAGATCTTAGATCGTGTGATAAGTTGATGGGCGGTTTAACTATTGTCTTTGCTGGAAATTTTCGGCAAACTTTGCCAGTTATACCTAGAGGGACAAGAGCTGATATAATCAAGGCATGTCTTAAATCATCACCGATATGGACATCTATTCATAATTTGAATTTGAAAACAAATATGAGAGTTCATCTCGGAGGTGAAAATGCGCAATTTCCATCACAATTACTCAGTGTTGGAAATGGAACAATGTCCAATGTAAATGACTGTATATCTGTCGATTCAAAACTAGGTAAGATTGTGCAAACTATTGATACTTTTATTTCTTCAGTTTATCCGAATATTGATGACCTTTTAGAGAAACCATACTCCTGGCTATGCGAAAGAGCCATCGTTACACCCCGGAACATTTCTGCTTTTGAAATTAACAATACTATTTTAGGTCATGTTAAAGGAGACAGTAAATAATACAGATCGATTGATACTGCAGTCAATACTGAAGATGCTGTTCATTATCCACAAGAATTTCTGAATTCTCTTAATCCAGCTGGATTTCTACCACACAACCTACAACTTAAAATCGGGGTTCCAATAATACTATTGCGCAATATAAATCCTCCAAAATTGTGTAATGGTACGCGGCTACAAATTAAAGCCATGCGAAATAATATTATTGTAGCGACTATTCTTACAGGCCCAGCGGCAGGAGAAATTGCTCTTATACCCCGCATACCAATGATCCCTACTGATTTACCTTTTCAATTTAAGCGACTTTAATTCTCAATTAAGGTCGATATTTCGTCGATTGCTATTACAATTTTTTTTTTTTTTTTTTTGTTAGTTAACGTCGCTCTATTTATGCTGCCAGGGCTAATCAGCGACGGAGGTGAACGGTGTGTCTGTAAACAAAGCACATGTAGTTGAAACAGTGGTGCTTGTGTCCATCGGAAGATATCATCGGTCACTGTAATTAGTCTAATAATTACAGTTTCCTGTCCTCCCGCTGGAACCACCGCGATCCTCTTTACATCTTCGCGTCCCTAACGTTCCGTATAGTTCAGATGCCCGTGCCTCTCATCTCTCATGCACTGACAAGTGCACGAAACGCACGCGCACCTGAACTGGCGTCACATTATAGTGACACGCCGAGCCACTGAGTCGCGGTGTTCGAAAATTTTCAGAGGTACACGTCTGGGATCGAACCCATGACCCTCGGTGTGAGAGTCGGGAGCTCTACCCATGAGCCACCGCGGCTCTGTTGCTATTACAATTAATGAGGCACAAAGTCAGACATTTCAATACAGAGCGGGCGAAGCCGCGACGGGGGAAGCTAGTTATTTTATAAGAATATTAATAATAATTTTCATAATAACAATAATTATAAGAAGAATGTTCATTGTATAAGTCGTGTACAAACGTGTAAAAGAATAAATAATAATAATAATATTTTCTTGATGCCCTGGTCGAAAGTACGTAGTTTCGCCACTGTTTTCGATGTATTCGTTTAATTTGTAATTAAAAATGCAAAAGTGATTTGTACTAATAATAGAATCTTCATTTCTATAAACTTTCAATGTGATTTATATTATCATCTAAAAATTCAAAAAAACTTTTCTCGATATAATAAATGAATTTTACTGAAATAACGCAACTGAAAAAATCATGATCATGATTTTGATTAAAACTACACATAGCATAACAAGTCACTTTGGCAGTCTTATACTTGATTTTTTTTTATATTTTACTTTGACAATTAAAATAATGCTCGTGATATTTTTGATGCCCGCCACCACGACCAGCAACACTCGCAAATATCGCGGCGGGCATCGAATCTAACCACTGAGATCATCGTTCAAATCGAGATTAGAATATTTTAAAGTTCGGTATAATGTGCGAGAAGCTTAGCGCAATTTTTATGTACTTATGATTACTGGTCCAAACTAAAAACGTTCTTTCGACCGGACATCAAGAAAAATAGAATACGTTACACGGGATGAATGTTGAAGGCCCGCTACTGCATGATATGCCAACTTCATACCGTGGTGGAACTTCAACTTTCGTCACTTGTACCGTAATGTACTATAATAATTTTAATTATAATATATAAACAGGTACATTAGTTGTTAGTTTCTATTATTAACGTAATATATAACCGAGTGCAAAATATGTATAATTTTACTCTTATTTGCTTTATATGTAAGTGTGTGAATTTATTATAAGTTTTATCGTGTCCGAAATCACTGTTTATAAGCTTCGTATAATAAAATGCTAACGCTTCCTCTTTATATAATAGTAAGATACTTAAATAAACAACTGTCAATTTATCTACAAATTACGTACATTTAATTATTTAATCTTCTCACCTTCAACTCCCATTCATACCATGTTAAATATAAGTCTATAATATATGCAACATAACCCGATTATTGTCAATTACAGTTTCACACTATTCTTCGTAAATACGTAATGAATTTGCACCAAAATTAGATAGATTACTTATATTACTATACAGAATGGCACTCTGATGCCGAAATTCCCCATAAACTTTTTTAGTTTTTGATAAAAATTAAAAACCGTCAATCCTGTATGTTGATAATATCGCTAACTTAGTTTTAGTTTTATAGAACGTCAAACGAAAAAAAATTTTGCAATGTACAAGTACTGTAGGCATTACTTGTAATTTTAAAAATCATGCTTAAATTAAAGCTTTTTAAATAGAAAGTTAAGACAATCTAAAATAAAAATGTTAAAATTATTATTTTAATATAACAAATATAACTAAAGATATCATATAACTTATTGGATTATTTCAAACATACTTACAGTAGTAGTCGATATTGAAAAGAAATTATGAAATGGATCGTTAGAATAACCACCATCTTCGCATTCTTCAAGAGCATCAAGAATTATCCAATGTAGTATATATAATAATGTAGTTTCCAGTGGGCCAATATTTTGAAAATCTTTTCTGAAATGAAATATAACAAAATAAAAAAATATATATTTAACACTACATAAATAATTCTGTAATGCTTGAATTTAAAGTATTTGTTTTAAAAAACATAAACCTACTAAGATTTTTTATTCTATTATGAAGAATAAATTTTGATAAAGAAATAGTTTTTCTTTAAATTTAGATGGTTCTTTCTTGCGCACCAAATCATTGATGACTTTATTTAAAAAACATTCATTGGTTATTACGATATATTTTGTTAATTCTTAAATAAGTAATCAATTATTTCCACGAATTATTTATAGGTTATGTAACCGACTATCAATGTATCATTGATAGACAATAGGAAAAGGTATAAAAAGTTTGCGTAAATGAGAATAGAGGGCTACGGCGCGATAGCTTAATATAAGCTCGGAAGACGAAACACTCTTTTCCTGCCTGTGGTCTTTTGGAGCAATGCTGGTCTAAATCATATCACTTTTATAGCTCTTGTTATCTGTACGGGTATGGCACTTACGATGATGAAAGGAATCGTACGTGGGTTTAAATTTCGATTTAACTGCAAATACTTATTGAATTTGTAATTAAAAATGAATTTATTGAAATAAGAAATGAACAAGGGAAACTGGCGAATTAAACACCTAATAAATTATTCAATTTGATTCAATTCAATTCATATATTGCATTTGGTGTTTCACCGACAGTTCTTCAGCCTATGTATATACACTGCTGGCCGTATCTTCGCGCACTATTTTCTCAATGCAGAATTGGTCTGTAATCTTCTCACACATACTCGCACAAAGAGAATACGCACGAGGTGACAGAAAGAGGTTGAAAACACGTGTTTCTATATCGGCTTTATCTTTTGCGCTCGTAAACCCTCTCGCGCATTACGTATCTGTCTCTCTCTCTCTCTGTCTCTCCTGTAGTAATAACGTACTAATCTACATTTTCGCGAGCCGATATATACATTCCAATGCTGTACGTTACACGAATTCACTTAATGGTAAAGCGTAATTAACATTTACTATTACAATATATGTGACTGATCCCTATCAGCACACAATGTCTTAAAAACGTTTAAATTACGTTGTGGCTGAAACCTTTAAACGTTAGAATTTAATAATTGAAAAACGTTTGAACTACGATTAAATTTGGTTTAAATATCCTCAAGTATTAAATTCTAACGTTTAAAGGTTTTAACCGCAACGTAATTTAAACGTTTTTAAGACATTGTGTGCTGATAGGGATTCCATTCGGATTCGAACAGGCTGTTGTTTGTTGAATTGTATTTTCTTCTAAAAACTATGAAAACGTCTTATATATCGCATTTATGAAAACATGCACGGGGATTTGGTGTGAAATTTCTTTTTCACGAAGATGCAGCTGTCTGAACATTAAACCTAAAAACGAAGATTACGAAATTTGAAATAAACCTTTATTTCCAAATCACTGGACTATGATTGTATTTTCTAAAATTATTTTTTTCTAAATTTTTTTAAATTTAGGTATTTGTATGTACTTTTCAACTAATTTTTTAGTTTTATGATCAAAATGAATCCCGCAATAATAGACGTCAAAATCCGAAATAAGTCTATTTTGTCAAACGCGAATAACTCAAAAAAATTAACTTTTTGAAGCGATAGTTTCTTATTGCACGTTAGAGAAACTTTTTCCAAATACAACCGTGACGGCGCCAGTAAGTCTAAACTTTTAGTCTGGCTATCCCCACCACGTTATACTCTCTCCCTCTCTCTTCCCTCTTACTCTAACAGCGTATGCCTATACTCCAGTCTATTTCTCACTCTTACATATGCACGCTGGTCCAGTGCGCTATATTCTTTGTCTCTCTCGCTCACTCTCGTGCGGTTCATACCTATATTTCGGCTCTCTCTCTCTTTCTTTTCCTACGGTATATATATATATATATATATATATATATATATATATATATATACTCCAATGTTAGGCCAGGAAATTAAGTTAGGTTAAAAAAGGGTCGTGTCATTAAAAAAAATTATATTGTCCACAAAAAAATACACTCATATAAGACGAAATAACACATATCAGCTAAATTATTTTTCAAACAAAATGTGTTTAAGCTTCCATTAAAAAAAATCAAAAAGCTACAAAATACTGGTTTTTTTATTATATTTAAAAAAGTATTAATAATAAAAGAAAAAGTTTGAAATATTTTTTGTAGATCTTAAAAATATCTATCCAGTGAAATCAAAATTTTCCAAACCGCCTAATTAGTTGATTCAAGAATTGAGTTTAAAGCTAGAGGCAGTTAGCGTGGTGGGGAGCGCAATTTTTATACTTCTACATTCTTGCACATTAATTACAACTTCTTAATCTTATAGATTAATAATTAAACAGAAAAATAGTTTTATAAAAAAGACCAAGTATTTTGAATAACAATTTTAATGACAATATGCAAAAGTTACCATCTTTTTCTCATTTTTAACATAAAATAATGGAGGGTATAATAATTTAATGAACTACTTAACAACAGCAATTATAAGTAGTATTTTAAATATACGATTAATTAACAAATATCATTATGAATAAAAAAAACTTAGATGTCGGGTACTTACCGGGCTGGCTTGTCCATTGCCCTGGTGTACGTCGGCGCCCCGACGTCTGCTGGCCGGTGGAGTTGGCCCGGTTTCCCGTCGTCCTCGACGGTGGTATGCAGGGGCGGCCTGATGCCGCGGCGATTTGCCTACCTCGGGGAACACTCGACCCGAGGTATCTGGTCCTTCGCACTGCACTTACACGAACTCACGAACACTCGCGTACGGCTTCCCGGAGTACGGACGAATCGGTCCGGTACTTCCCGTGGCGCGCGAAACTAAACGTGACGATGTGTAAAAGAAAATGCTGTCGCGGTCAAGACCGGCAGCGTACTGAGCTTTTCGGGAATTGTCGCATTCCCGAAAGCCATGTGAGACTCCCCGTGTGTGGGACTCTCCTACCGAAGGATGTCGATAGGCATACCCACTAAAACTCCACCTCTTTTCTTACCATTATTCCCCCGCGGGAGCCGCCGCAAGGCATTACTTCGCGGGGGGAGGCAACGGCTAGATTAGCCCACTACTCTTGCTATCGCAACTCTTCTCTCCTCGTCTCTTCTGATGAGATCCAGCCTGTCCACTACGGACGTGCAGAGGGTCACTACCGCGTTCCATCCCTCCTGGGAGCCAAGCAGGCACGCTCCGATGCCCTCAGGAGTGAGGGGACCGCTCCAAGTGATTTGAAATTGGTCCCATTCCTCCCTGAAACCTGCAGCATGCCGGCGTGTATACGCGGGCGTGTAGGTGTGTATGTGTGAGTGAGTGTGCGTATGAAAGTGGGTATGGATGCGTGTGTTCGTGTGAGAGGGTGTGTGTGTGTGTGTGTGTGTGTGTGTGTGAAGCATGCCGGCGTTTACGCGCGTGCGTGCACGTGTGTGTGTTAGTACATATGTTGGAATGATCGCAGGGGGGTCTACTTGGTAGGCCTTCGGGCATGCATCCTTGTGGCCCCGCGAACCCCAATAAGGCCGGCAATAGGGGTGATAGGTCCCCGCCGGACTTGGACTCGTAGTGGCAGTGGTTGTACCCCAGATAGCTGAAGGGTTAGAGGTCGAGGTTGGGTGAAGGAATCCTTAGGTGTCGATGTCGATGTCCTATACGGTGCGGTAGGTTCGGGCCCTGCTGGCCCGCCGACAGGAAGCCCCGTAGCTCGTGTTCTTTAGCCATGCATTAGCCGAAATTGGTGCTCGGTATAAAATTACAGAGCTCACCACCGACGCAAAGAGGGATCTTTGCAGTTGCTTTGGTCCCCCGATGTTGGGCATCATGCAGGCAAGCGCACGTGCCACCCTTGTTCCCTGCGAGCCTGCTTTCAATAGACGTCCTCTTCTTTTTCCGAGTGATGAGCACCGCTTCCGTTTTTTCTGCCACCAAACTCAATCCCTGGCTACTCAGCCAGCCCGCTACTATCTCGATAGAGATGTCTTCGAGGTATTGAACCTCTTCGATGCTCTTCGCGACGACAACGAGTGTAAGATCGTTAGTGTAAGCCACCATCGAAACCCTCTTGGGCAGTCGCTGTCTCAAAAGACCGTCGTAGACGACGTTCCATAATAGCGGCCCCAGAACCAAGCCCTACGGTACGCCCTCAGTAATGGCACACAGCAGTGATATAGGAACGCACACCTGCAGCAGTGTCGTACAGCAGGCTCTGATCCCTCAGGTAGCTCAAGGCGATTCTTCATCTTACCGAGTTGATGTCGTTCTTTATGTCCAGGGCAATAACTGCGCACATGCACCTGGCACTTCTGCCGCCACTGATGGCGTTCGTGGTGGTTTTCGAAAGCCGAAATGGTTCTTGGAGAGGTCCCCTTCCACTGAGATGGCTGCCTCGAGCCTGGCACCTATTATCCGCTCAAATAGCTTCCCGCAGCATGCAGAGTGGTCGGTAAGAGGATGGTTCCTCTGGGCGTTTATTTCCCTTCGGTAGAAGCACCAACCCTTGTACCTTCTACTGATTCAGGAAGTATCCATCATTGAAGAATGCATTGAAGGTGTCCCTAAAAAGATGAGGGGCCTTCAGCGTCGCGAGCTTAACTGCCAGGCTGAATATGCCGTCGGGCCCTGGTATCTTCCTGGGGATGATTTTCCAGACAGCCACCCTCAGCTCGTCTTCCGATATGTCCGGCTGCTTGACCGCACCGTTCACGCCGTCAAACCCGTGTCTAGTGCTCTGTTCCTCTGATATTAGTAGTCTAGTTAAAAATTAAAGATTAGTAATGTAAAGTCGGGCAGTTTTTTATACTTATATATTTATCACAAATAACCACGATTTGTCCAAAATAACTATAAAACAATATGTTAGTAATGATCGTATTTAAACATAAACAATATATAATCTTAGCAGTTAGTTATAAATGTATTCAAATACAATATTCATATGTTACGAATACGCATATATTGTACACGCATGAATTAGCTATTCCTTTCTCTCTCGCACAAAATCAAATCCTTAGTTTCTTTCCGCGCCACCAGACTAGCACCACTATCGCATGAATCACCTATACCTTTCTCTCTCGCACGAAGTCAAACCCATAGTTCCTTTCTGCACCACCAGACTAGCGCCACCGTCAATTCTCCACACAACCTTTGCCACCTACTCATATGTCATGTTCTCCTAATCCTTTCCCAATAGATTCATGCGTTTCTCACCACAATACGTTATGTTAATAATAATCTTATGTATTATGAATTGTATAATGCCACTAATAATTGCTATTATAACATTTATTTAATATTAAGTTACATATACGAATTAATGTCTTTCCACGAACACACTCATGTTTACGAAACTGATTCTCGACTCCGCTAATATTAAAATTGAAAATATCTTCTTACTCGAATGACTAATGCGTTTTACAATAGCATGACTTTGCAAAATAGCAATAGTATACACAAAATCATCTAAATAAGTACGTCATCAAAACATTCGCCAAGACAATCAAGAGACGCCGAAGATCTCATCACTTTGCTGACAAAGCCACACCTACAACCAATAAGCGGTTTCGCAGCCCCATCCGCTCACCACCGAAAAGCCGCCCACGACCAATCAAGAGCAGCTCCGCCTTCAAGAACGGCGCACCACAGGATGCCCAGCAGTCGTTCCCCTCCATACCACCTCAAGAGGAGACGCGCATCAACAGTCAGTCGAGGAGAGTCATAGTCGGTCGATCGAGCGGACTCGAATAAGTCGGTCTTCATACTCTCACACTTATAAGAGATTGTATTTTCGCGTATTTTCAACTAAGCTAAATTTTGTGCACCAGTTCGGACACTAATTACTGTTGCTTTAAATTCGTACCCATTTGTCGATAGGATCTTTTTTTTGGATTTATCACCTATTTGTGGATTGGAGGAAGATAGCCCAAGGACGTAATCCCACTGGGTCTACACAGAGAGGGGGAAAGTCAGGGAAGAGAAATCGAATCCTAACTGAGGGCTGGGAGGGGCAAAGTGGGTTCCTGTTTGAGATCCATAGGCGGTGATACCGTTTCAAGAACTATCTTCTAGAGACCTAGCGGTGGTACTAATCTAAAGATAAAGGTAAGCAACAAATGATGGTGGGCTCGGCATATTTTCCATATGATGCAAGTAATTAGGTTGATCAAATTCTGCAAAGGAAATAGGCATAAGTAGTAGTTGCTACTAGGCTGTTATACCAATGCACACCATATACTATGGGGAAGCACTGGCACCAACAGAAGAGGGGTAGATTTAATGAACTTTCATGCTACTACTGACTTACAAAGGAAGTACTTGACCTCCGGAAAACGGATCTTAAACTAACTTTAGTATATCTTTTGCAATGGAAAAATATGAAGGAAGTTATTACCTACCAATGGCCACTTTAACGACAGTACTTCGACATCTAGTGATACTTTCAGTAAACATTACTTCCACTTAAATAACTCAAACAAAAACCAGAAGAAAGTTGAGTTTAAGTAGATATAACTTGAAAAAAAGTAGCTCAAATTGCTTAATTTGAAACAAAGTTATCAAGAATATAATAAATTAAAGAAATTATAACTAAAGTTTAATAAAAAAAATTTATTGTTTTTTCAGCCTAAAATTTTTCAATTTATTATTTTCTTCATAACTATGTTTCAAATTTATTTATACGTATTTTTTTCAAATTATATCTACTTGAAGTCAACTTTTTCTGGTGTTTGGTCAGAGTATCTATGTGTATTCGATCTCCAGTTATAAGCAATTAAAGTGGAAGTAATTTTTATTGAAATTCTCATTAGATGCTGAAGAACTTTTGTAAAATTGGTCATTGGAAAGTAATAATTTGGCTTTCTTCATATTTTTACATTACACAAGACATACCAAAGGTAAGATAAGATCCGTTTCCCGGAGGTCAAGTACTCCCCTTGTTAAACATAACGAATGTGGAAAATTTGCCTACCTTCAGACATGCGATTAGGGAGGAGGTAACAGACATGACCCTATGTAGCACAAGTATAGAAGACACCGTAACAATCTGAAAGATATCAGAGGCACCCACTTTATCAGTCCAGTCTCAAATAAAATGCTAGCTGAAGGTAGAAAACGTCCATCCGGACATCAAAGGCAAAAGTTGTCCCGTAAATCTAGGGAAATAAACTAAGGAGACCGCGTGGATAAACCAAAGGCAGAAACATAAAACTTTCCAGAGTCGATAGACAATGTAAAGAATCCAGAAGAAGATGGTTAACGCAATTAAGGAAGCCTATCATAATAATTGCACCCTCGGATGTTTAATAGACAAAAGTAATATAAATGGTGGGATAGAAAACTTGATTTCATTAGAAATAAAACCAGGAAAATGTACAAGATAGCTACAAAAGAAAAGACGAAAGAAAAATGACTTGAGTACAAGAAATCCAGATATTCGCCGATAAGAAGTTAGAAAAACCCAATAAACAGGATGGGAAGACTTCTGCAGTAAAATCGATGCAATTAAAGAAGTTGGTAGACTAGAGAAAATATTGTCTAGAAAGTCGTGTTTCTGCTCAACACAGTTGAGAGACTTGTTAATAGATTTACACGAGAAACTGTGCCAAGGGGTACACAGCTGCAGACGTATATCTATATATGTCAAGACGTTCCGCTAAATCGACCCTAAATGAGTTTATCAAGAAACAAATTCACAATAAGGAATTTGCACGAGGAACTTTCATAAACATAGAAGGTGCATTCAATCACGCTTCGATTAAAGTCATCAAACGAGCCATGAAGGAACACCAGTTTCCAAGGTGACCAAGGTAGACTAGACTCTGAGAGATATGATAAACAGAGGATGCCCGCAAGGAGGACTATTGCCCTCTCTAATATGATGTATAGTAGTGATGTATAGGAGGGATATACAGACAATATATTGGTCCTTACGCGTGTACCATACCTTATTATTTTACAAAATCTGATGCAGAATGCACTAACAATTGTAGACAAATGGTGTCTTTCCGTCAAAACTTCGAAAACGGAAGTGGTAGTATTTACTACCAGATACAAAATGGCATAAGGAATGCCATTTAAAACTTGATGGAAAGCAGTTAGCATTCACTGATAAAGTAAAATATTCAAGTGTTATACCGGGTACCAAGCTAACTTGGAAATACTACCAAGATAAGGCCTATAAGAAAGCTATTGCCAATTTATAGCAATGCAAGAGAACGATAGGAATATACTGGGACCTAAAACCCAGTACTCTACTGTGGGTGTACCAAAGCGGTTTTGATATGGTAGAAGAAGTCAACACCGAATACGGCTGAAAAGATACAGAAATAAGTTCGAGGACTCTTGCTGTGCCTAGGAAGTCAAAAGGTCAACACCTGTTTTGGCCCAAGAGGCCACCTCGGTAGTCGAACTCATGCAATCAAATTAGCGGTACAGCTGAAAGATCGATCAGCAACTAAGATTAAGCCAATAGCTTAATAAACTGATTGAGAGCAGAGCTCTTGATATGATGACAACAGAAATAGTCAGCCAAACCCTGAATAATAACTGACAAGGCAAGTACGTGACCTCCGGGAAACGGATCTTACCCTAACTTTGGTATATCTTTTGTAATGTAGAAATATGAACAAAGCCAAGTTATTGCTTGCGAATAGCCATATTGACGAAAGTTATTCGACATCTAATAATAATTTCAATGAAAATTACTTCCAATTTAATAGCTTATAACTCCGAATCAATTAAAGATAAACAGTCGAACCAAAAATCAGAAGAAAGTTGAGTTCAAGTACATATGACTTAAAAAAAAGAAGAATTTCTTATTTTCTTATTTAATATAATTATAGTAATCCTTCAGATTAGTATCATAATTCTTAAAGTGGCTGTAAAATTGAATATCCAGCATTATAAATGTTTAAAAATTAATTTTTTATAATTGAATAATAATATTTGTATTTTTAACAGCTTCCAGGGGATTAGAAGGATTCTGAAACAGGTGGAGATTCTTTCCTACCACTCCAATGTAACTACATAAATTTTTGCATTGATCATGTTAATAGATTCATCGTTGTAAGACAACAAATATACATTTCTATTAGTATTTCGAGCAGTTTTCCCAGATATTTTGACCATAAGTGATCTTAATGATTTGGAACCACTCTGGAAATTTATAGGCAGTTTCTGTCTATAAAAAGACATATTTTTTTTGGGCAAGTTTAGGTTTCCAGAGTCCGGAGCAGAATTGCCGATTTTCACTATTTAAAGTTTAAATGGCTTACAAGAATGTGACAGCATATATTTATGACTTTTCAAGAATTTTTAATGAAAAATGAAGAAAATTTTGCAAAAAAAGTCATATTTATGTTTTTAGTGAAAAATGCATCCGCTGGGAGCTACAAATTCATGAAAATGGGCATAGAATGCAAAAAAGTGCTATAATGTCACTTTCGACTCTCTGTAACTTAAAATAATGGCCCCGAAAAATCGGGAAAAATTCAGGAGAACTACTGGATACCTCTAAAACATATTCCCACAGTTATAGCATTATTAATTTTTTTTATCTTCGATTTCACAGAGAACCATATACACAAAGTTATAGCAATATTAATTTTTTTCATCGTCGATTTCACAGAGAACCAAACACACATATATATATATATATTGTGATGTGGGGACATCACTGAGGCCACCTGAAAGGAATATATATATAATATTAGTACCAATTAGTAAATAGATAAATTATATTAATTAATTATACTTATCCAGTTATATTTGAATTTCGCGCTGTTAACTAGAGAATAATCTAGTGATCTATTGAACCAATCAATACATGATTTTATTAGAGATAAGACTTCCGTATGGGTAAATATAACAGCATATTACGTTATGTGACTGTAATTACCTTAAATACGGAAAGTCGAAATACTCGTTGGGACAATCATAATTTATGCAAATTAGTTGTCATTTTTATGTATAGTGGGGTAAATATGGATAGCTTTATTACACCTGTGACGGATACGGAAGGGTTGGAGAAATATAATATTGCCGGATCCCTCACAGGTAACGAGAGAGAGAACAGATAGGGATATTAGGAGATTGAGTGAGATAGAAAATCGGGGAAGAAGTCTGGCGTGGTTCGGAAAACGGATCCACGCCATTCTGATACTATCGATCGCAGAGTCTTATTCTGATCTTATCTATCACTTACAGAAGTATTGTTTTCTGATTCTATCGATCGTAGATCGCAGTATTGATTTCTGTAGAACACAGCATTCAGCATTTTTCTGTTATTAAGGAGGATTTGGATTTATTTTCACATAATTAAGGAGAAAAATTACCAATTAAGGAGGAAATAAACCAGGGAAATACATATATATATATATTGTAACAGTTTGGTTGCCGCGCGGATGTTTATTTTAATATTGCGGCTGCTCAGCGGTACGGTTAAACTTACCGTATTTAAATAAACATATTTTTCCCGCGATGCGGCGACGGTTACCTGTCCGTTCTACCAAATCTGTTAAATGTTAGTCTGAAACCGAGTTACTGTTTCAGATAACAACCAGGTAAAATTCAAATCTGAAATTGACCGCGAAACAGGGATATCGCGTCGAGCACTTGTCAACCAGAAATATACGAGCTCATAGGATTACGGAAGGAATCGTACGTGGTTAAATTCAATTAATCGAACACCGTATTGAATTTTTAATAATAATATGAATTTATTGAAATAAATAAGCAAAGATAAATAATAAACAAAATATTTAATTGTCGCCGAGGTCTACGCTTTTATTACAAGTCGGTAAACGGCCGACTTGTAGAGAAAGGGGAAGAAAATATCGCGAACTAAAATAATATATCCAGTCAACGGGACTGGTATAAAGAAACACGATTATTTACTAAGTGCGAATAAAAACACGATCGCGCGAAGTGGTACCACTTACTTTGTACGCTGCTGTAGTCGTTGGTAAACAACGACCAGCCGATCGGTTGCTTTCTCTCTCCCTCACTCTCGCTGCGGTGTCGGACAGATTGTCCGCTCGCCCGTGCACCGGGGTTGTGTGGCTGCAGGTAGATGCACGGTGTTGCACCACTCACTGCAAATGCAGGATCGGCCTGCAGTCAAAACGCACACAAACGCACGGCACAAATCACGGCACGGCGAAGCTAAACACGGGACGCGGGGGGATCACACCTGTCACGTAAGAAGGTGGCTATCACTCTATACAGTGCGCGCGAATCTCCCCCTTACCTCTCTAATGAGGTGCGTGCGCGAATCTTTCGCGCGCGAAGCCGATCCCGCCCGTGTAGCTACGACGAACCGAGCCGAGCCGAATCTCGCCGGCTCGAACCGATGCGAACATTATGATACTGTTCGCTCGTGTTACTCTAATTCGTCAAACGGTGAGGTAAACAGTACCTTACCGTTACACCCCCCTTCCAGATTCCACATACCCGTGATGTGGTTTCTGCATCCCTGACGAATTTGGGATGGGAAGTGGCTACACAGGTACAACAAAAAAAAACCTGGTCCAAAAATCCGGACACTAACTGCAGTTCCGTCGTGGTCTGCCTCTACCTCGTTTGGCTAGCCCGCAGTGGCTAGCGGTCGGAATTACCGTCGACCGATCCCGCGGTCTGGCGACGACCCTCGCGTTTTTACGCGGCCTACCTCTACTTCTTTTAACGGGGGGCACGACGTTCGCGTTATCTCGTTCCTCGCGTGGAACGGCGCTCGCTTGCGTCTCGCCGCGTGAGACGTCTTCGCTCGCAGGAACCGTATCGCGTTCGGGTTCCTCTTCCCTCGTAGGTAGATCGGTCTCGATGTCGTCTTCTTGGCCGTACTCATCGCCATGGTCATCCGATAAGTACGGTTTGAGGTACTGGACATGGCATTTCTCCTCATGTCCCTGAGTATCCTGGATCTTAACAGTATTTGGGCCGTATTTGTGGACGATCAAATAAGGACCGACGTATTTTGGAGCTAACTTGGCCGAGACGCCTTGTGCGCTGGATGAGAGGACTCGGTTCTTCTTCCATACCAAGTCCCCGACTTCAAAAGAAGCCGCTCGTCTCCCGGCATTATAGTAACCGGCTTGCCTATCCTGAGCTTTATTAGCTCTAGCTGAAGCTTTCTTGTGAAGCTCAGGTAGTCGTGATAGCCGATCACTCCACTCAAGCAAACGATGGTATTCCAAACGTTGCTGAGTCAGCTCGTCTTGAACTCGACGAGCAGTGCCGGGTGGCTCAGGCTGCCGGCCGTAATTTAACATGGCCGGGCTCCATCCTGTCGAACTCTGTACCGCCGTATTTAAAGCAAACACAAGGTCCGGTAACTTCTCGTCCCAAGTGTTGTGCTTCTCGGTAATGTAAGACGCTACCATCGTTTTCAGCGTCCGATTAGCACGTTCGACGGGATTGGCCTGAGCGTGGTACGGAGGAATAGTTGTATGAAATATTCCTCGTTCCACGAGATAATCATCTACGAGCTTGTTCTTGAACTCAGTGCCGTTGTCGGATAAAAATACTTCCGGTGTGCCAAAACGCATGACGACTCGTTCGTGTAACTCTTTCACGATCGTCTTAGCGTTAGCTTTCCGGATCGGCACTGCTTCAATCCAGCGCGTGAACAAATCTTGGAAGACCAAAATATATTCAAATCCGTGTGTGGAGCGGGGAAGTGGTCCAGTAACATCTCCTGCTACCACTTGCCATGGCTTTTCAACCACTCGCCTACCCATCAAACCCCTGGGAGGGCGTTGCTCCACCTTGCATTGCTGGCACACCTGACATTTGCGTACATACTCGCCAACTTCGGCATAGTAACGTGGCCAATAATATAACTTTGCCACGCGAGCAAATGTCTTTTCTCTACCTAGATGGCCAGCTGCCGGATCATCATGACATTCTCGGAGTATGGTCTGCCTGTGCTCTTCGGGTACGACCAACTTCCAAGCGTCTTGATCTTCCATGGCGTCATCCAATTCAGTATCCACCCGATACGAATACAAGTTTCCACCTTGGATCTTCCAATCAGGAAATTCTCTCGGCCGCTCACTTACGTCTTTGGTCCACGAAAGGTACCAGGGGTCCTTAGTAGTCTGGCTCCAAGAGACGGAGGATAAGGCCGGCTCGTCTTCCTCATACATACGAGAAAGTGCATCCGGAACGTAGTTTAGAGCTCCTTTCCTGTGCTCAATAGTAAAGTTATGAGACTGGAGTTCTAACGCCCATCTGGCGAGCCGGCTCGTTGGATTGCGAATATTGCATAACCAACGAAGACTACTATGGTCAGTGACAACTTTAAACTGGTAACCTTCGATGTATGGTCTAAACTTCTTAATCGCCCATACTACGGCCAGGCATTCCCGTTCTGTGACGCTGTAATTGCGTTCGGCGGGCGAGAGGATTCTACTGGCGAACTCCAGGACTCTCTCCTCTCCACCGACAATCTGTAGCAACACTGCACCGATACCAGTGTCACTAGCGTCAGTCTGGACCACATACTCACCATTCTCATCGGGAGTTTGCAGAACGGGTGCTGTCATCAACAAAGCCTTAAGCTGCTGGAAAGCGCTCTCTTGTTCTTCCAGCCAAAGATACTTCTGGTCTTTCTTGGTCAGACGCGTTAGCGGCTCAGCTATGGTAGCATAGTCGTGCATGAAGCGTCTGTACCAAGATGCCATACCGAGAAACCGTCTCAGCTGCTTCAAATTCTTGGGAGCCGGATATTCTTTAATCGGCTCCGTTTTAGCTGGGTCAGGTCGTATCCCGTCTCGGTTAACTCGCACACCTAAATATCTCACTTCGGGCTGGCAGAAGACACATTTCTCCCGATTAACAGATAAACCGGCTTCTGCCAAGCGAGTTAACACCTCGATCAACAATTGCTTATGCTCTTCAAACGTCTCAGTGACAATAATGATATCGTCGAGATATGCATAAGCAACCGGTTCGAGTTCGGGTCCAATCACCTGATCGATCATGCGCTGGAATGTCGCGCCAGCATTTGCCAATCCATACGGCATACGAGTAAACTGGAACAAACCCATTCCAGGTACCGTAAAAGCCGTTATCGGGCGCGACTCCACCTGTAGAGGTATCTGGTGGTACGCACAGTTCATGTCGATCGTGGAGATGTATCGGGCTTTCTTGAGTTTGCGTAGGATATCCTGCATATATGGCAAAGGATATGCATCAGGTTTCGTCAAAGCGTTGACTTTCCTAAAATCGATGCAAAAACGCCTAGCATTCTCACCCTTCTTCGCCATCACCACGGGGCTGGACCAACCGCTTTTCGAGGGTTCAATAACGCCAGTCTCGAGCATCTCGCGAACTTGACGTTGCATTTCCTCTCGAATTTTATCAGAGACGGGGTAATACCTCTGTTTGATCGGCCTGGCTGATCCGACGTCGATTATATGTTCGACATCGTAAGAACGGCCGATCTTTGGCAAGGTTGTGGACAACACTCGGTCTAGAAGTTCGCGCAATTGTGTGCGCTCTACTTCTGTTACGTCAGCGACACCTGCTGACGATAGTGAAGCATTGCCACTTTCCATACTTGCCACTTCCAGCTGTAGGACTTGATCCGTTCCCTTTAGGAATAAACGGTCGGAATCTGGGTCTAGGACGGCTCGGAATGCTCGGATAAAATTTACTCCGATGTAGCATTCAGCATCCAGGTTCGGCATGATCGCAACACGTATTTCTCGAGTCTCTTTACCGATAGTAAATGGTAGCATCACGTGACCACACAACGGATGAGTACTACCATCAGCGAGCTTGGCATTGCCAGCTCGCGACTCGAGAAGCGACCTGCCTAGAGCGGTTGCTAACTGCAAACCGCTCGGACCCATTACGGTTGTCGATGCACCTGGATCGAACAACGCACGGATCCGAAATCCATCTATGTCAACCTGACACCACCAGCGCGTCTCGTCCTCAGGACGATAACTTCTTCGGCTAGTGTTCGATGTCACTAATTTTAGGACATCGCAGGTCTCCGGATCCATTCCGACTTCCTGGGATCTGTCTGGAATCAGTCCTTTCCTTTTCTGCTTAACTGCAGCTGGACTATCTCGGTAATCGGGAGTCAGACCTTTGTCCTCCTTGGGGACTCCCTGTACTTTGGGGTATGCGGTTGTCCCCTCTAACCGCTTCCCCGCGCGTTTTTTGCGCAGTCAGGGCACGTCCTAACGGTGTACCCCAACTTACCACAAGTATGGCACTTGATCGGCTTGGGGAAGTCTTCTTTTCTCTTTATCTTCTTTCTTGAATCCGACGATTCCCCAAGCTTCGAGGATGAACCACTCGATGACCGTCGATCGGGACTTTTACGTGTCTCCTTCCTCCTTTTAAACCGAGGAGGAGACTTGTGGGTTTTCTTCCTAGGTGGCGTATCTTTATCCACCTTAACCCCAGCTGTCTGGCTACTCGTTCGCATGGTCCTAAGGGTTTCTTCCAGGACTTTTGTGAGCCGTTCAATCGGATCTTCCCGACTCGACTCACTCACCTCCTTAGCCACGCTTGCTACCTTGGGCTTGGCGGTCGGCCGCTTTTTGGACTTTGCCTTGTAAGCAAGTTCCGGCAGCATTAAATCTTCCTCTGCCGGAGGCGGTCGATATAACTTTTCCCGCTCGAGCGTTTGCTCGGCGTCCATCGCCAGCTCCAATAAATCTTCAACCGATTTGGCTTCAGCCCTCTTAAACAAGCCGCTGAAGCTGAGGTAGCATGTTACGGTAAAGATGGTCCAATTGCCTACGCTCGCTCGGGATCGGGTTGAGTTTTCGCATGATTGCGATTGAGCAGGTGATGTAATCTCTTACCGGCTCATCCTCACCCTGTGTCCGAGCATTGGACTCCTCGATGAGCCTTTGCTGGAAGCTTTGGCTCATACCGTACCATTTCTTGGCAGATTTCACAAAATCTTGCCACGAGTGCCATTTGTCCTTTCTCATTCCGGTACCACGTAGCTGCGGTTCCAGTGAGAAGTTCGGACAAGGACGGCAACACCTCGTCCTCGCTGAGGTTGGCGAGAATCCTACAGTCTTCGACTCTCGCAAGGAAGGCATCGATACTCTGGCTTTTGTCGCCAGAGAATCGGACTCCCCACTTACGAACCACCGCACCAACATCGCGCGGTGTCCCGGCCGATCTCGACGCTGATTGGCCGGACTCGTAAAAGTCCTTCAGATTAGGGTAGGGAGAGCTTGAACATGGAGGCTGTCTCGGTCTCCGTGTGTCACCCCTCCCCCAAGCTCCTCCAGCATCTGCATGAGGTGCTTGAGACCCCTCAGGCTCTACCTGCACGTGTTGTGGTCTAATGTCCGTCTCGTCCAGGGTGTAACACGTATAGGTGTCCTGGAACTGGACATGTTGGGTTGGCTCTCGGGTTTTGTTTGTGCTGGAAGCTTGTGCACCGCTTGGCAAGTCCAACTTGCTGTTGACGGTGAGCATCTGTACTTCCAGCTCCTTAACCCGTTCCGTCAAGGTGGATAACCTACTTACTTGCTCCGCTAACATCGAAGCAAAATCCTTTGGTATCTCGAACTGAGCGCCAGTATGGGATACCAAAGTTATCCATTCTTCCTTGTCGGTTTCTCGGTCGGAGGTGTCCGACTGCCCATCTTCCTCTCGCTCGTCCGTATCTTCTACTTCTAGAGCGAGAGTCCTCTGTAGCACCTCTACTACATCTGGATCAGAATCCGGGTCCGGAATCTCCGGATTCTGGGCAACCATGGACTTAAACCAATCTGTCCTCCGCCTGTTCCGCCTGACACGATCCTCATTTGATTTTGTGTCGGCTGTGAACTCTTGAGCCGTATAATTGCCCAACAGCCACTGTTGGAGTCGTTCGGCTTTTTTATATACAGAGCCGTCTGTACGCATCTCTAACGACTCCAAGTGCGCCTGGATCTGTTCGCTGGATTGCGTACCAATCCACTGATCGACTTGCGTGGTCATCGATTCCGCCATTTTAATTTTAACGAAATTACCGCTACGATTATTTACACAAAAAAAACTCTGAGTCTCTTTTCGCTTTACCTGTGCAAGGTATGCTTTTCTTCAAATTATTAGGTGGCTTTAAATAATAAAATTATTGGGCCACTAAGTTGAAGAATGAATTCTTTTCCCTTTATAATTACAAGAAGAAAAATTAAGCACACCTATTTGAAATTTGCTTTCCTGCCTAATATCAAAAACTAAGTTAAAGAATTATATTTTTGACTATTAATTTTACAAACAAATCGGGAGAAAAAAAAATTAACTATGTTACACGCGGGATTAATTTAATTTATTATAAAACAAATAAACATACAATATTAAACGTAAAAAGAAATTTTACGAATTGTTAATAAATTAAATTAAAAACAAGAAAAAATTTGTTTAAATCCGACTAAATACGAAAAAATCGAATTTACTCCGGCTCTCGGTCACCAACGCACGCTGAATATATTATAAAATAAATAAATAAATAATTGAATAAATAGATAAATAAATATAAATATATTCCTAAACAACTAAATGTGTACGCCGCTGTGACCTCTTACAATCGCAATGTTACAAAAAAAAAATAATAATACAATTTTTATTGTAACGCGAGAGCCGGTCCGCGTTGTCAAAAATATAAATTTAACAAGCAAACTTCAAAACAGAAAAATTTTTACCCTTGCACAGGTGTTACAATTTTTATTAAGTCGGAAAACTAAATAACGCCGATTTTCCGACTAACCTACTCGAAATTAGGGACTCGGTATGTAAATTGCGGACCTCAAGGCGAATCGATCTATATTTCAATTTTAAAATTCAAATTTACTATTATTTACGTGTAATTAATTAAAAAAATTCTTATTACCGACCTCGGATTTCTTTTAACCAAACTAAACAACAATAAAAGAAAATCCGGTTCAAACTTATAAATTATTGTCTAAATACAATAATTTAAAGGTTAGAATTAATCGCGAACCGATTAATCTAACTGCCGGTAATAACAAATATACTAATTAACGTAACTAGTATATAATAGAAAATTACACGTAAAATCCACACGTACTTGAAAAAAATTAAATTTAAAATAAATTGATAACAACAAAAATCAATTAAATTAAATTAGATTCACTACCGTTTATAATAAAATCCTAGTTTATAAGGGCACCTATATAAGCGCAGCTCGTATCACAAAAAAAAACGCAATTTAAAAATTTACGTTGTGCGCCTCGTAGGCGCAATTTAGAAATTAACGTTGGGCGTAAAATAACCCAATCTATTAATTTACGTTGGGCGCCATGTAACAGTTTGGTTGCCGCGCGGATGTTTATTTTAATATTGCGGCTGCTCAGCGGTACGGTTAAACTTACCGTATTTAAATAAACATATTTTTCCCGCGATGCGGCGACGGTTACCTGTCCGTTCTACCAAATCTGTTAAATGTTAGTCTGAAACCGAGTTACTGTTTCAGATAACAACCAGGTAAAATTCAAATCTGAAATTGACCGCGAAACAGGGATATCGCGTCGAGCACTTGTCAACCAGAAATATACGAGCTCATAGGATTACGGAAGGAATCGTACGTGGTTAAATTCAATTAATCGAACACCGTATTGAATTTTTAATAATAATATGAATTTATTGAAATAAATAAGCAAAGATAAATAATAAACAAAATATTTAATTGTCGCCGAGGTCTACGCTTTTATTACAAGTCGGTAAACGGCCGACTTGTAGAGAAAGGGGAAGAAAATATCGCGAACTAAAATAATATATCCAGTCAACGGGACTGGTATAAAGAAACACGATTATTTACTAAGTGCGAATAAAAACACGATCGCGCGAAGTGGTACCACTTACTTTGTACGCTGCTGTAGTCGTTGGTAAACAACGACCAGCCGATCGGTTGCTTTCTCTCTCTCTCACTCTCGCTGCGGTGTCGGACAGATTGTCCGCTCGCCCGTGCACCGGGGTTGTGTGGCTGCAGGTAGATGCACGGTGTTGCACCACTCACTGCAAATGCAGGATCGGCCTGCAGTCAAAACGCACACAAACGCACGGCACAAATCACGGCACGGCGAAGCTAAACACGGGACGCGGGGGGATCACACCTGTCACGTAAGAAGGTGGCTATCACTCTATACAGTGCGCGCGAATCTCCCCCTTACCTCTCTAATGAGGTGCGTGCGCGAATCTTTCGCGCGCGAAGCCGATCCCGCCCGTGTAGCTACGACGAACCGAGCCGAGCCGAATCTCGCCGGCTCGAACCGATGCGAACATTATGATACTGTTCGCTCGTGTTACTCTAATTCGTCAAACGGTGAGGTAAACAGTACCTTACCGTTACAATATATATATATATATATATATATATATATATATATATATATTTATTATATTTTTCCGAGTATTATTTTTTTGTTAATTATTTCATATTTTTGGTGAGTTATTTTATTTACTAATATAATAATTGATTTATGTATCAGTGGGGACAATATTAAGTAATTAGTGCGCGTTATTAACTAGCTAAATTATTTATTTAACTTATTTAAAAATTAACGTTCTCTCTCTCGTGATTAGTGGTGCCACGGGATCTAAGAGTAGATCCCGTAATATAATTTTATAGATCTACATTTTTGTTAGGAGTGTCAATATTCGTTATCGCGGTTTAATAGGCATCCGGAACTATTTATTTTATTCAACGGAACTTCCTCTGGGTGAGTCCACCGGGTTATAAGGACGAATAAATTAATTTTTTTTTTCTCTTTCGATGATGTCTGGGTCCGGAAATAATTATATTTAAATATTTTTTTTATATGGAATTATAAACCAGCATCACATTTGGCGCCCAACGTGTGTTTTTTATTGTACATTTAGTGAATAAATTGTTTTCATTTTGTTAACAAATTCTCCGATTTCTTTGTTTAATGTCGGCCACCATACGTACGATCGTGCCAACATTTTCATTTTGATTATACCAAAGTGGGATGCATGCAATTCTAGTAAAACTTTCGATTGCAATACATACGGTACAATTACCCGAATACCCCACAAAATACATCCCTTTTCTATGGTTAGTTCATTTCGTTTACGATAAAAACATTTCTCTATTTCTGATAGTTGTTCGACGCATGGCCACCCGTTCATTATATATTTATAAATTTTAATCAAAATTTCATCTTTACGCATTTTTTTCGCAATTACCGAGGCATCTAAGCAAGATATGCCTTCGTATATATAATTTAAACTTGTAAACTCTGAGTCGAATACTGGTGTATTATCCTCTACGGGCAGTCTAGATAATGCGTCACAGTTACCATTTTGAAAGGTCGAAATATATTCAATTTTATAATTAAATTTAGATGCGAAATACGACCATCTCTGCAAGCGGCTCGCAATTGATAGTGGTATTTCTTGCTTCGGACCTAATATATAAGTCAATGGTTTGTTATCGGTGCGTAGAATAAATTCGCGGCCGAACAGATAATTATAAAATTTTTTCAATCTAAAAATAATAGCACCCGCTTCTTTATCTATCGGCGCTCTACCTAATTCACTTTGTGGAATTATTTTTGATGCATACGCTATCGGTTTCTCGGTACCATCGCTATATATATGCGACAAAATAGCGGATAAACCATAATATGATGCGTTGGTAGCTAGTAATAATTTCTCATTTGGGCTGTAATGAACAAGTGTAGTAGGTTTAATTAATTCTTTTTTTAGCCATTCATAAGCAATTTGGCATTCCTTTGTCCAAATTAATTTTTTTTGTTTTAACGCATCATAAAATGGTTTCAGCCGTTGTGCTCGATTCATCAAAAATCTGTCGTAATATATTATTAAACCTAACAACAAAGACAGTTGTTTAGTGTCAGAAGGGGTCGGAGCGGCTATCATTGCTCGAATTTTTTCTTGCGACATACTAAGGCCATTCTTGTCTAATACAAAACCTAATACATCTATTTGATCTTTGAAAAAATCACACTTATCAATATTAATATTAAAGCCTTTATTTTCCAATCTCGTAAAAATTGTTATCAAATTTTTAAGGTGCTCCTCGTCTGAAATTCCCGTACAGTAAATATTATCTAAATAAGCTTGTGTACATGGAATGTTTTGTAAAGTGCTTTCTATTTTTCTTTGAAAGTCACCCAGTCCCGATGCTACCCCTTCTGGTAATTTAGTATACCTTGTAACGGTCACGCTGGGGATTAGGGCGTGGCGTCAAAGGCGAATTAGACAATTGAAATATATAAAATAATAATAGTTTATTATAATAATTAAATTAGGTTTGGGCGCCAGCCGCGTACGATCGCGGCGAATTTCTATAGTATGCTCGACTGCGTGCGAGCTGCTGCTGCTACTTGCTGCGCGAGGGGAGGGGAGGGGAAAAAAGGGGAAGCACTTTTACGGTAGGAAGGTTACTAATATCCACTGCAACTATTGCAAGGCGTACACCCACCTTGATATCGAGGAGATCGTCTCCTGGAGTTGCGGCTCTGCGGTTGATCGCTCTCGCTCTCTAGTGCACACACACACTCGAAATATAATAATATCGGACGCGAATCGGTTGGCCGATGCTGCCTCGATGGCGTCCCGATGAGCTCTCTCGAGCTCGGGCTCGTTCGCTGCTTCGCTGCTCGCGCAGCTTTTCGCGTCGAGTCGCCCGTCGGCCGCCGTCGTCTCGCGCGCCTCGTGTAGTGAGTGCTCGCGGCCATGTTGATCAAGGCGGACGACGTTGCCGGGGCTGCTGCTTCCCACGGAGAGGACGATGTTCCTGGTGATGCTGTAAACCAGGTAAGCCTTTATGATCGTTCCGTGTTGATTTATCGGCTAATAGTTACACTCTGTTTCAGGTGCAGACGGGACGGCCGATCTTCGAGTCTTCTCTCTCACTCGCTCTCACGGTGGCTGCTCAGCTGGTGCGCGTCGGGTCAGTGACTGCTGCTCTTCTTCGATGCTGCGTTGCTGCGGGGATTCTGGCTGCTTCTTAGGTAAATATCTATCTCCCGAGGGAGTGCTGCGTATTATTTACTAATTATTATTTGAGAGTTATGGTAATGTTATGATTACCATAACCTCACTTCCAATCCTCTCCTAGCATGTAGCTATCAGTTACTATGTGCACTACATGCGTCCTTGATTCCTTCTAATTAGGATTCTTATTAATTGTTTAACTGTTTCACAGCTTCCTGGATATCTTGCTGCTGCTCGTGCTGCTCCATCTGGCACCTTGGGCCATCGCAGGCTGCTTCATGATCCTGGTGCGAAGCCTCCTGGGAGTTGTGTCGCCTCTCCTGACATGCTGCTTCATTGTGCTACGTGGAAGGAGCCAAGAGAAGTATTGGGGATTTGGGGAGCTTCGTGTAGGCTAGGTAGGCTTAGAGATGTGAGGGTAGGTAGGTCAGTTTGTATTGGGACTCGCTTGCTTATTACTTTGACAGGTATTACATACCTTGTCACAACTTATACAAGTCTTTATGAGTAATTATTGTAAGAAAATTTCGCGAACTTTCTTTTACCGGAATTTGCACGTAAGCGTGAGACAAATCTACCTGTGAAAATCTTCGGCCACAACCTAAAGTAACAAAAATTTCATTGATTAAAGGCAGTGGATGTCGGTCAGGTATAAGCCACGGGTTAAGAGTCAATTTAAAATTGCCACAAATTCTTATTGCACCGTTATTTTTAATTGTGGGCGCTGACATCCACTTTTTCTAAATGCCCGAGTTTCACTAGGCGATTTATCTCATCTTCCACCTTATCACGTAGGGCAAAAGGCAAATGTCTCGCTTTTAACGCTTGTGGCTTTACATTATCTTTTACGTGCAATACAAGTTGCTCTCCATTATATAATCCAGGACCCGGGCCAAATAAACGCGGAAATTCTAATTTAAAATTTTGTACATAGTTATTGATTTCATCACTTCCTATATGATTACAATGAACATTTTGATCATCCGTAATAATAGTTTTAATTAATGACCACATACCGAAAGCGGCCATCTACTGTCTGCCCAACAATGTCGGCCCCACTTTAGTTACAAGTAGGTCTAATTTATAAATTTTATTTTTAAATTCTACATCTATATTATTTAATAGACCGAGAGGGCGAACGGGTGTATTACCGTATGCTTTTAAAATTACATTTACCGGTTTTAAACTATAATTTTTAAATACGCTATCGGCCGACTCTTTAGACATTACCTTACATACGCACCAGAATCCACTTGCATGCGAATATTTTTACCGGCTACAGTTAAATTAAGAAAAATCGGTTCCGCATTTGCATAGTCCACGTTGAATATCTCTTCCGCTGGACTTGCCATGTTGCTCTCCTCCGGTTCTAATAGGAGCATAAAATCAAGGTTCGATGTTTCACCAGTGGTCTCATTCTCCGTTTGCCAATTCAAGTTTTGTTTATAGTTTTTTTCTTCTTTGCACATTATATCCAAATGTCCTTTGCGTTGACATATTTTACAACTTTTGAAACGATGATGGCAGTCTCTTGCAAAGTGATTCATTTTACCACAGTAATAACATACATTAGACTTCTTATCTTGTGTACGACCAGTATTTTGACTATTTAGTTTTGTATATTTTTTTAAATTACTTTTATTCTGGTATTCTTTATTTTTATTGTTCTCATTTCTATTATTATAACTTTTATTATTTGTGGCCTTAGTTAAATAATTTACCTCTTCTTTGTTTAGAGTCTGTCTCATTTTATCCGTGTGAGCAGCATTTTTTTCGGCTGTTTCGTGCGATATTGTAATTTTATATGCTCCTTCAAAAGTCAATTTATCCTCTCTAAATAGTAGTGTTTTCGTATTATGATCTAATAATCCACATACCAATTGATCACGTAGCCTCGTGTCCACATCAGTAAAATTACAATGTAGTGCTAGTGATTTTAACCTTGCCACAAAATCTGCTATACTCTCGTTTGACGTTTGTTTTGCTTGATGGAATTTACAGCGTTCCATTGCTTCTGAAGGTTGTGGGCAAAGGTGATCAGTCATAAACTTAACAATTTCATCGTATGTCTTTGTTGACGGTTTAGTTGGAGCACATAAATCTTGATGAGGCGGTATGTATCCACGCCGACTTTCGTAAGCAATATCGGCATCTTCTTCTCCTCTTCGACGTCGTATGCTTGGAAATACATATCAATGCGTTCTATATATGACTCCCAATCTTCCTTGTTTGAATTAAATTCCCATTGTTTAAATTTTGAGTCGTCCATTTCGAGCTGCAAAATATTTTATTTTAACAGTTTCAACTTTCACTATTTTATTTTTTTTCAGGTTTCCTTTATAATCGGTTCGAATTACTTGCACAAGGTGTTTTCTTAGCTGATCCAACGTTGCTGCTGAGTCAAATGCAATATTATTTTTTGTTAAATACTACTATATCAATTTAACGGTTCTTTTTGTACATCGGCGGAATTTGATAATTAGCGAATATTTTAGGGAGTGTTATAAAAATTTCTCAGTGGGCTCGAGAGAGAGAGAAATTTTCGGCGTTGGTTACGCCAATTTGGAAAATTGTAAAATCGATTGCTGCCATTTTAGCGATTTATTGTCCGCGTTGAAATTTAATAATTATCGTTTCTAGTGGGAGATAAACTGTTATATTATTCTATTTTTTTATTATTATTGTAATAATTATTGGTGTTGCTGCCTGTTGGTATCACCTGTTTTGCAAGCGCTTTTTGTGGGCTACTGCTATTTTATGGGTGATTTGTTGATTGTTGAATCAAAGTTGATACAACTTTTATTTGACAATTTAGCATTTTTTATAATAGACAGTAGCATTGCCTCGTACCAAATAAAAAATAGTTGGGAGATAATAATTTATTTTATTTATTGTGTTCTTTTAATATTTTGGACGTATATATGTATATTATTTATGGTAATTTGGAATAAATGGATTGGAATTGACCATTTGTAAAAGCAATTAGGAGTTGGACGTGAGGATACCAGAAGAAGATATATTTCTTTTTGTTTTACCAGCCATTTTAAATAAGGATTTATTTATTTATTTATTGTTTTTTTCCATTTTTTTAGGAAGATATACAAAAAGGTAATCTCCAAAATATAATAACTATTATTTATATTTATGTATATATTTTGATATTTATTTATATTTGTCAATATTTATTTGTATTCGTATTGCGGATGTGCATTTTTTATTTCTCTTTCTTTGATCGCAATTTACAGTGGGGATTGAGAAAAATTTATTTATTTGGCGCGAGGCTTTACCTGGTCGGATCGGACCCGTACACCGAAGTGTTCCCGTTCAATTCAGTTTACGGGAAAATTAATATCGCTGAATTTGATTAAGGGAAAGCTGAATATTAAAGACATTTTTTTTTGTTCGTGTTTTTAAGTTATTCTCTCGGTTGTTTGTAGTTATTTTCTTTTTTGTTGCTTTTGTGGTATCTTAGTTTACTAAAATGGGTAGTCACAAGAAACGGATGGAAAATATCCTTAAACAGTCCACGGGAGCAAGGGAATTATCTAGAAAGATTTCAAAAATAGATCCGATATTAATAAAGGAGTTATTGGAAAAGCATGGGTTAAGCACAGTAGGGTCATTTGGGACATTCAAAGATATATTATTAAGGGCGGACTGTAGGAAAATAGATGTTAGCTTAGACGTACCGTGGTATACGGATGACGAAGGGGAGGAGGAAATACCGACAAATGCAGGGGAAACAGAAATGGAACACACCGTTAACGAGAATAATAAAGAAAATAGCGATAAAGGGTAATTGAATAAAAAAGTGAAACAGACGAAGGATAGTGAAGAGAAAATAATAGAAAGTGTTAGGCAAGAGGTAGTGGAGGTAGGGAAAGAAACTCAGATTAGTGTAAAGAATCAGGAGAAAACGGGTGCGCGTAAAAAATCGAACGGGAAACTAAAGGAAAGAGGCGAAGTAGTAGGGAGCAATATAGATGTAGGAAGTTTGAGAACATTAGTAACCGATATTATTAAGGAGGTTATGGGTAATCAATTAGAGAGCGCGTTGATAAAAATAGTAGATGCAAGGTTGCAAAACTTGCAAGCTAGCAAACAGGTAGAGGAGTTAGGTCAACCAAAAAGGGTTGAAACAAAGGGAGATAATAACATTAGTAGGGATTTAGCTGAATATAGTGAGTTAAAAAATTCATTGGTAGAAGAATCAAAGCGTAAAGTGAGTCATGGTAGTGCGGACGAATTAGGGTCGAGAAAAAGAGAATCTACTCCCAAACGATGTAATAACTTAGGGCCAAAGAAGCTAGGTTTCTCAAAGGGCGAGTTTTTATACAATAAGGGGAAAAGAATTTATTACGTTGAGGAAACCGACACAGGTAGTAGTTCAGAAGAAGAAATATGCAAAAGTAGGTGAGTCCATAAAGAAAAAAAGTTAATGCGTAGACAGATAGATCAGAATCAGGATAGGGAGTTAGTTGGGACAGATATGAGCGGAAATAGTGATAATGAGGGAGTCTGGGAAACTCCGAGGTCTAATAAGACCAGCCAACGTCAGAGAGGGGTGAATCAGTTGCGCAGTATGCAGTGTGTTAAAATGCTGCAAAACTGGAAAATACACTTTTCTGGCGAAGGTAAGGAGGGTCCGGAGGAGTACTTGGCTCAACTCCAAGATTGCTATGAAGGAACAGCGTATTCTGATACCGAGTTCCTAAGCGCGATTCCTTGTACGCTATCGAAAACCGCGGTTAGGTGGTTTCGATCAGTAAAGGAAAAGATTAAGACGCATAAAGAGTTCAAACGCGCATTCAGGCATAGATTCATGAGAATATTAGATAGAGAGGATATCATGGAAGAATTGCGTAGAAGAACTTAAGCATAGGGAGAAGATATAGCTAGTTATTTATCGTGTATGAGATTGATAGTAGGGCATTTTAAGAAACCGCCGTCGGAATGTCAGCTGGTCCCATTGATATTTCGTAATCTGTTGCCGGAGTATCGTAAGGCAATGGAAAACGAATATCTCGATAGTTTGGACGATATTGAGAAGTGGGGCAGAAAATACGAACGGAAGAAAGAATTAGACAACCATTACGTTCCTCCGCCACCTAAAGAAAAGACTTGGATTCCAGAAGCCGCATACCAAGGGCCTAGAATAAAAGGTAAAGTCGCTAAGGTGGAAAAAAATGAACAGGATGCAGTAGGGTCGAAAGACAAGCTGAAGCCGGCGAAGGTAGACAAAGGGTCGAGTAAAAGCGCGGTTAAGGTTAAAGTTCAGGTGGATTCGCAGGAGCAGCCAATCACAGCTGCAATAGTTGTGGCCAAGCAGACACCATAACAAAATGCAAGACCACAGGTACAGCAACAGACTGGTTGGTCAAGACCACCAGCTGCTGGCCAACGGGTGAATTATAACGATCGGAATTTTAATCGAAGGGAATTTCCGTCGAATAGGTGGCAGAATCGACCCGATGGTAGGGATTTTAGGGAGTCGAATAGATTTGTTAATAATGGCAATAGGGACAAGAATAGAGCTTTTCACGGTCCGTGTTGCGAGTGTCAGAAGGTAGGGCATAGGAGTTCCGAGTGTCCCAATAGGAGGTGCTATTTTTATAAAAAACAGGGTCATAACATACGAAACTGCTCCCTTCGTAAAACAGAGGGGTTAGCATGTCAGATTTGTAAAACAGTTGGGACGACATTCGACGATTGTCCGAATTGCACACAGTTTAGGGCGATGTTGGGAAACGGCAAGTCGGGAGTTCATAAAGGTCCCCTAACTCTCGAATCACGGCAGTAGGGACCGATAGGGCGTTACCAAGTTACTGTTTCCCGGAGGTAAATTTAGAAGTATGGGTAGGGGAGAATATTGATAGGATCAATATAGAGGGTGTGTCTCCCAAAGTAAATGTAGGGAAGTTAGATGGGTCTAAGGGTGCGATTCCAAGATCTAAGGGTAAGTTACGGTCGATCAGAAGGGACGATCCAGAAATTGATTCAGGAGTTAGAACAATTGAATATGTTACAAAAAGGATCGGAGAGGATAGATATTGAATTGTTATCTAAGAAAAGAAAAGTTGATCATGGCGGGACGCAAGTTAGCGAAGGAAGGTCACAGGATAATCAAGAGATTAGGGGTTATGATAGATTAAATTTGATTAACAAGGGTGTAGAGTTGCTTTTAGGGGATAATAAGGAAAAAGAGAAAGAAAAGAGTCCAAAAAAGACCTTCCATGGCAACAAGGAGACACCAGATCGATCAACTGAACCGAAACAAGGTGTATCAGTATCCAACGTATAAAATATGCATTATTTGAAAGTTGTTTTAGGAGGACAGGAATATAGGGCGTTAATTGATTCTGGTTCCACATTGTCTTTAGTAGGGTCAAGGGTAGCTGAACAGTTTAAGGATAGATTAAAGTCCTCTAATGTGGTTATTAAAAATGTTAATGGTGGATTAGTGAGGGCATTAGGGACGTTGGAAATTAATTTAGAGATTGACGGACATGCGGAAAAAATTAATTGCAGGGCATTGAAAGACTTAGAATCGGATATGATCTTAGGGATAGATTTCGGTAAACTTTTTAATTTTGATGATAGGTTAAGACAGGATCAGTGGCGTGTTGGGGAAGGTCCTTGGAGGTCGTATAGTAGTGAAAAAGGGACAAACCATCCTATAATATTCGGGAAATGCGCTGGCATCTCTGAATTACAGGATAAGGAAAGGGATAAAGTTCGAAGATTGGTGCACAATTTACTTCCGGACATAAATGCCGATCAGTTAGGAATGACAGACCTTACTGAACATTCAATTGATGTTCAGGGAGCTCATTCAATCAAACATCGGACACGGCGCATCTCGCCCAAGATATTGGAGGCAGCTCATGAGGAAGTTAGAAAGATGTTACAGTTGGGAGTTATTGAAAGATCGGAAGTGACTGGAGTAGTGCACCAGTTTTAGTACGGAAGTCCGACGGATCAATTAGATTCTGTGTGGACTATAGGGACTTGAACTCGGTCAAAAACGGGATGCCTATCCTTTGCCACAAATTGATTCGATTCTGGATAAAATTCACAAGGCCAGGTATATTAGCAAAATCGACTTGAAGCAGGTGCACTTTCAGGTCAAGATGGCGCCTGCTAGTCGAAAATATACGGCTTTTGCGGTGTCAGGATCGGGTCTATGGCAATTTAAAAGGATGCCATTCGGGTTGACGAATGCGCCCATGACCTTCCAGCGGTTGATCAATGCGATATTCGGTCCGGAATTCGAACCTTTTATTTTCGGATATCTGGACGATATAATCATCGTCACCGAGTCGTTTGAGGAGCACTTGAAATATCTGGATTTGGTATGAAGGAAATTGTTTGATGCAGGGTTAACGGTGAATAGGGACAAATGCAAATTTTGTTGTAGTAGGGTGACATATTTAGGATTTATTTTAGATAGGGACGGCCTTAGAACAAATCCGGATAAAGTGTCTCCAATGGTCGCTTGGTACTCGCGTTTTATTGAGAATGAGGCCGAATTAAAAATACCATTAGTAAGGTTGTTGCGTAAGGGATAAGAATGGATATGGGGGGAGGAGCAGCAGGAAGCTTTCGATACACTAAAGAGAGCTTAGACTGTTGCACCCGTTCTTGCTCGCCCTGATTTCAGCAAACCGTTCAAAGTGCAGTGTGATGCAAGTAATTATGCACTGGAAGCGGTGCTGCAGGAACAGGAAGACGGGGAGCACCCCATAGTCTACATTAGTAGGGTTTTGTCGGCCGCGGAAAGGAATTATTCCCCAACGGAAAAGGAATGTTTGGCGTTGATTTGTGCTATAAAAAAGTTGAGGCCGTATTTAGAGGGATATCCATTTACCGCAATCACTGATCCCAGTGCGTTGAAATGGTTGCGGAATCTTAAGGAGCCTACAAGTCGTCTCGCTCGGTGGGCTATAGAGATGCAACAATGGGACTTTGAAATAGTCCATAGGAAAAGACCTCTCAATCAAGTCCCAGACGCACTCTCTAGGACGTATCCGGGTGAGGTCGATACAGTGGCTGCTTTTCAGGAGATTAGGGACCCTTGGTATTTAAATATGCTCAAGAACGTCGAGCAATTTCCTAACCCTTACCAGCAATGAAGAGTAGAAAACGGTCTATTATATACGTACCGTAAAGATCCATTGTTGGACCCGGTCACAAATAGGGACGAAGATTGGAGATTAGTGGTCCCAGAGGAACAGCGAGAGCGAGTAATAGGAGATGCGTACTGCGAAACCTCGGCGGGTCACTTAGGAGTAGAAAAGACGTATGATAGGGTTATTAGGGACTATTATTGGAGAGGAGTACGGTACGATGTCAATAGATTCGTAGTAGGGTGTGATGTTTGTCAGAGATGTAAAGTATCCCAGTTAGGCCCACAAGGATTGCTTAGTAGTAAGGTGATTGAGAGACTTTGGGTAGTGGTGGCAGCGGATATGATGGAGTTTCTACCTAGTAAAAGTCAATGTTAATACTTGTTAGTTTTTCAAGATTTATTTACTCGGTGGATAGAGTTAATACTGTTAAGAACCGCGGATGGTAAATCAGTAGCAAAAGCATTTGAGGAATTAATCTTATTTAGGTGGGAGACTCCTGACTATTTGCTCACTGACAATGGTAAAGAATTCGAGAATAAATTTTTGAAGGATGTCTTAGCGGAATACGGTGAACATGTCACCACTCCGCCCTACCATCCTCAAGCAAACGCTGTAGAACGGAGCAATCGTACGTTAAAAACTATGATTGCGGCGTTTGTTAAGAATGATCACAGGACCTAGGATCAACACCTTAATAAACTTAGGCATGCGATAAATACCGCGATTCAATCGTCTTTAAATGTATCACCCGCATTCCTGAATTATGGGAGACACACCAGACCTGTTAGAAGTTTACGTAGGGAGGTAGAACCAAGGGAATTAATTCAAAAGGGTGATGAAAAAGCTTGGGCCAATAGATATTGTCACCAAGCATGTTGAACAGGCGAAGGAAAAACAAGCTAAGGTTTTTAATAAGGGTAGGAGAGACGTCAGATTTTTCCAGGGAGATAGGGTACTTTGTAGGACTCATTATTTGTCTAACGCCGCGAATAGATTTTCGGCAAAACTGTGTCCTAAGTATGAAGGACCTTACACAATATTAGAAGTATTATCGCCCATCGTGTATGTTATTGATAGGACTGATAAGTCTAAAGGGAAAATTAATAAGGTGCACGTGAAAGATCTGATCAGGTATGTTCCCCCTAGAGGAGTAAAGAGTAGTAGGGAATCGTAGGGTGATAAAAGTATATATTTTGTAGAAATGGCTAGCTGTCAGTATGTAAAGCGAGTAGAAAGGGCAAGAACCATCCGTTCTCCCCAGCCGCCGGTATTGCATTCTACAATGGTCCTACAACACGGCGGGTGAGGAGGAGTAGTTGGCCAATGAGGCTAGGCGCCGAAAAGAAGAGGAAGGGCGAGCCAGCAAGTCCACCGAAGGCGGACAATTAATGGAGGTGGAGATTCCTATCGTGGCCACCGAATCGGTTGTTAAAACCAAGAAAAATAAGAAAAATAAGAAGAAGAAGCCATACAACCCTCGTCGCCAATTGCAGCTTGTCGATTATGAGCCGCAATTCCTGATCCGTTCCCGATCCCCCACTCCACCCGGACCTCCGACTAGGAAGGAGACCCAGGATTGTACGGTTTTATGGAATTTTGTTAATAGCATAGGTAGAGATAGGGAACGAAATGAGGGCAGGAATAAGGAAGCCATCGGACAGGTAATTAGTATGGCACAATGGACATGGGTTCCATTACCAGAGACGACAGTGGGGTCGCCTGACTTTCCAGTGAGGAGGAATGGAACCATGTTTGCGGGGTTGGATCCTATTCCAACCAACCCATCCGTGGATCCCCTTTCTTACTCTTGCTTTAATTGCTGGAGGAAAGGCCATCGGCAACTGCAATGTCCCGATCCGGTTATTTATGTTTGTTGCCGAAACTGCGGTAGAAGGGGGGTCGAGTTATCTAATTGCCCACGGTGTAAGAGAGTCCATAGGGACTTTATGAGGGTTCAATTTGAGGAACGAAGGGAAGATCGTGACGTAGTAGGGACTTCTTCGTCGGCAATGACGAGGTCAAGATCACCTGTCCGGGGTGTTAGTAGGAAGAGGGTCAGGACAACGCGTGGGTTGGAAGAACGGGAACTGTAAGGAGAAAAGGAAAAGGGGGAAAATCAGGAGGATTTAGGAAAAGCAACCAGGGGGAACGCGGAACAGACCCTGAGATTGTTGAGGGAGGTGCGGGATCTTCCGGAGGATATCAGGAATGCTATCCTCCGGTCGGTTTTCGTGCCAGACCCCAACAAACAGTAATTTATTGTTAATTTTAGTTAGGTTAAGGATTAGGGATTAAGTTAGATAGAAGGGACATAAGGTAGCAGGGTAGTTAGTGGTGATCTCCCTACAAATTAGTAGGGCCGTGGATTATTAAGGAGAAAAGAAGAGGAGCTCAATTGTGAGTTGATATTATTTTTTTTATTTTTCTTTCTGTGAGTGTGTTGCCCTGCCCCATGGCGTATTCAGGAGGTATTTAAGGAGTAAACTATCCTTACCGGGGTAAGTAAATTTTAGGGGGGGTAATGTGATGTGGGGACATCACTGAGGCCATCTGAAAGGAATATATATAATATTAGTATCAATTAGTAAATAGATAAAGTATATTAATTAGTTATACTTATCCAGTTGTCCTCATGGGTTGATGCGAATGTACATCAGGTTGTCTCTTGATCAGCGTGTCCGGGGTTCCCTCGGTGACAGGTACTCCTTGGCACGCTGCATCCGAAAAAGAGAAATATATTAATATATATATTTACTAAATAATATAATTAATAGTAAGGACAGGTATTATGGGAAATAGATAAGAAATTTATAATTATTAATAATAATATAAGTGTGGGAAGGTGTGTGAACGATGAATACATGGGTTGGTTAATTAGTATAATTTGAAAAAAAGGAAGATAATAGAAATTAAATACTCTAGTAATTGAGTATCAAATAGGGATAAAGAACAGGTGGAATTAGGGGTGTTAGGAATAATAAATAAATATAAATAGTTATTGTTTAGTTAGGAATAAACAAGTTAAGGAGGGTTGTGTGTTAAGGAGAGAGGGGATTGGTAGAAAGGAAGTACATGTTAGATTAATAAAAATAATTAGTTATTAAAAATATATATAGTTATAAAAAAATACTTACGATTGCACACAGTGGTTTATACTTATGAAGGGAAATCCTCTCCGTAAACGGTTATTGACAGCGGTGTTGGAAAGTTTCGCCGTATGCTGCGCCGCCTGTGGAGACTTGGCAGGTGCGTGCGCGCACCTCCGTACGCGCACCACTCCGCGGTAGTACCCGGGTACTATTCATGCCGGTGGGGATCGCGCACACCCGGGGAAACGGTCGCGAGGCACGTTGTTTACGTGCGGGCCCGCGGTCATTTGTCGACATCTTGAATCGATCTAGATTCAAGCGCGCGCACACTGAACACAAGGTCCGCGCTCGTATCGATACAGGGATCGTGCGCATATAGTCTAGAGAATTCGGAACGCGGATAGTGGGGGAACATGTGTATAATAGTTAGGAGATAAATTTATATTTGAATTTCCAAACACACATATATATATATATATATATATATATATATATATATATATATATTGTGATGTGGGGACATCACTGAGGCCACCTGAAAGGAATATATATATAATATTAGTACCAATTAGTAAATAGATAAATTATATTAATTAATTATACTTATCCAGTTATATTTGAATTTCGCGCTGTTAACTAGAGAATAATCTAGTGATCTATTGAACCAATCAATAGATGATTTTATTAGAGATAAGGCTTCCATATGGGTAAATATAACAGCATATTACGTTATGTGAGTGTAATTACCTTAAATACGGAAAGTCGAAATACTAGTTGAGACAATGATAACTTATGCAAATTAGTTGTCATTTTTATCTATAGTGGGGTAAATATGGGTAGCTTTATTACACCTGTGATGCATACGCAAGGGTTGGAGAAATATAATATTGCCGGGTCCCTCACAGGTAAGGAGAGAGAGAACAGATAGGGATATTAGGAGATTGAGTGAGATAGAAAATCGGGGAAGAAGTCTGACGTGGTTCGGAAAACGGATCCACGCCATTCTGATACTATCGATCGCAGAGTCTTATTCTGATCTTATCTATCACTTACAGAAGTATTGTTTTCTGATTCTATCGATCGTAGATCGCAGTATTGATTTCTGTAGAACACAGCATTCAGCATTTTTCTGTTATTAAAGAGGATTTGGATTTATTTTCACATAATTAAGGAGAATAATTACCAATTAAGGAGGAAATAAACCAGGGAAATACATATATATATATATTTATTATATTTTTCCGAGTATTATTTTTTTGTTAATTATTTCATATTTTTGGTGAGTTATTTTATTTACTAATATAATAATTGATTTATGTATCAGTGGGGACAATATTAAGTAATTAGTGCGCGTTATTAACTAGCTAAATTATTTATTTAACTTATTTAAAAATTAACATTCTCTCTCTGGTGGTTAGTGGTGCCACGGGATCTACTCTTAGATCCCGTAATATAATTTTATAGATCTACATTTTTGTTAGGAGTGTCAATATTCGTTATCGCGGTTTAATAGGCATCCGGAACTATTTATTTTATTCAACAGAACTTCCTCTGGGTGAGTCCACCGGGTTATAAGGACGAATAAATTAATATTATTTTTTTTTCTCTTTCGGTGATGTCTGGGTCCGGAAATAATTTTATTTAAATATTTTTTTTATATGGAATTATAAAACATCATCACTATATATATATATATATATATACATATATATATATATATATTTATCCCAATAGGGGTTTATGCAGCCCAAGAAAGAGAGGGAAGATGCTTACTTTAGCATGTGCGAGAGAGACCTTCGGGGTTATGCAGCCCGGGCTGCATAAACCTGCCATACCCCCAGTGGGTGTAAGGGAGATAGGGTTATTGGACAGTAACACGTCGGGCTGCATAACACCCGGTGGGGAAATATATATATATATATATATATATCTTCAATTTTTAAATAAAACGTTAGATCGATAGGCAAGCTACAAACAAATCGCAAGTAAATACAGGATGAACAATATATATATATACTAGGGGGGCTTCGCACCCCTGCGCGCGCCTACCCTCTATTTTTAATTTCGAAAAAGGTTTTTCGTAATAAATTTATTTTAAATAATGTTTTAAATTATATTACTTTTTCACTGCCATGGACACCTTAGAAATTAAACCGATTCACACAACACCTTGGAGGTACTGTTATAATGCATTGGGTTTTATACCAAAAATTTAATTTTTTTTTTAAATACGATTATAATTAATAAATAAAAGTTTTTACCAAAATTTAGTGTAATGAAATCAGAATAAAAATAATAAAAAAATAGAGACATATTACATGTTAACTGTAAATTTTAAACTATATGAATTCGTATAAAGCTTAAATTTATATTTTAATAATTATAAATGTTAATGAAAAATTAACTTACCAAAAATAGTAAAGTGCATATACTTACTAAATTGTAGTATTTAGTAACTACTTATGAAAATTTTGGAATATGTTGTGGGTAGGTTAATAAATGATATATATAAAAATAAAAAGAAACTTTATTGGTGATTACGTGTGCACTGTACGAGTGTACATGAACGTGTGATCGGAGATTCGAACGTCGCGTTACATGAGTTCCCCACTTGATCGTTACACACTATTCGCCCGTCAGAGGGCGTTCACAGCGCTAAATATTTGAAATGTAAAAACGCTCAAGTGTTTAATATATAATCGGATTGATAGGAGAATTTCAACACCCCCACTACTTGGACGTTTTTTGAACACGTGATATAATATTCATTTTCTTGAGGAAAATATTAAATTTTTCGCTGTTTAGTGGTTTTGTCAGTATGTCCGCTAGTTGATTGTTGGTATTTATATATTTTGTACTTATTTCTCGGTTATTAAGCTTCTCACAAATGAAATAATACCGAACATCATTATGTTTTGTGCTGCGGTGGAATTCTGGATTTCGTGTTAATTTAATCGCGCTTTGATTGTCGACGAATAAAACTACAGGGTCTTTACATTCGTCTCCGATATCATATAATAACTTACGCAACCATGTTGCTTCTTTAGCTGCTTCGCAAGCCGCTATAAATTCGGCTTCTATCGTGCTTAAGCTAACTGTTGCCTGTCGCTTTGAACACCAACTTACGCATCCGCCGCTCATTACAAAAATATATCCGGTAGTTGATCGGCGAGTGTCTAAATCCGCCGCATAGTCGGCATCTGAATATCCAATAAGAGATTTCAAGTCACTTTCAGAAGTGTACAATAACCCAAAATCTTGTGTTTCTTTAATATAACGCATGATACGCTTCACTGCGCGCCAGTGCGATTCGTCGTGGTTATCGAGAAAACGGCTTGCGACGCTAACAGCATAGGCGATATCCGGTCTCGAAACCATTGCTAGAAATAGCAAGGACCCAACCGCTTCGCGATACGGGAACGTAGATTGGGATTTAGTTGGATTTATAAGTCGAGTATGTGGATCAGCTGGCGTTTTAATGGAATTTGCATCTTCCATTCCAAATTTGCGCAAAATTCTTTTGATATAAGTTGTTTGGTTTATAAAAATCGTATGTCGCTTCTGAAAAATTTCCATTCCGACAAAAAAATTCAGGTAACTCGAAGTTATATTGAACTCCGCTTTAAAAATGTGAACAAGTTTATTTAAACAATCATTTCTCTGTGCCAGCAACAATCCATTGTTGACGTATAAAGCCAAATATACTTTTTCGCCTTCGTATATTCCTACATAAACGCATTTATCCGCGCTGCTTTGTGTGAAACCTAAACCTTTTATAAATGAATCGAATCTTTCGTTCCAGCAGCGACCTGACTGCTTAAGACCATATATGGCTTTGTTAAGTTTTAAAACCTGGTTTTCATTTTTTGTAACCAAACCTTCTGGTATTTTCATATACGTCGTTTCTTTAAGTTTACTATTTAAATACGCGGTGCTCACGTCGAACTGTAAGGTATTTAAATTTTCTTGAACTGCTATAGCGAGGAGAACGCGTATCGATTTGAAACGGACTACAGGCGAAAATATTTCGTCGAAGTCTAACCCGGGCATTTGAGAAAAACCTTGCGCGCATAACCTCGCTTTATAGCGTTGTACGTTTTCGTCGTTAGAATCTTTTATTTTAAATACCCATTTATATCCGATGGGTTTTCGCACTTCTGGTAAGTTGACTATATCCCAAGTATGATTGTTGACGTGAGCCCTAAGCTCTTCATCAATTGCCCGCTTCCAGAACTCGGAATCATCGCGACTCAATGCTTCCTGAAAAGTGCGTGGCGGATCGCTTGCAGCTATACATGCTTGATATCGCTTCGGTATATTGATTGTTGCTCGCGAGCGTAAATTATACAAAGTAGGGTTTACATCTTCAAATTCGCGTTCGCGATTTTCGTCTTCTGCATCGACGCGGTCTTGGTATTCCAACCTCGGTGCTTCGACGACAGTCGGTGGCCTATTATCTTCGATTGCGGGTGCGTTTTCAATCTGTTCTTGGGCTCCATCGATTTGAATTGGCGCGTTTATTGCCGGTATATTATCGGGGTCAATCGGATCAGTATCGGCGTCGAGAGAAATATGCGTGAAGCTTTCGTTTGATTCGTTAGGTGCGTACTCATTAAAAATCACATTTCGCGAGACTGTAATTCTTCCGGTTTGTTTATTAAATAATCTATAATTGCCGGATTCTACTTCGTAACCAACAAAAAGAAGCTTTTCAGTCTTCGAATCCCATTTTTTACGGAGTTGGCTGGAAATTAGCGCGAATGCCTCAGATCCGAAAACTCGTAAGTGTTCCAAGTCAGGCTTTTTGTTTGTCCACAATTCATACGGTGTAGCCGAATTTGATTGCGATCCTAATGTCCTATTCAAAATAAAAACGGCCGTGTTGATGGCTTCGGCCCATAAACGAGTGGGCAAATTACGAGATAGCAACATTGTTCCCGCGCTCTCAACAAGCGTTCGCATTTCGCGTTCGGCGCGACCGTTTTGCTCGGGAGTATACGGTGCTGATGGCAAAAACTTAATGCCCCTTGATCCCAAAAAATCTAAAACTGGTTCGTTTTTATACTCTAAACCGTTGTCCGCTCGAATAATTTTTATTTCATTCCTGAATTTATTTTTGACTTCGTTCACAAATCTTTTCAATATTTCGAAGGTATCATTTTTATGTTTAAGAAAATAAACAGAACGAAATCCTGATGCCTCGTTCTTGAAAAGTATAAAGAATCGCGCACCGCCCACGGATTCCGTTTGCATCGGTCCGCAGAGATCGGTGTGTATGATTTCACCGGGAGCAACGTTCGTATTTTTGTCGATTGTTTTGATCGGTAATTTGAATTGTTTTCCGAGCGGGCAACCTTGGCAAAAGAATTTCTTTTTGTCTTTCAATAGTATGCCCGAAACACAGTCGTTGTTTAACATTTTTTCGATATACCCACGATTAACGTGGCCTAACTGCTAGTGCCAGATTTTCAAAGGGGCAGTCGACGCTAAATTTGCTTCGTAAGCTACATTCGGAATAAATAACATTTTTATTAAATTATTTTGTAGTCTAACACCTTGCGCTGTCTATATTTTGTCTTTTGAAAAAATGCTTGCACGGTCTTGGTCGAGAACAATTGAATATTTATTCGAGGTACAAACGCCCGCTGAAAATAAATTTTTCTCCAAAGAAGGAACGAACAATACGTCATTTATAACTCCGTCGAGCCACGCGTTATTAACGAAACGTTTAATAAATATTTTTCCGCGACCTTCAATTTGTAACCCTGTATTGTCGCCGAGGTAAACATGGTCACCGCTAGAATGTTCGAATTCTTAGAACCATTCTCGTCTACAGCAGTAATGACGCGATGCGCCGCTATCGAGTAACCAGAATTGTTTTTCAGCGCGTTCGGATAAAAGGTAATTTTGCGCATTTTCTGAAGAAGTCTCGTTAAAATTTTTACCATTGTTGTTACAAATTACAAATGCGCTAAGGTTCGCGGAATCAGCGTTGTTCGATGGGTTTTTGTCGTTGTTACGCGAATTTTTAGACGAATTTTTCGAGCGCTTTTTCGCAAAACAGAAACGAGCAATGTGACCGCGTTTTCCGCAAAAGTTACAAACCAACTTTTTTCTTTGTTTATCCGGCTCGGTCTTCGGAGAATGATGATTGTCTCGGTGCTCGTTGGAAAAGCTCAGGGCAGCAAGGGCATTCACGAAGTAATCTTTCTCACAGGTTGGTCAACGGTACCATGCGATATTCATGGAATCTCGTTGTTAAAGTTAGTTTATTTGCGGCACTCTTCTGTTCGTGGATACTTGATAGTTTTTGCCACATTTCATGAGAGCTTGCACATGTCATCAAATACTCCAGTTGACTGAATTCCATTGAAGATGACAAAAAGAACATGGCTCTAGCATCCTTTTTAATCCACGTTTTTAGCTTTTCCGCGTTTTAGCCGTCTCGTTTGGCTTTATTTCTCTTCCTTCGACTAACAAGGAGAGTATCCCAGGTCCGGATCACGGATCTTGTCCTAACTCTAGGATAAGTTTTGTTATATAAAAATATGAAGAAAACCAGAGTTATAGACCCTAACGCTCGATATTACGGAAGTTATACACTGTTAATGCTATTTTAAAAAAAAAAGAACCTTTACTTCAAATGCTTATAACTTTTAAACAATAAACTATCAGCCCTCAAATATAAATTCATTTAAAAGCTGAGATAAAATAGATACAGTTTAAAAAAAAAATAAGCTCAAATCCGTTGCAATGGAGCAAAGTTGTAGCAGAAATAAAAATTTGTAGAAATTTAGCTTAACAAATCACAGTGCTTAATTTTCGTCAAAATTTCTACAAATTTTTATTTCTGCTAAACTTTGCTCTATTGCAACGGATTTGAGCTTATTTTTTTTAAACTGTATCTATTTTATCTCAGCTTTTAAATGAATTTATATTTGAGGGCTGATAGTTTATTGTTTAAAAGTTATAAGCATTTGAAGTAAAGGTTCTTTTTTTTTAAAAATAGCATTAACAGTGTATAACTTCCGTAATATCGAGCGTTAGGGCCTATAACTCTGGTTTTCTTCATATTTTTATATAACAAAACTTATCCTAGAGTTAGGACAAGATCCGTGATCCGGACCTGGGATACTTTCCTTGTAAGTTCAGTAGTTCGTGTGCAACAAAAACAGCTTTTAATTGAAACTTCCATAACTGAAAATTTTGACCATTAAATTTGGAAATGTTTCTCAGGTCCGATGAGTCGGCCATTTTTGTTATGAAAAGTCTGTTGCTTATTGAACAAATTCACTCACAAACAAAACACACAAAAAAAAATTTCTCGTAATTAGAAATATTAACCTAAAGAAAAGGAACTGTGTCCTGGGCCCATAACCTGTTGTGGGTAGGTTAATAAATGATGGAGTATTAGGTGGTGGCAGCAATAAAAACAACACCTCTTGAACACTTCTTTTAGTTTTAATATAAAATAATAAAATACTAAAAATACAAAATATAAAGGCAGTTCGCGGGTACACCGTATATAACCTGCACGGATCGGCAGCCGAGCAGAGAGTGAGTCCTTCGACGGACACCGCGCTCTACTATTGTCTTAAGGTGGTGGGGGAAATCGACAAGGGCCGATTGCAATTCCATCACTCCCTTCAAAATTTGGACCGACTTTCAACACGTCACTTTCATTCTTAATTTCTGGCTGGGATTCGATTACATGGATTTCATTTAATTTTACATCAGAAGTCTGTTTAATTTTACTTCGGGTCAGAAGGTAGGCAATTGGTGTACAATTGAATTTTTCAGAACTAGATTTTAAAGTATCGCTTCGCTTTTCTATTTCTACTTCAATCAACCAGTATGGTTTCTCGTATATTCCAGTTAGAAAGGTTTTATTCGAAATAGGATCAAATATATCTACTCTCTTGTTATCCAAATAAATACCTAGTCCCTTGTCTACAAATTTTCTTAAGGATAGCAAATTTTCCGATAGTGATTCCGCGCAAATTACATTATTTAAAGTTAAAATTCTATTATCTCCCGTTTTAATACCTACGCATCCCGCTCCCTCCGATTTAAAGCTCGCCTCTGGATTTTTATTTGCGCATCTTATAAGGTTTTCTTTATTATCAAATCTCGTAAAAATTAGCCTAGAGTTGGTGAGATGCTCCGTTGCTCCCGAGTCAACTAAGAATTTTGCTAAAAGTTTCCGACTACTAGGTTCATATCTCACATTCGTAATATTTGTTTCATCAATTAAAGTATATAAAATTTTACCTGCTTTTGGTTCCTTGCCTCTGGATGAATTTAGCAAATTACTTGCCCCTCTACCTTTAGGTTTATATGAATTGAATTTTCCCCGATTTATTATAAGTTTTTGTCTTTTCGCATCTCTAACATTTCTCCCATCACTTCCAAAATGTCTTTTGTAACCAAAAGTTCTATTATCTTTATTAAATTTCCCATACCTTATAAAACCGCGTCCTCTTCCACGTCTCTCGTTACTCACATCTCTCGTGCTAGGATTCGGGCAGTTCTCAGCCTTGTGGTCCCGTGTAAATTGTCTACAATTGTAGCATAATTTTTCCCCCGAATTTTTCCTGGGACAATCTCGGCTGATGTGCCCGTTCGCATGGCACTCATAACAGCGCATCCCTTCCACTTGTGTGGTAGCCAGAGCTGCTCTAGGCTCCACACTGGTGCTTGCTGTCGCATTTCCACTTCCCTTTCTCATTGCTTCATGCTGTAAAAGAAAAGTTTTTAATTGATTATAGTCCAGATCCTTACCCGTCGCGTTTTTGTTCACAAAATTAAGTTCGTGAATCTGTGGCACTTCTCTTACTATTGCATTATAAAATGCATCACGGATCTCAGATTCAGCAAACGGCTGAGCATGAGTAATATTATTATGTGTTCTTATTATCTCGTCAAATTTGTCCACGAAAACTGACACTCTCCCATTACGATTGAACACCAAAGAATATAACTGTTTCCTCAAGTTAACAGACGATAAACTACATTCATATCTCTTAATTTCCTTAATTTTTTCCAGCATCTCTTTCGGGTCTTTAATATCAATTACTTTGGCATGATAATTTTGATCAATATCATTTATTAAAATATCTCTGACTTTGAACTGATCTTGCGTTAACATTTCTCTATCTGTCGCGTCTCGTTTTTCAGAGTCTTCATCAATAATATACAGTAAATCCAAGGCAATTAATTCCGAAGTAAAGTAATCAATAAACAGTTCGTATTTAATGATTACCGATAATTTATAATCTCTCTTTGTACTTGAATCTTTCACATTTAGTGATTTAATCGCGTCTTTAAACTCACTCATGTCATTTGATTTGTTGAAAGTTTTAGTTTCCGAATTATTTTCTTTCTCTACTTCTGATCTAATTAATTTTATTATATCCGCTTTCGATATAACGTCATAACCCGAATTTTCCATCGAATTATGTGCAATTTCTTCAAAATCTTTTTCATTATTATCATAAAACTCATCTCTTACCTCTTTCATTTCCCTGAACACCTCTCGTCCTTCGCGAATGCATCCTTTCATTTCCGAACACATTCGTCGCATCTCATCGTTGAGGTTACGCATCTCATCAATGTTCTCTCTCAGATGGTTCTGTTGGGATATATCACGTCCCGTCATTGAGTCAAAGAAAACATGTATGTCCTTGACTGCACTTTTTCTTGGTTGCAATTTTTCTTCAATAACTTGTGTGACTCGGTCCATCACAATTCCCATCTCATCTGAAAAATCATCTCTTTTACTGTTAGGCAATTTAGTTTTGTTTTCAATTCGCATGCTTATGTTACATTTTTCATCAGCAATAATCTACGGCGCATTTTTATTCAACACATTCGCTTCTCTGAAATTTCGTTTCTCGTTTATTATCTCGTTTATTATTATCTCAGAGTCCGTTTCGCATTCAATATCTCTGCTCATCTCTTCACCCTTCACGTCCACGTCTCTCAGGTCGACCTCAAACGCGTCATCGTTTAACTCATCGCTTGTAATACCCATCTCTATCGCATCATTCAAATCCCACTTAATTGTTTCAGAATTTCCTAAATTGCCTAATTCGGTAGAGGGATAAGTAATTAGCTGGTTTTTCACCGGGATGGTCAGTACTTCCCCTTTATCGCGCCTAGCCTTGATTGCCTCAGGTACCACTCGAATCTGATCTCCCGATAGGTGATCCATATCTGAAAACATGTATTGCAATCAGCTGATGGTTCAACCTCTTGAACACAAAGCTGTTAAACCATCAGCGAATGTAGCCAACTAGCACTTGAACACAAAGTGTAATCAACCACATCCCCACTAATGCACTGCGAGAACGTACGACGCCTGCAGCACATCAGCAGACCAGCTGTGCCGATGAATGTAACTTTTAAAACATTTTAATAATTATTATTACGTACCTAAGGTACATGTGAATCCGGATTCTGTTGTAAAAATTATTTTGTTTTCTAGAAGGTCTAGACCAACCTTTTGCCCGGGAAACCTCTTCTCAAACTTTAATAACTCATGATGTGTTCGTAAGAACAGTAGCAGAGTTAGTTCATCTGCAATTAATTACACGTGTCAATTCTCAATTTTTAAGAAGCGCATCACTTTGTTAACGTTAACTTTAATTTAATATCCTCTTAAAGTCGCTTAGTCATTTGTTGGACCGGTCTTGTATCGCATGCGGTACGAGGAAAAGAAAGAAAAGAAAGAACAGCTGATATGAATTTTGCGCGCAAGATCCTGCCTACCTAGCCTTACGTCTATCCTACTTCGCGCTTCTTTGCCTAAAGAACGCCCCGCTCCGCGCTCACCTAGTCTCGCTCGTTTCCCTACTACATACGTACGCCTCTCCGTTCTCTTTCCCACTTCGCGCGCGCCCGAATTCGCGCCTCTCCCGTACTCGCCCTTCTCTCTCCTTCTTGAGTGTTCCCGAGCTCGTTCGGCCGCTCCCGCCTCGCGCTCTCCCTCTCACTCGCACTCTCGCTCCCCTTCTCACTCGCACTCGCGCTCCCCTTCTCACTCGCACTCTCGCTCTCCTTCTCTCTCGCACTCGCGCTCCCCTTCTCACTCGCACTCTCGCTCTCCTTCTCTCTCGCACTCTCACTCTCCTTCTCTCTCGGCTATTCTCGCTACGTCGCTCACGTGTTCCCGCCGCATGCAATACCCGGTATAAACAAATGCCGCGCTCTGACCTTTCGAATGTCTTGTTCCGCGAATTTTTACGAAAAGACAACTCTATGAACATATTTTTTTCTCTTTTCTCTCAACACATTTTTCTCATTACACTTTTCTCATCACACTTTTCTCATCCCGTTAATAGTAGAATAATAATTTGTTCACTAGTCAAATGATAATTATTAAAAGTAATACCGGCCGGTGAATTTACATACCGCGTCTGTTCAGGATCGCATCGCACAACAATATCGTTATAAGTAAAACAAAAAATCACCGTGTCGCTCTCAAATCGATTTTCACTTTATTTTCACTTTATTTTTATTAAATATTTTCACCTACCCTTGGTGATGCTGCTCGTCGCTTTCTCTCCTTGTTCCGACATCCTTGCACCGTCCGTCTCTTACCAAGACAAAAAGAATCAATAACCTCTCTAAGTTCCCCGCGCACAAGGAAGCGGTGGTGGGCCGATAACCTGATGGAGTACTAGCTGGTGGCAGCAATACAAACAACACCTCTTGAACACTTCACTTAGTTTTAATATAAAATAATAAAATACTAAAAATACAAAATATAAAGGCAGTTCGCGGGTACACCATATATAACCTGCACGGATCGGCAGCCGAGCAGAGAGTGAGTCCTTCGACGGACACCGCGCTCTTCTATTGTCTTAAGGTGGTGGGTTACAAAAATAAAAAGAAACTTTATTGGTGATTACGTGTGCACTGTACGAGTGTACATGAACGTGTGATCGGAGATTCGAACGCCGCGTTACATGAGTTCCCCACTTGATCGGTACACATTATTCGCCCGTCGAGGGCGTTCACAGCGCTAAATATTTGAAATGTAAAAACGCTCAAGTGTTTAATATATAATCGGATCGATAGGAGAATTTCAACAGAATATTTTAAACGGATCTCAATAGAACTTCACCTCCTAAAATTAATTTATTTAATGACGAAGGATCATCGCTAAAAGTTCTATGGCATTAATATTTTGTACTTTTAGAGTAATAAAACTTTCTTCTTAAATAAATAAATTTTTTTATTAATTTTTATTAATTTTATAGAACTATTCATAAGAATTATTTATAAAATTTTAGCGCTACATAAATAAAAACCTGTTTCTTCCATTTCTCCCGTGATTCGTAATTTGCACCCTCTTTCAAAATTTTAATCCATAATTATATCCAATTTATTTTTTCCTTTAGTTACAGAGCCCATATATTTATCTTTATTATTATAATCAAATTCATTCCTTAGAAAACCTTCTGTTTCTAATAAATACATACTTGATTATTTAAAATATTGTTTTCTATAAATATACATAATCTACTCACTTATATATCCATACAAGTTTGAAATATTAATTTAAAAAATATTTAAATTAAATGCTCCTAAATTAGTAGTTTTTGTAAATCTATTCAAATATAATTCGTATTTTATATTGCCACTGTTAAAATTTGAATTTTCTTTTGCCTATACTGTTTATAATAGAATTATCTTAAAAATGCAATAATTAATATATTTAATTTTTAACTCATTGTATATATCATATGGATATTTGGAAAAGTGTATGTTATACTTGATTAATATTTATTTAATCTTCAAACAATTTTGCATCTGTATTTAAAGCATTACATTACATTTTAGATCCGTTATTATATTATTGAGTATACGTATAACATTTTATGAGTTTTATCAAGAATGTGTAAACAAATACACATTCTTTCAAGTTATGTTCACAACTTTTTTTTGCGCACGGAAAAAATACATATATTGTGTATTCTTGAAAAAACAATTTTAAAATATATATATATATATATATTATATAAATATTCCGTCGCACGCACACACACCCACATACATACATATATATATATATATATATATATATATGGGCTATTTCACGTCAAGTGGTATGATGAAGATTTTAAATCGCTCCAAAATTTGAAAACAGGCTGGAAATATCTTTCAGAAGATAGAAAAAAATTTTTAGGTGTTAAAAATAATTTGCCTAAGAGTTATTCCACCATGAAAAATGGAAAGTTTTCAATTTTTTAGAACAATTACTATATTTAAAAGCCATGTATTTCAAAATCTATTGATTTTTTTTAAATAACATAATAAACAACTTTTGTTCAAAATAATCTTTAGAACTCATCGACCTGGGTTACAATTGTTAATTTTAAAATCTCGAAGAGATAGAACGCCCAGAAATATTGAATACACATACACACTTTTATATATATATTACATATATCTCTCTATAATATATAAATATTTCGCCGCCGCCGCCGCCGTGTCTAAGAATTCAGAATTCAACATATATATATATATATATATGTCATATATATATATAAGTGTGTGTGTGTGCATGTGTGTGTGTGTGTGTGTGTGTGTGTGTGTGTACGTGTTATTTGTTTTTTAAAGAATAGATAATATGTATTTTTCCGTGCGCAAAAAAAAGTTGTGAATATAACTTGAAAGAATGTGTTTACTTATTTTTGTTAAAACTCATAAAATAAAAACGGACCTAAAATTTAATGTAATGTTTTTAAAAATATGCACAATTTTTCAAAGATAAAATAAATCTTAATCAAGTATAACATACACTATTCCAAATATCTATATGTGAAATATATAATAAATTAAAAATTAAATACATTAATTATTGCATTTTTAAGATAATTCTATTATAAACAGTAATGGCAAAAGAAAATTCAAATTTTAACAGTGGCAATATATTTACGAATTACATTTCAAAAGTTTTTCGAAAATTATTATTTTAGTAGTATTTAATTTAAATATTATTCAAATCAAAATTTAAAAATTGTATGGATATATAAGTAAGTAGATTACATATATTTATATAAAACAATATTTTAAATAAACAAGTATGTATTTATTAGAAACAAAAGGTTATTTAAGGAATGCCTTTGTTTATAATAATTAAAATAAATATATGGGCTCTGTAACTAAAGGGAAAAATAAATTGGATATAATTATGGATTAAAACGCAAATTTTGAAAGAGGGTGCAAATTACGAATCACGGGAGAAATGGAAGAAACAGGTTTTTATTTATGTAGCGCTAAAATTTTATAAATAATTCTTTAAAACTAATACAAAATTAATTTAATTAAGAAGAAAGTTTTATTACTTTAAAAATACAAAATATTAATGACATAGAACTTTTGGCGATGATCGTTCGTCATTAAATAAATTAATTTTAGGAGGTGAAGTTCTATTTATAGCCGTTTAAAATAATCCAAAATTTTAATAAGTTGTTAACTAAAATACTACAATTTAGTAAGTATATGTACTTTACAATTTTTGGTAAGTTAATTTTTCATTAACATTTATAATTATTAAAATATAAATTTAAGCTTTATAAGAATTCATATAGTTTAAAATTTACAGTTAACATTTCATATGTCTCTATTTTTTTTATTATTTTTATTCTGATTTCATTACACTAAATTTTGGTAAACTTTTATTTATAAATTATAATAACTATAGCAATACCTCCAAGGTGTTGTGTGAATCTGTTTAATTTTTAAGGTGTCCATAGTAGCAAAAAATAATAAATTTTAAAACATTATTTTAAATAAATTAATTACGAAAAACCTTTTTCAATATTAAAAATAGGGGGTTGGCGCGCGAAGCGCGCAGGGGGGCGAAGCCCCCCTAGTAAATATATATATATATATATAATTTTAAATGTCGGGGTTTATGGCGCCCATGACAGAGAGGGAAGATACGTACTTTAGTACGAGGAAGAGAGACCTTCGGGTTATGACGCCAGGGCTTCATATCCCGCCCACACCCAACCAGTGGTGGGAAGCAGACAGAAGATCCAACTTTAACATGTCGGGCGTCATAAACCCCTATTGGGTTTTATTTTGCTAAACTCGTAGTATTAATTTTTAAATTCCGCTTTTTGCAAGTTCGGTTGGTCTGTGTAATTCCAGTTATTTTTAGTAGTTGGTTTTGTTTTACTCCCTTATTCGTTCCACTTGGTAAAATAGTAAACCAATCTTCCCCTAGTAAGAACATCGGAGAAATCCAAACGCTGCAGGCAGCTTTTATCCCATATTGTTTTAATATGTGTGTCCTTCCATCAAAAAATAATCCGTGCCATCTTTGGTTACTGGTACCTCTTGGTTATATTTCGTAGTTTCTCTTCATTGAACGCCAATTTTTACGAACTTCGTTAAATGCACAACTTCTCCGGCTACCAAGCCCATGTAACCACTCTTTTTCATAATTTGATATGCAAAAACGTCAGGTGCTGTTGCCGCAATGCTTAATGCATTTAATATAACTCTTCTTTCCAATTCGCATTTTTGTAAAATTAAATTGCGACATAACTTTTTTAATTGTCCTTTAAATTTTTTTTCTACGTAAACGAATTTAACTTTACGTATGCAAAAATGTCGAAAGAAAGAATAATTTTGGGTGCTCTGTTCTAATTAATTCATAAGAACACACCGGAATTCGTCCTAAATTCGTGAAAGCAAAGGTCATCTCGCTCGATTCAATTACATATACTAGATGTTGCTCGTTGCCTTCGTCTACAAACTTATCAACGTCACCCTCGTATAATTCTGAGTAATTACTGGTTTCGCATGCCTGTACTGCTAACCTATCCTGCTTCTACGTCAATACAATTGTTATACGCAAGCATACCTTCAATAGGCGTGAACAGCACGGCCTCTCTCTCTCTCTCTCTCTATATATATATATATATAGAGTATAAGCTTTATATATATATATATATATATATATATATATATATATAAAGTTCCCGCTATCAAGATAAGGGGGCGCCGTTATAAGAATAGTCCCGTTCGAGCGTACAGCAGCTCGCCTTCTTCCACTACGGTAGTACCCCACCTTTCGGTGGCGATACTGTATAATTTTTACAGTTTCCAATAAAGGCGCAAATTTTAACCAAGATCATTTTGATCATAATTTATTTAACTCCTTCCCCTATCCCAGCCCTGCCGTACGAGCTCACAGAGGGCGGTTACATTGGGCTCCCCTCGCTCAAGACTTCGCCACCCGGATCACCTTATAGTACCGGAATCGGACCGCAGCCGCCCAGACCACCCACAAGAAGGACCATGCTACTCAGACCGCCAACAGCATCAGTATCCAGACGGAGCGACCACCACACCGACTCATTCCTTTTAAGGGCTGGCTAGTGGACAATGGTATACACCAGATGGTGCGGTTCGACTTACCACCTGCAGGGACTCCGACGATCCGAGTGGACCCGCCACCTCCATCTAGGCGAGTTCCTTTCACAGCGGCAAAGCCGCTAGAGGCAGTCCAGTGCAAGCCGACTCGGCCAACCCGACCACCGACACCGGCAACCCGGCAACCTCCACCTACTCAGCGGGAAACATCTACCGCCATAGCTAAACCTCGAGTGGTTGCAAACATCCTGCTGCCACCTGCAGGGCGCCTCCCTCTTAGTCCGAGGACAACTCGCCGTTAAAGCGGCCTGCACCTGGGTTGGTCCATCTTGACCAACCCTACTAAGAATTTCAACATGTGGGCGGGGCTCACCGGCGGTCAGCTGTCCTTACGACTCTGGCACGAGTTTCTCGAGGTCAGAGCTAGGCTCGTAGAGAGATAGCTGAGGGGTAGTGCTCTGTCCTCGCTCCGCCCACGCAGAAGCCACCACGACAGCAGCACCGCGGTCAACACCTTCTCGGCTTTCTCAGCCGACCTATCGTCGACACCGGATTTACCAGCGTCACCCAAAGAGCCGGCGTACGACACAATTATTTTGATTAAACTTACAACGCGTACCGGATCGTAAAATAACTTCGTTAGCATTTAAGTTTACCGGTGCATAGTAATCCCTTAAAGTAGTGGTACCATAGCCCGTGACTATAGCATCATCCAAGATACCATATGGATCCGCATACGTTCCCGCGTTATTACAATCTCCCGCTTGATCTTTTCCAACAACGTCATTGGGTGAACAATCAATCCGTTCAGTTTTAAGTTATTTATCACTTCGTCTCGTACTTGGTGTGCGCGGTATACATGTATTCTATTACATTTTTCCCTCGAAATTTCATCAATAAATTGAACCTCCCTTCTATTTTTTATCTTTTCATAGCAAAAATGCCCCGCAGTATGTTACCGATCCTTTCATTTCTACCTTACAAAGCTTTATGCGAGTGTTAGAAAAATCATTTAATTGCAATAGTCGTACATAAATTTTGTTGTATTTACTACAGGTTTAGGTATATCGCATTCTCCTACGTGAATTAGCGAAATTGTTGTTAAATTTGAGACGTGCTACGGACAGTCCTACCCTATGATTGCATTAATATAGGTTTTCCTTGGCATAATTGTTGTGAGATAAATGATGGCCAATAGTTTTACAACTCATTTGCAACATTAAATAAGTTCATGAAAGCGTTCTTTTTTTATTAATAAAACCATTCGCAAATATGCTTAGTTTTATCTATCCCTTTTTCCCTTACATTTATCAGAATCTATTGACTGTTTCTTTACTGATTTTCTTAGCATTTTTGCATTTGTGAATAAACATATCATTGATAAAACTTTGCTATATATATGGCTTAAATTTTTTTTATTTTACATTCATTATGCTATTAAATTTAAACATCGACAAAGCTTATTCGATATGCGATTTGCGTAAGCTATGTACGTGCACTATTTTATTTTTATTTCCATTTATTTGAATTTTTGAAATAAAATGAATTTATCGATCGGTGATATGTATATGTGTAAATTATATAATATCGGTCTCTCCGAACTAAATGCTTTATTTTAGAATAAAGCAGGCCTATCGTACTCTTTGTCCAGTATGGTTGGTGGAATTTCCCAGAGCGCGGCCTTTTAAAATGATTAAAGGCGTTTCGTCCTCGATCTCCAGCTTGGACTCCTCAGTAAGGAACTGGAGATCTTACCTTAGACGCCTGTCGCAAGATGAACCGCGACGCCAGCTAGATGTTCTGCGGCTATATATATAGAAAAGAGACGACGATCTCTCCAACGAGTGTAGAGAGATAGTCGTCTCCATCTGGTGGTGGGAAGAACCACCAGCCAGAGTGCGACGTATTAGACCAAGTCGCAAGTTATTTGAAATAAAATTTTAAAAGGCCGTGCTCTGGGAAATTCCACCAACCATAGTGGACAAAGAGTACGATAGGCCTGCTTTATTCTAAAATAAAGCATTTAGTTCGGAGAGACCGATATTATATAATTTACACATATACATATCACCGAACGATAAATTCGTTTTATTTCAAATAACTTGCGACTTGGTCTAATACGTCACACTCTAGCTGGTGGTTTTTCCCACCACCAGATGGAGACGACTATCTCTCTACACTCGTTGGAGAGATCGTCGTCTCTTTTCTATATATATAGCCGCAGAACATCTAGCTGGCGTCGCGGTTCATCTTGCGACAGGCGTCTAAGGTAAGATCTCCAGTTCCTTACTGAGAAGTCCAAGCTGGAGATCGAGGACGAAACGCCTTTAATCATTTTAAAAGGCCGTGCTCTGGGAAATTCCACCAACCATAGTGGACAAAGAGTACGATAGCCTGCTTTATTCTAAAATAAAGCATTTAGTTCGGAGAGACCGATATTATATAATTTACACATATATTTGAATTTTTACATTCCCATTTTCGAGAACGTCTGGAACTAAAAATGGACCCCAGTATTGATCGTCAAATTTCTTGGGTATTGGCCCTTTTTGTAGCCATACGTAGTATTTCTTGGCACGGAGTTATGCATTTAAAAGATCCTGTTGAGCTATGTTTTGTAGACTGTTGAGGCGCTTGACTAAGTCTTTAAGATAGCCATCCTACGTAGTGTGTTCGAGGGTGTGCGTGCCAGTCGTCCGAAGACGAGTTCAAACGGCGTATGCCATGTAGATTCACTAATTCCCATGTTAAAATTGAAGGTAGTCAAATCTCTGGATTATCTGTAATCATCCCAATCGGTTCGATTAGTATGTACAAAAAATTTCAAGTATTCAATGAGACTTGAATGTGATCTTTCATGTGCACCGTTTGATTGTGGGTGGAACGCCGTGGTTTTAGTTTGTCTAATTCTAAATATTTTTGCTATTCTTTTCATTAATTTGATCATGAAATTCGCACCTTGATCTGTAAGGATTATTCGAGGTGCTTTAAATATACATATGACTTTTCATAATAAACCATTCGCTACATCTATCGCCGGAATTCGCGCTCATTTCCTCGATTGGTCTTGCATATGGGACCAACAATATCTATACTTATTCGGTCCATAGCGTGCATTCCCGCGTTTGTAATGACCATTAGAGCTCTAGTTTTAACCCTAGCAAATTTCTTTAATTGGCAATTCAAACATTTCCTTATAAAATCTTGTACGTCTATCTTTAAATTGTCCCATTTATAATTAAGTGATTTTTTGTCGTCCATGCAGTGTATTTAGGAGTAGTTTAGGTTTTCCTCGATATTGATGAACAAACCATATTTATTTATTTGGCGAATTTTCGAAGAATATCCTCCATCCTCATCAGGCTATACCTTTTTATTAAAAAATGATTTCATTTTACAACATCTTTTAAACACAATTTTTACATATATAAATCTAAGTTACTTACTATTTCGTCAATATATAGGTATACACATATTATTAACAGAATCTCTGATGTGTCACTCTATAATTGAAAACAATGATTAAAATAACAAACGTTTAACAATTTTTGCACAGAGATTGAGGTTATATATAACATACCTTTCCCCTATTGTTGTGTCCATAATCAACACAAAAAATTGAAAATTAAATAAATACTTAAAGAACATTACAAAATAAATTAACACATAATCACACATATTAAGCAAAAGGCAGTCAAATATTAAAATAAAGCTAACAATGTATATCACAGACGGTTAATACTGAAAAATTTGAAATATCACGTCCCCCGTTTTCAGAGACACCTATGCGATCAATCTTAATCAGATCGACAACACAGTCATCCCCACCACAGGCGCGAAACTTCAAATTAAGTAAATTATGTGTACTGATAAGTAATAAAAATTAATAAATTATTTATGATTATTTACAAGAGAATTCAAAAAATTTGTTTATAAGACTAAATTAAAATTTACTATTTCAATAAAAAATATTTTTTTCCCGTTAAAACAATTAATAATTGGTAATAAAAATTTAAAAAATTAAATTTAAGTAGTTAAGTATTTTATTAAATTTTAAATATAGTAGATTAACTAAACAATTTTTATAATAATGAAGAATCTTTTAATTATGAACCTAAATGAGAAGAAATTAAAAAAACCAAAGAGAACCAGGAGAGATACACATTATAATTTAGATTTTAATTTCATACTATTGATAATGTCACTGTAATGTTGGCTAAGATGTCTAGTATCGTCTTTGCAATTGATCGCATTATATTGCAGATTTATGTGGATCATTTCTGATAATACTCGTTTTTTCCAATTCTTTTCAGTATCAAGTATTTTGACGTTGTCAAAATCTAACGAATGATCATATGCGAGCATATGTTCATTGATTACATAGTGCGACTCAGTTTTGTTTATATTAGCTTTATGTTCTTTAATACGACATTTTACTTGTGTCTTTGTTTCACCCACATAACTAGCATTACAATCTTTACAATCTATTTTATACACTACATTAGTTTTAGTTAATTTGTCTATTTTATCTTTGCCCCTCACAATAACACCATCAATTTTATTATAAATTTTAGGTATAACTTTGATAGCTTTGCCCTTCATAGAACCAGATATTTTTTCATAAAATTTAGGAATAAAAGGAATATTTAAAGTTGCTTTATAATTAGTTACTACTCTATTATTAACTTGATCATTGTTATGACTAGAACTATATTTTATTTTCTCTAATCTTTTTCTTACATTATGATTTATAAACTTTTTTGGGTAACAATTATTTTTTAAAAATTCTTTGACTAGTTTAATATTGGTTCCATGAAATTTTTCATGTGCTAACAAAATTGCCTTGTCCACCAATGTATATACCATAGCCCGCTTTTGCTGTATTGTATGACTAGATTCAAAATGTAAAAATCGTCCTGAAAAGGTATCTTTCCTATACCAATTAGTAATAACTTTTCTATTTTCATTTCTTATTAGTGATACCTCTAAAAAACTTATATAACCATTATTCTCTTTTTCATGAGTGAACTGCAATTTCTCATGGTAGTTATTGAAAACTTCAATTACATTTGTTAATTTATTTTCGGGAATACACATAATTGTATCATCCACATATCTGTAATAGAACGGTGGAATAAAATCTAATTTTTTGAGACAGTATTGCTCCAAATCTGTCATAACAATATCAGCAAAAATCGGGCTTACCGGGCTGCCCATAGGACTTCCATATAGTTGTTGATAATATTTATTATCCCATTGAAAGTAAGTGTTGCGCATCAAAAATTTTACTACTTCAATTAATTCATGTAGAGAAACATTATGTATTTTTCTTATTAAATGGTATCTTTTTTCAATACCTTTAAGAACTAATTCTTCTGGAACATTAGTGAACAAGGAGACTACATCTAGTGAAATTATTATATAATTTGCAGGAATGTCACAGTTGCTAAGTTTTTTATTTAATTCGACACTATTTTTTACATAAGATTTAGGTTTCTTAATACTATTTGTGATCATTTTTTCCACAATTTTGGATAGTTTATATGTGGGGCTACCAATACAAGATACAATAGGTCTTAGTGGTACATCCTTCTTGTGTATCTTTGGCAGCCCATAAATTCTTGGTAACGTTGTATCAGTTTGTGTTATTTCATTCCTATGGTATTTTTTATCTAATAACTCTAACTCATTCCATTTTTTCATTATTGCGTGTGTATCTTTTCGGAGTTTGTTTAATGGATTTTTCATAATTTGACGATATCTGTTTTTATCAGATATTAATTTCTCCATTTTTTCTTTATAAGTCTGAGTTTCTATAGCAACTGTGACATTGCCTTTGTCAGCAAATGTAAAAAATATATCTTTGTTATTTCTTAAAAATCTTTTTGTTTGATTCAATCTCTGTGCAAACAACCTATCTTCATACTTAATGTCCCATTTATAATTTTGTTTTATACGAATATAGGTTTTTGTGACGCCTTTATGTCCTCCTATCGCCGAACAGTGTGCTTCTTCTATTATCGGCATTCGCTCGTCTAGTGTCGGATATCTTATTAAATCTAAGCAAACAATTAATTTTACCGTGCCCTTAAGAAACACTCCATTTAGTTTTTCTAAAACTAATTCCCATTCTAAATTTTCAATTCTATCGATTTTCGCTTTACTTATTGATTTTATCTGTGCTGTTTCTACTGTTGAATATATATTTTTGCACAATAAATTTAAGTTACTATCAATTCCACTTAGCACGATCAACGGTTCTGTGCGTATCGGTAATGTTATGTGAATTTTTGTATTTACATTTATCAAAACTGGTATTCCAATCTGCATTTCCTTGAATCTTAGTAATTTATTCTGTAGTTTTAATTGCGTAGCCCCATCGTCGCATGGTTCTCCTGTTGTAGTGACAAAATACATATAATTGTCCTTACGCATAAATAATTTTCCTCTGCACATAATAATTGCTTGTTTATCAATAATTTCGTTTAATTGTTCTTCATAGGTCGACGTTTCTTCGTTTATTTGATCAGGACTAAATTGCGGGTCCTGTTCAAGTATTGATTCATTAACATGATCAAGTTTTTCGTGTAAGCCTAATCGAGTATTTTCCGAGTGAACAAGGGGTTTCGGCTCGAAATTTTACCATCCGTATCGTCATGAGTTTCTTCCCCACGGTCCGGTGATTGTTCGTTCGCTTGCGTCTGGCTTTTTGTCGCGATTCCTTCCCCTAAATATTGCTGGCCTGCCTGGCAACCCACTTTCGCTCTCGTGGTCATCTCCCGCGGTGGCTCATCACCTACCGCATTCTTTGTACATTCTGATCTTTCGTCTATTGCCTTGCTTCTTGTAATGTTTAGGATTTTTCTTATTGGGTTTCTAGACAGTGCATCTGCTACATTTATACGGACGTGTCTGTATGATATTTCGAAATCGTACTCCGCGAGCATTAGATGCCATCGCATAACTTGCGAGCTCGGGTCCTTCTGCGTCTGTAACCATATCAGTTGTTCATTATCTGTTATAAGATAATATTTTTGTTCAATTAAATATGGTCGGAAATGCTTAATGCAAAATACTATTGCTAGTCGTTCTTTATTAAATGCGTCTCAACGTTTTTCAATATCTGAAGAACTCGAGAAACGTATGCAATGAGTTCATCTCTTCTTATCTCACCTTGAATTAAGACTCCAGTAATTGCATAGCCCAAAAAGTCAGTCGTTAGTTTGAAAGTAATTTCGAAATTTGTCTCAAATGCCTTTTCTGTTTCTTCTGACCATCTAAACTGAACGTCCTCTTTTAATAAATCCGTTAAAGGTTTTACAATTTTTTAAAATATGATAAACAAATCTTTCACAGTAACCCGCTAAACTCAAAAATTGCTTGATATTTTCAGTATTTTGAGGGCGTGGAAATTTTTATACAACTTTAATTTTTCGCGAGTCTGGTTTAATTCCTTCGGCACTTATAACATGATCTAAGTATGTAACTGTTATTTTAAAAAATTCACATTTCTCCGGTTGTAATTTTAAAACCGCTTTTCGCAATCTAATAAATAAATTTTCTAATCTTTTAATATGCTCTTGTAGAGACTCCGAATAACAGATCATATTGTATAACAGATAAAGTTCTTTATTGATAAGTCCAGCGGGTGCAATCGAAAGTGCTCTTGAGAATGTAGTCGGCATTGTTCGTAGTCCAAAACTTCCTCGGTTAAAATGGCACAAATCTCCATTTGTAACAAACGCGGTTTTGTGACGGTCTCGTTCGTCAATTTTTATTTTAAGTTAAGAATTTTTTTGATCCATACAATTGGCCTAGTTATATTCGATAGTCGATCATCATTCTGTATTGCTGGCGTCCTTGTATGTCCTCTTTCAATAATTTTTCAATAATGATCTAACAACCGATATTCGGAATAAAGGAAAGGGCATTGGTCCTTCATTTTTCATTTTATATAAAGAATGAGCATTAGATAAACTTAGATCAATAAGATGGAAAAATAACTTGCGATACCACTTCATAGTTTTTCTAACTGTTTCGGTTATAGACAATTGTCTATCTACATTATCAACACCGCCCATATTTTGGTTCTATTCATGGGTGCATTTTTTGTCAGTGGTACAGAGCTCAGGTCCATGCACAGTTGTAAGCATGCAAACTCTACGCTTATCTTGCCACCTGATTGTCATCCACAAATTATTATGAGCAACTTGAACTTCACCTCGCTCTAATTTATTTTCTAATTTCCTTTTCTATTTGTTCTTACCGTACCACACATTCTTGTATCGCGATCATGCAAAAATTCTGCCAATATGGGAGATGTATACCAGTTATCTATGTATATGACATGATCCTTGTAAAAATAAGGTTGTAAGAAATGAGCGACAATATCCCCAGTAACACCCAAATCAAACTTCTGATAATCAGTATCACGCCAGTGTAGACAATAAAACCCAAAATGAATCCAGTCTCACAGTCTACTAATTCAAGAAGTTTGATGCCAAATTGATTTCTTTTCCAAGGAATATACTGCTTGAATCGAAGCCTGCCTTTCATAATTCTAGGCTTTCATCTATGCACAAATTTTTGCCTGGAATAAGAGCTGCTGAGAATTTACTTTGTAGATAGTCTATTATTACATTGATTTTCACTAAAGGATGATGAGTGATTTCCGAAGTATCTTCATTATCATGAAAATGTAAATGGCGTAAGATTGCAAGAAACCTATCACGAGACATTATTTGACCGAAAATTGGAGTATAAAGCAAAGGATCTTTAGACCCATAGTTTTTCAAGTTACCTTTTCGAATATGGCCCATTAGAATCGAAAGGCCAAGAAATCCTTCAAATTCATCTTTTGTAAGAGGAAACGAAGTTTTCTGATGGGATTGCCGATCTTCATGATTCTGATTTTCATAAAGATTCGTCTAATCTATAATTATTTGAATCAGACGGGAATCGAAAAAGTATTTAAAGTAATTGATTGCTTTATTCCCCGTATAGAGATGTTAGGATTTATTTTAGAAATACCTTGAAAATCTTAGATTGATGGATAAAAATACGCGTTTTCAAAAATTGAAGTCTCATCATAATCATTTTCTACCAAATCAACTTCATGAATTTATTCATTCTCCAGATCTTGTATTTCAGGTTCAGACTCGCCAATACTCCAAATTTCAATATCAGCCATTTTATCAAAACAAAATTGCTTGTATTTTTTTGACAACTTACTAAATAAAGAGAATGATGAAATAATAAAAATATTATCAATAAAAAATCTTCCGTAAGAAAAAATAACTATGTGTTGATCTGCCAAGAAACTAATAGTAATAAATAGTTTAAATAATCACTATGAAAATGTGTTTCATTAAACCCAATTTTATTCGTTTTGTATTCAAAGCATTAAAATACGTTGGTATACCAATTTTCAAATCGAAATACCGAATAAAAAATTTGACCTTGAAGTCACTATTTCAAGGTCACATATACTTTCTAGATTAATAACACTATGTTTCCTGTATTCAACATATAACATTACCCCCGAAACAATTCCAAAATAATATAATACCAAAGTGGTCGATATATCTCTCGTTCTCGAGTTGATTTAAGAGATTATCTTTTTTATTTGAGGAGTGCTTTTGCAATCTTTCTTTGTTACTTTCATGATTAAAGTATTCTTCATCAATCTCCCTTATGACTGGGTTTGATTTGGTATTTGTTTCGAATTTTTTAATAATTTTAATTTCTTGACTTGTTTCTTCGTATTCTTGCTCGATTAATTTACATACGTTACACTTACGTACTGTCTCCGTACGTGAAACTTGATTTAGCCTTGGAATTTGATTTTGACTTCGATATTGAGTTATATTTGAACTTGAAATTAGATTTTGAATTTGATTTTGAATTTCATTTGAACTTGAATTTTGATTTAGAATTTTATTTTGTATTTTATTTGAACTTTTATTTAGAATTTGATTTGAATTACAATTTGATTTTGATTCATATTTTGCTTGGGATCTTATTTTCCTAATTTTTTATTTTTACATTGAGATCGAATTTGAATGTCCTGATTTTTTAATTGATTTCGACCACCCGGTCGGCTCTAACTCTGAGATTCAATTAGAATTGACTTTTGTTTACGCAATGGGCTTATATGTCCTCGAATTCGCGTCTCTTCTACAAGATATACTTTCTCATTAATATGATTAACCTCTCAGGTCGACACCATTCTTCATTGAAAATTTTCATCAGCATAATTTGTTTTCCCTGTTTCCCCAAACGAATTCTTTTTAGGCGGTTTTATTACCTAAGCGATATGTTTTACAACTTCCTCACCCTCTCTTGCATCGCATCTCATAGGGTTAGCGGAAATTCCCTTGCGCGTTCCAGTTTTCTCGTTCAATATACAGTAACGTTTTTTTATGACATTAATCGTCGGGTGCTTGCTTGGCGCCTAAAACTAAAACTAAAAAGGGGGGGGGGATGGTGGAGCCCCTCCGTCGCCCCAACCAGTGAGGTACGTCAGCCTGGAAGATTGTTTATATGTCCCTGTCGTGGATGAAATCCACGGCGGGAGGCATATCTCCAATCCCGTTACCTCTCCTTAAGAAGGAAGAATCGCGTGGGAGGTGAAAGTGCATTGCTAAAGTTAGCATTTTCGCACAATAATAGAAAGATGAGTTTACAGAACGTTGATAGAAAGCAGAAGTAAGCAGAAGCTTACGTTAAGTAGGAAAAAGCAGTAGGCTGAAAAAATCTACTTGTGTTAATGTCTTATTTAAAAGAATGAAAAATGAGATGAAAGGTGAAATGTGTATGAGGTTGAGTAGAAAAAGAGAAAGAGAAATAAATAGACTATGTGATGGGGTGCATTGATGAGCCGAGCAGGGCAATTCTATAGAGCTCCGGCTGATTCTTTCGGCGAAATGCTTACGAGAAGCGGCCATCCACCCTGCATATGTTTCCTCCCCATCCCATCAATGCCAATTAAACAGAATTTATTTTTGAATGACAAATAGTTGTTCCTACGGGGCGGACAGAAAGGCCTTTGGTCGCGCATGTTTGTTTTTGGGATCGAATTCGTATTTACCGAGGTTGTTTATTAGAGCGTATTTTGATTTCGCGGAGTTTTCGTAAAATTTTTCGGGCGAAGTTTTAATGAGATTATGTAAATATTCTATTTCGCGTTCTCTATGGAGTAATGAATTGTTAGTGTACCGTATCGCGTTTGTTATTTTTCGTAAAGTTTTATTTTGAATTATTTGAAGTTTATAAATGTTTGTTTTACACGTGCCGTCCCAGACCGATGAGGCGTATGTTAGTATTGGTCGGATTAAGGCTTTATACATTATTATGCCGCTTTTTAGGTTTAGAGACGAGTGATTTCTTAAAAGCGGATTTAGTTTAGTTAAGACCCCGATGGCTTTGTTACGAACGTTAGTAGTGTGTTGTGTGTAGGTGAGTTTACGATCGAGTGTTACGCCGAGATATTTTACCGCGGGTTTCCATTCTATTGGTGTTTTATCGAAGTTAGGTGGATTTAGGTTTGCGGTTGGCGTTCTCTTTTTAAAGAACATTATTGCTTCGGATTTAGTCGCATTGATTTTCATTTTCCATTTACTGCAGAATTGATGAATGTTGTTTAGTGCGTTGTTAAATAATTTTACGATTTTTTCATCACTTCGCGAGGTGCGTATATTACCGTGTCGTCCGCGTAGATCCCCATATTTACGTTGTCGGTCGAGGGTAGGTCGTTAATGTAAATTAAAAAGAGCAGAGGTCCCAACAGGCTGCCCAGGGGGACTCCCGCTTTTATAGGAAATTCGCGTGATTCTGCGTCGTTTAGTTTAACTTTAAATTTCCGGTTGTTTAGATAGGAAGCTAAAATGTGAATTAGGTTAGAGTTTATTTTATTTTCGATTAGTTTGCGAAGGAGACCGTTTATCCAGACGCTGTCGAAGGCTTCCTCGACGTCGAGAAGTACCGCCCCGGTGTTTCGTTTCCAGTTAAAGTTCCGAGTAATATCTTCGGTTAGTCTAAGTATTTGGTGTTGTGTAGAATGAGCCTGTCTAAACCCGAATTGTTCCTGTCTGATCGTTAGGCGGTCAGTCATGTCATCCCTAAGTCTATTGATGAGCAAGTGCTCGAATGCCTTGCTCATTGTGTTAAGGAGGCTAATTGGTCTGTAGCTAGTCGGGAGGGTCGGGTCTTTACCTGCTTTGGGAAACACCAAGACGGTCGCCGTTTTCCAGACGTCTGGGAAATATTTATCTTTAATGCACGCGTTGAGTATGTCGGTTAAGTAAGTTAATGCTTTTATAGGTAATTTTTTCAAAATGAAGTTACTTATTGTATCCGGACCGGGAGCTTTATTGTTTTTCGCGCGTTTAAGATATTTTTTAAGTTCGGACGGAATTATCGGTGGAATTGTATTAGCGTTATTGTTAGAATTGTTTAGAAAATTTAAGATTAAATTATCCGTTTCTGCAGTAAAATTGGAATTGTTATGAGGCATTTTATGCGGTGTGAACGTTTCGCGAAGTTTTCGGCTAATTGGTTAGCGTTATCGTCCGGTGAAAAATATTTAAGATGATTATTTGAATCTTTTAACGGTGGAATGTTAGTGTGAGTTCGCGTAAAGGCTTTGGTCATTCTGCACAAACTATTGTCTTTAATGTTTAGGGATTTTACTTTGTTATTCCACGATTCGCATTTAAAGTTTTTAATTTGGTTGTCTATTAAAAGTCTAATTGAATTAATATGGTTTTTAAGTATTGGATTATATCGTTTACGGTTTTCGCGGATTAATACGTTTCTATGTTTTATTGATTTAATTATTTCGTTCGGGAACGGAAGGTTGCCGGTTTTATTTTCGTTTAATGGTGTGGAAATGTCTATTGCTTTGTGGATGGTTTGTGTAGAGTCAGTGATAGCTGTGTCGATTTCGTCTTTTGTGTCTATGTCTTGTAATGTAGTAGTGTTTTCGTCAAAGTAATTGTTAAATGTCTACCAGTTAGTTTTTGCAAGGTTGTATTTGATTTTTGTCGGATTGTAAATTGTTGTTAAGTTGATAGTTATGTATACGGGGCAATGGTCTGAGTCTAATTCGGAATCTGGGAGAGTGCAGATATTAGAGGAAAAACTTAAGTTTTTAGAGATCATGAAATCTATTATATCGGGTTTGCATTTTTTGTTGTAAGGATAGTGAGTGAAGCTCGTTGGGGCGTGAATGTAAAATTGTTTATTAATGCAATATTTACTGAGTTGGCTACCGAGTGTGTTTATAGTGCGACTCCCCCAGCGCGTGTGTTCAGCTTTAAAGTCACCGGCGGCTATTACTGTGTCGGCTGTTTTAAAGATTTTATCGTAGTCGTTTTTGTTGAATTTAACAGATGGTGAGTTACAAGTTGTTACTATCGCGATGTCGGTTTCGCGGGTTTTTATAGACAGTGTAGTTTCGTAGTTTAGGAGGTACTGTTGTTTTTTAAAAGTGTTTCGTCAAATAGGCAAATGTCAATGTCTTTTGTGTGTAGTAGTGCCTCTAGTTCGAGTTTTTTGTGTGTTAGTCGTCCGTTGGCGTTCCAAACACTAATGGTTAGATGTTTATTTGGTGTATTATTCATTGTCCGGTTTTTTGTTTATTGGATGCAACCGCGAGGGCCGAGTTTAGAAGTTTTTGAGTTATTACCGCGACTTGGATATACGCGTCGTTTATTGAGATTGATCCCGAAGAGATACTGATAGAGAGGTTGGTGGCCTCCCGCAGTATTTCTATCAGCGCGGTTGCATCTTCCGAGTTGACGGGTTTTTTATTGTAATTAATGTTATTTTCATTTTTGTGTTTGTTTTGTAATGATTTAAATATTGGTATGTTAATTGGTGATTGAGTTTTAGGTTTAACCGATAATGCGGGAAAATGACCTCCACCGTTTAACGAAATGAGTTTAGGTTTTTGAGTATCCACATAATATTAAAATTTTATACTGTCAAAATGACGATTTAAGTATAAATTATGTTATATTTTTTTAAATTGTTTGTAAAATTTATTTTTTTTTAATTCAATATGATCGCGGCACTTAAAGGAATAATTAGACATAGTGTTTGACTTTTTTATAGGTATTTAATTAATTGAATAAACAATTATTTATTAACTTCTAAGAAAGGAAATAAGGATATTTATTTACAAAATGTTTCTTATTAGAAATAATAAATTATATTTTTTAATGTCTTTACACTTTCTTAACAAATATATTATACTAAAATTGTTCATCAACATTCTTCAATGAACTAATAATGCACAGTCTATTTTGTTTTTAACTTGTCGGAAGCACTTCATCTCTGAAGGCAAGAGCAGAAACTACTTTTTGGTGTCCTTAATATTAGGGTTTCACTTTCAATAATTTATTTATTTGTTATTATTACATGTTTAATGTTCAATTTGTGTCTCTAAATAGTAATTTATAAAACACTTTCCACGAAGGTGTCAACATTCGCAAGTATGGTTTATACAGTTTAAAAAATCAAAATGCAATAATTGTCAAGTATGGTGTATATTTTAATCACACTTTTAAAATTGCTATGTAAATATAATAGTTAAACATTTCTAATTTTTAAGCAAATTTTGTTGCACCACAATAAAAACAAAATTTTTTTATTAAGAAATTAACTACGTACATAATTCCTAAATAGTTTCTGCAATAGAAAGTACTGAAATCAAAATGAAATTGACAAGAATTTTTATAAATATTTATTACTATAAAACTTTACGTTTAATGTTGTAAAACACCTTCAAGAAGGTGTACATTTTGGCAAGTATGTGTTCGGTCCGATCACAATTTTCCAATATTTTTATTTTAACTAAACCTATATTACATAATAACTTATTTATCAATAGAATAATACTAATGAAGTTATTACATTAGAAAGTACTGAAATCAAAATGCAATTGTCAAGTATGGTGTATATTTTAATCACACTTTTAAAATTGTTGTACATAATTCGTAGAAAGTTTCCGCAATAGAAAGTACTGAAATCAAAATGGAATCGGCAAGTATTGCTTTTCAAAAATAAATATATTTTTCGAACTGAATGTACTAATATTTTCTGAAAAATTCTATCTTACTCATTTATTTTTTTTTAGTTACAGCAGAAAATACACAATTTTATAATAATATTCATTTGTGCAAAATTAATTTATGGAAAAGTAATAAAACAGAAATTTTTCTCATTTTTATTCTTTTTAAATGAAATAATACTTGCACCACCGTTGGGTGTATCACGAGGTAATTTTGAATATTCTCTTACTAACTTAAGAAAGTAGATTAACGATTAAAAAAATGTTAAAATAAAGATTTCTAATGTTTTAAACTATAAAACGAATTTCTATTTGGAATGGATCGTATCTATCTATTTTTTTTACTATATAATAATTATGAAGTGCTTGTACTCGGTTTGACAAATTAATATTATCTGCAGTAATGATATATATAGGGCTTATGAGAGTCACTAAAAATCATTTAGATATGTTGTACCTATTAACTTACCTTAAAATATTTATAATAACTTGATATGTGCATATATAATATATTATGCATTGCTAATAATAACTTATTAAAAGTAATAAGGCAAACCAACGCGTGGTGCAAGTATTATTTCATTTAAAAAGAATAAAAATGAGAAAAATTTCTGTTTTATTACTTTTCCATAAATTAATTTTGCACAAATGAATATTATTATAAAATTGTGTATTTTCTGCTGTAACTAAAAAAAAAATAAATGAGTAAGATAGAATTTTTCAGAAAATATTAGTACATTCAGTTCGAAAAATATATTTATTTTTGAAAAGCAATACTTGCCGATTCCATTTTGATTTCAGTACTTTCTATTGCGGAAACTTTCTACGAATTATGTACAACAATTTTAAAAGTGTGATTAAAATATACACCATACTTGACAATTGCATTTTGATTTCAGTACTTTCTAATGTAATAACTTCATTAGTATTATTCTATTGATAAATAAGTTATTATGTAATATAGGTTTAGTTAAAATAAAAATATTGGAAAATTGTGATCGGACCGAACCCATACTTGCCAAAATGTACACCTTCTTGAAGGTGTTTTACAACATTAAACGTAAAGTTTTATAGTAACTAAACCTATATTACATAATAACTTATTTATCAATAGAATAATACTAATGAGTTATTACATTAGAAAGTACTGAAATCAAAATGCAATTGTCAAGTATGGTGTATATTTTAATCACACTTTTAAAATTGTTGTACATAATTCGTAGAAAGTTCCGCAATAGAAAGTACTGAAATCAAAATGGAATCGGCAAGTATTGCTTTTCAAAATAAATATATTTTTCGAACTGAATGTACTAATATTTTCTGAAAAATTCTATCTTACTCATTTATTTTTTTTTAGTTACAGCAGAAAATACACAATTTTATAATAATATTCATTGTGCAAAATTAATTTATGGAAAAGTAATAAAACAGAATTTTTCTCATTTTTATTCTTTTTAAATGAAATAATACTTGCACCACCGTTGGGTGTATCACGAGGTAATTTGAATATTCTCTTACTAACTTAAGAAAGTAGATTAACGATTAAAAAAATGTTAAATAAAGATTTCTAATGTTTTAAACTATAAAACGAATTTCTATTTGGAATGGATCGTATCTATTCATTTTTTTTACTATATAATAATTATGAAGTGCTTGTACTCGGTTTGACAAATTAATATTATCTGCAGTAATGATATATATAGGGCTTATGAGAGTCACTAAAAATCATTTAGATATGTTGTACCTATTAACTTACCTTAAAATATTTATAATAACTTGATATGTGCATATATAATATATTATGCATTGCTAATTATAACTTATTAAAAGTAATAAGGCAAACCAACGCGTGGTGCAAGTATTATTTCATTTAAAAAGAATAAAAATGAGAAAAATTTCTGTTTTATTACTTTTCCATAAATTAATTTTGCACAAATGAATATTATTATAAAATTGTGTATTTTCTGCTGTAACTAAAAAAAAAATAAATGAGTAAGATAGAATTTTTCAGAAAATATTAGTACATTCAGTTCGAAAAATATATTTATTTTTGAAAAGCAATACTTGCCGATTCCATTTTGATTTCAGTACTTTCTATTGCGGAAACTTTCTACGAATTATGTACAACAATTTTAAAAGTGTGATTAAAATATACACCATACTTGACAATTGCATTTTGATTTCAGTACTTTCTAATGTAATAACTTCATTAGTATTATTCTATTGATAAATAAGTTATTATGTAATATAGGTTTAGTTAAAATAAAAATATTGGAAAATTGTGATCGGACCGAACCCATACTTGCCAAAATGTACACCTTCTTGAAGGTGTTTTACAACATTAAACGTAAAGTTTTATAGTAATAAATATTTATAAAAAATACTTGTCAATTTCATTTTGATTCAGTACTTTCTATTGCAGAAACTATTTAGGAATTATGTACGTAGTTAATTTCTTAATAAAAAAATTTTGTTTTATTGTGGTGCAACAAAATTTGCTTAAAAATTAGAAATGTTTAACTATTATATTTACATAGCAATTTTAAAAGTGTGATTAAAATATACACCATACTTGACAATTATTGCATTTTGATTTTTTAAACTGTAGAAACCATACTTGCGAATGTTGACACCTTCGTGGAAGGTGTTTTATAAATTACTATTTAGAGACACAAATTGAACATTAAACATGTAATAATAACAAATAAATAAATTATTGAAAGTGAAACCCTAATATTAAGGACACCAAAAAGTAGTTTCTGCTCTTGCCTTCAGAGATGAAGTGCTTCCGACAAGTTAAAAACAAAATAGACTGTGCATTATTAGTTCATTGAAGAATGTTGATGAACAATTTTAGTATAATATATTTGTTAAGAAAGTGTAAAGACATTAAAAAATATAATTTATTATTTCTAATAAGAAACATTTTGTAAATAAATATCCTTATTTCCTTTCTTAGAAGTTAATAAATAATTGTTTATTCAATTATTTTGGATGAAAAATATTACAATGTTATTATGAATAAAATTATTGTTTATTCAATTATTTTGGATGAAAAATATTAGAATGTTATTGTATATTGTACAAAAATAATGTGCGTGTTTAATTATTGGATGCACATTCCATCATATACTTAATATATTGGTGTTTTGCAACCATAATTAAATAATATTAACAATTTTAAATTTATACAATTTTTTTAATTACGAGAAAGTCTTATTTCATTTAAAAAGAATAAAAATGAGAAAAATTTCTGTTTTATTACTTTTCCATAAATTAATTTTGCACAAATGAATATTATTATAAAATTGTGTATTTTCTGCTGTAACTAAAAAAAAAATAAATGAGTAAGATAGAATTTTTCAGAAAATATTAGTACATTCAGTTCGAAAAATATATTTATTTTTGAAAAGCAATACTTGCCGATTCCATTTTGATTTCAGTACTTTCTATTGCGGAAACTTTCTACGAATTATGTACAACAATTTTAAAAGTGTGATTAAAATATACACCATACTTGACAATTGCATTTTGATTTCAGTACTTTCTAATGTAATAACTTCATTAGTATTATTCTATTGATAAATAAGTTATTATGTAATATAGGTTTAGTTAAAATAAAAATATTGGAAAATTGTGATCGGACCGAACCCATACTTGCCAAAATGTACACCTTCTTGAAGGTGTTTTACAACATTAAACGTAAAGTTTTATAGTAATAAATATTTATAAAAATACTTGTCAATTTCATTTTGATTTCAGTACTTTCTATTGCAGAAACTATTAGGAATTATGTACGTAGTTAATTTCTTAATAAAAAAATTTTGTTTTATTGTGGTGCAACAAAATTTGCTTAAAAATTAGAAATGTTTAACTATTATATTTACATAGCAATTTTAAAAGTGTGATTAAAATATACACCATACTTGACAATTATTGCATTTTGATTTTTTAAACTGTAGAAACCATACTTGCGAATGTTGACACCTTCGTGGAAAGTGTTTTATAAATTACTATTTAGAGACACAAATTGAACATTAAACATGTAATAATAACAAATAAATAAATTATTGAAAGTGAAACCCTAATATTAAGGACACCAAAAAGTAGTTTCTGCTCTTGCCTTCAGAGATGAAGTGCTTCCGACAAGTTAAAAACAAAATAGACTGTGCATTATTAGTTCATTGAAGAATGTTGATGAACAATTTTAGTATAATATATTTGTTAAGAAAGTGTAAAGACATTAAAAAATATAATTTATTATTTCTAATAAGAAACATTTTGTAAATAAATATCCTTATTTCCTTTCTTAGAAGTTAATAAATAATTGTTTATTCAATTATTTTCGATGATAAATATTACAATGTTATTATGAATAAAATTATTGTTTATTCAATTATTTTGGATGAAAAATATTAGAATGTTATTGTATATTGTACAAAAATAATGTGCGTGTTTAATTATTGGATGCACATTCCATCATATACTTAATATATTGGTGTTTTGCGACCATAATTAAATAATATTAACAATTTTAAATTTATACAATTTTTTTAATTACGAGAAAGTCTTAGGTTTCTGGTACTGTTACTACTGCTATTATGATTATTGGTATTTACAGATTCTCTTCTACTTATTTCACTGATGTCCAAATTATCATTTGTAGTTGGTTGAAATAATTTATTAGTTTGCACATGAAGTGGTGTACTTGTTATGATAGGTTGCTTGATTCGTTTGTTAATTATACTATGTGGTCTTCTAAAGGTATTTATTTTTGTTATTGATTTCCTTTTCATGTCAATATAGTCTTATTTAAATTAACTAGCTTGCTAGCTAATTGCTGTTTTTGTGGTTTACCTTTTGAATTAACTTTATTAATTTTATCTGTTTTATCCATTTCACTATTTGATTCTCCTTTGGATGTGTTGACTTGCTTTAATTGTTCTACCCTTTTTTTATTCACAATATGAATATATAGCAGCGCTTATTGCACTATTATCACCAGTAACATTTTTTTCATTTGCATTCTTCTCTAATGTGAAGTTTAGTTTTGTTTGTCTCATTGTATCTTGAAGTTTTTTTTTCTTTTTCTTGTTAGTTTTCTGTGTTTGTTTAACATTCATATTTGTTTGAGAATTTCCTTGACTATACTGTTCAGTCGAGCCATCATTTTTACCTTGTGACTTTTTGTTAGTTTGTAATTTATTAACAGTTGTTTTTTTAATTTTAGTATATGAAAGCTTCTTCACCGCTTGTTTTGTTTGTTTCTTTTTTGGAGTGCTCATCTGGCTAATATCATCATCTGAGCTTTCAAAATCTGATAAATCCTAAAAGAGAAGTAAATGAATAATGTTTTTTCAGTTTTAAAGTCTTTAGTTTAAAAATACTTACACTTAAATTTAATATTGTATCATATTTTTCCAACTTCCATTCCATAGGTGCATTATCTTGTTCAATTATTTGAATAAATGCTTCTTTAATGTTAAAGTTTTAAAACATTCGAAAAAGATTCTAAATGCTGCTTCATATTAGTATTGTGAATATCATCAAAGCTATTTACGTCAAATTTTACTTTAATAGGATTTTCTTTTGTTAAGTCATAAAATACATAAACAATTATGTTAAAGTAGATATTAGTTTCAAAATCTTTGTATTTCAGAAACGTTATAAAACAAAAGTATAAGAATAATGCACATCCACAGAACAATTACAAACATCTTCCAAATAAGATTTCAAATCATAATATTGTTTTTTTCGTTTGTGATACGTGTCTAAGTGTAACTTAAGATTTCTTACAAATATTGGAGTATTTACAATATTATCCAAAAAGGTGTTTCTTTAACTACTTGATGCAAATCTATGGCCAATGAAATATCCAAAACTCCAAATGTTCCCTTATTATTTTCATTAAAAATTTGAACAGTATATGTTTTTATATGTTCGTCATCATCATATATTGCAAACTGAAAATACATTCATCCCTATTAAACTTAATGCAATGAATTCCATTATTACGTTTCTTAACATCTGAGTTTTGTTCGCTAGTTTTTATTTGTTCCATTTGTTCATTGTAATTAAGTTCCATTTCATTAAATATTCTATCTCTCTTCGGACCTTTTCCTTCTTATCGTTTATTTACTCATCTTATTAGTGAGATGCTATTTTTCTTTACACAGAAATACTTGTTTTATCTGTAACACTTTTTGCACGCTGTAATGTACACGCAGGTTGACTTGATTATCTCTCACTTCACTCTATCTCTCTTTCTCTCCCGTGTAAGTAAATCTGATCCCCTGCACCTATGTGTTAGGTTAGGTGACATTTTTGATGAAGATACGGGAATGATGTCATAATATTATATATATATATATATATATATATATATATATATATATATATATATATATATATATCCAAAGGCCCCCAGATTAATTTTAGATTTGAAAATTTAAAATAACAGTTAAATTTAAGGGTTAAATTAGCTGTCTATATAAAATATATATATATAGTGTTGGAGAACACGAAGAAACATAAAAATTTTCCTCTTATTCCGAAAGTAAAGAATTTCGACCGGTAGGCGGCGCTGCTTCAACATCTCTATATAGTCTCTAGTCTCTCATCGTCTATTATTTATTACGAGTATATCTATATATATAATGTTGGAGAACACGAAGAAAAAGAAAAATTTTTCTCTCATTCCGAAAGTAAAGAATTCGACATCCGAAATCTTGATATCGTTTTATTGTAAAAATGCGGTAATGAATGAATCCAAAATTTTGTCGAAACTATAAAATATGACTAAGAATTATTGGGGGTTAATGTTGAAACGTATAAAAAAAGATGTACATTAAAAAATTAAGAAAGTAAAAATTAAAGGTTTGTTTTAGCTGTATATAGGGCTAGTGCCGCGTACCCATACTTGCCTCGGGTGCGCGACACGCGCCCCTTGATTTTTTATTGGTTTTAAAGTTTAAGTCTGAGCGTACGTCCGTACGTCCGTACATCCGTACATCCGTACAGGCGGCTTTTTATTTTTTAACTCTTCTTATATCTCACTTGGATTTTCGAAAAAATTTTTTTTAATGAAAGTGATCGCGGAACCACACGGATTAATTAGAAATAGTGCTTAACTTTTTCATGGGTGTTTAATTACTTTTTTATTTACTTTTTTTACTTTTTTATAGTCGATTAGTTATAACTGAAGATAACATTAAGGACTGGACATCATCAACAAATATATGGAATATTTAATATATAAGGGAATATTTTTTATTTAATTTCGAAATATGCCTTCCAGTAGATGATGCCCCGTCGACCTGGAGGTTACAGTAGGGGCCTAGACATCTTCTACAGGAAGAAATTTTTTTTTTTTTTTTTTTACGTAATAGGTCTTTTAGTAGATATTTCCCCGATGACCTGGAGGTAACATTATCGACCTGGACATCTTCTAAAGGAAGAAAAAAATTTTTTTTTTGTACGTAATAGGTCTTTCAGTAGATAATTCCACGATGACCTGGAGGTAACATTACCGAACTGGACATCTTCTACAGGAAGAAAATTTTTTTTTTTATTTGGTAATAAGTCTTTCTCTAAATGTTGCCCCGATGACCTGGAGGTAACATTACCGATCTGGACATCTTCTACAGGCTCAAAAAATTTTTTTTTTGGTTTCATAATAGGCCTTCCAGTAGATGATGCCCCGTCGACCAGGAGGTAACATTATCAACCTGGACATCTTCTACAGGAAGAAAAAATTTTTTTTTTTATTTCGTAATCTGCGTTCCAGTAGATAATAATAAAAATAATAATAAATAGTAATAAAATAATATAAATAATATAAATACTGTAACGGGGTCTGCCTCTAATTAAGACCGAAATTAGAAGCATGGCCATAGGGGCCACGGTATGGGGTCTCTACCTCTCCCGATGCGGGCAATGCGGCCCGCGCGTACCGATGTACTTACCTCGGCCGCACTGCGCAATACCGGTACCTCCGTTAAATCGGGCGGCTTTTCTTTGCCGTCCAGGTATGATGACACGGGGATCACCGCGCTCTCCGTCTTTGTTTCTCGGTCTTACCTTTACCTTAGCCTCCGAGTACGTAAACTCGAGAGGCTCATTACTCGGCGTGAGTTTTGCCTCTACAAAGTGGTTTTGGGATATTTGGATTCAATCGACAACACGACATATACATACAAAAGTAAATAACTTCAAGTTGAATTAATTATTAAAAAGAAGATTACAAAGGAATATAATGAGGTGCGCGGTTGCGTCATATATACGTTACGCGGAGTTCCAAATAATGGTGTCTCGAATGAAGACGCGTCGATCCCTCGGCGGGATCGTCCTAAGCTAAATCGCGAGGAAAGCTTAACGAGGTTTACTTCTAAGTATTAGAGTGAGAGAGACGGGAGTCGCCGGCCGAGTCGTCCCTTCTCTCTCGCTTTCGATTTTGAAGCGTTGCCCGCTGGCAACGATGATCCGCTCGCGATCTCGCGGTATTAAAGTAAGGGGTTTTTTCCCGACTTACGCTTGATGTAGCGTCCTTACAATGTCCCGGACGCCAACTACGCCTTAGGCCTCCTAGCCGTCAGTCGGGCAGGTAGCCTTCTCGTCGAGGCAAAGGACCAAGGACAAACACAGAAGGGGAGACGGCGGAGCACGTCGCGCACCGTTTCCTTCGTGGCACGATTCCCACACGAACCACTACGTCGAGCCCCGCTTCCGTGGGCTCGCTGCGTTTCCTCTCGTCTACGGCGATAACACGCGTATCCCGGGAAACGTACCGATCCTCGATCGCTCGTCTGCGCCGCGGTAGAGTTTCCTCGCACGTATCGTTACTCGCTCGTAGCACGGCCCAGCTAAACCGTAGCGTAGACCGTCCTTCGCAGTTCTCTGTCGTACTCTTACTCTACTGTCCCGTACTCTTACTCTACCGTACCCGTACTCTTTCGTACCCGTACTGTACCGTACTACTTTTTCCGTGGGCCATCCAGAGGTCCTCTCTCCCTCCTTTGCGCACGGATCGTTGTTCGTTCGCCGCGCCGTTTCCGAGAAAAGCAAATATATCGAATGCTCGCGTTTACTAAACGATATTAATTTAATTCAAGACGCCTTTTAATAATTAATACCGTTACAATACCATAAATACTATAAATACCATAATACATAATAATATAAACTACCTAATATATAAATAAAATATAATTATATATGTATGATCAATATTTATTTATTTGGTTGAGTTTTTATATAAATTAGTTATATATATAGACAAAAATTATTAAAATATTTTTACTATAGTTATTTATTTTATAAAATTTATAAAATAAAGTTTTACAATATTTAATATGTATTGTTATAATCAATCTTACGTAAATAGCAAATTTTAATATCAAAATAACAAATGTTCTTACATCATATATCGTCGGCTGAGTGGAAGAACAGTCTATCTCGGAACTTGCTTGGAAAACGCCATATCTCGCGATCTGCTTGGAAAACGCCCTATCTCGCGATCTGCTTGGAAAACGCCCTATCTCGGAACTTGCTTGGAAAACGCCCTATCTCGGAACTTGCTAGAACAACTCCCTATCTCGCGATCAGCTTGGAAAACGCCCTATCTCGCGCCTCTGTTGAAGAACGCTCTATCTCAAATGAAATTTTTCGCTTTCAAATTTTGTAGTGGCAGCACTACGCAACTTAAAAATTCTAAGCTTAAAAATCTCCTTTTTCTCAACTTTTTTTTAACCTTTATTAACTTAAAACATTTTTAAATTGCACACAGGTCGGCTGATATAATAAGTACTCGATACATCGCCGCTGATAGACAGATAAAGTCAGAGAAGTCTCTCTTTCTCTGAGGAGTCCCGATGCCGCCTAAACAATTATTTTCCGAATTTTAAACACTTTACTAATTAATTTATTTTAATTAGATAGACCGTATTTTTAAGTTGCACAGTGCAGGTGCCACTACAAAATTTGAAAGCGAAAAATTTCATTTGCGATAGGGCGTTCTTCAACCGAGGCGCGAGATAGGGCGTTTTCCAAGCGGAACGCGAGATAGGACGTTTTCCAAGCGAGTTCCGAGATAGGGCGTTTCCAAGCAAGTTCCGAGATAGGGCGTTTTCCAAGCATATCGCGAGATAGGGCGTTTCCAAGCAAGTTCCGAGATAGACTGTTCTTCCACTCAGCCGACGATATAGTGAAATGTATATACTACATATATTAAAATTTGTATAATAACTATTGTAGAAATATTTTATATACGCGTATATGTTCATTTCTTTTTCCAGTATTTATTGTTTTGAGACGACGTTTTAATTTAAGGGCTATTCTAATTACTCCAGTCGTCCATAGTTGCGTGTATAAAAATTTCTATTTTTCCAGTTCTTATATCTTTCTTGGATTTTCGAAAAAAAATGAATTTTATTTAATGAAAGTGATCGCGGAACCACACGGATTAATTAGTAATAGTGTTAACTTTTTATAGTTGTTTAATTACTTTTTTAAATGGTTTAAACCTCGATTATTTAAAACGATTATTTATTTGTTTATACTCGATCAGTTATAACTGAAGATAACATTAGGACTGACATCATCAAGAGAAGGGGAATATTTTTTTTTAATTTCGTAATATGGATGCCAGTAGATGATGCCCCGTCGATCTGAGGTAACAGAGGGACCCTGGACATTTTTCCAGGAAGAAAATTTTTTTTTTGATATCGTAATAAGTCTTTCAGTAGAGTTGCCCCGATGACCTGGAGGTAACATTACCGAACTGGACATCTTCTACAGGAAGAAAAAATTTTTTTTTGGTTTCAAGTTGAATTAATTATTAAAAAGAAGATTACAAAGGAATATAATGAGGTGCGCGGTTGCGTCATATATACGTTACGCGGAGTTCCAAATAATGGTGTCTCGAATGAAGACGCGTCGATCCCTCGGCGGGATCGTCCTAAGCTAAATCGCGAGGAAAGCTTAACGAGGTTTACTTCTAAGTATTAGAGTGAGAGAGACGGGAGTCGCCGGCCGAGTCGTCCCTTCTCTCTCGCTTTCGATTTTGAAGCGTTGCCCGCTGGCAACGATGATCCGCTCGCGATCTCGCGGTATTAAAGTAAGGGGTTTTTTCCCGACTTACGCTTGATGTAGCGTCCTTACAATGTCCCGGACGCCAACTACGCCTTAGGCCTCCTAGCCGTCAGTCGGGCAGGTAGCCTTCTCGTCGAGGCAAAGGACCAAGGACAAACACAGAAGGGGGGACGGCGGAGCCACGTTCGCGCACCGTTTCCTTCGTGGGCACGATTCCCACACGAACCACTACGTCGAGCCCCCCGCTTCCGTGGGCTCGCTGCGTTTCCTCTCGTCTACGGCGATAAACACGCGTATCCCGGGAAACGTACCGCATCCTCGATCGCTCGTCTGCGCCGCGGTAGAGTTTCCTCGCACGTATCGTTACTCGCTCGTAGCACGGCCCAGCTAAACCGTAGCGTAGACCGTCCTTCGCAGTTCTCTGTCGTAACTCTTACTCTACTGTCCCGTACTCTTACTCTACCGTACCCGTACTCTTTCGTACCCGTACTGTACCGTACTACTTTTTCCGTGGGCCATCCAGAGGTCCTCTCTCCCTCCTTTGCGCACGGATCGTTGTTCGTTCGCCGCGCCGTTTCCGAGAAAAGCAAATATATCGACTGCTCGCGTTTACTAAACGATATTAATTTAATTCAAGACGCCTTTTAATAATTAATACCGTTACAATACCATAAATACTATAAATACCATAATACATAATAATATAACTACCTAATATATAAATAAAATATAATTATATATGTATGATCAATATTTATTTATTTGGTTGAGTTTTTTATATAAATTAGTTATATATATAGACAAAATTATTAAAATATTTTTACTATAGTTATTTATTTTATAAAATTTATAAATAAAGTTTTACAATATTTAATATGTATTGTTATAATCAATCTTACGTAAATAGCAAATTTTAATATCAAAATAACAAATGTTCTTACATCATATATCGTCGGCTGAGTGGAAGAACAGTCTATCTCGGAACTTGCTTGGAAAACGCCATATCTCGCGATCTGCTTGGAAAACGCCCTATCTCGCGATCTGCTTGGAAAACGCCCTATCTCGGAACTTGCTTGGAAAAACGCCCTATCTCGGAACTTGCTAGAACAACTCCCTATCTCGCGATCAGCTTGGAAAACGCCCTATCTCGCGCCTCTGTTGAAGAACGCTCTATCTCAAATGAAATTTTTCGCTTTCAAATTTTGTAGTGGCAGCACTACGCAACTTAAAAATTCTAAGCTTAAAAATCTCCTTTTTCTCAACTTTTTTTTTAACCTTTATTAACTTAAAACATTTTTTAAATTGCACACAGGTCGGCTGATATAATAAGTACTCGATACATCGCCGCTGATAGACAGATAAAGTCAGAGAAGTCTCTCTTTCTCTGAGGAGTCCCGATGCCGCCTAAACAATTATTTTCCGAATTTTAAACACTTTACTAATTAATTTATTTTAATTAGATAGACCGTATTTTTAAGTTGCACAGTGCAGGTGCCACTACAAAATTTGAAAGCGAAAAATTTCATTTGCGATAGGGCGTTCTTCAACCGAGGCGCGAGATAGGGCGTTTTCCAAGCGGAACGCGAGATAGGACGTTTTCCAAGCGAGTTCCGAGATAGGGCGTTTTCCAAGCAAGTTCCGAGATAGGGCGTTTTCCAAGCATATCGCGAGATAGGGCGTTTTCCAAGCAAGTTCCGAGATAGACTGTTCTTCCACTCAGCCGACGATATAGTGAAATGTATATACTACATATATTAAAATTTGTATAATAACTATTGTAGAAATATTTTATATACGCGTATATGTTCATTTCTTTTTCAGTATTTAATTGTTTTGAGACGACGTTTTAATTTAAGGCTATTCTAATTACTCCATTCGTCCAATAGGTGGCGTGTATAAAATTTTCTATTTTTCCAGTTCTTATATCTTTCTTGGATTTTCGAAAAAATGAATTTTATTTAATGAAAGTGATCGCGGAACCACACGGATTAATTAGTAATAGTGTTTAACTTTTTTATAGGTGTTTAATTACTTTTTTAAATGGTTTAACCTCGATTATTTAAAACGATTATTTATTTGTTTATCTCGATCAGTTATAACTGAAGATAACATTATGACTGGACATCATCAAGAGGAAGGGAATATTTTTTTTTTAATTTCGTAATATGGATTCCAGTAGATGATGCCCCGTCGATCTGGAGGTAACAGTAGGGACCTGGACATTTTTCCAGGAAGAAAATTTTTTTTTTTGATATCGTAATAAGTCTTTCAGTAGGAGTTGCCCCGATGACCTGGAGGTAAAATTACCGACCTGGACATCATCTATAGGAAGAAAATTTTTTTTTTGGTATCGTAATAGGCCTTCCAGTAGATGATGCCCCGTCGACCTGGAGATAACAGTAGTGACCTGGACGTCTTCTACAGGAAGAAATTTTTTTTTTTTTTTTTCGTAATAGGTCTTTCAGTAGATATTGCCCCGATGACCTGGAGGTAACATTAACGACCTGGACATCTTCTACAAGTAGAACAATTTTTTTTTTTGATTTCGTAATATGCCGTCCAGTAGATGTTGCCCCGATGACCTAGCGGTAAAATTAGTGACCTGCACATCATCTACAGCAAGAAAATGTTTTTTTTGGTTTCGTAATAGGCCTTCCAGTAGATGATGCCCAGTTGACCTGGAGGTAACATTACCGACCTGGACATCTTCTACAGGTAGAAAATTTTTTTTTTTATTTCGTAATATGCCGTCCAGTAGATGTTGCCCCGATGACCTGGACGTAAAATTAGTGACCTGCACATCATCTACAGGAAGAAATTAATTTTTTTTTTAATTTCGTAATCTGCGTTCCAGTAGATAATAATAAAAATAATAATAAATAGTAATAAAATAATATAAATAATATAAATACCATAAATATCATAAATACTATAAATACCATAAATACCATAAATACTATAAATACCATAATACATAATAATATAAACTACCTAATATATAAATAAAATATAATTATATGTGTATGATCAATATTTAATTATTTGGTTGAGTTTTTATATAAATTAGTTATATATATAGACAAAAATTATTAAAATATTTATACTTTATTTATTTATTTTATAAAATTTATAAAATAAAGTTTTACAATATTTAATATGTATTGTTATACTCAATCTTACGTAAATAGCAAATTTTAATATCAAAATAACAAAAGTTCTTACATTATATATAGTGAAATGTATATACTACATATATTAAAATTTTTATAATAAGTATTGTAGAAATATTTTATATGCGCGTATACATTCATTTCTTTTTCAGTATTCAATTGTTTTGAGACGACTTTTTAATTTAAGGCTATTCTAATTACTCCATTCGTCCAATAGGTGGCGTGTATAAAATTTTCTATTTTTCCAGTTCTTCTCGCAAATGCTCAAAAATGTGTCAACTATTATATATGAAACAACAAGATATTTAATTATTATGCGAAAATGTATCTTCCGTTCAGCGTATTGCAATGATAGCGATTGAAATAATATTTAAGTTTGTGACTAATAAGTGTCATGAATAAATATATGCGAGTGATTAAAAATTGCGATCAACTGCGTAAGAATAGTATATAATTAAATCTCCAAATATTAAATGTTTCTGTAGTACTTAATTGACAAAAGGAATTCCCCCAATATATACATTCTATTTCGAATTAATTAAAAACAAAATATAATTCATTTTTACTTCCTTAAATTTGCATTTAAAAAATTTGCTGACTTATATAATAAAAATTACTATATTGAATATCAAAAATTACGATATTGGATATTAAAAGATATTATATCTAAATTTTACTATATAATATAGCAAAATTATTATATTGCTGAGATGTCACACTTTTCCTATACAATATAGTAATTTTTAATATAGATTATTTTATATTATATAATATTTTATGTAACGTGGGTGTGTACTGGGGATATGTAAGGCCCAAGGTTAGGCCCAATCTGTCCCAACTTACCAACCTTAAGTGTGCAGTCACACGATGCGGCCGGATCCCTTTGATTCCCGTGCAATGCCGTTAACAACGTCAAACACTCCGTTTGACTTATATACCGTGTGTTGGGCCCTATGCCCAAAATTGCCAACTAGGATAAACACCGGAGAGGGCGGTATTCGTAGGATAGGACGTTAACCGGTAAAATATTATCAACAAGTGATATTATTGTTAATCGGCGAGAAAGATTGTCTCGCCGAGTCAATTTATTAAATTAACAAATAAATATTAATAAATAAACAATAGATGAACTTTAACAATTTGCGGGAGTCGTACCGATGACTACCCCCGAGGTCAGCGCGAAAAGAATCGGTTAAAATCTATTTAACAGTCGATTACGAGCAACCGATCCGGATATGATCGGCTGCTTAACCTGATGACATACGTCACACCGTGTGACGTATGAATCACTGACGTAGAGAGCTTTTACGTAGAAGCTTACTACGTCACGCGCGCCTTCTCTCGTGAAGTGGTTTCCCGCGAACCACCGACCTTTCTATCCGTGCGGGTATTGTCACGAGAGGGGGAAAGGAGGAACGCTTCCTCACCTGGACCGTACCAGGTAAATCGGGACGCGAAATATTCAGTAGACACGCGGGTCTAAATGTGGTGCACCACTTACCGTTTGTCTATATATCGCGCCTCGGCGGGAAACGACTGGACAAAGGAGAGACAGCTCGTCCTCGTGCTTATCTCTCTCTCTCACTCCAACGGTCGGGAAGGCGGCCGGCTCTTGGCTTCCTTCCTTCTGCCTTTCTCGGGGCCGTGCCTGCTCCGCACGCCGACGTGGAGGTTGGTGGGGAGAAAAAACCTCACACCCACACACGAACTGCACCAGTCTAATCACTTTTTATCCCGTAAAAATCACTCGGCAATTGTCAACACACCTTGTTGTTGCCGATCGCGCGCGAACTCTCTCACGATACTTCCTTGCGCACAATTCTCGCGCGCGTTCCCTGCGCGCGCCGCGCTGTATCTCCTCTTTCGCGTTGCTTACCTGATCGGTAACTCGCTTACCGTTACAGTGTAATAAAAAGTGCTATTACCAAATTACCAATAACACACAAATTAATAAGTACTGCTAAATAAATAAAACATTATTTCCAAGGATGTATACATATCACATGACAATAAAAAAATCAATAATAATTCCTTTATGAAAAGTGCTATTGCAATAATAATTAAACTCTATTTCATACAAAAATATTATTTTTATAGATAATTTCAATTTTTTTAATATTATCATTTTAATTCAGTATAATAATAATAAATTCATTAATTACTGTACACATGATAATAAATCTATATGGATACAATTTAATAAATAATAATTGAATGTAGTTAAATAATAAAATATTTTTAGTTTAATTTAATATTATCTATTATCTATTATATAATGATTTTTCAGCGAGCGAGCGTGAGCGAGTGAGGATTTTAGCTAGTTTTTATTATTATTATTGCTGTTGATTTTAGGGTTTAGGAGTTTTCGCTTCATTTGCGTAGGATTGTTTGGATTTTATAGGCTGAACAGCCTTTGTAATTCGCAGTGTGGTTGCTTCCACAATTTACGCATTTGAGGTTTTCTTTATCGCGGGGTTTAGTGCATTCGGCGGTGTCATGATTCTCTCCACACTTAACACATTTGGGTTGAGCGTGGCAGAACCGTGATACATGATTATATCGTTGGCATTTATAGCATTGTACCGGACGGTTAGGTTAATATAGGGTTCTATTTTTATTTCACAGAACAGGCAATTGTTTTAGCTGAGTAATATTTTTGATGTTGTCGGTTTATCTAGGTGTGATTAGGAAAAGAGGGAGCGGGGGTGGCAGTTTTCCCGCTTCCGCCTCTTCATTTGCGGCGACGTGGTGGACCCTATATCCACCCCGTAATAACGGCGTCCGCGATTCGTCGGTAGCCATTGAAATGGGTTGGCCCTAATGAATGAATTTGACTGAGGGTTCGGAATGCCCGGAGATTTAAAGAGAAAATATTGAAACCTGTCGGTGTCCAATTCCGGATGAGAGTTCGGTAGTCCTCCAGGGAGTTGAAAACCCGAACGGACATGAAGTTATCGCGGAGGTTTGTAAACTATCCGCGCTAAATTTTAATTTTTTAATGATCGATTGGAGGGAGTTTGATAAGGAAAATTAAGCTCATCGCAGTAAACGTTTACGGGGGGAGTGATCTTAACCTTCTTTGTTGTAACGGGGTGGGTACTGGGGATATGTAAGGCCCACGGTTAGGCCCAATCTGTCCCAACTTACCAACCTTAAGTGTGCAGTCCCACGATGCGGCCGGGAATCCCTTTGATTCCCGTGCAATGCCGTTAACAACGTCAAACACTCCGTTTGACTTATATACCGTGTGTTGGGCCCTATGCCCAAAATTGCCAACTAGGATAAACCGGATGAGGGCGGTATTCGTAGGATAGGACGTTACCCGGTAAAATATTATCAACAAGTGATATTATTGTTAATCGGCGAGAAAGATTGTCTCGCCGAGTCAATTTATTAAATTAACAAATAAATATTAATAAATAAACAATAGATGAACTTTAACAATTTGCGGGAGTCGTACCGATGACTACCCCCGAGGTCAGCGCGAAAAGAATCGGTTAAAATCTATTTAACAGTCGATTACGAGCAACCGATCCGGATATGATCGGCTGCTTAACCTGATGACATACGTCACACCGTGTGACGTATGAATCACTGACGTAGAGAGCTTTTACGTAGAAGCTTACTACGTCACGCGCGCCTTCTCTCGTGAAGTGGTTTCCCGCGAACCACCGACCTTTCTATCCGTGCGGGTATTGTCACGAGAGGGGGAAAGGAGGAACGCTTCCTCACCTGGACCGTACCAGGTAAATCGGGACGCGAATATTCAGTAGACACGCGGGTCTAAATGTGGTGCACCACTTACCGTTTGTCTATATATCGCGCCTCGGCGGGAAACGACTGGACAAAGGAGAGACAGCTCGTCCTCGTGCTTATCTCTCTCTCTCACTCCAACGGTCGGGAAGGCGGCCGGCTCTTGGCTTCCTTCCTTCTGCCTTTCTCGGGGCCGTGCTGCTCCGCACGCCGACGTGGAGGTTGGTGGGGAGAAAAACCTCACACCCACACACGAACGGCACCAGTCTAATCACTTTTTATCCCGTAAAAATCACTCGGCAATTGTCAACACACCTTGTTGTTGCCGATCGCGCGCGAACTCTCTCACGATACTTTCTTGCGCACAATTCTCGCGCGCGTTCCCTGCGCGCGCCGCGCTGTATCTCCTCTTTCGCGTTGCTTACCTGATCGGTAACTCGCTTACCGTTACAGTGTATAAAAAGTGCTATTACCAAATTACCAATAACACACAAATTAATAAGTACTGCTAAATAAATAAAACAATTATTTCCAAAGGATGTATACATATCACATGACAATAAAAAATCAATAATAATTCCTTTATGAAAAGTGCTATTGCAATAATAATTAAACTCTATTTCATACAAAAATAATTATTTTTATAGATAATTTCAATTTTTTTAATATTATCATTTTAATTCATCGTATAATAATAATAAATTCATTAATTACTGTACACATGATAATAAATCTATATGGATACAATTTAATAAATAATAATTGAATGTAGTTAAATAATAAAATATTTTTTAGTTTAATTTAATATTATCTATTATCTATTATATAATGATTTTTCAGCGAGCGAGCGTGAGCGAGTGAGGATTTTAGCTAGTTTTTATTATTATTATTGCTGTTGATTTTAGTGGGTTTAGGAGTTTTCGCTTCATTTGCGTAGGATTGTTTGGATATTTTATAGGCTGAACAGCCTTTGTAATTCGCAGTGTGGTTGCTTCCACAATTTACGCATTTGAGGTTTTCTTTATCGCGGGGTTTAGTGCATTCGGCGGTGTCATGATTCTCTCCACACTTAACACATTTGGGTTGAGCGTGGCAGAACCGTGATACATGATTATATCGTTGGCATTTATAGCATTGTACCGGACGTTTAGGTTTAATATAGGGTTCTATTTTTATTTTCAAGAACGCAATTGTTTTTAGCTGATTAATATTTTTGATGTTGTCGGTTTTATCTAGTGTGATTAGGAAAAGAGGGAGCGGGGTGGCATTTTTCCCGCTTCCGCTCTTCATTTGCGCGACGTTGTGGACCCTATATCCACCCCGTAATAACTCGTCCGCGATTTCGTCGGTAGCCATTGAAATGGGTTGGCCCCTAATGATGAATTTGACTGGAGGTTCGGAATCCGGAGATTTAAAGAGAAAATATTGAAACCTGTCGGTGTCCAATTCCCGGATGAGAGTTCGGTAGTCCTCCAGGGTTGAAACCCGAACGGACATGAAGTTATCGCGGAGTTTGTAAACTACCGCGCTAAATTTTAATTTTTTAATGATCGATTGGAGGAGTTTATAAGGAAAATTAAGCTCATCGCAGTAAACGTTTACTGGAGTGATCTTAACCTTCTTTTTGGCGGAGGTGCCGGCTAGTAGGGCGAATTGGTTGTGTGTAGCAACCGGTGGAAGTACCGTGTTGCTAGTATTGTGATCAGACTTCTTCGGTCTGATTGACTGTCCCGAGGTGTTTGTCAGGCACGCTTTCGCCTGCGAGGCTCCTTGAAGCCTTCGCAATCCATAGTAAGCGCTGTGTCCATTAAGGACTCAGCGGTGGAGGCGATGCTCTCGGAGCCATCGCAGTGCGAAAATGTGGATTTTTGCCCAGTGGCCATGATGGCTCACAATGGGCTGAGAAGAGAGTTATGATAGAAAATAGAGACAGGTTTGCACCTGTTTTTGAGAATTCGATAAATCGAGAATCAATAGAAATAATTTTCTATATAATGAGAATAGGTGTTTCGTCTACGAAGGTTTGAGAGGAACTCCCATCAGTTCGAGAGGAACTCCCATCATCGTCGGGTCTTCATACCTTTCCTTTATTAAGATCAATAATATGCTTTCTTCTACAAAAGGGATACAGACGTCTACAACTCTTAACATTTTTTCGCACAATCAATTATTGCACCTAATTGACAGAAAAAAATCACTACCCAATAAACCATCTTCAATTATAGGCACGTTGTCATTTATTATGTGGAATTCAATTTCAAACTGTGGAAAATGGACGTTAACTTTGCCTGAGGTGTAAATGCTTTCTTCCGTGATTCCTTTTAATTCTAATATTTCATTTTTATTAATAATTTCGTCTTTTGGTATGTTTCGTAATTTTAAATTGGGACCTACTCCTGAATCTAAAATAAGAATTATTTCCTCGTTGCTCCTCGGATTTTTAAGTTTAATAATTGGCGACTTGCAATTTTTACTTAATCGAACATATCTTTTGATGATGTGGGTTCCTGATTTTCGTTTTCCGATCGCTTCTCCCGATTTTGATTATTAAATTCCCGTTTTCTACATTTTTCTTGAATATGGCCCTCATTTTTGCAGTATTGGCATATGCTTTCCGTATTTGTATAATTTTGTTTTGGGAAAATTGCATTTTGGCAACGAACATGTTGATTGTCTCGCTTCTTAAATTGATTAGTCCGTTTTTCAGCTGTGTAATAATTTTCTAAATTCCAGCAAAATTCTAAATTCTTCTTGAAATTAATAAAGTTTTTCAAATTTAATGTATATAAGAAAAAATTGTTAGATTTTAAGTTATTAAGTGATAAACATGGCCAAAAAGTCAATCTTTTCAAAAAATTCGATTTTTTGATTAGCTACAACTCTGGTACTAATTGAAAATCAGGTCTAAAAATTGAGCTACACTCTATTCAAGTAGTTTTTTACTGATTCCATACATTAAAACAAAATTCTATTTTTTAACTGGAACACTTCACATGGAATCTCCCATATATATATACTTAACTTTTAGTTGATTTTTGCTAAACTAATTTGGTTTTTTTATTATTAGGATTATTTTTTCTCCACGCATTTACTATAGAATCCTTCATATCTTTTAATTTAATCCTTCATATTTTTTAAAAAGTTTGTATTAAAAGATTTTGCTGTAATTTTATTTACCATCTTTCGCCACTATAGCCCCAGAATATTTTTTTTGTTGTTGTGAATTTTCTGGTTTTTTGCTGTTGTGAAATTAGAACACTGATAATTGTTTTTTAGTCACAATATTTCCTACTATATATTATAGCCAAACGAAGGTTCTAAATTTGCAACATACTTCATGGTAATAAAACATTCGATAAACAAAAATAAAATTAAAACGTATAGCTCTGAAGTTAACATCACTTATTCGATTATGTGATTATAAAAATGCGTAGTAAACCTTCAGATTAGTATCATAATTCTTGTAAGGACTGTAAAACTAAAAGTTTAAAAGTATTTAAAAATATAATTTATTTTAATTTCTAACAGTGTACGGCATAAATTAATATTTTAAAATAAAACTTTTATTTGACGAACTTAATTGTTAAATACAGTCTGTTCTTATTTTACATCATTGTGATTGTACAATTCAATATTTACTAAATATACTATTTATAATAAAAAACTTTTTTTTTTTACGCTAGTACATATTGAATTTTTTCATACGTTTTAGAATAATTTTCTTCAAAAGATAAAATAAAATTTTTCTTGTTTAGTTTTTTTTTATAAACAAACTTTATACATTCAAAGGAAAATTTTTTAATATTGATTTTTGATGAACAAACCAAGTAATTATTTAATTAGCGACGTTTCGATGGAAGTCCTCCATCCTCATCAGGCTATACCATAATTAAATCAATACAGAACAAATCTGTTTCATTTATAAGGAGCCTCACGTACGAGGACGGGGCTGCTTTCTTATGCAGACTACAACTAACTTTTGCACTTAATAAATGTTAAATAATGCTAGAAAATTTTAACCTAATTTATAAATAAGAAATAAAAAATAAAAAATAAAAATTTAAAAATGCACAAAGTAGTTATAGCGACAGAAATAGAAATAAGAGGGATCCGCCATTGTGTGTAAACTCTCCCCCCTCCCATCTGCTTTCCTTAACGTCAAAAAATAATGTAAAATCAAATAATGTAAAAAGGGTATTAGTGGTTGCGGAAGTATAGACAGTGGACTCCCTGTATGATACAGTTGTTGCATCGCAGACGCCTGGTACATCGAATGCGATAGAGAGTATGAAAAATTTAGTTTTAAAGCTTGACGTACCTGTAGGTGATTATTTAACCTGTAAAGATGATGCTACCGTCGCAATACAGGGCGCTACTACAAGCTCGTCTTCGAACGATTTCTTGGACATTTTATCTGTAACATCATCCGGTTTTGGCTCTATAATTGAATATTTAAAAGTTTTGCTAGGCTTTGAAAATAGTTTAAAAAATATAACAAAGATATTGGGTAATGTTGTAGATAGAATATATAGCCAGGAATTACTCCTGGCTGAATATCAATCTGTGCTATTTGATTTACAATCCGAAAACAGACAAACTTTAAAAACAACTGTTAGATTTACAAAAGATATTTTAAGACAATGTTTTAACTGAAATTAGCAGTACATGCATAACTATTTTTAATAGGCTGGATGATGATCTTGAATTAACTAATAATAATATTAAAACATAGATTTCCGGTGGCGAATACCATCTCCGATCTTACTATACTTAAAGCACAAAGGCAGACACATGCTTAATTGAATACTTAATATACTGTAGAGTGTGAACAATTATGGAATGTCTTTCTGGGTAATTTCACTTGTAAGAAGCATGCGATGGTGCCCAAAACAGAGAAGTTAGTAATTTCGTGCTGTAAAATAAATGCTGTTCTTGGAAAGCTCGTAGCTTCTATACAACCTGAAAATATTGTATCTAGGTGTACACTTTCGCTTGTTCAAATTGGAGACGGTCCGGGAGGTATCTCCGCTCTATTGATGGAACTTTCTGATATTGATTCCTGTGGGGGAATTTTTAGAGCAAAATGTAGGTGAATAACGTTTTGTAGTTCGGATCTTGACAGCTCACATTTTCCGTCAGCAGTTGCTCTGCCCTGCCCTGCTCTTTTATATATGGATATCAATGAGTATCTGGATAAAAATAGTACCATAAATTCAAGAAATTCAAAACTCCTGCTGAGAAACTGAGATTCAAATATATTTGGCATAAATTTGACAAATTTTACATTAAGGTACAGGAAAGGGCAGCTGCCCTTATTTTTAATAATTGTTTTAATTTGATAGTGTAAATCAACACTGTAAAAAAGTTAATGTTTAACAAAGTAAGAGTATTAATCTGTCAGTAGAATATGTATGCTTCGCTATATGTTCTACAAAAGATTTATATTAGATGCATAAATCTTTGTCACTATTTTATTTACAGATTAAGAAGAAAGAATCATATTAAGTATTGCTGTATTGGATCAATGGACATTTTATTTATGTTTTAAGTGAAAAGTTTGAGTGTAAAGATTATAGTTTAAAAGTATATAGTTTAAAGTTTATTAAGTGTGTCATTTTAATATAAAGTTTCTTATTTTAAACTTCACGAGTTAAAGAAACGTGAATATCTTCAAAAGGTATTCTCAACGTAAACTATTTCATCTAAGAGGTGACAGCCAGGTGTTCGCACTCAACTACCTGAATTATAAATAAATATCTGCTTCCAACGATAGAAAGTTATTTTCACTTCAAAGAGTTTCTTCGTTTCAAGGATTTGCAAGTATGATTTCTAAATTTATATCAAATTGGTAAGTTCATTTAGTGCATTTTATTATTAGAAACATATTTTTCTTGTACTTTTTCTCAGGTCATGTTAAAAGTCGAATGAAAGTCTGAAATAACTTCTACATTTTATAACATCAAATATACAATGTTTTCAGGATTGCAAAATTAATTACAAATAGGAGACACATAAATAATCCTGAAACTTTGTAATGCTAAACTTTAAATTGAATTTATTCAAAATATTATTTTTTCTTTTCTTAGCTCAATTGCCTCAGGATATCTTTGGATCCGGACATTCAATCCGGATAAAATTTTGAGGAAACATTTTTAAACATATTTGCATCCACTTGAACGGACCAGTCTGACACAAAATTTTTTTCCAGGTAAGTTATGGACCATTTTTAACAGAAAATCAAAAAAAGTGGAAAAAAATGATATAATGGACTCAAATTGTTTTTATTTTAAATTTGGACTGTAAGTCGCCCCTACACGTATTTATTACAAAGTATTGTATGAATTTTAATCGGTATCTGCGAGCTAAATTGCGTTAATCAATATTTTCTCAAAATATTGCACAAAAACCACTTTCTAGCAACTTACTTGCATATTGCTAAGTCTTAAATGTTGCCATATGTATTCCAAATTATTTAAGGAGAGATCAAGAAAAAAATCAACGTCCCCAGGTCGGGATCGGACCGACGGTTTTTACCGGGCAGTTGCCTTACCACTTATCTACTGGCAACCCGACGATTCCACGCACCTTGTACCTCGAAATCTTTATTTCTCGATCTTTTGTTTTTAGAAATGCGTCCCCCCCGCTTATCAAATTTTAACCTTAGCATTCTATTTTAAATTTTGACTCTTAATCGCCCGTGCATGTATTTATTACAAAGTATTATATGAATTTTATATGAAATACCGATTGAAATTCGTCAAAACTTTTTTGTTTGCATTTCATAGATAGTCTTGCACTCAATAATATGAGCATGAACAAAGTAAGCCTGCGACCAGTCGCTTTGAATCAAGAAATGGATTCTACGCTGCCATAGCCAACTGAATCTGGAAAATGGTTTCGAATTTAACCATGAAAAAGTATAGTAAAATTAGTATATTGTAAATATACATATTTTCCATTATCTAAAATTACATTGAAACTTTTTATGTGTGTTTAAAACACTTTGTTATTTTTTAGGTTTTTAAAAAGGCTTTTTCCCTTAAGTCCTTGCCTGATATTGGTAATTTCCTTGTTAAAATATTTATGTCTTTTTTTCACTAAGTATTTTTCCAAACCTATAGTAGACTAACCGAGTGTTAGGAGACTCCTATTTCCAACCATCTATGGGTCATATGAAGGGATTTATTACATAAAATACATTTAACTTTTGTTATATTATTTGGTACTAACTGTAACTATTGCTGAAATGTAATTTGCCATTCGGGTCTACACTTGTGAATATAAAGTACATTGTCTTCCGTAATGATTTGCGACGCGTCTTCTTGTGATTGAATTGCGTCATTAACTTTGATCGTTTTGCTCTATTTCTATTTCGTTAATTTTAATGCTACTGTCTGACTCTTGTTATAAAACGCTAATATTTTCCTTTTGTAGTATTTGTCTCGGTAAAAAAGAGATATTATAAATTTTACAATACGCACTAGTGTCAATTTTAGGACCTTCTCTTAACCACTGTTGTGTCCCGGATAATTTTATAGATAAAAAAAAATTAAAGTTATGATTTTACTGATATTTTGATTTTTGTAAAAGGAAGAATGAACTAAATAAACTTTACTTAACTTTTACTGACGAGAACCGTGGTAGAGCGAGGCAGGTCTTAGCAGTTCCTGTGAAGGGTGTGTAGGGTGAAATGGTAGGGTAGCAGCTGTCACCAGGAGAAGATCTCGGCTTCCTCCAAGCCAAATCCAGGACGACGAAGATGTGTGAGTCGAAACAAAGTCCAAAACGACGATGACGGGAAGATTGATTTCGAGAATGAACGCAACAGTTTGTGAACACGGAATAGTGGATGGGAGTTCCGAATAAAGTCAATTACGAGATCACAGATTTATATTTTACACTCAATTTATTTAAAATAGAATTTTAAGCAACAGTAATTAGAGTCCGAACTGGTGTACAAAATTTAACTTACTAGGAGAGTGTCTCACCTTCGGGTCATTGATTCTGCTGAAATTTTAAACACATATTCTATGGTATTGAAATAGATATTTTCCAGGATATGAGAGTCTAACGCTCAAAATACTGATAGATATGCAGCTTTGCGCATTTAAAGAAATAGCTTCTCGGTAAGCTATACAAAAGCTCCATCCTATGACATCTGCATCCTTTACACCTGGATTATTCTTTCTGAAACTCAAATATATGTTTGATTAGTAAAATTAATTTAAATTTTTAAGCAAAATTTATTTAATGCGAGATTTACAACCAATATTTCACTTAACTCGCCAATTTTAATTAATATAAAATGTTTAATATATCAAAATAGCGTTGCAAAAGTACAAATTATTATTCATAATTGTGTAAACAAACAATTTTACAGTATACTGCCTTTTACTTTTACCTTTGACTTTCTAAAGACAGGTGCACAGGTAAGGATTTTGCAATAATTGATTCACCGTCGATGACAATGTTGCCTGCGGTTCACTAATGAAAATGCTGGTAATTCTTGCCTTGTTATTCCTTTTCCAGTATTCTCCCATTGATTGCCCCTTCACTTTCAGCACCTGAAAAAAGAAACAATACCACAAAGTATCTTTGTTTTTAATTTAAAGAAAAACATATCTAACCTAAAATACAGAAACAATGGTAATATACTTATCTGATGATTATTTGCTATCTTGACTATTGCAAATCTATAAGACGACTTAATTGTTTAATATTTTTAATAATTACACCTTAATAATTTAATTAATTTGAGAGTCGAGTCGTACTTTCGATGCACGTTTACTTCATTTTTGTGTCTCTCTTTGTGTACCTGCATATATATAAATGTATGTATGTATACACGTATTTTTAGCAGGTAATTATTTGTATTGATTTACAAATCTGAAAAAAATAAGGTATATTGTTTAAAGCATCTTGAAAGACACGATGTTCTTTTTCAAAAATTCATTTTTGTATTTAATAAAAATTTATAAAAAAATATACAAAATGACCATTTTCTAAATTCGACATCCCTTTAATCGAGGTATCGATATACGTATAGAACGACTAAACAGGTGTTGGTTGAAATTCGAATTTTTTAATTTTTTAAATTTAAATAATATATTTATATGAATATAGGTACAAACACAACCACCTGCTAAATAATAATGCGATTAACTAGAAGTTAGTAGTAGTTATCGTAAATTTTATGATTTTATTATTTTGTTCCTCTTATATTTAAAAAGTATTTATATCTGCATTATATTTATTACTGTATTTCAAAATAATTTACTGTTATTTTATTAATTTTTTATGGATATTTCGTTAACCTAACAATAATAGTTATTGTTAATGTGCAAAACATGGAATCAGAAGAAATGATTAATACAGAGTTTAATAACTTTGTGCCATTAAATGTCATTACTGCAAGTATAAATATATGTAATAATATTTTAAAAGATAAGGGATTCATAATTGATGAATCTGATGATTCTTCATTGGAAAGCGTAGAACTGTTAGGGCAACAGATGGCAGATTTATTAATAAATTTTATTGATTTGTTGAATCCTATTGTCATTGATGAGCTTATCGATATAAGTGAAGTTTCAGCAAACGAAGATCTAGTCACGAATAATGAAAAAAACAGCAATGAAGAAAATGAGAGTCTAGAATTAGGTGCTATTTCTGGTAAAGACATAAAGTGTATTTATATATATATATATATATGTATATATGCTTTGTTTGCAAATATTTTTAATACTTACTTTTACATTTGATAGATTCTTCTAATAGTAAATCAAATAGTCAACCTTTATCAAGTGATTATGAGGCAGAGGAAACAAAATCATTATTTAATTGCATACCATTGAAAAAAATAGAAATTGTAAATTTAAAGCGCCAGCATCCTACTTGGAGTGACTCTACATTGGAAGTACACGCTGGAAGATTTTTAAATAGGAAAGATGAAATAAATCGATGGAAGAAGGATATTATCAACGGAGGTACAAAATTTGACAAATTAAATGGTGTCAAGAAATGGTTATACTCAAGATTTGTTGAGGCTCGACAGAATAAAGTTCCAATTACAACAAGGAATTTGCAGAAATGGGCTTTACAAGCTTCGGGTCAGTACTCGTCAGAAAATTTTGCATTTAAAGCAAGCTTATCCTGAGCAAATAAATTCAAAAAAGAACATCGGATTACACAAAGAAGAGTTACAAAATATGTAAAAACTACAGAGTACAGATCTTTGGAACAAATTAAGATAGCCAGTAAAGAATTTCAAAAAGATATTTGCACCTTAACATCTTCCTTTAATAATGATTTAATAAAAAATACAGACCAAATGGGCTGTGAGTATAGGGCAAACGTATATCGCACTTTGGAGCACAAAGGTGAGAAAACTATAGAGGTGCATATTGGTGATTTGAATAAAGTCACTCACTGTTATACGGCCCAATACTCTATAACAGCATCAGGAATACTCCTGCCTGTAGTATTTCTTTACCTGCAAGAACCATTCGGTAACTTTGGACCTCGAGTATCGAAACAAATTGAAAATTTACAAGATATGTATAAAAATGTTTACATTACTTGTTCCAAATCAGGAAAATTGACGATACCTCTAGCTGATATTTATACTTTTAAAGTACTTATGCCTTACGTCAAAGACAGTAATTTCATTCTTCTTTTGGATACATGGAGTGGTCAAAAACAGCCTCAATAATTTAAAAATTCCAAAACGACGAAGGTGAATCGACTTGTCTATTAAAATACGTTCCTCCTGGATGCACATCACTCTGTCAACCTTTGGACACCTATGCACACAGACAGATAAAATTATTTATTAAAAGGATTCAAAAGTGCACTTACTTGCTACGTGACGTCGCAATAAAAATTCAGAGCCTGATCCATAATCAGCTATCTGCACCGCTATTTCAGGATATGATTAAATATTCTTGGGATTGTGCAAATTTAATCAGTGACAGGGATGTTTCATGAATGTGAAGGAGGTCTGCTTTTCGCAAAGGCAAACATCAAAGTGCTCCTGTGACTTAATAAGTTTTATTAAATGTGCTTGGTGTAGAAATGAATTATGTTTTGTCTGCTTTTACGACAAGTATCATCCTCAATACTGCAATAAACATTTCAGAAATGTATAGTTTTAATTCTATTTTAATTCACTTTTGCATTTATTACTATTTATACTGCATATATATATATATATATATATATATATATATATATATGGGGTATTCCACGTGAAGTGGTCCGATCAAAATTTTAAAATGCACCAAATTTTGGGTACACATTGCAAATGTTTTTCAGGATACAGAATAAAATTTTTAGGTACTGGAATCTATTTGCTCAAAAGTTATTCTAACCTCAAAAAGTGAATTTTTTCTAGTTTTTTTTCAATACCAGCTGGGTTTACCGCTATTTAACTCAAAATCTATCAACTTTTACTATAAAACATTATACATAACAATCGTTGCTAATTATGTCTAGAATTTATCCTTCTGGGTTAGAATTTCTAATCTCAAGGTTAATGTTACATAAACTACATGTCAGTATTCAACTTAAAAATAGAATAAGTGCGCCATAATTGATTTTTTTATCCAAAAGTCTAAAAGAAAGCTTGGAGCAATACCTTTTAAATAATCTGTAGCATTTTTATGGCCTTCAATTCTATAAAAAGTTATGATAATTTAAAGAAACACGAAATTTTTTAAAAAATTTAAATGGGAATTACCATGTTAATTTTTGTGAATTTTTTGTCTTTCTTTAAATTATCATAACTTTTTATAGAATTGAAGGCCATAAAAATGCTACAGATCATTTGAAAGATATTGCTCCAAGCTTTTTTTTAGACTTTTGGATAAAAAAATCAATTATGGCGCACTTATTCTATTTTTAAGTTGAATACTGACATGTAGTTTATGTAACATTAACCTTGAGATTAGAAATTCTAACCCAGAAGGATAAATTCTAGACATAATTAGCAACGAATGTTATATATAATGTTTTATAGTAAAAGTTGATAGATTTTGAAAAAATTCACTTTTTGAGGTTAGAATAACTTTTGAGCAAATAGATTCCAGTACCTAAAAATTTTTTTCCGTATTCTGAAAAACATTTGCAATGTGTACCCAAAATTTGGTGCATTTTAAAATTTTGATCGGACCACTTCACGTGGAACACCCCATACATATATATATATACATATGGGTGGTTCTCTGTGACATCGAAGATGAAAAAAATAAATATTGCTATAACTGTGGGAATATGTTTTAGAGGTATCCAGTAGTTCTCCTGAATTTTTTCAGATTTTTTCTGGGCCATTATTTTAAGTTACAGAGAGTCAAAGTTGACATTTTAGCACTTTTTTGCATTATATGCCCATTTTCATGAATTTTTAGCTCCCAGGGGATGCATTTTTCATTAAAAACATAAGTATGACTTTTTTTGTAAAATTTTCCGAACTTTTCATTAAAAATACTTTTAAAGACATAAATGTATGCTGTCACACTCTTGTAAGCCATTTAAACCTTAAATAGTGAAAATCAGCAATTCTGCTCCGGACTCTGGTAACCTAATACTGTCTAAAAGATGTCTTTTTATAGTCAGAAACTGCCTAAAAATTTCCAGAATGGGTCTAAATCATTAAGATCACTTATGGTCAAAATATCCGGGAAAAGTGCCCGAAATATTAATAGAAATGTATATTTGTTGTCTTATAACGATGAATCTAGTAGCATGATCATTGCAAAAAAATTTATGCACTTACCTTGGAATGGTAGAAAACTATCTTCACTTGTTTCAGTATCCATCTAATCCCCTGTATGCTGCTAAAAATACAAATATTATAAAAGTATAAAAAATTATTTTTTAAACATTTATAGTGCTGGATTTTTAGTTTTACATCCCTTACAAGAATTATAATACTAATTTGAAGGATTACTATAAAAGTATCAACATTATTATTATAATTATTCAGCAATACATTGTTTAGATTTCACAAACTTGTCACTGTCACGTTATCATATTATTCATTATAATTATATATCCGATTTATTTATATATCTTTTGTATTAAATACGTATATTCAGTTTTGTAATAATGATGTTAATATATTTATAGTAATCCTTCAGATTAGTATTATAATTCTTGTAAGGGATGTAAAACTAAAAATTCAGCATTATAAATGTTTAAAAATTAATTTTTTACATTTGTATAATTATATTTGTATTTTTAGCAGCTTACAGGGGATTAGATGGATACTGAAACAAGTGAAGATACTTTTCTACCACTCCAAGGTAAGTGCACAAATTTTTTTGCAATGATCATGCTAATAGATTCATCGTTATAAGGCAACAAATATACATTTTTATTAATATTTCGGGCACTTTTCCCGGATATTTTGACCATAAGTGATCTTAATAATTTAGACCCATTCTGGAAATTTTTAGGCAGTTTCTGACTATAAAAAGACATCTTTTAGACAGTATTAGGTTACCAGAGTCCGGAGCAGAATTGCTGATTTTCACTATTTAAGGTTTAAATGGCTTACAAGAGTGTGACAGCATACATTTATGTCTTTAAAAGTATTTTTAATGAAAAGTTCGGAAAATTTTACAAAAAAAGTCATACTTATGTTTTTAATGAAAAATGCATCCCCTGGGAGCTAAAAATTCATGAAAATGGGCATATAATGCAAAAAAGTGCTAAAATGTTAACTTTGACTCTCTGTAACTTAAAATAATGGCCCAGAAAAAATCTGAAAAAATTCAGGAGAACTACTGGATACCTCTAAAACATATTCCCACAGTTATAGCAATATTTATTTTTTTCATCTTCGATGTCACAGAGAACCACCCATATATACATATATATATATAACAGATTACTTACCAATTACAATAAAATTTATTTTGAAAATTATAAATTGTTTTGAACTATGTGAGGAACACTCCTTATATACATTTAAATTGGATTTTTTCATCTACTTTTCCTATTACTTTTACCGACAACCGGACTGGCTTTCGCGCATGCATTCTCGTTTCATCATCAGAACGTGCAGCAGACGAATCATATCAAGGTTAATCAGACGGCAGGGTTGGGTTTTTGACAAATTTTATTAGTATTCTACAGTATTTTGTAGAAATTTGTAAAATACGTCGAATACGTCGAAAACTGTGTAGAATACGTAAGAAATTATTGAAATTGAAGGTATTATACATAAAAGCACAAGGTAGAAAACTCAAGTCTATAAATATGAAACCTCGAAAAGTTTTCGACGGATTTTACATAGTTTTCAACAACGTAGAGAACTGTATTTTTGACATGCAGTTTTCTGCTTACCCATCTCTGACGGACAGTGACACAAAAACGAAGTGAACGTGGATTGAAAGTGCGACTCGACTAGTTAATTAATAAAGTGTAATTATTGAACATATAAAACAATTAAGTAATTCTACAGATTCGCAGCAGTCAAGATAGTAAATAATCATCAAATTATAATCAGATACGTATTACCTTTGTTGTTGTATTTTAGGTTAAATATGCTTATCATTAAATAAAAAACAAAGATACTTTGTGATAATGTTTCTTTTTTCAGATGCTGAAAGTGAAGGTGCAATCAATGGGAGAATGCTGAAAAAGAAATAATGATGCAAGAATTACCAGCTTTTCCATTAGTGAGCCGCAGTTAACATTGTCATCGACGGTGGATCAGTATTTAAAAATTCTTACCTGTGTACCTGGGTTCAGAAAGTTAGAGGTAAAGGTAAAAGACATTTTATAAAATTATTTGTTTATATAATTGTGAATAATAATTTGTACTTTTGCAACGCTATTTTGATATATTAAACATTTTATATTAATTAAAATTGGCGAGTTAAGTGAAATATTGGTTGTAAATCTCGCATTAAATAAATTTTGCTTAAAAATTTAAATGAATTTTACTAATCAAACATATATTTGAGTTTCAGAAAGGATAATCCAGGTGTAAAGGATGCAGATGTCATAGGATGGAGCCTTTGAACAGCTTACCGAGAAGCTATTTTTTTTAAATACGCAAAGCTGCATATCTAGAAGTATTTTGAGTGTTAGACCTGTATGAATATGTGTTCAAAATTTCAGCAGGATCGATGACCCGAAGGTGAGACACTCTCCAAGTTAGTTAAAAATACGCGAAGATACAATCTCTTATAAACGTGAGAGTAAGAAGACGGACTTATTCGAGTCCGCTCGATCGACTGACTACGACTCTCCTCGACTGACTGTTGATGCGCGTCCCCTCTCGAGGTGGTATGGAGGGGAATGACTGCTACGCATCCTGCGGTGCGCCGTTTTTGAAGGCGGAGCTGCTCTTGATTGGTTGTGGTCGGCCTTTCGGTGGTGTGCGGATGGGGCTGCGAATCCGCTTATTGGTTGGAGGTGGGGCTTTGTCAGCAAACTGATGAGATCTCCGGCGTCTCTTGATTGTCTTGGCGAATGTTTTGATGACGTACTTATTTAGGTGATTTGGTGTATACTTTTGCAATTTTGCGAAGTCATACTATTGTCAAACACATTAGTCATTCGAGTAAGAAGATATTTTTAGTAGTAATATTAGCGGAGTCGAGAGTCAGTTTCGTAAACATGAGTGTGTTCGTGGAAAGACATTAATTCGTATATGTAACTTAATATTAAATAAATGTTATAATAGCAAGTATTAGCGGCATTATACAATTCATAATGCATAAGATTATTATTAATATAACGTATTGTGGCGAGAAACGCATGAATCTATTGGGAAAGGATTAGGAGAACATGACATATGAGTAGGTAGCAGAGGTTGCGTGGAGAATTGACGGTGGCGCTAGTCTGGTGGTGCAGAAAGGAACTATGGGTTTGACTTCGTGCGAGAGAGAAAGGTATAGGTGATTCATGCGATAGTGGTGCTAGTCTGGTGGCACGGAAGGGATCTAAGGATTTGTCTTTGTGCGAGAGAGAAAGGAATAGGTGATTCATGCGTGTACAATATAGGCGTAACATATGAATATTGTATTTGAATACATTTATAACTAACTGCTAAGATTATATATTGTTTATGTTTAAATACGATCATTACTAACATATTGTTTTATAGTTACTTTAGATAAATCGTGGTTATTTGTGAATAATACAAAAGTATAAAAAACTGCACCACATCACACCACTGTCTAAATATGGAATCATTTTCCCATGCAGATCTGTAATTTCGTGCATAGTCTTTCTTCATTTTTTAAAAAAAATTTAATTTAAAATATTTCTCATGCTCTATTAAAAAATTAAACTTATACTTATTACATAATTATTGCTCAGATCGGCGACGTATCTCTCTCAAAATCGGGCGTCGTGACTTTACGGCTATCGGAAGAGCTCTGCTCTCCTCGGCGTGTCCGACGCATTGCCTGTGTGCGCGCATGCGTCGCGACGGCCCACTTGCGGTGCGTACGCGGCCTTACTTGAGTGCGGCTTAAGTAACATGGCCGCCGCACCGTCTAGTAGTGTACGCATCGTCATTTCTAACAAAAACAACGATGCCGCTGACGACGACATAAGCTGCCTGCCAGGTAACTATTTCTCTCGTTCCTAATTACTAACTCGTCGGCTAATAATGTCGGTATTTACAGGGCGCGGGAGGTGTGTGTACGCGGCACGTCGACGCGGGCTCTTGACGCGCACGGCGTGCCAGGTGCAAAGGCGGCTCGAGCTGCTTGGACGGACACACGGCGATAATTCAGGTAAATACTCACTTGGAAGGCGGCTTGATGTGTATTGATTATTAATATTGTATATGTGAATACTTATAATTCTCACTTAACCTCTTCCCAAGTCCTCTTCTATACACACTTGTTTAAGTTAATGTGTGCTCCTGTCTGCTCCCTTATAATGAACATTGCTATATTAGCTGGTGCTTCCAGGTTTCTTCGATTATTGCTGGCGGACGGACTTCCTGGCTACATTGGGTCCTTCTTCTGGCTCGGTCTTCCTTGGCTTTGCTGGGTACGCTGCTACTAAACTAAGGACTTTGCAGCTCGCTGTCAACCAACACCTCAGCATGCTGCTTCATTGGCTCTTCGTCAGGCTCATTATTAGATTACTTCAAGAGTTATCTATGCTTCAGTGAACTCCTACTGTGTCCTGCTCGGCTGCTCCCCTGTGCACCTTTGTTTGTGGGCTCGGTGGTTTTATATCATATGTTAAGGAGCTCGGTTACTGGGAGCGTATTATTGTTTATTATTTATAGGCTCTAGGGTAATTAGGCAAGGATAGGTTTGGTTAGGCTTGTATGTATGTGTGTGTGCTCGTAAATGGCAGTAAGGTGTAGTTTTATTGTCGCTCTTTATGACATGCATTATATGCTATTGTCACAAGAATAAAATAGAAAAATTTTCTATTCGAAAACGAATGGAATTGAAAGTTACATCATATAAAGAAGCCAAATTTTGAAGGACAGCACCCGAATATTAACCGTTTGTAACATATAATATATTAAAGATAGATATTTGATAAATAAGAAATGCATTGTGTGACGTAGCGATTTCTATCGAAAAGGATAGAATTCTCGAAACGCTAGCCACAAGTAATATTTATTATATTTATTATTAATAATTTATTTATATTTTAAAGTCGACTGTTCATAGAAAAATACAAACCTTATATTGACATCAGTTTATTATAATATCGTCATCTAAGATACGGGTAAATCCAATTGTATATATATATATATCTTAAAAGTCGACTATCGGTAGAGTAATTACTCCTATCTATCAGAGCTTGCGATTTTGTACGTGTATTTGGTTACACGTTTACCCGTGTCACGGATATTCGTACTACACATCATTTAAGACACGGGTATGCGGTGTGACAATGTGCTTTGCACATGTCAAAAGCGAGCTATCGAACCCACAACGAACACCTACCTACCCATATATAATTCCCTACACCTACCTACCCGCACAGTAAATAAGCCCTACCTACCCTCACAGACTAAAACCCCATCCCAAGCACGGCACACATAAAACACTTGACCTTGAGGTTGAAGGCCAGGGCGAGCTCAGAACCTCAGGTGGGCTCCTCTGAGTCTGACACTGCAAGCAGGATACTCAAAGGGAAGCGATCACCAAGAAGCATCCAGGACTCTCCGAAGCCTCACAGTACAGGAGTCAAGGCGATGAGGTAGTATCCAGGCAGGAAGCAGGAGAACTTCCAACGCCAACAATATACAGCTGTAAAAGAGCCACATAATCAATACAAGTACGCATTAAAAGGACGAGGAGCAAGGAAGAAGATATACAGCTGTATGTAAACACTACAGCTGTACAAGGAACAGTATAGAGCAGAATGAGGTTAGGTTGTCATACGTAAATAACGTATATATATGACCTCTTTCACAGTATATAAAATAAATACGCATACGTGCGTAATCCCCACGACAAAGTAGCTGTAGACGAAGAGGCTATCAGTCACCGAGGTTGACGTCGTCGAGGAGAGGGGTGAATCGGCCCCGAGCAGCGATGCGGCGGCGGGTGAGTTCGTACCTGAAACTCACACCGTACAACTTAGTGAATAACGCTAGAAGGAACGAGGTAATAATTACCTAGGAAGAAGTATACAGCATCTCCGAGACGGAAGCAGCACCAGGTCATCATACACCATACAGCCGATTTATACCGATATAGTCTGAACACAGCGGCACTCGACTCGCTCGCGAGACGCGAGATCGAGGTGCCGCGCACGAGTACGTACTGCGCAGGCACGCGGTATGAACACGGAGCTCTCGAGCACGCCGAGCGAGAGCTCTACGGTCGGTCGATGCGACGACTTCACGAGTCAACCCGCAGCAGCCGATACCTGCCATTCCGTGAGTGCGAACGTGCGATTGAGTGCGAAAGAGAGAGAGAGAGAGAGAGAGAGAGAGAGAGAGAGAGAGAGAGAGAGCGAGAGAGAGAGATTAGCCGCTCCCGATCAAGTGTCCAGGATACTCCGCAAAGGTTGGTGGGAGTTTACCTATCTCTGCTGACGGTACCGCCGTGTACCGCATAAGATGCGTGCTAGCATCCCGTCCGTCCCATCCTTCCCCTTCCTCTCCCCTACAGCGAACCGGGATTGTGACAGCGGAGCACAGCTCCAAGTAATTAGCGATAACCCGCGAGTTATCGGATTAGTTGTCGCGTAATAACGCGGCTGGCGCCCACCCCAAAGTTATATCTTGTAATAAATACTTATTTTGTTTATATTAATTGCTGACCCTCATTAACCTGCACCCTGATCCCCAGTGCAGCGTTACAGCGGATACGTGAATATCAAACGTGTACACGGGTGTTTAAAAACCGTTGTATTTATTTATTTTTTATATCATTAAATTAATAAAAGATTATTACAATGTTTTTTGTGAACTCAGCCCGCGAAATACTAGATTGAGAGTAAGAATGAAAAAGAGAGTAACAGACAGCCAGAGAGAAGGACGAGAAAGAGACAGATAGTGAGACGAAAGAGAGATAGAGAGAGTGAGTGAGAGAGAGAGAGAGAGAGGGATAGAGAGAAAGGGAGAGTTATTGATACAGTCAATATGTTGGTATTTTTGTACCAAAATATAATGGTATTAAAAACATTATGTTAAAAACTGTAGAATTGCTTACTTTTTATATTTGATTTATATGTAATAGAAACTCATTAAATTTATGTTATAATTTTTTTTACTATAAAATGTATATATGGGCTATTTCACGTCAAGTGGTACGATGAAAATTTTAAATCACTCCAAATTTTGTGAACAGTCTGGAAATATCTTCCAGAAAATAGAAAAACAATTTTAGGTGTTAAAAATAATTTGTCTAAGAGTTAATCCACCATGAAATGGAAATTTTTCAACTTTTTAGAAAAATTTCTATTTTTAAAGCCATTTATCTCAAAATATGTTGATTTTTTTGAAAATCATTACAAACAACATTTGTTCAAAATAATCTTTAGAACTTATCTACCTGGGTTACAATTCCTAATTTTAAAATCTCGAAGAGATAGGGCACTCGGAAATATTGAATATCAAAAAAAGGCGACCACGCCACAATCGATTTTGATCTAACACCGCTCAAAAGATCACATTTTTTGAGAGCTTTCAAATGGCGGTGGTTAGATTATTGGCCAAGACCGCTGGTGTAAGTTATGCCCTAAAATACATGAAAATTAGTGATTTTATGAGGTTTATGGGGTATAACTTACACCAGCGGTCTTGGCCAATAATCTAACCACCGCCATTTGAAAGCTCTCAAAAAATGTGATCTTTTGAGCGGTGTTAGATCAAAATCGATTGTGGCGTGGTCACCTTTTTTTGATATTCAATATTTCCGAATGCCCTATCTCTTCGAGATTTTAAAATTAGGAATTGTAACCCAGGTAGATAAGTTCTAAAGATTATTTTGAACAAAAGTTGTTTATAATGTTTTTTCAAAAAAATCAATAGATTTTGAGATAAATCGCTTTGAAAATAGTAATTTTTCTAAAAAATTAAAAAAATTCCATTTTTTATGGTGGAATAACTCTTAGGCAAATTATTTTTAACACCTAAAATTTTTTTTCTATCTTCTGGAAGATATTTCCAGCCTGTTTTCAAATTTTGGAGCGATTTAAAATTTTCATCGTACCACTTGACGTGAAATAGCCCATATATTGTTTGAAAGACAATACATTATGTTTTTGTAATAAACCTCGTCCCTGTCCTCCTTTCTCTGTCTCTCCCTCCCCTCTCCCCTCACCCCTCACTCCACCTCTCTCACTCGCTCTCTCTCTCTCTCTCTCTTTCTCTCTCTCTAATTATTAAATACTTTTTAGCTAAATTTAATTATTAAAATGAGTATAATGTCTAAAGCCATATTTATTATGTAATTGTCAACATAAATGCATAATATTGAAATTTGCATTAGTTATTGGGAAAATTAAATAGAATTTTTGGACTTAATATACTGCGAATAGTTCCCAAGCATTCTATACTTTAAATATTTGCCTTATTTTGTACTTTGTATATATATGCGCATAAACAAAGATTATCAAAAATTAATTAATTATAGGCATCGCGTAAATAAATTAAAATAGGTAATATTATTAATGCGTACGTGGTTCAAGGTTAAACTTGTGTTATTAGCAGTATCATTTGCGTTTTTGCTGTAAAAATCCATGCGTAAGTGTATTCGTGTGCTCGAAATAGCGTTTTTTATGCAATATGTATGTAAGTTACTGATGTCTATAGTATTATTGTATATGATTGGTATGTTGCGGAATTCTGTCTGTTTTATAAATTAACCGCGGGATTAGTTTTATAAATGGGCGATAGGTTAAAATCGAAAATTGTCAAATGCGTCCGTTGTTCACAAAATATTGCAGGTCTGCTCAAAGTTTGTGATCAATGTGGTAATGTTTTCCACCCAGGCTGTGCTGTCTGATATTTATAGAATAAACCCGCTTATTTATGCTGTGCATTAAGACTTGGTAACCCAGTAGATAAATCCTCGTATATGAAATTATTGAAAGTTAGGGAAGCTAATGTTTTGTCTTTTTCTGCTCTTCATTTGTCATTAGATTTCAATCGTGATCTGAGCCCTGTGTCTTCTGGCAATCTGAATCTGATTTCTAACAGTGCTTCTGCTAGTACATCATTGGTGGTTAACATGAATTTACCAGTTGACTGGGAGTCAATGACTCCATCTCAGCAGTCTGCGTTTCTCTTTAATAGTGGGAAAGAGAATACCCAATTAATTAATGCGAGATTAGACAATTTCATGAGTATTATCGAGCAACAAAATCAGCGAATAGCGGACTTGGAGAGTGAAATTGTACTTATACGTTCGGAGGTTGCGCAATTAAAAGATAGGCATATCAGAGCAGTACCAAATACACAAATTAAAGTCACTGGTATTCCTGCATCTTGTGATATTTTTCTTATTTATTTAGCTAAAAATATTTTACATGTTCTCGGATTAGATCATCTTAATGTTGACATTCTTGATACTCGCCCTATTCCTTTAAACTGTGCGCTAAATGGTTCTTCTACTCAACCTTCTTCTAGTCAACCTTCTTCGGGAAATGCAGATACTAAATCGTTTATTATTCGTTTTAAGCAGTTGGAAGTACAGAATTTTGTGTTGGAAGTTAAGGGGATGACGTACCCGACAAAACATTGTTGTGCAGGTCCGCGCTATCTGTTTTATCGATACCCTATATAAAATTAACTTAACAGAAATCATCTGTGGCGCCCTCTGTATTATATACTAATACATATTTAGTTGCATGCCTACAGATGGCGCTAACAAGCGTTATCGAAATATAAGATATAGAACACAACGCTAGTAAAAGTAATTACAAAATTAATTCTAAAAGAATATAAAATTACTGTAAAAGTAAATGAATAGTTTACTACAAAACTTATAAACGTATCTAATCGGTTTATCCGATTATCTGGAGAAATGGCAAATTATATTTGCAAATTATTCCTATATTATACATGTGTAATATTAATTCTAAAAATTAAAGTAATAGCATGTATGTACTAACTCTGCACTTTGCGTACACTTTATTTGTACTGTATTACTGTATTCGTACTTTACGGTAACGTGTACTGTACGTACACTTCATGAATTGTGTACTGTACGTTCACTTTATGAGTTGTGTACTGTACGTATACTTTATGAATTGCGCACTGTAAGTACACTTTATATTGTACCGTGTACTGTACGTACACTTTATGATAACGTGTACTGTACCTACACTTTATGGTAACGTGTACTGTACATACACTTTATGGTTACGTGTACTGCACGTACACCTTATGGTAACCAAATGTCAGTCGGTATTGTATTTTTCAATTTTCACTTTGATTTGTATTGCAATTTAATTGTAAATTTTGATCTATAGTAGTATCAATGAACTTAAAAATGACCTATTATTGTATAGCTAAATTTTTAATCCAGTTCAATTTTCATTACCGCCGTTTAACCCATATACTTTGTAGAGTTTTAGTACCCTTCATTCCTGATAAAAAAAATATTTACCATTACTTTAACTTAATAATATTTTCATAATAATGAACTTTTTGAATGCTACTAGCGTCTGCTTATTAAAATTAAGTTTAAATTGTTAAAGGTTTCTACAACGTGTAATATTAATAAACTGAGTATTTCTGAATAATCTTCATAATTTTATCAACTAATTGGTATGTTTAAATGAATTTTTTAATCACTACTAAATTAAGCAATGAGCAAAACAGTTATTGGTAAACAACAAGTAAACCTACTTCTATGGAGACCGTTGATGGAGGGACACATATGATTTTATCTTTACATACAATTTTAATTGTTTCATTAAGTGTATTTATGCTAACTTTTATACTGTTATGTCCTGAATACTAAAAGCTTAATCTAAACAATGACGCCTGTCGCTTAGCCAGGACTCGAACCTAGGGAATGTTTAGGAAAACTAAGAGTATGTTTTACAGAACATAAACGTATTATCTAGTGGCAGGAAAGAAGGAGAGCTCTTTCCACACTAGTATTAATCAATTATTTTTATATAAATTGAGTACTTACTCAGTATTTCTTCTCTTGAAGATCTTTGCTTCCTTGTATTTTAAGTAAATGAATAATTAACACTTTGTTTATAATTGATTTAAATATATTATATAATTTATTAATTTTACACTTTTACAATATTCTTGATTTCTTTATAATTAGTACTCTCAGTCTTAAACACTTGAGAGACGAGCCGACGCGTGATTCGAACTGCCTAATTGTAGGTCAACATCTTCAATTTATTGTAAAAGAATGTTTATAAATTATAAAATTAATTTACAAATTTTAGTCGAATATTACCATGATCTCATTTAACAAATCGCTGAGTTTGCATTTTGACTCTTCGATTCATTGCTAATATCCAGGTCATTTACGAAACTCTACGTTCGCATTCTTTAAGCTGCAGTTGTTAGTTACGACTTGTTGTCGATTAAAAATTACAAAATTAAAAGTATACGTCTTATGACGTAACACCTGGGGGGCCAGACGTTGCATATCGGAACGATATCAACTTCCTTTTAGTATTAGCAATCAATCGATTACATGATTTTAGGACACACTTTCATGTATGTATTGAGTCGACCACCTGTGCTACAATACAAACAAAACTTCAAACACGTACAAGCGAACATTGACCTTGTTTTGCTTCCGCGCGCACTTCTAAACAAATTGCATAAATCGACAACGCTACTCCATCCATTGTGAATTAATATTGTATATTGAATTAATATTATGTATTAATTATGTAATATTGAATTAATATCGCTACTCCATCTGTTGTGAATTAATATTCACTATCCTCCCCGCTTAAGTATTGTACACTATTTTGTGAAAACATTTAAGGAAAGAAAAAAAAAATAGTGTGCAATTTTCTTTCTTTTTATTTTTATATTTTTTTTTTTTATTTTTTATTTATTTTTTTTTTATACATTTAACGAAAAAATATTATGATTTTTTAAATGTGAATTTGACATATTTTTACCTGATAGAGTAATTGTAGGATTAATTTTTGATGGGAATATTGATGGTGGTCTATTTGGGATTGGTGGAGGTTGCATGGGAGATGAAATCTTCGGTATAACTTTAATTTCTTTTAGTTCCACTTCTTCTGTTATTTCTGATTTCTTGTTATTCTCTTCATAATTTTCTTTATTTAATGTTGTCAATAAATGAGTAATTGAACTGAACACTGCTCCAAAAAGGTGAAGTGACCATCCATATATAGTATGTAGAGTATAGCCTCGAATTATTGTGTCAATGATTAATTTTATAACATGTAAAATTATTAGAATCATAATGAACATTGAGGAAAATGAGCCCCAAGTTGTCAATTTTCTAATAATTAGTTGCCATGTACTTTCTGCTATGTGTTTTAAAGTATTTTCTGTAAACATATTAGTTGTAGATTCATCTGAATTTTGTTGTCCCGTCATTTCTCTTGTAATTATATTTAATAATGAAGCTTTTTCGAGAGGAAACATGAGTTGTTGTTGTAGTTGGTCCAGGTCCGTTTGAGAATATACTCCACTAGTAGCCAAGGAATTAACTGTTTCATAGGTCCACCCAATCTGTGTATTAGGTTTAAACACATTAGGAGGTATTGTTTTTGTTGGTGTTGGCAAAAATTTTATCCATTCGTCTCCAACTTTATAAAAAGTAGGAACTATAGAATTACAATCAACTTGAATTCCACGTTTTACCAAAATATGTGTTTTTGGTGTAAGGAAATAAGTTTCATTTCCTGATGTAACAGGTAGATGATTATAACATTCCTTAGTGTGTAATAATTTTACCTCTTTTGGAGTACATTTTATCAAATAAACTGCTTCTCCCGCTAGTTTTGATATATAACCTGGTTTTTTCATAATGTTATATGCAAATTCATCTGGGGATAAGGTAGCAATGGATAAGGAATTTTGTATTGTTTTTCTTTCAATTTCACATTTTTGAGTTAATAGGTCTATATATATATTACCAAATTGATTCCTTAAATGTTTTTCTACATAAACAAATTTTGAATTTACATAAGTAAATAAATCTAAATGTACACTTGCTTTATTACTAACAATGTCATTTTCAAAATATAATCTATTTATATTATTATTTTTTTCTAATATTAATAATTTTGGATGTTCAGTTCGGGTAAATTCGCGATTACAATTTGTGATTTTTTCCTTTGCCGCTAATGCAAAAGTAATTTCATTGGTATTTAACGTATAAGTAATTTCATTATTATTTCCGTTAGTAAACTTCTTTGCAAAACCTTTATATAAAACATCGTACTTATTTTTAAAACAATCATCTGTTGGTAAAATATCCCAAAAAGTATAACCCCCTTCCATATCAAGACAATGTTTGTCTGAAAATTTACATACAGTACCCGAGCTTAATCTTAACTTATCATTATTTAAATTTACTTGTGCATTGTTTCTTATTAATGTAATTTTGATTGTACCGTGTACAAATACCTTATTCCATGATCCAAAATTATCTGTATATGACTCTCCTGAACATGAGTTTCCTTCTGCACTTCCCGCGAAATCTATTCCTTTTGTTGTAGTTGAATTTATTTTTAAATCGGCAATAGTATGTTTATTGTCATACTTAAAAACTCCTGTTTCTTGAATAAATTTACATTTTTCGTGACTTATATCGTAGATGTACTCTTGTTCTGCATTTTCCGTTGGAATCAAATGTCCAAAAATTCCACATTTGAAAATTGTTCTATGTATAATTATTTTACATTGAATAATTTTAGTGTTTTTAAATTCTGCTATTTGTAGTAATTCTATTGGAACCTCTGTTGAATTGATTTGTGCATTATGGAAATCACATTCGCCTGAATCAAGTAATGAAAATGTCGTAATATTTGGCATGGTTGTCCCACAATCAAACCCAATAATCCCATGACAAATTTTTAAGATTGTCGAAAAAATAACTATTTGTTTAATCATTATTGATAGACCTAAAACAGTAAAATTATATTAATACATTATTTATTTTTTTCATGCATAAATAATTTATTAGGATGGACTGTTTTTGGTTTTCCTTTATAATCTATGACTATATTACCATTCTCATGTACTTTTAAAATCTCAAAAGGTCCAAGATAATGATCTTTTTCTAATTTGCCTGGTTTAGGTTGTTTAGTGAACCAAACCTTATCTTTTATTTCAAATTGTACTGGATTTACGAATCTGTCATAATATTGTTTTGATTTCTCTTTAGATAATATTAAATTTTCTCGTGCTAATTTTGAAATTTCATCCATATTTAAAACTAATTTTTCAAGATAACCTTTAAAAGTGGGTAATTGTTCACTTTTCCTTAAAGGTTCATGTGATGGTAGTCTTGGAGGAAAACCAAAAACTATTTGAAATGGTGTATACATATGGCTAGTATGAACGTTAACATTATAATAAAATTGAGCTAATTCAATTAATTCATCCCATTCAATTTTCTTTGACGAAAAATTTCTTAAATACTCCATTAAAGGTGCATGTGCTCTTTCTAAATTTCCATTTGCCCATGGAGTAAAGGACGTTGTTTCTATTTTTGAAAATTTAAATCTACGAGCTATTGCTTTCATAATTTTCCCAGTAAAATTACCAGCTCTATCAGTCAATAATAATTTAGGAAACCCAAAAATCAACAAGTATCGTTTTATAAAAGCATTAGCTACAGATTCTGCAGTTTGATCTTGTAAAGGTACAGCTATTAAGTATTTTGAAAATTGATCTTGAATCGTTAAGATATATTTATTATTATTTTTAGTAATATTCAGTGGCCCTACAATGTCCATAGCGACTTTATCAAGAGATTTAAATGGTGTATCCGTTATTAACATAGGTTGTCTAACTCTTTTTCTTTTTAATTTATTTCTATTACAATCATCGCAATTTTTAATTCTCTTTTGTATATCTTTCTTCAAATTTTCCCAAAAATACATAGTTTTAATTGTATTGTAAGTTTTTGTTATTCCTGCATGGCCTCCTAAATTAGAAGAATGATACATATCAAATATTTTATCTCTTCCATCTAATGGTACGAAACGTATTTCATTTTTACATATTATTATATTAATTTGTGTATCTGCGAATATATCTTTTAATATTTCTTCAATTTCAATCCATTCAATATTAATTATTTCTATATCTTTTGATATACTAAAACTTAAATAATTTTTCTGCAATAATATGTTACTTAATAATTTAAATAAATTAATCAAATTTATTTTTACATTTATATATGATTCTGCAATATCCAAACATAATACAAACAATTTTTTATTGTCGATCTTAATTATTTCAATTTCATTTTTACTCAAAGATTTATTTATCTCAATTTGTTTATCATTAATTAATAACTCAGTATTATTATCGAACGATTTTCTTCCTTTCGAAATAATATGAACTATATTATCTTTCCTTAAATTAATAGAATCACGAGAGTAATTTATATTTTTACATTCTTTAAATATTTTTAAATGTTTATCCACTTGTGTAGAACTACCATTTATAATCAGTTTATTATCTTTTTTATGAGCTTGTTTAACTTCTTTCTTTTTATTCTCTAATTCTTGTATAGGTTCAGAAATTTTTACTTTTTCCAATTGAATTTGTTTAGCTTTTTGAGCTCTTGTTGTAACACTTATAATTGCACTTTCTATAGGATTTCTGGACAAAGCATCAGCATTTACGTTATTTTTTCCTGCTTTATAGACTACCTCATAATCGTATCCCATTAATTTAAAACGCCATTTTTGAACTCTAGTGTTATTATCAGCCATTTTTAATGATAACAAAGGTTTATGATCTAAAATTATTACAAACTTATTTGCAAAAATATATTTATTGAATGTTTTAATAGCAAACATTACAGCTAATGCTTCTTTTTCATACGTACAATAATTTTTTTCGGCACCTTTGATTACTCGAGACGCGTATGCTATCGGTCTATCTTCATTAATTTTCCCTTGTGATAAAATAGCCCCTAATGCATACTTTGAAGCATCAGTAGTTATTAAAAAAGGTTTATCAAAATCTGGAAACTATAAAACAGGTGCAGTACATAACGCAGTCTTTAATTTATCAAAAGCCTCTTGTATTTCTGTATTCCAAATAAATTTTACTTCTTTTTGTAATAAAGTCGTTAAGGGTTTAGCTATTTCTGCAAAATTTTTAATAAATCGTCTATAATAACCTGCTAAGCCTAAAAATTCTCTCACATTTTTAATATTTTTTGGACGAGGAAATTGTTTTATAGCAACTATTTTCTTCTCATCTGTTCTTATACCATCTTTACTTATTATATGGCCTAAAAATTCAATTTCTTTCTGAAAAAATTTACATTTACTTGTTTCAATTTTTAAACCTGCTTCCTTTAATTTTTTTACTACTATATTTAACCTCTGTATATGCTCTTCTATAGTTTCGGAAAAAATAATTACATCATCCATGTATACAAAACAAATTGTTCCAATTAAATTTTCTAAAACTCTATTCATTACTCTTTGAAATGTTCTAGGTGAGTTTATTAAACCAAAAGGTAATACTTTAAACTCAAATCTTCCTAGTGGATGAATACTAAACGCTGTTTTATGAATATCTTTTTCTTTTACTCTAATTTGATGGAATCCTGATACCATATCAATAGAACTAAATATTTTATTATTTTTTCCCATTTCATCAAAAATTTCTGTTATATTAGGTAACATATAGGGATCAGGAATGGTTTTTGCATTTAATTTTCTATAATCAATAACAAGCCTCCATTTCTTTTTACCATTACTCGCTAATGTCTTTTTTTCTACTAACCAAGTTGGTGCATTAAACGCGCTTTTTGAATTTCTTATAAGATCATTATTAATCAATTTTTTCGTTTCTTCAACTGCAATTTCTTTTAATTTATAAGGTAATGGGAACTGTTTAACGTATATAGGTTTGTCATCAATTAAATTTATTTCATGCTCTTCTATTTTACATAAACCAATTTTTTCACCTTCTAACCAAAATGACTCTCTATTTTCCAAAATAAAAGTTTGAACTGTTTCTTTATCCTCATTCGATAAGTGATTTAAATTTACTTTTTCTAGCAATTTTCTTTCTTTACTTAAATTATTTAATTTATTTTCTTCATCTTCTTTTGTAAAATAAATTGACCCCATATGTATTATTTCACTCTCATAAGGTAATATTGAAACGTTAGTATTAATAATATCATTATAAAAGCCCTCAATATCTAATGAAATATAATTAATTTGATTTTTAAAATATGTATCCTCTCTATCAATTAAATTATTGTTTTTTAATGTTTCTTCAAAAATAAGGTAATTATTAATAATATATTCTTCTTCTTTAATATCATTTTTATTTAACATTGTATTATTTAAATTTCCTAAAAACTGTTCAATATTTATTTCTTTATTTTGTAAAAAATCTACAAGATTTACATAATTATCAACTTTTGATTGATCACTTACCCACGAATCTATTACACTTTCATCATTATTTTTTTCAGTTAAAATTTGCGTTTTTGTATTATTTACAGTATCAATTAATTTTGTTGTTTCAATATTTTCATAAAAATCAATTAAATCTTTATTTGAAAAATCAATTAATTCTTTATCTGAAAAATCAATTAAATCTTCATTTAAAACATCGATTAAATCTTGATTCGAAACGTCTATTAAATCATTACTTTTTCCAAAATTACCTTCAGCTACTTCTTGAAATTTATTTTGATTTATTTCTTCACAAGTTTTATCATGAATATTTTCAATTATATTGAAAAATTTTAAAAAATCTTCATTTATTGTACTTTGTATGCACATACTACTTTCTAAATTTTCTGTAAATTCTCTTTTTCTTATATTATTCTCATAATCTTTATCTTGTATTACTTCGTTACAATTATCTTTTATAATATGTACAGAATTTTCTTTACTTTCTATAGACTGCAGTTTATTCGATTGAATTTTTAATTTATTGTTGTTAATTTCTAAATAGCCTTTATCTAACCGAAGTTTTTGTTGCATAAGAATTTTTATACCTATTATGCCATCATAAGGTATTGAAAAATCTTCAGGAGCTACGTGGAATTCAAAATTAATATTGTTTATTGCTAAATTTATAGTACCCAAAGTTTTAATAGCATTATCTGTTATGCCAGATATTAAAATTCTTTCAGTATTGTTTATTAAATTAAATGGAATATTATCTTTTTTTATAAGATTAATTTGTGCTCCACTGTCAATTAAAAATTTACATTTTTTGTTTGGTATTAAATCATCAATTTCAATGTGTTGTAATAAATTCTCAATTTTAAAGACATAATTTCGTAAGTTATCCTGATTTACTAACGAATTATTACTCATATTATGAAACGATTGGTCAATAAACTCATGTTTTGTTGACATTTGATATTGTAGGTCACCGAGTGTCTTGTCTTTATTATCTCTCCCTATGCACTCGAACCTGGAAGAGTGTTCTCGTTTCCCGAAAATTTTTGCTGACTGTCTCGATATTTTACGCAATTTTCAGCTGTATGCCCGATTGCTTTGCAATTTGAACATAATTCATCTACACTACTTTCCAAAAGTTTCAGCATACTACAATTATCAATCAAATGATCAAAATTTTTACAAAATGAACATTGTTTTTTAGTTTGTTTATAATTTTTTAATGCTTGTAATTTCCAACATTCATCGATTACATGACCTTTAAACTTGCAATAGTCACAAACCTTTCCTTGAGACATATTTCTATTTATTTTATTTGTGTTATTATTAAAAATTTTATTTTGAAAATTACTATTCATATTTCTCGAATTTACTTGTTGATTATAATTTTGCGAAGATTTAAATTGTGCAACCATTAGTTTTATCTGTTCACATTCAGTTGATAAATGTCCTTCATTACAAATTGAACAAAAGCTAATTTTTTCATTTTTACAATTTTTACTTATATGTCCCTTACCATTACATTTGAGGCAAGTCATTTCTGGACAATTTTCTAAAGAATGATTTATTTTTCCACAAAAACCACAATTTTCTACTATAATTTTCTTTTGACCTGAACAAACATTAGGATTATGTCCGGAAAGACCACATTTCCAACAAATTATATATTCTGAAATAAAAGGACATTGATTTACTGTATGCGAAATTTCTTGACAATATTGACAATAACTATATTGATCTTTATTATATTTACAAGCACTTATTGAATGATTAGGTTGACTGCAATGTTTACAAGTTAAATTTATTTTATTTGTGACAACTCTACAATTATTTGAAAAATGATCTGTTCCTTTGCAATAGACACAGCCTGCTAAAGGACAAAATAATGCTTCATGTTGAATACCATGGCAAATTTGACAAGTTAAAATTTTTTCCGTTTCTGATTTAAAAAAACTATTATTTGCAGATAAACAATTACTATCTCTTAAGCTGTCTTGTTTCAAAATTAAATTTTCTATTTCTATAGCTTTTATAGATATTGATGATAAATCATTATGTTCCCCAACTCGGATATTTATTTCAAATTTTAAACCGTCTTTAAAATATTTTAAAGCATCTTTATCAACAGTATCATTAAAATTTTTAATACTAGTATTCGTTTCTCCCGATTGTGCTTTTTTAATTTCTTTCATTTGTTTTACCAAATCTGTAATTCTATTAGTGTAACTAACCACAGACTCATTTTTACCTTGTATAATTTGAGATAGTTTGCCATATAGTTCATATAAATTATTTTTTGAAGGATATAATTTTCTTATAATAGAAACTAAATCTTCAATACTTTTAATATTAGAATTACCCAAAGCCTTATATGCTTCTCCTTTTAACTTAATTTTTAATACCTTAATTAAATTTTCTTCATCAATATCTGCAATAATACTTTTAGCCTGTTTTAATTTTTCTATATATTCTGTTGGTGTTGGATTATGCCCATCAAATTCAGGCACTAAATTCGCAACATCCTTTAAAGATAATTTGAGTGCATTCTCTTGAGTCATATTTATGTTTTTAAAATCAAAATTTCCCAGATTAAGTGAACTATTCTCTACTTGATTTGGTGTTTCAATATCTATTAAATTAGTTACTTCTACTTCTTCAGAATTATTCAATAAAAGACTTCTTTGGTTTAATAAACCTTCAATATCTGTATAATCGTTAAATCCAGTCGAATTTGTTATATCCCAAATTGTATCATCTAATGCAATAGCTGAATCTTTGTAAATACTAGAATTTTGTTCTAATTCTAAAGAAGTTGATGGTTTAGGATGGTTAATTTCTGATGAAGATTCAACGTTATTTTGTTCTGTTGGTAAATTAAAACTAACAGTTTTTGAAGGAGGAGAACGTAATAATTTTGAACTCTTTTGAAAAGGATTTAATATTTGTTCTTTTAAAATAGGATTTTCTTTAACTAACCCTCTGGTTAATGGTTTATTATTTTCTGTATTTGACATTTGATTTTATGCATTATAAATTTCTTACAAATTTTACAAATAGTAGTTTTATTAATAATAATATTTATAAACAAAAATTATGATTTTTTATGCTTTAATGATGTAAGATGCCAAGTCCAATTTTGGGAATTGAACCTGACTCAACTTAAAATAATATATATCCTGTTAAATTAAATTAATTTATTTAAAAAAGAAAAATCTGTGTAAGTTATTTATCTTTTTCCAAAATTATTTATTCATACTTCTATAAAAAAAAATTTTATACTTAATTACTTTCTTACAAAGCTTGACTTAAAACCAATCCAGGTTAAAAAAAAATGCTTAGGTCGTATAAATTTATTATATAAGTCGTATATGCTTCTGCAAGAATATTAATCACAACTTTGATATAAAAAACACCACATCTAGAAGAAATAAATACTACAATGAATTCAGTAAGTTAAAATTATTTCAATTTTTTCTATTCTCTTTATCAATGTTTATCTTCTCTTTTTTTAGTCGACTTCCATAAATCAATCAACTATTTCTCAATTAGTAAAAAATGTGAATTTAACTTCCGATCCTGTGTACCAGATCGATTGTCATATTGAAGACTGGGATTATGAAAATTTTGTACCTCAATGTCAATGGTGTAACAACAAAATTGACACTCCACCACAATTAAAAAGAACCATGAAAGTCAATTTAAATAATAATCAAATTATTGTAACATTTGAATAAATATTTTGACTTATGTATTTTTTCCTTAACTCGAATGAAAAAAAAATTTTTTTTTTTATTTATTCCCAAGCTAATCTTAGTCAAAATTACTGATATGTTTCAATACAATGAAATGTATAAACGAAAATAAGTTATTATATATTTTTAATAGAGTTATTTATACTTCTATTGTTAATAGAATTATTTATATTTTTAATAAAGTTATTTATACCGAAATCATTTGTTACGGTTTTTAAATTATTGGAACCCTTCTTCCAAAAAAAAAAAAAAGAATTTGTTTAATAATAGTGTGTTTGTACCGGAACCATTTGTTATGTCCTGAATACTAAAAGCTTAATCTAAACAATGACGCCTGTCGCTTAGCCAGGACTCGAACCTAGGGAATGTTTAGGAAAACTAAGAGTATGTTTTACAGAACATAAACGTATTATCTAGTGGCAGGAAAGAAGGAGAGCTCTTTCCACACTAGTATTAATCAATTATTTTTATATAAATTGAGTACTTACTCAGTATTTCTTCTCTTGAAGATCTTTGCTTCCTTGTATTTTAAGTAAATGAATAATTAACACTTTGTTTATAATTGATTTAAATATATTATATAATTTATTAATTTTACACTTTTACAATATTCTTGATTTCTTTATAATTAGTACTCTCAGTCTTAAACACTTGAGAGACGAGCCGACGCGTGATTCGAACTGCCTAATTGTAGGTCAACATCTTCAATTTATTGTAAAAGAATGTTTATAAATTATAAAATTAATTTACAAATTTTAGTCGAATATTACCATGATCTCATTTAACAAATCGCTGAGTTTGCATTTTGACTCTTCGATTCATTGCTAATATCCAGGTCATTTACGAAACTCTACGTTCGCATTCTTTAAGCTGCAGTTGTTAGTTACGACTTGTTGTCGATTAAAAATTACAAAATTAAAAGTATACGTCTTATGACGTAACAATACATTATAATTAATGCAGTTGGAAATATGATTAATTCTACTAAATACATATGTAGATTATAAAATGGATATTTACTATGGTACTGTTGAATAACTGATAATATATAATATATGGTTAGTATATAACCTAATAGAATTGCAACTTGAAATCGTACTCCGTTTGCCGCGTGTAGGAGGTGCGTGTAATCGTCGAGTCGAACTGTGCACGCACCTACTAGAGCGAACCGTCGTCTGCTAGTTTGTAGGCTTCAGCGGTGTGTAGTTTCTCGGAAATACCCGATCAAAAGTCAGCCGAATAATTATCGTGTGATGAAATAAAATTTATTACATTAATAGATAAAGCGTTATGGGCGCCAGCCGCGTATAATTTTGGCGAATTAATAAAACGAATCCCGCGTAAAAATCCGAAAGTTTGGGCCAAACTTCGCCCAAGTTTATGTTTGTATAAACTTGGGGCAAATTTGGGCAATGAGACTATGCCAAACTTGATAGCTCATGCATTCCAAGTTTGGGAGAAGTTTTCAAAAGTTATGCCAAACTTCCTACAAAGTTCTTATAAATTATTTTATTATTGGCTGCTATATGGGACAAATTTGTCCAAAGTATGGCGCAAGTGTAGGATTACTTTTGCTAAACTTTATTTTTAAGTTATATTAATAATAAAATTTGAAAAGAAAATAAATTAACAATAATTTAATATTACCCGATTTACACCTGAAAGAAAATGCATACATATTTTTCCAAAAGATTCCAAGGTCCTCGGTGAATTTCATCCTCTTCATCTAAGTCGTCGCAGCACGTCATTTGAAGTCGACGTTGAGGGTTAGACTGATGCATCGGCGTCAAGAAAAATTTCTTAGTAACCAGTAAACAAGAAGTCGTTTGATTGCTGGTTACTAAGGGACGTTTGTGAAATTTGCTCGACGACCAGCAAACAAATGACTTCTTGTTTACTGGTTACTAAGAAATTTTTCTTGACGCCGATGCATCAGTCTAACCCTCAACGTCGACTTCAAATGACGTGCTGCGACGACTTAGATGAAGAGGATGAAATTCACCGAGGACCTTGAAATCTTTTGGAAAAATATGTACGCATTTTCTTTTAGGTGTAAATCGGGTAAAATTAAATTATTTTTTATTTCTTTTCTTTTCAAATTTTATAATTAATATAACTTAAAAATAAAGTGTAGCAAAAGTAATCCTACACTTGCGCCATACTTTGGACAAATTTGTCCCATATTTCAGCCAATAATAAAATAATTATAAGAACTTTGCAGGAAGTTTGGCATAACTTTTGCAAACTTCTCCCTAACTTGGAATGCGTGAGTTGTCAAGTTTGGCATAGTCTCATTGCCCAAATTTGCCCCAAGTTTATACAAACATAAACTTGGGCGAAGTTTGGCCAAAACTTTCGGATTTTTACGCGGGATGCTCGGCTACGTACGAGCTGCGGCGGTTTGCTACGCGAGTGGAAAAGGGTAAGAAGGGGGACGAGATGGGAAGCATATTTACAAAAGAAGGAATAAATGCACTGCACCTACAACCAAGGCATGCATCCACCTTGGCAGTATAGAGGAGCATATCCTGGGTTGACGCTTGAAATGTTGCTTTGCTGAGACACACACACACACACACACACACAAGGTAGTCCGCCACGGGAAAATGAAGGACGATAGCAATCGCATTGCCAACGCGACGTCAACGTTGCCGCGACGGAGTACTGAAGAGCTCTCTCGAGCTTCAACAGGCTCGTTCACTGCTTCGCTGGACGGGCCCGACGTGCACGCGCAACTTGCGTCGAACGGTCCGTCGACCGCCGTCGTCCAGCACGCATCGTACTGTGAGTCTTCGCGGTCGTGCGGATATAGCCTCATTTATTGTACAAAGTTTTAAATTTATTTTATAACAATGTTTTTGTAGCTGAATAGAAAACTATTTGTTTTAAAAAAATGAACGTCTTTTTCTCGGCAGGCTTCGGCGGTTATTAAAATCTACTCTCGAAGAACCTGCGAGTGATAGAGACACACTCGGCGCGTCGTTCAGATTGCCTCGCCTCGCAGATATCCATCGAGAACTAAAAAGCAAACACATAATATATTATAACAAATTTTTTATTTTTTTATATCAGTGTTTGTGAAGGTACACCGAAAATTATTTTTAGTAATATATACACAAAAAATACTTTTTCTCGGATGGCTGCTTTTTAGTTCTCGATGGATATCTACGAGGCGAGACAATCTGAACGACGCGCCGAGAGTCTCTCGCCTCGTAGATATCCACCGATATGTTATAAGCAAACACATAATATATTATAACAAATTATATATTATTTTGTAGTAGTGGTTGTGTAGGTAAACCGAAAATTATTATTAGTCATATATACACAAAAAATACTTTTTTGTGTATATATTGCTAAAAATAATTTTCGGTTTACCTTCACAAACACTGCTATAATAAAAATATAAAATTTGTAACAATAAATTATGTGTTTGCTTTTTAGTTCTCGATGGATATCTACGAGGCGAGACAAACTAAACAATGCGCCGAGAGTGTATCGCCTCGAAGGTTCTACACGACAATAATCAATCGCCGCAGCGTTCTGAGAAAAGATCTTTTTTGTGTATATATTACTAAAAATAATTTTCGGTTTACCTACACAAACACTGTTATAAAAAAAATGTAAAATTTGTTACAATATATTATGTGTTTGCTTATAACATATCGGTGGATATCTACGAGGCGAGACACTCTCGGCGCGTCGTTCAGATTGTCTCACCTTGTAGATATCCATCGAGAACTAAAAAGCAGCCATCCGAGAAAAAGTATTATATGTGTATATATTACTAAAAATAATTTACGGTTTACCTTCACAAACACTGCTACAAAAAAATATAAGATTTGTTACAATATATTATGTGTTTGCTTATAACATATATCGGTGGATATCTACGAGGCGAGACACTCTCGGCGCGTCGTTCAGATTGTCTTGCCTCGTAGATACCATCGAGAACTAAAAAGCAGCTATCCAAGAAAAAGTATTTTTTGTGTATATATTACTAAAAATAATTTTCGGTTTACCTACGCAAACACTGCTATAATAAAAATATAAAATTTGTTACAATATATCATGTGTTTGCTTATAACATATCAGTGGATATCTACGAGGCGAGACACTCTCGGTGCGTCGTTCAGATTGTCTCGCCTCGTAGATATCCATCGAGAACTAAAAAGCAGCTATCCAAGAAAAAGAATTTTTTGTGTATATATTACTAAAAATAATTTTCGGTTTACCTTCACAAACACTGCCATAATAAAAATATAAACTTTGTAACATTAAATTATGTGTTTGCTTTTTAGTTCTCGATGGATATCTTCGAGGCGAGACAATCTAAACAACGCACCGAGATTGTCTCGCCTCGAAGGTTCTACGCGACAATAATCAATCGCCGCAGCGTTCCAATACGTTTTCAATATGTTCATATTTATCATTAGAAATATCAGCATTGTGTGTTATTGATTCTTTCACAAAATTTATTTGCCTAAATTTTGAAAAATAATTATTTATGTTTACGTTATTTACATTATTTACACTGTTGCAGTTGTGATGTATATCCTGTTCCTCACTTTTATCTTTCAGTTTCGAAGTTGTATTCCTATAGTCCCCTTCAAGCTTATACATTTTTACTAATTTTTCCCCAATTTATGTTACAATAAATATGTATTCTTTTGTATTCACATTAATCATTTTGTTCGCATTATAATTCGAGATACGTCTATGAGAACGATTACCATTTGTTAAGCAAAAACCCTTGAAGCAAATATATGTTCTTATGTCCAAAAGTAACTGTTTTCTTACTACAGAGTCCTGCAGGACTTCCAATGCAGAACTTGACATTTCTTCAATTAATTCAGGCATTTTTTGTTTTTTAAGTTTGAATTTTTCTACTTCGGTTACTAGCTTAATAAAATAGCTTTGAAATTTATCACAGTTTAGTTTCCCTAATATATTTTTGTTCATATAAAATTATTATAAATTTAATTGAATCCAATTCTTAAGTTTTTTTTCTAATATGTTTTTTACTAGTCGTTAAATTTTTTAAATTATTAGGAATTTCATTATATATTCGTATTGCAACAATATAACTATTATTATTACTTACTGATTTAGATATTTTAGGTATTGGTATACTTTTGTTTCTTGTATTTGTAATTCTATTTTTATGAATGTTATGTAATTTCATGTAATGAAAAGTAATAGATTGAAGCGCAAATGTTTGTTCAACGGTTAGTGGGTAATTATTAATTAAAAATTTATTTTTGCTTATGATTTTAAGCAATCTGCCATACGTTACTATACTATGAAAAAGTGCATAATATAAAATAATTAGAGTTTCGGTTTTTAGGAGCTTCGAGAATTTAGCAAATATATATGTTAAGTACTTAGTTTTATTTACAATATATTCTATGTGTTCTTTCCATTTCAAATTGAAATCAATTATAATCCCAAGATATTTGCAGCTGTTAACTCTATTTAAGGTATTATTATTAATTTTAATATTAACATTTGTAGGTACACTGTCACAATAATTTCCAAAAGTTACGTATACAGTTTTGTTAACATTTAACGATAGTTTATTGAAAAATAGCCATCTAGATACATGGTCAAGATATTTATTCATTGCATTTTCAGCTAACTCCCATATGCATGTATTCTCAGTAGCTAACACTACAGTATCATCGGCATAAGCAATCATGTTTTCTGAATATAAATTTAGTAGCAAATCATTAATATATAGTAGAAATAATAATGGACCTAATATTGTACCTTTCGGTACCCCAGTAGTTAGAACAAGAGTTTCACTTTTTGTTTGGTTTATTTTAACTACTTGTTCCCGATTTGAAAGATAACTATTAAGTAAATTTAAGGCATTTCCTCTGATACCATAGTTATATATTTTATTTAAGAGAATAGAATGATTAACGGTATCGAATGCTTTGGCAAGATCTAAAAATGTTGCTATTATTGGTTTACTTTTATCTAGACAATTATAAATTATGTTAGTTAAATAATTTAAAGCATCTTTTGTGCATTTGTTTTTAATAAAACCAAATTGATTTGATGCTAGCAAGTTATGTTTTGTTATAAAGTAGTAAATTCTATTATGTATTACTTTTTCAAAAATTTTTGCAATATTAGGGATTATTGAAACAGGTCTATAATTTGTAGCTTTACTCCTTTTACCCGCTTTAAAAATTGGAATTACTTCAGCTCTTTTAAGTGCAACAGGCCAAATTGATGTTTCTATACAGTTATTAAAAATATGTACAATAGGTTCATTTATATAAGTTTCTATTGATTTCAATATATTCGTAGAAATTCTATCAACCCCATCCGATTTGTTATTAAAATTATTGATTATATTCCTAATTTCCACATTAGTAGTTGGGTTTAGAAATATTGATTGATCATTAAAAGGAACTTTAGTAGGATTAGGACCATTAGGAGTTTTTATCTTATCGCTTAATTGTTTACCTACTTTACAAAAAAACTCATTTAAATTATTTACAATATCTTTTTTATCCGTAATTCTATTATTAGCGTTATCCGTTAAGTATTCAATTTCATTATTTTTACTCGTATTTTTAACCAATTTACAATTAATCAACTTCCATAAATTTTTTGGATTATTACTATTTTTTAAGAAACAATTTTGTTCATACTTAAATTTGGCATTTTTTATTATTTTATCTAGCATCTTATCATAATTTTTATACTCATTTTTTAGTTCGACATTATTTAAATTATTTGCCATGCTTTATAAAGTTGTTCTTTTTTCTTGCAAGATACCATTATAGCATTAGTTATCCAATTTTTCCTGGGTTTAATAAAGCTTTTACCAGTATTGTTTTTTGTATTATTACAATAAGATTTTTCAACACAATTACTGATTAATGTTATTAATAAGTCAGTAGCTTTATTTGGATCAATTATATCTGTTATTTTATTCCAGTTAGTTTTCTTAGCCGTTGCAATTAATTTATTATAATTTATTTTCTGATATACATTATTATTTTGTTTCACGGTAAAATTGTCATTTATAATCATAAAAAGAGGATAATGATCTGTGAAAATGCAATTAATTTTATATGTATTATTATTTAAGGAATTGCTTTTAATGAAGAAATTATCTATGCATGTACTATTAAGTGTATTGTTATCAGCAGGCCTTGTTATACCCACGAAACCAGGAATATACATTTTTTCAAGTAAATTTTCTAAAAATTCTTGACTAATAATACTGTTATTTAATATGTCTATATTAAAATCTCCTACAATTATATGGTGTTTGCCAAAATCGTATGAATTAATAAAGTTTTTCAAGTCAAGTATAAATTCAGTTTTAGGATAATCATGTGATCTATACAAAGCCGAAATAATAATATTTTCATCTTTTATATTAAACTTAGAATTTAGTATTCTCAATCGACCAGAAGTAATAATTTCCGAACATTCTAGTATATATAAAACGACTCTATCCGATTTATTTATATAACTTTCATTATAGTAAATTTTATAACCTGGTATACAGAGTAGCCTAATAAATATCTAATGTCTAATAAATATATTAGATAATAGTAATAGGAGAAATAGTGCGTGTAATATACAGGTGTCGGCATAGTAGGATTTAATTCAGTTATGGCATCCCCTTAAGCGTAAGTTTGGTAATATTACTTATGACAATCTCGTTAAAAATGCTGGAAATCTTTCCTCGAAGCCAGTTAATATTTATGAGATGTTGCCTCCGGCCGTTCATGAGTTGCGCCTACTAGTAAAAAATAAACTTGGGCCGCTAAAATATAGGTACATTTGGACTCGTGATAGCGTTATATACGTACGAAAGAACAATAAATCGGAGAGTTTTCGAATTGTAACCGAGGATGATCTTAATAAATTGCTTTGTGACCACATATTGATGGTAATGTTAACGATCCTTGCCAGGACTGAGAGTTGCACATGTAATGTTATCTGAGAGTTGCACATGTAAATGTAAGCTCATGACTAGACCACCAAGTTGAGGTTGCATTGACTAATATATTAGATAATAGTATAGGAGAAATAGTGCGTGTAATATACAGGTGTCGGCATAGTAGGATTTAATTCAGTTATGGCATCCCCTTAAGCGTAAGTTTGGTAATATTACTTATGACAATCTCGTTAAAAATGCTGGAAATCTTTCCTCGAAGCCAGTTAATATTTATGAGATGTTGCCTCCGGCCGTTCATGAGTTGCGCCTACTAGTAAAAAATAAACTTGGGCCGCTAAAATATAGGTACATTTGGACTCGTGATAGCGTTATATACGTACGAAAGAACAATAAATCGGAGAGTTTTCGAATTGTAACCGAGGATGATCTTAATAAATTGCTTTTGTGACCACATATTGATGGTAATGTTAACGATCCTTGCCAGGACTGAGAGTTGCACATGTAAATGTTATCTGAGAGTTGCACATGTAAATGTAAGCTCATGACTAGACCACCAAGTTGAGGTTGCATCGTTGATAAGTTCGCAGAATTTGAGTGTGCTTGCACTGTCTGAGGCATGGTTGACCCCAAATCGTTCTGATTAGGTATACCATGTTGATGGGTATGTACTAATACCCAATGATTGAGGACTACCATCTATTATTGGTAAGCGGGAATTTATGCAAGGTGGAGGTGTAGCGTGCTATCTAAAAAATAGCATCTCGTTTAGAGTGCTTGAGGCTCCTCAGATAACTGACATAAATGATACGGAATATTTAATTTTAGATTTGTCAATTCATAATGTTAAGATACTTCTCGCAATTGTGTATCGACGTCCTAAGGGACATGTTTTAACAAATTTTTTAATGTATTGCAGGAGTATTCTCACCGTCACAATAATATTATTATTACTGGTGATTTAAATTCAAATTTTATGTTAGTTGATTATTATAGCGCACATCTAATCGATCTTATAAAGGAATATTCACTTTATCTCGTGCCTTTTAATGCAACCCATCATCGAAAAAATTGTGATACATAGCTCGATGTTTTTATTGTTGATGCTGAGTCAAAGGTTGAATATAAAAAACATTCAGGTAGCCCATTTATAAATGGCCATGACCATATTATCATTGATTATTGTCTTCCTGTACTTCGTTCAAGTCCTGTGACATATTCGTTTCGTGATTTTAATAATTGTGTACATTCAGAGTTCTCGAGAGTGATAAGTAATGATCTTACTAGGTTGCGTGCTACTTTTGATACCTCATTGTCTGTGAACATCTTTTGTGAAGCTTTCCGGGACTCTCTTATTTCTAACCTCGATAAGCAAGCACCGATGGTAACACGTACAATTCGTACGCGCACAGCTCCTTGGATGAATAGGGAGATTAGGGCGAAATGCGATGAGCGTGATAAGCTGTATAAACTAGCTAAACGTCGTCGCGTTTCAGTGCTGTTGAACGCGTATAAAATTTTGAGAAAAGAATTAAAGATTGAAATTAGGAATGCACGAAATGAATATTTTGTCCAATCCCTAACCGACACCATATACCAGTCTAAGTGTTGGCGGCTTTTAAGAAAGTTGGGGATAAAAAATGAAACTTTTAGTTCTCCTCTTAAGTTCTTTTCAATTAAAGAATTGTCTTGCCATTATGCATCTATGTCAAGGAGCCATCCATTTTGTAACATCGGTGATCTAATTGAGATTAAGTCATTACAACCAGTATATGATTACCTTATTTTTAGGTGGCGGAAGCTATTTCTCTTTGTCTTCCCAAGGCTAAACGCCGTAGTTCAGACGGTCTAGCATTAATGTATTTCAAAAATGTTATAAATTGCATTGTTCCAATGCTTACGGATCTTTTTAATTTTTTACTCGCTACGAGGAAATATCCAGGTTTATGGAAAAAATAAGTAATTGTGCCTCTAAGTAAAGTTTCCAAGCCATTAACACCGTCGGAAATTAGACCTATTGCAAATCTTCCACACTTTGCAAAAGTTTTTGACCGGTTAGCCACGCAGCAGGTAATTGCACATTTGGAGTCATATTATATGTTATCATGTTTTCAATCAGGTTTCCGAAGTAAATTCAGCACTCAAACAGCTTTATTAAGAATCACTGATGACATTCGGTTGGCTATGGAAAGAGGTATGGTTACATTTTTGCTAATGTTTGATTTTAGAAAGGCATTTGATACTATTAGTCATTATGATCCATTAAGAACACTAAAGGAACTAAATTTCTCGGATGACTATTGATTGGTTTTATTCTTATCTGTCAGGTCGGTCCCAGGCTGTTATTCAAGATGATGGACTCCCGTCAGAATACTTTGAAACAACGTCAGGTGTTCCTCAGGGTTCAACACCTGGGCCAGTCATTTTTCTTTTTTTTATAAATTCAATAATGAGTCAACTCTTTTATAGTAGAGGTATGTAACTCGCGGATGATCTTCAGTTGTATATACATTGTAAGCCTCAGAAATGTATTACCAGTATTGAAAAACTCTCAAGTGATGGTTCTAGAGTGTTAAATAGGGCACATGAACATAAAATTGATATTAATTTTAGCAAAACTAAGGCAATTTTAATTAGTTCGGTGCAGCAGCTTAGATTTATAGATAAAGATTCTTTACCACCTATTTTAGTGAATGGCCGTATGATTAAATAAGTTACTACGATCAGAAATCTTGGAGTTGTATTTAACGAAAATTTACAGTGGAACACGCACATTTCTAACATTATTTCGAGAGTACATGGCATACTGCATAAGTTGCGAAGTCGAGGCAGTTTTTTGTCAGTAATGATGAAACAGAAGTTAGTTACATCTCTGGTGATTCCGTGCTTTAATTATGCGTGTCTCGTATATTGCGACATTCCTAATTATTTGAACACGAAATTACAACGGCTTATGAATGTATGTGTGCGATTCATCTTTCGTCTTAGAAAAGACGCTAAATTAGATGTTTTTTTATAAAAAACTGAATTGGTTGTCGGTAAGTAAGCGTCGCCTTTACTTTATGGGTGTGCTTACATATCAGGTGTTAACGGATAAAAAAACCTGAATACCTTGTCACGCTGCACTGGGGATTAGGGTGCAGGTGATGGGGGATAATAAAACTAAGGAATATATAAAATACTTAATTTATTATCCGATGCGATATCTCTAAAATAATTACGGGTGCCAGTCTCGTTCGTTACGCGGGCTCAAGCTCGGCTGCGATCGGCTCAGGGGGGGGGGGAGCGAATGTAGGAAGGCGAAATGCGGCTCACTGCCAATTGCACGGGTGCAAATTATAGTTTAGCTAACTCTGAATCGTTAGCTGAACCGGTGATACTCGTCCGCAACGAGTTTAATGTCGACCGACGGCGCGGCTGCGATACGCGATCGCGGGTCGAAAGCTGCTCGAAATAAGAAAAGGGGGGAGAGGGGGGAAACGCGGTAACTCGCACACACACAGTACGGATGCACGGGAATTGCACAAAAACGGAATAAAGGAGGCACAAGAGTATCCACCAACCTTTGCTGCGATGCTGCTCTCGCTTAACTTTCGCTAAATAAATTTGCACACTCGATCGCTACACACTATTGTTAGCACACCGGTTCGGACGTCGTGACGCTATGGCGATCGGAAGAGCTCTGCTCTCCTCGGCGTGGTCGACGCATTGCCCGTGTGCGCGCATGCGTCGCGACGGCCCACTTGCGGTGATGTTGACGACGACGTAAGCTGCTTGCCAGGTAATTATAAATTCGTTCCTTATTGTTCGCCCGTCGGCTAATAATCTTGGTGGTTACAGGGCTGCGGGAGGTGCATATCCGCGGCACGTCGATACGGGCACATGCGTTGCCGCGTCCGATATCTCTTTCTCTCTCGCTCTTCTGGAGGCGCACGGCTTGACAATCACCCATCAAACTGTAGTTACGCGGAGACGTAACTACCACAAAAAATTATAAAACCATTTGAATAAATGGATTTCGCGTTCTGTCTATGTTGGTGGGGTAAGTATGCTATCTAATTACTAAACGCTCGATAAATTGCTCGTGCTATTTATCTCGAGGTGTAAGTGTTTAATCTCGCTGATTACTGCTTGGCTGGACATGACTGTGTTATGTGCGCGCTGAGTGTGTATATTTCCTATTATCTTATATGCTATAGAATTTATTACGAGTAACGACGACTGGCATACCGTTTACAATTCTTTTTGCTCGCTTGAGAACTCTTCCCGCGAACGCGGATCTCTCATCCTTGCACACTTACATGTTGCTCGCATACTCATACATAATAATATATAAAATATAAATTATGAGAATAATCAATAAAAAAATTAATAATAATTATTATTAGATTAGTGCATACCTTTGCCTCGTTTATTTGCTGCTTGTGTAATTTTCCTGCTGCTTATTATTTTGTTAATTAATTAAAACCATTAAAGAATGTAAGAATAATCAAAATAAGAACTTGCTTTCAATTTGCTTATATCATCGTTAAAATAAAAAAACTTATTGCTTGCTACTGGAAGGAAAGGGGAAAAGAAAAAAGAAAAATTTCTTGATTTTATAATTTATTATATTTATTTTTAACAATGGAGATAAGGGAGAAGAAAAAAACTCTGGCTTAGTGCCGTTTGGCCAGATAGGCCTTATATGCCTCTTTGCAGCGTGGGCAGCTGCTGGTGGAGACTCCGGGGATCCCACAATTCTTGCAGAATTGGGCTCTGGGTAAGCTGCATTGCCGCCAGCTATGCCTTTCCCCACCACAATTCCAGCAAAATGGTCTACATTCTGCTGGCGGTGGTCGGGGAATATATTGCTCGGCTCCGCTCGCTGTTGCTGGCTCTTCTGCTCGGGGAAACGGTGGCTCGATTACTAGGTCGAGGAGGGAGGGAATGGTTTGGGCTGTGCTGGGTTGGCTCTGGGAAGGGTGGGGGGTGTTAGGGAAGGGATTTTGAGTCCTCTGGGACATTAGGGGTGGTGGCTGGGTGGAAGCTTGAGGGGCGGGAAAGGATGCTGATGCGGTGGGGAAATTTGAGGAACGGATGGTGGCTAGGTCGGGAATGATGGGTTGTTGGCGGGGAATTTCGACTGGGATGTGGATGTAGGTATAAAGTTGGGTTTGGGGATCAAATACGGGACGGGTAATGATGGGTTGGGGTGGGAAGGATGGGCTAAATATAGGAGGGCTGGGGGTAATGGGAGGGCTTGGGGTGGTTGGAAGGGTTTGGCTCGGTGGCTCGTTTGTGCTGGCTCCTCGGTGGCTGCTCGTGCTCTGCATGGGGGCTGCGTGCTCGTGGGAGGAAGCACCTTGCGTTTTTGCTTGTGCGAGTGTTTCGCACAGGTGGCGTCCTCCACGCATACAACCCCTTGTCCCTGGGCAAGGTGTTTGGCTTTGGGGCGATTGGCTCTGCTGTCTTTCCCTTGGCCTGGGAGAGATTGGGCTGGGCGTTCTGCCGAGATTTAATCTGGGCAGAACTTCGTCCAGATCCTCAATACGCTTCTGGACGAAGCACCCACGTCCTCGGCCTCTCTTAAGGGCTGAGGCTGCTTGGCCTGTTCTTTCCATCTATAAATTATATGGTGGCTCAGTGCTTGGCTTAAATGTGCTATTTCCCTATTGAGATTCGCCATGTTGCTTTATATATAAATAAACTAGTTATTTACGCGGTCTAAGTTGCATTCGCTGGGGGCTATTTTGCGGTATTGGTGTGATGGGCTTCTTCCTGGGGCGACCTCTTTTAGCTATAGGGGCATCGGGAATTGGCTTAGTTTGGGTTTTCGGGTTTACCGGCTGTTGGGGAATGGGAGTTCTACTTTGAATAGGAACTGGGATTTTCCGGGGAGGAATGTGGAGCTTTAAATCTGTTATATGTACTTTAATTTGCCGCTTGCTTTGCAAATCCTCTATTAGGTATACCGTCGGGGAAAATACTTGTATTATTTTTGCTGGACCAATACATTTAGGGGCTTGTTTTGCTGCTATGTAATTTTCGGCTGAGGATAAAATGCGTTTACGGTATCTAACTAAGTCGCCTATTTGGTATTGTACATCCCTTGTTCCTTTCTTATAATACCTCGCTTGCTTTGCTGTTGCTAAATCTATGTGTCTTTTAACAAGGTCATAAATTTTAGGCAATCTGTGAATGCGTTCTACCCATTGCTCTGTGTCTGGGGCTGGAATTTCACTTGGTTTTTCTATATGCTTCCTTATAAGGGCTACTGGACGGGGATTTCTGCCTAAGTTTAAAAATGCTGGGCTATATTTTGTAGAGGAGTGTATAACTGTATTCAGCGCGAAATTGAACTCTCCGAGATGTCTATCCCAATCTCGGTGGTCATCTGTTAAATAACTATTTATCATCGGCTTTATATTTCTATTAACTCGCTCTACTGGGTTGGCTTGGGCAAAATATGGCGGAATGGTGGTTTGCACTATACCGTATTGTGTTAGTCTTTCTGTTACCATTCTATTGGCGAACTCGGTCCCATTATCTGTGACAAGGTATTTGGGACAGCCCCATCTATTGATGATGAGTTCGTCAAATGCATGTAGCACGCTCTTTGCATCGGCTCGTCTAAGAGGCTTCATTTCAATGTATCGAGTGAACAAATCCTCGAATACAATGATGTATTTAAACCCTTGTTTTGATGGTGGTTTAGGTCCCATTATGTCGGCTGCTACGACTGTCCATGGCTCTGTTATATTTATCCCTTCCATTAATCCTGGAGGTGCTTGCTGGCTACTTTTATGAGCTTGGCATTCTTGGCATGTCTTGACGTAGTTGCATGTATCGAAATATATGCCTGGCCAATAATAGTAAGTGGCTAGTCTAGCGTAAGTTTTATCGATGCCGAGATGGCCTGCTTGCGGCATGTAATGGGCTTCATATAGGGCTTTTTCGCGGTCGGCTTCTGGTAGAACTACTTTCCATGCATCCAAGTCGGGCATAAAGGAATCTACAAGGGGATTGGGATGATGGGCGTATAATACATTATTGGCTATTCTTAGGTCGGGGTATTTGTTGGGGAATTTGGCTACGGCTCTCAATTTTTCTTGGTACCATGGGTTATTGGTGTCTACCTTTAAGGCTGCTGCTATGGCTTCTGCTTCTTCGAAAGCTCTGGACAGTGCGTATGGGACTTTGTGCATGGCTCCTTTTCGATGCACGAACTTGATGTTATAGTTCTGCAATATGGTATTCCAGCGAGCTAATCTTCCAGCTGGATCTTTTAGCTTATTCAGCCCAAGGAGACTGTGGTGATCCGTAATAACGGTAAATTGTTCACCTTGCAAGTATCCTTTAAGCCTTTCTACAGACCAGAGAACAGCCAAACACTCTTTCTCTGTAACTGTATAGTTTCGCTCGGCTTTGCTTAGCGTTCTACTTACGTAGTAGATCGGGTGTTCTTCGCCATTGATTTCCTGCGTGAGAACACCTGCTATGGCGAAATCGCTGGCATCTGTTTGGAGGGTAAAGGGATGGGAAAAATCGGGACGGGCTAAGACTGGGGCTTGGGTTAAGGCTAATTTAATTTTTTCAAATGCTTCCTGCTGCTCCTGGTGCCACTGCCATCGTACATCTTTCCTCATTAAATAATTTAATGGCGTACGGTATTTTGCTAAATCCTTTATAAATCTAGAGTACCAACCCACTAAGCCGTTGAAACGTCTTAACTGTTTCAAATTTGTTGGAGCTGGGTACTCCAGTATTGGCTTAACCTTATCCTGGTTTGTTTGTAAACCGGGCTCGTTAATTTTGCATTCGAGATACGTGACCTCTGGACAGCAAAATTCGGATTTTTCGCGGTTAATTTGCAAGTTGGCTTTGTTTAGGGCTATAAGGACTATCTTTAACCATTTCATATGCTCTTCAAATGTTTTTGCCGTCATGATGATATCATCTAAGTAGGCAAAAACATGTGGCTCCCATTCCGGTTTGATCAACTTATCCATCAGCTGCTGAAACATGGCTGGTGCGTTCGTCAAGCCGTAGGGTACACGCTTAAATTGAAATAGTCCTTTACCAGGTAGGGCAAATGCTGTTATTTCACGGCTCTCGGGGGCTAGGGGAACTTGATGGTAGGCTTGTGACAAATCCAGCTTGCTAATAAATCGGCTTTCCCGCAATTGGTCCAAAATATCGTCCATATTGCGCATTGGATATGCTAATTTCTTTGTCACTTCATTTACTAACCTGTAATCAATACAAAAGCGGTATTTGCCATTTGCTTTTGGTACGATTACCGGATAGCTGCACCATGGGCTTTGCGAGGGCTCTATAATGTCTTCTCTTAGCATTCGATCTATTTCTTCATAGCCTGCTTGAAGCATTTTTGGCGAATATTTGCGGCGTGGCTGTCTTATTGGCTCTGCTCCTTGTACATCTAGCTTGAAGCTTGTTAGGTTAGTGACTCCTAAGGTTTGGGGTGTTTGGGGAATTAATTCATCTAGTAAGCGATGCATTTGCTCCATTTGCTCTGGGCTGGCTTGCTTTAATCTTCCTATACTCGCTACGGCTGGTATGCAACTAGGATCGTTACCTTCTGGATAGAATTGGTGTATGAGACCTTTGCTTGTCCACCAGGTATCATTTTCATAGTTAATACTCATATTAACTTTACGCTTAAAGTCAATTCCAAGTATGCAGTCATAATGGAGTCCATCTGCTACTTGAAATGGCATAACAACTTCGTCTCCATCGATTCTTATTGTGATGTCGACCAAGCCTTGGACAAGTATAACTGTACCATCTGCTACCTTGACTCCTGGGCATTGGGACGGTCTTAGCTTGTGTTGTAGCAGCTCGCTCATATTGCCTCCTAGGAACGATCTTGTTGCTCCATCGTCTAGGAGTGCAATCACCTTGTGGCCGTTTATTTCTAAGTTGAAATAATGTCTTGGGTCAATATTGGGGACGTGTTGGATCAGGGATTCGCTCGTTGCTAACTTATATGGCTCAGATCCTTTGGGGGCTTGGGGCGAGGAAATACGGGTCTTTATCCCCTCTGGTTGTAGTTTCCCGACGTCTGGCGTGGGTTGCATCTTGTACATTGCTTGATGTATACGCCTAGTGTACCACACCCATGACAGCGTCGGTTGGGGCATTCCGCTGCCCAATGGCCTAATTTGTTACAGTTGTAGCACGGCTCTTTTTGTTTACGGGGGTGATTGTATATAATCGGGGCTCTGGCACTGCTGTTCGGATTAAGGCTGCTTATTGTTGGCTGCGGTTGTTGCGTTTGCTGCTCTTGCCAGTTCCTTCTGATATTAAAATTCTTAGGCTGTTGTGCTGCTGCTTGCTGTTGGCTCGAGTTGATGCTTTTGGCTGCTTCGCTATACTGCTTCCTGGGGTATTGCTGCTTATTGCTCCTCGGGATATGCTTTGGTTTGGCTCGGTTTTTATCGCTGCTATTTTTCGTGGCTTCGTTTGCGTGGGGTCTACATAAGCAAACCTTTGTAGCCCTGCAATCGTAATTGGCGGAGGTGGATTGTATGCTTTATCTAAATAGCGTCTAGCTTCTTCTCTCTTGCCTAATCGTTGTAGCTCGGTAAAATCATTAAAATGATGCCTTTCTATTTTTACTCGATAGCTCGGGTGCATGTTTCTATATGCCCTATCGAGTTGCTCGTGAATGGACATTGGAGGCTTAAAATGATTAAACATCCCTCTTAACTTTTGTAAGTATGTGGCGATGTCTTCATTTGCTCCTTGCGTTCTAAGCTCTGCTGTGCGGCGTAGGCTTATCTGCGTATCTTCCACTCCATATTGCAGTCTAAATGCTTCCATAAATTCGCTAAATGTTCTCCAGTTATGCTTTTCTCTCTTAAACCAGTCGTATGATTCGTCGTCGAGTACGGCCGGTAGAGAAAGCATAATCTCTTCCGCGGTAAACCCATGTGACTCTTTACATTCCTCTAAGTTACGTAGGAATGTTTCAGGGTCGCCTTTTTTATTGCCCTTGAACGATATGTGCCACCTATTGAAAATTTCGACTGTACGTTTTTCTCGTATAAACGTTGCGTCGTCTAATCTGCTCGTTCTGTAGGTGCTGCTCAGTGGGTGTATCGTATTATAGTCGGGATGCGGCTGGCTTATAAGCTGGTGGCTATAATATTCCGGTTGCTGCGGAGCTTGTTGCGGAATAGCGCTTGCGAATGCTCGTCGTTGTGCTTGAGGGATAGGGGAATATGGAACCTCGTATGTTCTGTCGGTTAATTGTTGGGACGGGGGGGCTATATATGCATTTTGCTGCTGTGGCTGGCTGACGTATTGCACTTCATCTTCCCAATGGACGCTCGGTAAATTTCTGTTTACTTCTCTTCGTCTCGGGTCGATCTGGTTCGGAGACGTCAAATATCTCTGCTGCGTTGCTGCTGGTTGGCTTGTGGTGGGTGCTGTGACGATGGGACGGAAGGCTGATTGCTGGATGCAGTGGGATTGTCGGGGCCGGGAATTTCGTTCCGAGTTGGTGGTATAGGTTGTGGTAGGTGTTGTGCAACTAACGAAGGGATTTCTTATAAGAGATGGGTTACTGGGTAAAGTGGGAGCTATGGCTTGAATAGTGTAATGTGACGTAGTATTAACTGCTAAGTTCGATGTCGTTACGTCAGGCAGCGTGTGATAAATTTCTATATTCGGTGCATCTAATAGATTCTGGCTTGTTATCGGCGTTGGCGTCAGTCTATATGCAGTCGATTGTGCTCGTGGGTGATTTGTTTGCTTTCCGGTTGGACTGCTGCTTCCATGAGTTTGTCCTGTTTCCAATTCAATAAAATTTGCTTGGCTGCTTGCTTGCTGGAGTGGGTGGGAAGATATGGGAGGTAAAAAATTTGTTCGTTCAGATTGGGTAAGGGAAAGGGATAACTCGTCTGGATTTATTGCTTCGGATGCTTGTTCTTCTGCTCGGGTTATATTTTCTTCCGAAAACTCGTCAAACCACATTTGGTCTGTTCGCGGATTCCATTGAGCCGCTGAGTCTCCAAAGTTGCGTCTAATTTCATAATGAGCTACTCTATCGCGAATAATAGCTATATCGTTATCTAAATTTAAAAATGATATTCCCGCATAGAAGACAACTCTTCCATCGGCTAATTCATTTATGGCTCGCCTAATTATTGGTGCGCCTTGAGCTGCACTTATTCCTACTAATTTTCCGCCTAATCTAAAATTACGGGACATTTTAAATAGTTCTCAGGAAAATATTTGCTTAATTAATAGCTCTTGCTCAACAATCGAATAGCTCAATGTTTATCTGTTAAATTAATTTTAATTTATAATTAATTAGGGAAAAGCAAAAAAACAATGCAAGCTACCAACGAAATAATTATTTGCTTAAGCAATAAACAATAAATTTGTTTGCTCCGTTAGTGCAAATCTGAATATTATTACTAGGGAAATAATACAGAAAAAATTAATTAATTAAGCTACAGCAATCAGGAAAAATAAATAATTTTGCACGGTGCGTTTAGAAATTATTTAAGTTATAATTTTAAACATGCGCTAAGGGAAAAAAAATAATAAGCTGTTATTATTAAATTGGTTAGGGAATGCAATGGCGAAACAAAAAAAATTTATTCGCTGCTAGTATGGGTTATATAATAAGAAAAAAAAATATATGTAGCTTGGTTAAGGGAGAAAGCTATAAATTAACCAAAGAATGTGCGTAGGAGGGGGAAATATCGTGCTATGCTATATATAATTGTTAATGGTAAAAGAAAATAAGAATGCAACTAATGGCGAATTTCATTATGTAGGGATGATAAGCAATTAAATAAATATATAAGCGTTCAAGCAAAAATAAAGCAAATGCAAATTAATAGCAAAGTTTGTAAATATGTATATACTATTTGTATATACGTATGCTTCATATATACATGCGTTATTTTTATGTTATATAAAAATAAATATTCGATAATATCAATTATTAATAATAAAAAGAAAAATTTTCGCAACAGAAAATTATTAAGCTTCAGAAAATTAACTTATTAGCTGCTCGAAATATAATTAATTTTAATTTCCACAACACGTGGTCGTATAAAGAAAAATGGCCGTGCTTCGCCACCTCGCGTGTGTGTGCGCACGACGAACGAGAAGGAAAAATGGCTGCTCTGCGTCTCGCTAGATGCTCACAATTTTTAATCAGGTTTCCTGGATAATTGCTGGCCGACGGACCTCCTGGCTACATTGGCTTCTCCTTCTGGCTCAGTCTTCCTTGGCTTGCTGGGTACGCTGTTACTGAACTGAGGATTTAGCAGCTTGCTACCATCCAACATCTCAGCATGCTGCTTCACTTGGCAGGCTCTTCGTCAAGGCTTATGTTTAGATTATTGGAAAAGTGATCTATGCTTCACTGAACTCTTTCTGTGTCCTGCTCGGCTGCTCCCCTGTGTACGCTTGTTAGTGGGCTCGGTGATTTGTTATAGTGTTAAGGAGCTCGGCTATTGGGAGGGTGTTGTACTTTTATTATAGACTCTTAGGGAAATTAGGGAAATATAGGTTCGGTTAGGCTTGTATATGTGTGTGTGTGTGCTCGTACAGGGAAAAGGTTTAGCTATTTGTCGCTGTTAATGACATGCATTATTTGCATTGTCACAACCTATATCAGTTGTTTCCTTCCCCGCACCTCAATTTACAGCGTTCGGAGCGAACTAGTCAGTCCTCTTTTGATAGACGAGTTATCTCCACAGATACATATAAAAAATCCTTCACAATACAGGCCATGGATTTATGGGATTGTTTGCCGCCGGATTTAAAATTAAGTACGAGTATTGGGTTATTTAAAAATCGCTTATACGACTGTCCAAACGCGGGAAGCCGTTAGAAATAAAACACAGATATATATTGTTTTCCTAAGTAAGTTGAAATGTCGGTAACATATTTTTAATGATATAGTAATTTTGCGAACTGCTGTAAAATTCAGGCGTTAATAAATGTTAAAAAATGTGTTGCGTTTACTTTATAAATTTGGAAGATTTTTGTTTATTTATCTCTGCTGGTGTATCTATTTGTATTTTTGAATTTTTATTTTAAATTTAGTGTTATACCTATAGTTTAAACTTTTAAAATTTTTATGCAGCTGGCATTTATTTTAATCTATCCTTATTTCATGCATTTGTTTACCAAATTCGTATATATTATGTTTTTATATATTATGTATTTTATATATTATGTAGTTTATTGTTTTATGCCTTATGGTGGATTGTCCTCCTAGGCATAATAAATGCTTCAAATTAAAAATCTCTCTCTCTCTCTCTCTCTCTCTCTCTCTCTCTCTCTCTCTCTCTGTCTCTCTCTCGAATTCTCATTCTCATTTTTATTCTTATTTTATAGTAAATTCATTTCATGACCTGGGTGGAGAAGGTGACATTTGACGGCCTGATGATAAAAATATTATATTTTCTTGAAGTATGTAAAAAAATGAGAATTAATTCACGTGTAGTCCGTGTACCCGTGTAATTCACGCAAATACACCGTACACGGGTTTGTCTACGTCATTGTATAATACACGCGTGGTACGTGTACCCGTGTACACGTGAAATCGAGAGGTCTACTATCTACACGTGGTCCGTTTCTGCCAACGAGAAAATGGCGGATTAATGGTCTCGTCGTGAATAGGGAAGGATTAAATATGTATATATGGGCTATTTCACGTTAAGTGGTACGATGAAAATTTTAAATCGCTCCAAAATTTGAAAATAGGCTGGAAATATCTTCCAGAAGATAGAAAAAAATTTTTATTTGTTAAAAATAATTTGACTAAGAGTTATTCCACCATAAAAAATGGAAATTTTTCAATTTTTTAGGAAAATTTCTATTTTCAAAGCCATTTATCTCAAAATCTATTAATTTTTTTGAAAAAACATTATAAACATTTGTTCAAAATAATCTTTAGAACTTATCTACCTGGGTTACAATTCCTAATTTTAAAATCTTGAAGAGATAGGGCACTCGGAAATATTGAATATCAAAAAAAGGCGACCACGCCACAATCGATTTTGATCTAACACCGCTCAAAAGATCACATTTTTCGAGAGCTTTCGAATGGCTTGGGTTAGATTATTGGCTAAGATCGCTGGTGTAAGTTATGCCTTATAAACCTCATAAAATCACTAATTTTCATGTATTTTAGGGCATAACTTACAACAGCGGTCTTGGCCAATAATCTAACCCAAGCCATTCGAAAGCTCTCGAAAAATGTGATCTTTTGAGCGGTGTTAGATCAAAATCGATTGTGGCGTGGTCGCCTTTTTTTGATATTCAATATTTTCGGGCGTTCTATCTCTTCGAGAATTTAAAATTAAGAATTGTAACCCAGGTAGATAAGTTTTAAAGATTATTTCAATCAAAAGTTGTTTGTAATGTTTATTAAAAAAAATCAATAGATTTTGAGATAAATGGCATTGAAAATAGAAATTTTCCTAAAAAATTGAAAAATTTCCATTTTTTATGGTGGAATAACTTTCAGGCAAATTATTTTTAACACCTAAAATTTTTTTTTTATCTTCTGGATGATATTTCTAGCCTACTTTCAAATTTTGGAGCGATTTAAAATTTTCATCGTACTACTTGACGTGAAATAGCCCATATGTATATCAAAAAAATAATGTTTATTAAATCTTACACTTCATATTCATACACGTAACTTTTCGCCGATCCGTATACTTAATAATACAACTAATTCTAATTCCATTGCATCAACTATTAGTATTTACCTAGCCCGAGATTCCCGTAACCTATTCTATATAATATACGTGTATTAAAGTACACAAAGAAACTCAATATCTTTAATTATCCGTATTCTACTTATTAACACGGTCTACCAAGATTTTTCCCGTCAATAATTTATCAAAACAATCCAAACAAAGAAAGAAAAACGCGCGAAAAGATCCGAGTAACAACGCTTCACTCACTCTCGATTTCGTTCGTTAATAAAATATGGCCGGCGCACAGTCCACTTACCGCACGCGAGCCTTTCCACCTTCTTAACCCTTTTCTTTCCGTCTTAATCGTTTCTACTGTCCTCAAAGGATAGCTGCCAAATCTCTCCAAAAATACTAACAAATATAACAGTATCAATTAATAATCCTTAGCACTCCTTAACATCAATAACAATCCTTAACAATATTAATGGTTTTAGTATCGTGCTTCACGTTAGATCGATCAGCGGTTAATGATTATTTCCGGTATCTTGCCGGTTTCATCTTTTTAATTACCGATTCGCAGCGCTAGCATCCCTCATTTCCGTCATTTAAACCATCATATTATCAACTACGTCACTAAGATACTATTTAGCCGCCGACGCTTCCGCCACCTATTACAGTGTTCATAGTGTTAATGTATTAGCGGTCGAGTTAGATTTTATCGAGGAGCTAGTGTAAACCGGCGTGCGCCTCCACTAATACAAGACTTGTACTTCTATTTCTCTCTTTCGCCCGTACGTATACGATATCTCGATCCCCCGTTTCCCCGCGCCGGCGCACTCTCTCGGTCAGCCATAACGTGCGACAGCAGACGAGTTTACCCCCTCTCTATTGCCACCTATATGCATGCGCGCAGTATCGGCATGTCGCGCGTGCTTCTCGCTGTCTCTCTCAAGTTCGTGCGTATGGGAGAGAGAGATGTAGTGTTGTTTATACGACGACCTGGTGCGAACCGACGGTATTGATGTTCATGGATTCGTGAGCATATCGAGATCGTCAGCTGAGGAGTTTTTTTGTGGTGTGTGGTCATCATCTTCAGGTGTATGCAGGTAAGTATACCGTCCATCTCATGTAAAATAATTAAACCCATCATCCCATCCCATTAATATCTTCTGTTTAATATCCTTATTAATACCGGTGACGAGAATGGCTCGGGCCAGGTTATTTTCCATTATTTTATTTACTCACTTTTCCTAACCTTCTACCATTTTCCTAACCTTTCTCTGTCACATGTTAAACATAATACTAACCCTACTCTATTATCTTACTTTACTTTGTTTATTATATCTTTCCCTCCTATTAACCTTTAATAATTTTCTTATAACTAAATTTAACATTATTTTCTATGTTTACAGGTTTCGACATAGACAGGGAGTATATTCATTTCGAGTACTTGTTTCCAGTGCAGAAGTGTATCCCTACCAGGAAGGAGGAGTCTACGGTATAAGGTAAGTTAACTTCCAATCCTATTCGATAAGTATTTCATTATTTATTTGTGACTTTCAAGTATTCATCCCGAGGCGTGTTCGACCCTTCAGGACTAACCAGTGGGACTTCCTCGCTTCGTTGATGACATGGAGTATAAGAGAGGTGAGTACTACCTCACAATTGATTAGACAAAATTTAATAAGATATTCTTATTATAAAATCCCACGAGAGATTTAAATGATATTCCAATCGGTGCACTGCTTAAACTTCTTAAATAATGTGAAATCATTTCCCACATAGCACATAATGTTTTTAAAATGTTTCTAAAAGGTTTCTAAGGAATGTTTGAAAACTTTTAAAAACATTTTAAAAATTGTTTTTAACATTAATCTATGTCCACTTATTGTATGCTTAAAATCATTCTTGGATAACATTTGTAAAAGCTATTTGTAAATGTTTTAAGAAATGTTTAAAAACGTAATAACAACATTATGTTCAAGGAATGGGTATCTTTTAAAAACTTATTTTATCCTTTTGTAAACGTTGCAGAAATATTTCATAGAAACTTTTTAAAAATTTATATGTAAGTATTATCGGTCACACCGCGAACTAAATAATTTACTTTTAGAATAAAAGTGCTCCGGGAAATTCCACCAACCATAGTGGAGAAAGAGTACAATGGGCCTACTTTATTCTAAAAGTAAATTATTTAGTTCGCGATGTGACCGATAATACTTACATATAGACATTTACGAACGATAGATTCATTTATTTCTTTTTAAAAATTGTTTCAAAGACATTGTTCAGCATGCTTAAAAACATCTTTTAAAATGTATTTAAAAGCTTTTTTGAAACATTATAAGCAATGTTTTAACGACGTTATTAATAATTGCCCTTTATAAATGTTTCTGAGACGTTTTTAAGAAACTTACGGAAAAATATCCTCTAAATAGTATGTGGTAAATGAATTTATTGATCTCCACAAGCCAAAAAACATTCCTCACAACTCAAGTAAGGCGGACTGTATTAATACCAGCCACTTTAAAAACCTCACAGGATGAGTGTTTAAAAAAAGACTAAGACAAGCAAAGTCAAAAAAAAAAAAATAATAATATTACTTTAAACCTCTAAATATTACTTTGAACCTTTTAAACGTGACTCATATCCAATGCCGAATATGGATTCGATTCTGGATAAGTTACATAATGCCAAATTCATCTCTAAGACAAAAAGGCATACTTTCAAGTGTTAATGTCAGAAATTAGTCGACATTACACCGCCTTCGCTGTGCCTGGGTCTGGGTTGTAGCAGTTCATACGGATGCCGTTCGGACTGATAAATGCACCCATGACATTTGCACGGTTGATCGATGCTCTATTTGGTCCCGAAGTTGAACCTCATGTTTTCGGTTACGTGGACGATCTAATCGTTATAACCGAAGCCTTCGAGGAACATTTAAAATGGTTGGAAATGGTTCTAAGGACACTAGTGGACGCAGGGCTAGAATTGAACATAGATAAGTGTGAGTTCTGTTGCTCGAGCGTTACCTTCCTTGGGTACCGCCTGGATGGTGATGGACTTCGTCCCGATGTGGATCGAGTGGCTCCTGTCCTAAACTAGGACCCCAACAAATGTTAAACAACTTCGTTCCTTCCTTGGCATGGTGGGTTGGTATTCTCGTTTTATAAATTGAGAGTCGGATATTAAGATCCCTTTCGTGAGATTACTCCGTAAGGACCAGCCATGTAAGTGGAGACCAGAGCAGGACGCAGCATTCCCTGAACTCAGGTTAGCTCTAGCCGGCGCGCCAGTACTCGCTCGACCAGACTTCTCTAAACCTTTTTCGGTCCAGAGTGACGCGAGTGATTACGCTATTGGGGCTGTGTTGACCCAAGAAAATGAAGATGGTTTCGAGCATCCGATCGTTTACGTCATCCGAGTGTTGAATAAGGCGGAGCGTAATTACATGACGACGGAGAAAGTGTATCTAGCCCTAATCTGGGCAATTACGAAACTTCGGCCATATATTGAAGCGTATCGTTTCAAAGCTGTGACGGACCACAGCGCGCTCAAATGGCTCAAAAATTCTTAAAGAGTCCACGGGCAGACTAGCGCGCTGGGTGCTCGAGATGCAACAGTGGGACTTCGAGATTGTGCACAAGAAAGGTGCACTACACTATGTTCCCGACGCACTCTCTCACGCTGTTAACCTGGACTCGGACGATGTCGAAATAGCCTTCTTTGACGTGATTACCGATCCATGGCACATCACCAGATTGGATGATGTGAGGTCTAGTCCTCAAAAGTTTCCGCACTGAAAAATTGAGGATGAAATGCTGTATCGATTCACGACCGATAAGCTGCTGGACCCAATCACGGGTCAAGAGGAGGGATGGAGATTAGTTGTGCCCATTGAACATAGGACTCGCGTACTAGAGGATTCGCATTGCCCTCCATCGTGTGGTCATTTAGGAGTGGAAAAGACCTATGACCGAGTGGCAAGGGACTATTATTGGCCAGGTATCTACCATGATGTCAGGCAATTCGTTGTGCAGTGTATAGACTGCCAACGATATAAAGTCTCACAGGCGGGTCCTCAAAGTTTGATGGGCAAACGTAACATTGAGAGACCATGGGTTGTGGTTGCAGCAGATATAACGGAACTGCCTCGTAGTAAGAAACAATACAAATATATACTGGTCTTTCAAGATTTGTTTACGAGGTGGGTTGAGTTAAAACCGTTACGAAAGCATTCGAGGAACTCATACTGTTTCGTTGGGAAACTCCCGATTACTTCCTTACGGATAATCGTACAGAGTTCGTCAATAATAAGTTGACACAAATGCTTGAGGATTATGGGATAAAACAGATCACGACTCCTCCTTACCGACCACAAGCCAACCCCGTCGAGCGTACAAATAGGACATTAAAGACGATGATCGTGGCCTTTGTGGATTCCGATCATCGTAACTAGGATGAACATCTACATGAATTCCGTCATGCTATTAATATAGCAACGCAATCAAGTACAAAGGTTTCCCCAGCTTTCCTCAATTTTGGGCGTCATCCTCAACCTATAAAGAGTCTGCGTAGAGAGGCTGAGAAGAGGGAATTTAAAATTCCTATCGATCCCGAGATGTGGATGGATCGACTCGAACGTCTTGATGCCCTTTGAGATCTAGTGCGGAAACACATAGATGAAGAGCAGAGACGTCAGGAGAAAGTCTATAACAAAAATAGACGCGTGGCTTTCTTCCAAGGCGATTTAGTCATGAGGAAGTGTAGAACGTTATCGCACGGGGCCAAAGGTATTTCGGCCAAATTGGCGCCTAAGTACGACGGACCCTTTGAAGTCAAGGAGATACTATCACCAGTAGTCTTAAGACTTGAAGAGTCTGGACGGAAAAGGTATGAAGTACACGTATCCGATTTAAAGAGATACGTTCCGCCAAGAAGAAAACCCTAGGCCATCAAGAGGCCGAAGAGGATAAGCCCCGTGGACGAGAAGAGAGCGCAGCTCAGCCAGTCCACGTCGAGCCGATCGAGGATGTACCCCCTAATGAGACGTTCTTACGTCTTTGGCGCAGGGTTTGGGAGTACCAAACTCTGGACCCTTGGATGAGGTGCAGGCGGGTCTTAACACCGTATTTCGGCAAGTCGACTATCCAGCTGAGTTGTCGTTATTGACCCCGTACCCTGCATCACCGATTCCATTGGTCGTACCGCCCTCCGTTCCGACCAGGATTGACATAACGTCAGGGATGAGCAGCAATGTCATCACCGGCCCTTCGAGACAACCCAACAATGATGCTGACCTTCTTCGGGAGTGTCGCTAGTTATTGGAAGCCGTGGCAGAAGACAATCCCGCAGCGAGAGACGTCGTCTTGCGACTGGTGATGGCCACATTAGAGAGAAATCTTACCGCTCCTCGACCCTAGTTCGTCTAGGCGAGGGAATTCGATTGTGTCCGTGTCATTATTTATTTCATTGTCCTCTTTTCAACTCTCACATCAGGAAGTTGATGTGGAGTTTAGGGGGGGGGGGGGGGCTTTGCGACGAGACGTCGTTGCAATGAAATAAATAATACTTAGTGTATTATATTATTTCATGTGTATATAAAATATTGTATCTTAAAATCTCGCACGTTGTTATTGTTTCGTACGTTGCCTATTCAAGGCCACAAAACGCGCGTGTTTATGTCGACGAACGAGGATGTGTGTGAGCATCTATATACTAGATTGTTATTGTGTGTGTATAGGTACTTTTCGGGAATACGACAATTCCCGAAAATCGCAGTATGCTGCCGGTCTTGACCGCGACAGCACCCTTTTATACATCGTCACGTTTAGTTTCGTGCGCCACGGGAAGTACCGGACCGGTTCGTCTGTGCTCCGGAAAGCCGTACGCGAGTGCTTGTGAGTCGTGTAAGTGCAGTGCGAAGGACCATATACCTCGGGTCGAGTACTCCCCGAGGTAGGCGCATCTGCAGACCACAGTCGTCGGGAAACCGGGCCGACTCCACCGGCCAGCAGTCGTCGGGGCGTCGACTCACACCAGGGCCAAAGGACAAGCCAGCCCGGTAAGTACCCGACGTCAGTCGGTATGTTTTAGAGTGTACACAGTGCATGTGTATGTATGTTTGTTCAGTAGCACACCGGTGCTATCGAAATCGAGTGGGTATTACGCGGGGCGAGTACGGGGGTAGCCCCTGCTTGCCGCGTATATACCACGCGACCGGGAGAATACCCCGTTATTCATTGTCGGGCACCTCCGTATAATCTTTCAGAATAAATACTTATTTGTTTTGTTTTAACTTAACGTTCGCGTTCTTAATTATAAATTAACCCGCAATCAACATTCCGATTCCCGATTTTACGGCCACATGTGTCGGTACGTGCCTCCCGTGTCCCGACGGGTTAACTTACTAACCCATGGTGACGATGAAGACGCGTTCTTCGGGCCGTCGTCCCCGTAAAAATAATAAATAAATACTAACTGGTATTAGGACGAAATACCACCTTACAACCAAGAAACCATGCCGACGAAAGAGCGTAGCTTTTTGAGGTTAGTTGGCGCGGGATAATCCTCGATCGGCGCTATCTTGTCCGGATCAGGGTGAAATCCATCGCGATTCACCAACACGCCGAGATACTTAACCTCGTTGCGGCAAAATTCGCTTTTCTGACGGTTTATCTTAAGTCCTGCGGCGGAAATCCGCTTTAAGACATGCTCATTATGATGTCATCGAGATGCGACAACGCGTACGGTTCAAGATCAGGACCTATCACCCTATCTATCAGCTGTTGAAACGTAGCGGCCCCCCCCCGTGCTTATGTAGCGTGCCCTTTGGAGTTTACGCAAAATAATCTCCATATAGGGAAGCGGATAAGCGCAAGTCTTCGAGACGGAATTGAGCTTACGGTAGTCGATGCAGAATCTATAGGTAGCGTTAGATTTCCGCACCATAACTACTGAGCTTGACCACTCGCTCGTCGACGGGCGAATTATCCCCGCGTCAAGCATCTGTTGTATTTGAGCGTACATCTCTTGCTCGATCTTCTGAGACACCGGATAATAGCACTGTTTAATGGGACGCGAACCGCCCACATCATTTTCATGCTCAGCTAAGTTAGTACAACCTAGCTTTGCATTCGGAGCAGTCAAACGCTTTTCCAATAACTCATTGAATTATTTGCGTAGCGCTTCGTTAATATCTGCTAAGCCAACGGTAGCTAGTGAGCAGGCCTCACCAATGCCAATAGCAGATACTTCAAGCTGAATTGCGTCAGCCATGTTTTCAATCAGCAACTGATTTCCACGCGGCAATAAAACAGCGTTAGGCACATAGTATACAATCGGCGTCGCGATCGCTCATTACTAAAACATCCAAGTAATAGCGTTCCTTCGCTAAATTAAATGGTAGCTCTACACGCCCAAGTATTGGAGCGCCTTGGCCGGTAGCGAGTCGTGATCCTGGTCCAATGTAAGGCGTTAACGGATTTCCTATGGCTGATGCAATTCGCAAGCCTAAGGAATTATTAACCGTGCGAGCCGCCCCTGAATCGTACAAAGCGCATACGCGGAATCCACCAATTTCAATCAGCAGCCACCAGCGAGTAGACTGTGGAGTTTCTTCCTCAACTAACGTTCCGGCGCGAGAATCACAAACACCTTTTTCCGCTGATTGTCTGTCAATTCCGACAGGCAAAAGCGAGGGCATTTTTCCCGTTTGCGCATTTACTGATGTAATTTCATCAACATCAGAGGCCTTGCTAATAATTGGGGCGGTAGGGACCTTATCAACTCGCCCCTTTTCTCGTTTCCCGAGCACTCAGGACAATCCATCTTGATATACCCAGGCTATCCACAGCGATAGCGGACGAGACATATATGTGTATTTATTGAAATTACTTGTATATAATTACTTGCATATAGTACTGCCACCATTTTGTCTCTTCAGGAAGTTCTCTTCTAGTGTCGGTACGGTGCTTGAGCAAGGTTAACAGCGGTTGTATTCTCCCCCTCTAATACTATACTTCTTCAACTTTTTTTCTCCCTCGTATTGATGGAAAGTTCGTGCGAGTTGTTCTCGCTCGTTCCGCTGTTTGCGTATGCGTGCGGTCAGGTTTACAAGTTTTCGGTTTCGCGAGTATAATTCGAATTTTGATCTTCATCGAGGAAACGAGACATCTGGACGTACTATGCCGTGGAACTATCCGTCGTCGTCGTTAGGTATAAATGGAATAGGCGGATGTACGTGACATGAAATATCATCGGTACGGTAATAATATCGTTCTTGTTTTCTTCTATCTTTTCCTCTCAATCTCTGCTTCACTCAAGAACAACAAAACCATTTTATTTTTCCATATCCTGTATATATAATATATGTAATATATATACTTAAACCTAATCTCAAATATTCTATATAAATCTTACTTATCTTCACCTCCCTTTTACCTATTATAACTTTTCTAACTTATCCTACATACCTTTAAGGGGATGTCGTACCCGGCAAAACATTGTTGTGCAGGTCCGCGCTTTCTGTTTTATCGATACCCTATATAAAATTAACTTAACAGAAATCATCTGTGGCGCCCTCTGTATTATATACTAATACATATTTAGTTACATGCACACAGATGGCGCTGACAAGCGTTAACGTAATATAAGATATAGAACACAACGCTAGTAAAAGTAATTACAAAATTGATTATAAAAAAATATAAAATGACTGTAAAAGTAAATGAATAGTATACTGCAAAACTTATAAACGTATCTAATTGGTTTATCCGATTGGAATGGACTAGAGAAATGGCAAATTATATTTGCAAATTATTCTTATATTATACATGTGTAATATTAATTCTAAAAAGTAAAGTAATAGCATGTATATACTAACTCTGCACTTTGCGTACACTTTATTTGTACTGTACTACTGTATTTGTACTATATGGTAACGTGTACTGTACGTTCACTTTATGAATTGTGTACTGTAAGTACACTTTATATGGTAGCGCGCACTGTACGTATACTTTATATGATACCGTGTACTGTACGTACACTTTATGATAACGTGTACTGTACGTACACTTTATGGTAACGTGTACTGCACGTACACCTTATGGTAACCAAATGTCAGTCGGTATTGTACTTTTCAATTTTCACTTTGATTTGTATTCTGAACGACGCGCCAAGAGTGTCTCGCCTCGTAGATATCCACCGATATGTTATAAGCAAACACATAATATATTGTAAAAAATTTTATATTTTTTTCGTAGCAGTGTTTGTGTAGGTAAACCGAAAATTATTTTTAGTAATATATACACAAAAAATACTTTTTCTTGGATAGCTGCTTTTTAGTTCTCGATGGTATCTACGAGGCGAGACAATCTGAACGACGCGCCGAGCGTGTCTCGCCTCGAAGGTTATCCGCGACAATAATCAATCGCTGAAGTCTTCCAAGAAAAAGTAATTTTGTGTATATATGACTAAAAATAATTTTCGGTTTACCTACGCAAACACTGCTATAATAAAAATATAAAATTTGTTACAATATATTATGTGTTTGCTTATAACATATCAGTGGATATCTACGAGGCGAGACACTCTCGGCGCGTCGTTCAGATTGTCTCGCCTCGTAGATACCATCGAGAACTAAAAAGCAGCCATCCGAACAAAACTATTTTTTGTGTATATATTACTAAAAATAATTTTAGGTTTACCTACACAATCACTGCTATAAAAAAAATGCATAATTTGTTACAATATATTATGTGTTTGATTATAACATATATCAGTGGATATCTACGAGGCGAGACACTCTCGACGCGTCGTTCAGATTGTCTCGCCTCGTAGATATCCATCGAGTACTAAAAAGCAGCCATCCAAGAAAAAGAATTTTTTGTGTATATATTACTAAAAATAATTTTCGGTTTACCTACACAAACACTGCTATAAAAAAAATGTAAAATTTGTTACAATATATTATGTGTTTGCTTATAACATATCGGTGGATATCTGCGAGGCGAGACACTCTCGGCACGTCGTTCAGATTGTCTCGCCTCGTAGATATCCATCGAGAGCTAAAATGCCACCATCCGAGAAAAAGTATTTTTTGTGTATATATTACTAAAAATAATTTTCGGTTTACCTACACAATCACTGCTATAAAACAAATATAAAATTTGTTACAATATATTATGTGTTTGCTTATAACATATCAGTGGATATCTACAAGGCGAGACACTCTCGGGGAGTCGTTCACATTGTCTCGCCTCGTAGATACCATCGAGAACTAAAAAGCAGCTATCCAAGAAAAAGAATTTTTTGTGTATATATTACTAAAAATAATTTTCGGTTTACCTACACAATCACTGCTATAAAACAAATATAAAATTTGATACAATATATTATGTGTTTGCTTATAACATATCAGTGGATATCTACGAGGCGAGACACTCTCGGCGCGTCATTCAGATTGTCTCGCCTCGTAGATACCATCGAGAACTAAAAAGCAGCTATCCAAGAAAAAGAATTTTTTGTGTATATATTACTAAAAATAATTTTCGGTTTACCTACACAATCACTGTTATAAAAAAATATAAAATTTGTTACAATATATTATGTGTTTGCTTATAACATATCAGTGGATATCTACAAGGCGAGACACTCTCGGGGAGTCGTTCACATTGTCTCGCCTCGTAGATACCATCGAGAACTAAAAAGCAGCTATCCAAGAAAAAGAATTTTTTGTGTATATATTACTACAAAAAATTTTCGGTTTACCTACGCAAACACTGCTATAATAAAAATATAAAATTTGATACAATATATTATGTGTTTGCTTATAACATATCAGTGGATATCTACGAGGCGAGACACTCTCGGTGCGTCGTTCAGATTGTCTCGCCTCGTAGATACCATCGAGAACTAAAAAGCAGCCATCCGAGCAAAAGTATTTTTTGTGTATATATTACTAAAAAGTATTTTTGGATATATATTACTAAAAATAATTTTCGGTTTACCTACACAAACACTGCTATAAAAAAAATGCTTAATTTGTTACAATATATTATGTGTTTGATTATAACATATATCAGTGGATATCTACGAGGCGAGACACTCTCGACGCGTCGTTCAGATTGTCTGGCCTCGTAGATATTCATCGAGTACTAAAAAGTAGCCATCCAAGAAAAAGAATTTTTTGTGTATATATTACTAAAAATAAATTTCGGTTTACCTACACAAACACTGCTATAAAAAAAATGTAAAATTTGTTACAATATATTATGTGTTTGCTTATAACATATCGGTGGATATCTACGAGGCGAGACACTCTCGGCACGTCGTTCAGATTGTCTCGCCTCGTAGATATCCATCGAGAGCTAAAATGCAACCATCCGAGAAAAAGTATTTTTTGTGTATATATTACTAAAAATAATTTTCGGTTTACCTACACAATCACTGCTATAAAACAAATATAAAATTTGATACAATATATTATGTGTTTGCTTATAACATATCAGTGGTAATCTACGAGGACAGACACTCTCGGCGCGTCGTTCAGATTGTCTCGCCTCGTAGATACCATCGAGAACTAAAAAGCAGCTATCCAAGAAAAAGTAATTTTTGTGTATATATTACTAAAAATAATTTTCGGTTTACCTACGCAAACACTGCTATAATAAAAATATAAAATTTGTTACAATATATTATGTGTTTGCTTATAACATATCAGTGGATATCTACGAGGCGAGACACTCTCGGTGCGTCGTTCAGATTGTCTCGCCTCGGAGATACCATCGAGAACTAAAAAGCAGCCATCCGAGCAAAAGTATTTTTTGTGTATATATTACTAAAAATAATTTTCGGTTTACCTACGCAAACACTGCTATAATAAAAATATAAAATTTGTTACAATATATTATGTGTTTGCTTATAACATATCAGTGGATATCTACGAGGCGAGACACTCTCGGCGCGTCGTTCAGATTGTCTCGCCTCGTAGATACCATCGAGAACTAAAAAGCAGCCATCCGAGCAAAAGTATTTTTTGTGTATATATTACTAAAAAGTATTTTTGGATATATATTACTAAAAATAATTTTCGGTTTACCTACACAACACTGCTATAAAAAAAATGTAAAATTTGTTACAATATATTATGTGTTTGATTATAACTATATCAGTGGATATCTACGAGGCGAGACACTCTCGACGCGTCGTTCAGATTGTCTGGCCTCGTAGATATTCATCGAGTACTAAAAAGTAGCCATCCAAGAAAAAGAATTTTTTGTGTATATTACTAAAAATAAATTTCGGTTTACCTACACAAACACTGCTATAAAAAAAATGTAAAATTTGTTACAATATATTATGTGTTTGCTTATAACATATCGGTGGATATCTGCGAGGCGAGACACTCTCGGCACGTCGTTCAGATTGTCTCGCCTCGTAGATATCCATCGAGAGCTAAAATGCAACCATCCGAGAAAAAGTATTTTTTGTGTATATATTACTAAAAATAATTTTAGGTTTACCTACACAATCACTGCTATAAAAAAATATAAAATTTGTTACAATATATTATGTGTTTGATTATAACATATCAGTGGATATCTACGAGGCGAGACACTCTCGACGCGTCGTTCAGATTGTCTCGCCTCGTAGATATCCATCGAGTACTAAAAAGCAGCCATCCAAGAAAAAGAATTTTTTGTGTATATATACTAAAAATAATTTTCGGTTTACCTACACAAACACTGCTATAAAAAAAATGTAAAATTTGTTACAATATTATGTGTTTGCTTATAACATATCGGTGGATATCTGCGAGGCGAGACACTCTCGCGCGTCGTTCAGATTGTCTCGCCTCGTAGATATCCATCGAGAGCTAAAATGCCACCATCCGAGAAAAAGTTTTTTGTGTATATATTACTACAAAAATTTTCGGTTTACCTACACAATCACTGCTATAAAACAAATATAAAATTTGTTACAATATATTATGTGTTTGCTTATAACATATCAGTGGATATCTACAAGGCGAGACACTCTCGGGGTCGTTCACATTGTCTCGCCTCGTAGATACCATCGAGAACTAAAAAGCAGCTATCCAAGAAAAAGAATTTTTTGTGTATATATACTAAAAATAATTTTCGGTTTACCTACACAACACTGCTATAAAAAAATATAAAATTTGATACAATTATTATGTGTTTGCTTATAACATATCAGTGGATATCTACGAGGCGAGACACTCTCGGCGCGTCATTCAGATTGTCTCGCCTCGTAGATACCATCGAGAACTAAAAAGCAGCTATCCAAGAAAAAGAATTTTTTGTGTATATATTACTAAAAAATTTTCGGTTTACCTACACAATCACTGTTATAAAAAAATATAAAATTTGTTACAATATATTATGTGTTTGCTTATAACATATCAGTGGATATCTACAAGGCGAGACACTCTCGGGGAGTCGTTCACATTGTCTCGCCTCGTAGATACCATCGAGAACTAAAAAGCAGCTATCCAAGAAAAAGAATTTTTTGTGTATATATTACTAAAAATAATTTTCGGTTTACCTACGCAAACACTGCTATAATAAAAATATAAAATTTGATACAATATATTATGTGTTTGCTTATAACATATCGTGGATATCTACGAGGCGAGACACTCTCGGCACGTCGTTCAGATTGTCTCGCCTCGTAGATACCATCGAGAGCTAAAATGCACCATCCGAGAAAAAGTATTTTTTGTGTATATATTACTAAAAATAATTTTCGGTTTACCTACACAATCACTGCTATAAAAAAATATAAAATTTGTTACAATATATTATGTGTTTGCTTATAACATATCAGTGGATATCTACAAGGCGAGACACTCTCGGGGAGTCGTTCACATTGTCTCGCCTCGTAGATACCATCGAGAACTAAAAAGCAGCTATCCAAGAAAAAGAATTTTTTGTGTATATATTACTAAAAATAATTTTCGGTTTACCTACACAAACACTGCTATAAAAAAAATGTAAAATTTGTTACAATATTATGTGTTTGCTTATAACATACGGTGGATATCTGCGAGGCGAGACACTCTCGGCACGTCGTTCAGATTGTCTCGCCTCGTAGATATCCATCGAGAGCTAAAATGCCACCATCCGAGAAAAAGTATTTTTTGTGTATATATTACTAAAATAATTTTCGGTTTTACCTACACAATCACTGCTATAAAACCAAATATAAAATTTGTTACAATATATTATGTGTTTGCTTATAACATCTCAGTGGATATCTACAAGGCGAGACACTCTCGGGGAGTCGTTCACATTGTCTCGCCTCGTAGATACCATCGAGAACTAAAAGCAGCTATCCAAGAAAAAGAATTTTTTGTGTATATATTACTAAAAATAATTTTCGGTTTTACCTACACAATCACTGCTATAAAACAAATATAAAATTTGATACAATATATTATGTGTTTGCTTATAACATATCAGTGGATATCTACGAGGCGAGACACTCTCGGCGCGTCATTCAGATTGTCTCGCCTCGTAGATACCATCGAGAACTAAAAAGCAGCTATCCAAGAAAAAGAATTTTTTGTGTATATATTACTAAAAATAATTTTCGGTTTACCTACACAATCACTGTTATAAAAAAATATAAAATTTGTTACAATATATTATGTGTTTGCTTATAACATATCAGTGGATATCTACAAGGCGAGACACTCTCGGGGAGTCGTTCACATTGTCTCGCCTCGTAGATACCATCGAGAACTAAAAAGCAGCTATCCAAGAAAAAGAATTTTTTGTGTATATATTACTACAAAAATTTTCGGTTTACCTACGCAAACACTGCTATAATAAAAATATAAAATTTGATACAATATATTATGTGTTTGCTTATAACATATCAGTGGATATCTACGAGGCGAGACACTCTCGGTGCGTCGTTCAGATTGTCTCGCCTCGTAGATACCATCGAGAACTAAAAAGCAGCCATCCGAGCAAAAGTATTTTTTGTGTATATATTACTAAAAAGTATTTTTGGATATATATTACTAAAAATAATTTTCGGTTTACCTACACAAACACTGCTATAAAAAAAATGCTTAATTTGTTACAATATATTATGTGTTTGATTATAACATATATCAGTGGATATCTACGAGGCGAGACACTCTCGACGCGTCGTTCAGATTGTCTGGCCTCGTAGATATTCATCGAGTACTAAAAAGTAGCCATCCAAGAAAAAGAATTTTTTGTGTATATATTACTAAAAATAAATTTCGGTTTACCTACACAAACACTGCTATAAAAAAATGTAAAATTTGTTACAATATATTATGTGTTTGCTTATAACATATCGGTGGATATCTACGAGGCGAGACACTCTCGGCACGTCGTTCAGATTGTCTCGCCTCGTAGATATCCATCGAGAGCTAAAATGCAACCATCCGAGAAAAGTATTTTTTGTGTATATATTACTAAAAATAATTTTCGGTTTACCTACACAATCACTGCTATAAAACAAATATAAAATTTGATACAATATATTATGTGTTTGCTTATAACATATCAGTGGTAATCTACGAGGACAGACACTCTCGGCGCGTCGTTCAGATTGTCTCGCCTCGTAGATACCATCGAGAACTAAAAAGCAGCTATCCAAGAAAAAGTATTTTTTGTGTATATATTACTAAAAATAATTTTCGGTTTACCTACGCAAACACTGCTATAATAAAAATATAAAATTTGTTACAATATATTATGTGTTTGCTTATAACATATCAGTGGATATCTACGAGGCGAGACACTCTCGGTGCGTCGTTCAGATTGTCTCGCCTCGGAGATACCATCGAGAACTAAAAAGCAGCCATCCGAGCAAAAGTATTTTTTGTGTATATATTACTAAAAATAATTTTCGGTTTACCTACGCAAACACTGCTATAATAAAAATATAAAATTTGTTACAATATATTATGTGTTTGCTTATAACATATCAGTGGATATCTACGAGGCGAGACACTCTCGGTGCGTCGTTCAGATTGTCTCGCCTCGGAGATACCATCGAGAACTAAAAAGCAGCCATCCGAGCAAAAGTATTTTTTGTGTATATATTACTAAAAAGTATTTTTTTGTATATATTTCAAAAAAGTATTTTTTGTGTATATATTACTAAAAATAATTTTCGGTTTACCTACACAAACACTGCTATAAAAAAATGTATAATTTCTTACAATATATTATGTGTTTGTTTATAACATAAATCAGTGGATATCTACGAGGCGAGACACTCTCGGCGCGTCGTTCAGATTGTCTCTCCTCGTAGATATCCACTGATATGTTATAAGCAATCACATAATATATTGTAACAAATTTTATATTTTTTTCGTAGCAGTGTTTGTGTAAGTAAACCAAAATTATTTTTAGTAATATATACACAAAAAATACTTTTTCTTGGATAGCTGCTTTTTAGTTGTCGATGGTATCTACGAGGCGAGACAATCTGAACGACGCGCCGAGAGTGTCTCGCCTCGTAGATATCCACTGATATGTTATAAGCAAACACATAATATATTGTATCAAATTTTATATTTGTTTGATAGCAGTGATTGTGTAGGTAAACCGAAAATTATTTTTAGTAATATATACACAAAAAATACTTTTTCTCGGATGGTTGCATTTTAGCTCTCGATGGATATCTACGAGGCGAGACAATCTGAACGACGTGCCGAGAGTGTCTCGCCTTGCAGATATCCACCGATATGTTATAAGCAAACACATAATATATTGTAACAAATTTTACATTTTTTTTATAGCAGTGTTTGTGTAGGTAAACCGAAAATTATTTTTAGTAATATATACACAAAAAATTCTTTTTCTTGGATGGCTGCTTTTTAGTACTCGATGGATATCTACGAGGCGAGACAATCTGAACGACGCGTCGAGAGTGTCTCGCTTCGTAGATATCCACTGATATATGTTATAATCAAACACATAATATATTGTAACAAATTATGCATTTTTTTTATAGCAGTGATTGTGTAGGTAAACCTAAAATTATTTTTAATAATATATACACAAAAATAGTTTTGTTCGGATGGCTGCTTTTTAGTTCTCGATGGTATCTACGAGGCGAGACAATCTGAACGACGCGCCGAGAGTGTCTCGCCTCGTAGATATCCACTGATATGTTATAAGCAAACACATAATATATTGTAACAAATTTTATATTTTTATTATAGCAGTGTTTGCGTAGGTAAACCGAAAATTATTTTTAGTAATATATACACAAAATTACTTTTTCTTGGAAGACTTCAGCGATTGATTATTGTCGCCGATAATCTTCGAGGCGAGACACGCTCGGCGCGTCGCTGAGATTGTCTCGCCTCGCAGGTATCCGTCGAATAGCTATTAAATTATTACTAGTTACTGCACAATGTTATGGAGTGGTATCGATTTTTATTTTCTTTCTATCATTTTGTCCTTATTGATATTTTGAAATTTTCGGTTACTATATAGCCAACGTTAAACTATCCGAATTGACATAAAAAAACCAACAAAATACGGTATTTCAAATAAAAGTGTTAAAAGTGGCAGCACATTCTTTTTTAGAACTGACGCATAATGGAGAAACGTTTATTTCCATCCCTAATATATGATACTAGCTTTCTACCGTCTTAGTATTCATCGTATTTTTCTTTTAATTTTTTGTCGTGCACTTTTGTCTGCTTTTTTAGTATTCCAACTTTTACCAATATCATGAACTTATATATCTGCACCGCATATCTTAGGACACAGTCCTGTTTTTACAATATTATATTAAATCGTTGATGCCTGTTGACAAAGAGAGGTTATGTTTCAACACGAATTTTTCAAATTTAACAATATTTTATCATAAATTCAACTTTTGTACTTGTAATTTACTTTAAATCTATACTAAAAATGTACCTCTATCCCGTTTTGTAGCTGTCATTATGTTAAGTAATTCGAATTAAACAAATAATGCACCTAACATTCAGTGTTGGTACAGTACAATGTATTTGAAAGTACGATGTGCGTGCGGTAAACGGCCCGATCGTGCACGGACCTCCTATAGAATCCGTCGCCTATTCCACCACGAATGAAATAAGACATAGCTGGAAACACTTAGCATCGCCACCTACTGGTGGATTTTCAAACTACGTAGCTAAACTTTTTCTTACTCTTCGGTCTGCTAAATTGCACATTTTTAGAAGGAATGAATATCTTTTTTATTTTTCAATTAATTTTTCAATCGATTATGTATTCCTCTAGTTTTTACTGAAAAATGATTCTGAGATAATGTAAAATGTTGCCTCTACTTTGTTTCTTGAAGCTTGTAATTGCAATCTATATTTATTTCCATCACAAATATCTAGTACCAGCTTCCCAACGTCTTTGTATCAGTCGTATTTTTCAAATTATTTCTTTGTCGTACACTTTTAACTGTTTTTTTTAGTGTTCCAAGATTTATCAATATCGTGAAATTGTGCGTCTGCACTGTATTTGTTAGAAATCTATCCAGTTTTTACAAAATTCAATTAAATCGTTGTTGCCTGTTAACTAAAAGAGGTTATGTTTGAGATCGAATTTTTCAAATTATAAGCACATTTTAGCACAATTCAAACATTTGTACTTATAATTTATTTAATATATGTATTACAAATATGCCTCCACTGCGTTTATAGGTTATCATTGTATTAGATAATAGTAATAGGAGAAATAGTGCGTGTAATATACAGGTGTCGGCATAGTAGGATTTAATTCAGGTATGGCATCCCCTTAATATAATTTACTTATTATTATTTTATTTTCCGGTGTCCCAGGGACCCACACTCTACCCCTGCGACCTCCCATGACGATCAGTGAGGACATCTACAGCTATCCCCCAGGGTATGTATCGTCTACGATAAAGCAATATTGACCCCAAGATTCGAGTAACTATCAAAATAAGAATTATATAAAATATATACAGTAACCTTTTTCTTTCAGACTTTCCCTGTTCAACGAATTCCCTCTTTGAAATTAGTGCATTTAAATAGTGTAGTTCGCCTCACATACTACACTAGTTTATACGCACTATAAGCTAATATAGACATGTCAATGAAACCTATGTAGGAGAGTCATGTAGCTTAGCAATAGAGTATCCGACTACCATGTTCAGGGTCGGAGTTCGATTGCAGCAAAGAGAGAAACTTTTTTCTTCAATATTTAATGTTTAAATTAATTATCTAATCATTAAATGATTAAACGTTATAACATTCATAAATTTATTATTTTTCATATATATTTGTTATTTTTTATCAGCGTATCAGCTTGATATGGCTAAAAACAGTAAAGTTGGCTTTTTATTTTATTAATTGATAATTATTAACTATTCCATTTTTAATAAATAAAATAATTAACACTAAATTTAGTTAAATAATAAAAAGTTGTAAGGAAATTGAAACCAATTTTCAAACAAGAAATAAAATGTATAAATTATTATAGTTTATACATCCGTTTATGGGCAAATAATGTAATCTATAAGTAATCGAAAGTTTAAATTGTAATAAATGATTTTGTAAATATGAAAAACAGAAATAGATAATGAACGCGCAAGCGCACGAAAACATACTAATTAACGCACGTGAAACGTACTCAGGGACACAGTGTTTGTGTCCGTGTATGAGTGTATATATTTACCTAATTATTCATACATATAAATTGGATAACATGTAGTGTATCACAGTATGCAATAGTAAATTATTATTATTCAGATAATGCTTACTTGCTGTTTATGAGATTGAAAGATGCATGCATAACAAAGGGTAGAGATGCTTGGATAAATTGCCATCGTGATAGAGCCGACAAAATTGCTCTCAAATTTGGTGTGAGTTCGGTTTGAATATTTTGAACAAGAACTCTCTCCATGGACTGAAAAAGAATTGCGATTAATCGTGTTAAATTTTACATATACAATGAATAGTGTCAAAATCTACTCTAAACTTGTAATCTTTTAATTAAAGTTCTAAAATTTGGAAGTAAATTCTTCGCTCAAAGGGAATTCCTTCTTTTCTTTATTTTTTAAATGAGATACTCGCCGCTCTATGAACAAAGTTCCGAAAGCGCTCTAAATACATTTCAAGCGTTCTATGTAGATCAACAAGTACTAATTCTTTCAAACATTTTCTCCATCATTGATAACCAAGTTTAATTAGAATACAAATGCATATTTAGAGGTCTAGGTATTTTATAGACATTTTATTATTTACTCTAAGTTTTGAAATTTTCTCTTTGAATTTGCAATATTTTTTGTTATTATTCACTAACATAGTTAATATCACACATCTGTTTTATTAAGTGTGTTATTTTTACACGGAGTATGTTATGATTTGACATAATTATACAATAAATGTACAATTTTTTAAAAAAGATATTGTCACCTTTGAATAAAATCATTATAACTCAGTATCCGGTTGAAGAACGCGTCAACTCATCTTTTGGTTAGAAAACGAGTTAACTTGGAATTCAGTTGGAGGTCACATTAATACAGGTATCTAACGTCTACGTATAATATAATACAATAATACAATAATACAATAAATATAGTATTTCGTTAAAAATATAATTTTTCTCGCCCAGGCAAAAGTTTTTAAATTAATATTGAATTTTGTCGGTCTTGATGAGCTAACGTCTAACGACTCTAAGAACTCCAAGTTGCTCGCTCGAAAAGGCACGACAATTCGCCGCGTATCAATCCCGAGGACAACATTATGAAGGCCACAAGCCGCCAGACATAAACCAAAAGAAGAAGCAAATAAAATACTAAGTAATAAAATTGAAAATATTTTAATAAGAAAGAAAGAAATTTTAAGTCTATGTGTAGACATTTTAAGTCTATGTGTAGTGTAGTATTTCGTTGTTATTTAAGTAGATAACCACTGATCTATTTTTCAGCTTATTATTACAAAATTAATTCTTTATGTTATAATAAACAAGTAAATTTCGTTAGTTTTATATATAAACATGTATATTTGTGCCGCATTCCATGTCAAATGAGCCGATCAAAATTTTAAAATGGATCAAATTTTAAGTACAGACTCGAAATGTTATCCAGAATACAGGAACAAATGATTAGTTGCTGAAAATAATTTGTTTAAAAGTTATTCTTACCTCAAAAAATGAGTTATTTCACGTTTTCCCACAATAGCTGTCTCTAACATTGGCGGCTGGTATACTCTAGAAATCATCTTTTCGGATTAGAATACTTAATCTAATCTGTAATTTTCTCCCTCCATTGTTGAATTAGCAAATATATCAACAAATCATATCAAAGATTATAATGATTCATATTATTAATTGACAGTGACAAGTTTGTGAAATTCAAACAATGTATTGCTGAATAATAATAATAATGTTGCTACTTTTATAGTAATCCTTCAGATTAGTATTATAATTCTTGTAAGGGTAGTAAAACTAAAAATCCAGCATTATAAATGTTTAAAAATTAATTTTTTATAATTATATAATAATATTTGTATTTTTAGCAGCTTACACGAGATTAGATGAATACTGTAACAAGTGGAGATACTTTTTTACCACTCCAAGGTAAGTACATAAATTTTTTTGCAATGATCATGCTAATAGATTCATCGTTATAAGGCAAGAAATATACATTTCTATTAATATTTCGGGCATTTTTCACAGATAGTTTGACCATAAGTGACCTTAATGATTTATACCTGCTCTGGAAATTTATAGGCAGTTTCTGACTATAAAAAGACATTTAGACAGTATTAGGTTACCAGAGTCCGGAGCAGAATTGCTGATTTTCACAGTTTAAGGTTTAAATTGCTTACAAGAGTGCGACAGCATACATTTATGTCTTTAAAATTATTTTTAATTCAGAAAATATTACAAAAAAGTCATATTTTTGTTTTTAGTGATAAAAGCATCCATTGGGAGCTACATATTCAAGAAAATGGGCATAGCATGCAAAAAAGTGGTAAAATGTCAATTTTGATTCTCTGTAACTTAATTTTAATTTCATTAATTATTGAATTTTTAAGATAATTCTATTATAAACAGTAATGGCAAAAGAAAATTCAAATTTTAACAGTGGCAATATAAAATACGAATTATATTTCAAAAGTTTTTCAAAAATTATTAATTTAGGAGCATTTAATTTAAATATTTTTAAATTAAAATTTCATAATTGTATGGATATATAAGTGAGTAGATAATGTTTATTTATATAAAACTATATTGTAAATAAACAAGTACGTATTTATTAGAAACAGAAGGTTATTTAAGGAATGAATTTGTTGTTTATAATAATCAAAATAAATATATGGGTTCTATAACTAAAGGAAAAATAAATTGGTTATAATTACGGATTAAAACGCAAATTTTGAAAGAGGGTGCAAATTACGAATTACGGGAGAAATGGAAGATACAGATTTTTATTTATATGCCGTTAAAATGTTATAAATAGTTCTTTAAAAATAATACAAAAATTTATTTGGTGTAATTGCCAAGATGACCGACATGTCGTTTTTGTAAATTTGACGAATAAACAAAAATTGATAGTACAACCACCAAAGTCTCAAATTAATCAACTCATTTTACTATCACCAGAGTCAATATACTATAAAAAATGTATTTATTTAAGAAGAAAATTTTATTACTCTTAAAGTACAAAATATTAATGACAATGAACTTTGGCGATGATCCTTCGTCATTAAATAAATTAATTTTAGGAGGTGAAGTTCTATTTAGATCCGTTTAAAATAATCCAAAATTTTAATAAGTAGTTACTAAATTATACAATTTAGTGAGTATATGCACTTTACTATTTTTATTATTTTTATTCTGATATCATTACACTAAATTTTGGTAAAAACTTTTATTTATAAATTAAAATCGTATTTAAAAAAAAAATAAATTTTTGGTAGAAAACTCAATGCACTATAACAGTACCTCCAAGGTGTGTGAATCTGTTTAATTTCTAAGGAGTCCATGGTAGTGAACAAATAATACAATTTAAAACATTATTTTAACTAAATTAATTACGAAAAATCTTTTTCGAAATTATAAATAGGGGGTTGGCGCGCGAGGAGCCCCTAGTATATATATATATATATATAAATATTATAACTGGGTGGGCACTGAGGAATGTAAGGTCCCTGTCAGGCCCAATCTGTCCCAATTTACCAACTTTAAGTGTACAGTCCCACGATGCGGCCGGGAATCACTTTGATTCCCGTGCAATGCCGTTAACCTTTAGACTGCCGGCATGGCACATATATGGGACAGTAATAAAATTATAGCTTTAATAATGGATACAGATATTTTGATGCATTTTTCTCAATAAGTAGGCTCTCTGATCTCTAAAGTATACAGCTGAAACTATTTTCAGATCGAGGTATTCAAACAACCCGTAGAGCGGGGGTGAAATATTTAAAATCTCATTATTGAACTTTTTACTAAAATTTTGTTAGTAAATAACCTGTAAAATTTGTGAAATATGTCCTAAATTTTTCCGGAATCAATTGAGATGCCAAAACTACCCCTAGCGAGGGGTAGAAATTTCCAATATTTCGTTATTATTTGGGTATTCACTTTTTACACGTTTTTTTCCATAAACACGCTTAAAAAGGCGTAAAATATGCCCTAAATTTTCCGCAATTGATTGAAATGCCGAAACTACCTCTCTAATACTAGCAAGGGGGTGAAATTTTCAAAAATTCGTTATTAGGTGGTTATTGACTTTTTACATGATTTTTTCGGAAATACGCTGTAAAATCTGTAAAATGTATCCTAAAATTAGGTGAAGTATACCTTTTAGAATGCTCGCATTTCACGCATTATCCGCTAGAGGGATCCCGCTAAAACTCTATCCGCAAGCAATTTGCGTTTCAAAAGGTATAAGAGAAAGTCATCGTCTTACTAAATGATACTTTTATCATAAAACCTTTTGAGGTAGGCAGAAGAAAATACTAAAATGGCTGATCCTGATCCATGGAGTAGTGATGAATCTAAACCAGATGAAGCTAACGATGAGAATTTTGATATTTCGGATGTAGATTTGGAGGATCCTGACTTTACATCATTAGGGGAAATTATTTATGATACTGATTTTTATCCATCAATAACAGATTTTACTGGTGTAGGAGGCATAAATAAAAATGTTGATTTGGAAGGCAATGAGCCAATAAATTATTTTGAAAATTTCATCGATTTGAATATCCTCGAAACGATTGTGAAGGAAACAAATCTTTTTCAATCTCAAAATCCAGAAAATCCAAATCGGTCTAAAATGAAAGCCTGAATAGATCTGACGGTTGAAGAGTTTAAAAATTGTTTGGGTCTTTCAATTCTAATGGGACATGTTCGAAAAGGTCAACTAAATGAATATTGGAGCACTGATACTCTGCTTTATACTCCAATTCTCAATCAAACAATGTCTCGTAATAGATATCAGCAGATATTCCGATTTTCACATTTTCAAGATAATTCAGTAGTAGTAAATCACTGTCTAAAAAAATCAAACCTATTGCAGATTATCAGAAAGATAAGTTTAGAAAAAGTTTGAATCCTGGAAAAAATTTGTGCATTGATGAGAGTTTGATGCTGTGGAAAGGAAGACTCAAATTCAAACAATATTTACCGATGAAAAGGCACCGTTTCGGTATAAAACTGCTTGAAATAGTAGACTGTCAATCTGGATATATCATAGATTTTGTTATTTATACTGGTGCAGATACAAATAATGATAAGTAGAAGGATTAGTAGTAGTAGTAGGATTATGACAAGTGTGCATAAGAGGAGATATTGTTGTTCATTTTTTGCAACCCTTCTTTTTCAAAGGTCACGTTATGTGGATAGATAATTGGTATTCATCGCCTCAGTTAGCTGAATTTTTGCACGATCGTGATACAGGATGCGGTACAGTAAAGTCAAATAGAAAAGGAATGCCTGTTCTAAACGAAAAGTTGAACGAAAAAAATGAAGTACAATTTGCCCATACTGAGACCTGGCTTACGATAAAGTGGAAAGATAAAAAGAATGTTCACATAATCACAAGTATCCATGAGCTTGAATTTGCTTCAACAGGTAAAAGACATTATCTTGCAGGGGATGAAAACATCAAACCAACTTGTGTCATTGACTACAATAAACATATGGGTGGCATAGATCTTATCGATAAGCAATTGGCTTTGACTGAAATAGTGAGGAAATCTATGAAATGGTATAACAAATTATTTTTACATTTGATCGATTCAGCTTTATGCAACGCTCATGCTCTCTATAAAATAAAAAATGGTAAAATATCATTTCCAACCTTTCGTATACGAGTTATAAGAGCATTATTACTGAATCTTGATGTACATAAAGAAACCCGAAATGTTGTAACTCCTTCTCGATTAGTAGGCCAGCATTTTCCAAAAAAAAATCGATAAAAGGAAAAGATGTCATTTATGTTCTCTGCAACAAAACAGATCTCAGAGTTTTTTTATATGTTCTACTTGTGATGCTCTTTGTATTGCATCTTGTTTTGAAGAATTTCATACAAAAGAAATATTTTAGATTAAAATTCTATAAAACTAAAAATAAAAATAAAAAATAAAAAAATAAAAAAAATAAAAAACATATAAAAAAAAATTTAAAAATAAAAAAAATGGAGCTACATCACTTTCTACGTCCAAGTCATTAGCTCTGGGTCTAGCAGAATGAAAGTGTTTTAGATATGTAAAATATGGATATTGCTAATAAATTTCTTACACATTGTACACAAATTTGTCGAATATTTCAGTCTTCGAGAACGTTCGCTAAAAAAATCACCCCCTCGCTAGGGGTAGTTTTGGCACCTCCATAGGTTAGGACAAACTTCAGGGTATGCTTTACACATGTTATAGTGTATTTACGAGAAAACATTGTAGAAAAAATCCAAACCAGCCTACTAATGAATTTTCGAAATTTTCACCCCCTCGCTAGGGGTAGTTGGGATGCTTACGGTTTTATTGATAACTAAAGGAGTATTTTTGGGGTCTTATTACATTGTAATATCTAGAAAATTCTGTTAAAAATGAATATATAGTAATTTATGCCCAAAATTGCCAACTAGGATAAACGCCGGAGAGGGCAGTATTCGTGGTATAGGACTTCGACCGGTAAAAACGTTATCAACAATCGATACATTAAGTTAATCGGCGAGAAAGATCGTCTCGACGAGTCAATTTATTAAATAAACAATTACAAGATAATAAATTAAGTATCAACAATTTAAGGGGAGTCGTACCGATGACTACCCCCGAGGTGAGCGCGAAAACAAATCGTTAAAATCTATTAACGGTCGAGTTATGAGCAACCGATCCGGGAATGATCGGTTGCTTAACCTGATGGCTATACGTCACACCGTGTGACGTATGTACCTCTGACGTAGGGAGCTCTGACGTAGAAGCTGCCTACGTCACGCGCGCCTTCTCTCGTGAAGTAGCTTCCGCGAACCACCGACCTGTCTACCTGGGCGGGATTTGTCACGAGAGGGGGAAAAAGAGGAACGCTTCCTCTCCTGGACCGTACCAGGTAAATCGGGAAACTATTAACGGGACACGCGGGTCCAACGTGGTGCACCACTCACCTTTGTATTCACATGACATCGCTCGAAATACGCTGAAACGGCAGGAACGAAAGCGCGTGATCTCCCCATCAATCTCTCTTTCTCTTTCACTCCTTTGGGCGAATTGGCCTCGATCATCCGTCTTTTCCGTGGACGGAATCCGGAGTACTGGAGGCGTACGGCTTTGCTCGGCGTGTTGGGTCGTGTGAGGGAAGCCTGTCCGCACCCACACTGTATCACACACACCCACGCTTCTCCGATAAAGCACGATAAAAGAGACCGTTATCTCGGCCTGTATATCACCGTGCGCGCGCTATATCGGTACTGCCAGCTGGGGCGCAGGATTCTCGCGCGTTCGTGCGCGCGCCGCGCTGTATATCCTCTTTCGCATTGCTTACCTGATCGGTAACTCCCTTACCGTTTTAATATATATAAATATATATATGGGTGGTTCTCTGTGAAATCGAAGATACAAAAAATTAATATTGCTATAACTGTATGCATATGTTTGTGAGGTATCCAGTAGTTCTTCTGAATTTTTTCAGATTTTTTCGGGTCCATTATTTTAATTTACAGAGAGTAAAATTTGACATTTTTGCACTTTTTGGCATTCTATGCTCATTTTCAAGAATTTTATAGCTCCCAGGGGATGCATTTTTCACTAAAAGAATAAATATGACTTTTTTTGTAACATTTTCTAAATTTTCCACTAGAAATACTTTTAAAGTCATAAATGTATACTGTCACACTCTTGTAAGCTATTTAAACCTTAAATAGTGAAAATCAGCAATTCTGCTCCGGACTCTGGTAACCTAATACTGTCTAAAAGATGTCTTTTTATAGTCAGAAACTGCCTATAAATTTCCAGAGTGGGTATAAATCATTATGATCACTTATGGTCAAAATATCTGGGAAAAGTGCCCGAAATATTAATAGAAATGTATATTTGTTGCCTTATAACGATGAATCTATTAGCATGATCATTGGAAAAAAATTTATGCACATACCTTCGAGTGGTAGAAAAGTATCTCCACTGGTTTCCGTATCCATCTAATCCCCTGTAAGCTGCTAAAAATACAAATATTATTATATAATTATAAAAAATTAATTTTTAAACACTTATAATGCTGGATTTTTAGTTTTAATACCCTTATAAGAATTATAAGACTAATCTGAAGGATTACAATAAATATATTAACATTATTATTACAATAACTGAAGTATTTACGTATTTAATACAAAAAATATATCACCGACGCGGTGGTGGAGTGGTGGAAACGCACCTCGGCCGATCGCGAAAGTTAAACAGCGCCGAGTGCGATTAGTACTTGGATGGGAGACCCTTCTCGTGCGGCTTTCGTGATCGGTTAGGTGTTTTTTCACATTCCACAACGCGAGTGGGAGTTGTGGAACGTTCTGTTTGGGTGTCTTTGCCTACGCAATGTGACTTCGACACTCAAACAGAATATCTCGAAGACACCGGGCCATCTCGGGTGAGGTTTGCCCTACTTGACAGGTTTCCCTCTCCCACGAGCAGAACCCCGGGCAAATGCGAGATGGTTGGGGATTAAAAAAGGTGGGGAAAAAGCACCCACACAAAGGTAGTTTCAAACTTTCAGAGTAAATTCATTCGTTAAAGTTCTAGAACACTGAAATTCACCGTCAACCCATTCGTATTATGGTCAGATTCTAACTTTTTCTGGGAACTATTGTAATTATCATATACATAGTCATACGATTTGGCTACGAGTTGTGAATGATCACAAATGTCAATCTCAGAATCGTCAGATTCAGATGAATCGTTTACAGAATTGGATTCATCCAAGTCAGATTCACTTGAATCAATACATGACGGGATCAAATTAGCGCAAACGTAATCGCCTCTCTCTTCTAATTCAATAGATCGATGACTTTTTGAGGAAGGCCTTTTTTTAGATGCAGAGACGGATATCCTTTTAGACATAATGATTAGGTAGAGAATGTAAGATAATCAGATACTATTTTTTTCGAATAAATATCTGATTAGAGTATTGAAAACTAGAAAAATCAAATAACATGGAAATATATCTGAATATTCAAAATTTTTTATTTTCGCAAGAGTACGATGATGAAAAATAGTATATTACACACCTAGGGAGGTAAAGTATTGGTCAGTCCATAGCACATGTAAATTGGCACCTGAGCCGAAGGCGAGGGTGGCAAACATGTGCTATGGGGTGACCATTTTACCTCCCGTGGGATGTATACTATTTTTCACCACCAGTAGGCCGAAAATAACACATTCCTTTTTCGGTGCCGGGAGGGAATGTGGTACTTTCGGTCTACGTGTGGTGAAATAAAAATTTTTTATCAATGTGCATATGTAATGATCATGTAATCAAGAACCAGCATTTATTTTAGATACCAAAGATATAAATAATGATCAAGGAAACCAGCACCTTCCTAAACTTTGAGTAGTTATATCAAGATTAGAATTAGCGATTCCAAAAATCTCCTAATTACAAAAATTGAGGCAAAATAATCAAATCATTTCAATGGCAGATTTACCGGATATGTTAAAAGGCTATAACTTGGAAACTGTCTACTGTTAAAAAAATTTTTATACTTTGAAAAATGTTTTAAACAATCTAAAAAATACACTGGAATTTTTCTGAGATTTTCTCAAAAATTTTTGATTTTCAAAAAATGATGGTAAAATTTTTTTAGAAAAGTACCTTAAAAATTTCAGAAAAAATTTTGTAGTGTTCTTTGATGAATTTAAAACATTTTTTATTCTTGAATCTTTTTCGAAAATGTTAAGATTATTTGATTTATAGCTGCTTAAACATATCCGGCAAAATTGTCTGTTTCGGACGACATTTTGAATTATTCAAAGGTGAAAATTAATTCGCAAAAAACGTTTTCTTCATATTCAAACATCGGGTGCACGTTTAAAATTAGTCTCAAGCCGATTGGACACCGGGATATCTTCAGAAAATGAGATTTGAAAAGAATTAATGTTATAAAAAATACGTCTTTTGAAGTATTTTTCAAAAAGAGAAGGACTGAACGTCATTTTTTTCAAATTTAAGGCACACCAATCGAAAGAGCATACCTAAAAATAGTAGAAAATCTATATCTCCATATATTTTCTCTCATTTTTTTCAAACAGTACAACTTTGAAAACAACAGTCGAAACCCGTGTATTTGGGCGTTAAAGGGTTGGTTTAAATGGCTTACAAGAGTGTGACAGCATACATTTATGAGTTTAAAAATATTTTTAATGAAAGATTCAGAAAATTTTATAAAAAAAGACATATTTATGTTTTTAGTAAAAAATGCATCTCCTGGGATCTACAAATTCATGAAAATGAGCATAGAATGCAAAAAAGTGCTAAAATGTCAATTTTGACTCTCTGTAACTTAAAATAGTGGCCCCGAAAAAATCTGAAACAATTTAGAAGAACTACTGGACACCCCTAAAATATATTCCCACAGTTATAGCATTATTAATTTTTTTCATCTTCGATTTCACAGAGAACCACCCATATGTATATATATATATATATATATATATATATATATCTCGTAGAGACGAAAAAAGGGAAATAGCAAAAATCGAATCAAGTAAATCGGCAAGCAATTTCTTTGAACACGGGAGATCTTTATTATGCGTGCATGAATACCGACAGAATTTGTTGTACAGTCAACGAATATGAAGAGAAGCCTGATCATAAATATATGATATAATGAATAAATAATGGAATATTTAAGAAAGTTAAAAATCGATGGGCTAGTTAGCTGTATATATGGCTTACGCGTCGATATACTTGCGTCAGGCATCAGGCCTTTTGATTAAGTAATCAATTTTTGACTATTTGTAATTAATAAGCAATAAACATTTCTAAATATAAAAATTATATTATAAACTAGCCATATTATTAAATCAGTTAATTATAAATATATTTTAAATGTTCTAAATATAGTTATTGTAACTAATTTTTTATAACTTTTGTCATCATTTAGTTACAATAATTATATAACACACGAGTGTTATAATCTGTTAATTAAAATTTATTATTGTATTATTAAAACAAAAAAAAATTATAAAATATATACAACTTATATTACCTTTACTCATCATGATATTTAACTATAAAATTTTCTACAGGAATGTTGGTTAATCTTATTTTCTCTCTGCTTTTACAGGCTTGAGACTGTCATATTATGAATGAAATATTAATCAATTGACGAATGCAATATTATGTACAAGTTAAAAAAAATACAAATAAAATATAGATTAAAATATGCTAAAACAGTTGCCAAATTTTAATGACACTTTGAATAGTATATGTTGCAAAATTATTATATGTATAAATTATTTAATTATTTAAATGCTTTGATATAATTAAGTTCAAAATATGGCTACATTAAAAATTAAATAGTACCACATGTTGCAGATTATTTATTATTTGTAAAAATGGTATAAAACACGTTCACTGGGGATCAGGGTGAACGGCTTCCTTACAATAAATAAATAACACTCTTTGTTTGTAGCTAGAACTTTAATAAAAATATGAAATACTTATACAATAATAAAACGGAAATTTAGTCATGATCGCCAGCCGCGTTCACGCGGCAAAATTTTTATATCTATCACGCGCGATTACCGCACACACACACACACAAATCACAGCTTATTCGGGAAGCTGGATAATAGGAAATTCAGGCAGGAATTCGCACCTGCAGATGCTCGAAAAGAAACAATTAATTAGTAAAGTTTAACACTCTCGGTAAATATTACGTATCTCTTAGTTAACGTCTAGTTCGACGGCCCGACTCGGAATCACCGAGTTCGTCGTGATGAACCGATCAGCGAGTCCACGCATACGCCACGCGCAACAGCTGGATACTAACAACCCGGAGTCTCATCCACAGGAACAACGTCAACAAACGGTAAATACTCTAGTTCCATACAATAACCTGTATTAATGTTAGTTCGTCCGAGTTTGTTTACATGTTTCAGGTGCGGCATGCGGGAACGACGACATCAACACTGCACTGGAGATTCCTCAGCTAATTCTTCCTCACCAGGTTCCGGAGGTGCCTGTTTTATTCTCACGTTAACATCTAGCTGGATTGTCCGAGGTAATGGTATAAATAGCGTTGTTTCTTCCTTTAAAATTAATATCTTGTGCCTATCTTGTTACCTGCAAATAGGTTTTGACAACCTACTGCTTTCCTCAACTCTAATTTCAATTCAGTATTATTTATTAATACTGTTGCAGGTATTCGAAGGAGGTTTTGTACCAACGAAGGACCAATACTTCTTGGAGGAGGCGGGATGCTTACTTGTTGTCGATTCTGTCCAATATTATCTGTTCTACCTCAACTGCTACCTTCTACGATTACCTGCTGCAGGACATAAGGAACACGATTTGACACAGGACCTCACTCAACTACTCCAGGATTCGACTTCAACAACTGGATAATTTATTATACCGGAATTCAACAGGGACAATGATTGTGTGCTTGTGTGCTTGTGCGTACGTTTTACTGGAGTGCGTACTTCTTCCTCACGGTCTAGACTATCTGGATTCCGAGTGAGTTTTACAATTAATTCCTATAAGCTACGGGGCTTTGGAATAATTAATATATAATATAAATATAAACTAAGTATGTGACATGCAGTTAGAACTGCCATGTCACAGGTATTTTCTGCTAATAAGTTTGTTAATAAATGTCGCTAATGGCAGACAAATGATATTATTAATATTTACAGTTATAAAAGTTATTAGTATTAAAATTGTAGTATAAACAGTTTTAATGTGATGTAAAAAATTTAGTGGCGGAATTATGACGCTTGGTTCAAATAATTAATTATTTTTAAAATTTATTTTCCTTAAATAATTTATATTAAAAATGTCGCTTTATGCAGACAATTTATTATTTCAAACATTTAGTTTAAATAAGGAAGTTATATAAAGAATGTCGCTTAATGCAGACAATTTGTTATACCAAAAATGTATTTTTCGTAAGTAATTTATATAAAAAATGTCGCTTAATGCAGACAATTATTATATTAAAACATTAGTTTACGTAAGAAAATTATATAAAGAATGTCGCTTGATGCAGACAATTTGTTATTTCAAAAATGTATTTTTCGTAAGTAATTTATATAAAAAATGTCGCTTAATGCAGACAATTACTATTTTAAAACATTAGTTTATGTAAGGAAATTATATAAAGAATATCGCTTAATGCTGATAATTTATTATTTGAAAAAATAATTTTTTTATGAGTAAATTATATAACGAATGTCGCTTGATACTAACAATTTAAAAAAAATTTTATTTATGAGTAATTCATGTAAATAATGTTGCCTTATGCAGACAGTTTGGTACTTTATATATTTGTTCATTTTAATCAACTTTTTTTTTTTGTAACAACATTTTCAGTTCAAATAATAACATTATTAATATTAAATTAATACTAAATTAAAAAATTAAAATCAATTATATTTTTATTTTTTTTATTTTTGAGTTTTTTAATATCAAAAATGAAATTTTTATTTAAAAATTATTAATTATTTTCAAACACTTCAGAAAAAAACTACATTAGTCGTATATATTATTGCAGTATCACTTAAATCGTTTTCATTTACATTAAGTATTTCTTCTTCTGTATTTGTGACTGATGATTTTAAAAATTTTATTTTTAAATTTTTTTCATCTTTAACCCTCGATAATGCTACATATAATTGACTATGACTAAATACAGGTTTTGGTAAATATAAACCTACTTTTTCAAATGATTGACCTTGTGATTTGTTTATTGTCATAGCAAAACTTGGTCTAATAGGAAATTGTCGTCTTACCATATTAAAGGGAATTTTATCCTTTGATGGACTTAAATCTATTCTTGGAATCATTACGATTTGTCCTGAATTTTATCCTGTTATAATTTAACCATATATAGTATATTGTTTTAATTCGGTAATAAAGAGTCTGGTGCCATTACATAAACCTCCATTTAAATTCATATTCCTAAGTAACATAATGATCATTCCTTTCTTTAACACTCATTTATGGGGTGGTAAATCATTTGGCATTAAAGAATTTAAAAATTCAATCGTAATTGATTCGACTAATTTATTGATTTCATCATTATTAAAACTATCGATGATCAAATATACTTTACTGTCACCTTTAATTCTTTCAACAATTTCATTATTAATAGCTAAAACGTCATTATTTCTTGGAGAAAGTATAACTTTGTATTTAAGAGTAGATAAATCGTTGATGTTTATTTTATGTCCAAATATGTCATCAATCGAATTATTAAAAGTAATAAATTCATTAGGAATTTTTGTTACTTTATTATCAATTTTAAATTTTGTATCGTTTTTATTTTCTCCAATATCTAATATAATCACGTTTTAAACATACTATGTTGATTGATTAATCGTAAATTTTTATTTAAAGTTAACTTTTGGAATAAACACCATAACGAACTACTTTTAACGCATGATTCTAGTATTTGAGTTATGTTTCCATAACGAACTATAGGTAGTGTTTGTCGAAAATCACCAGATGTTACTAATATTTTACCACCGAACGGTTTATTGCGACATAAATCTTTGAAAAAAATATCTATAGTATCTAATGCATATTTTGAAGTCATTGATATTTCGTCCCAAATAATTAACTTAATATTTTTTAATATTTTTTAATATTTTACCTAATTTTGAATTGGAAAAAATATTACATGTTGCTTGTTCATTTAAATTGAATGGTAATTTGAATGTCGAATGTATAGTTTTACCACCTATTAATAAATTTGCCGCAATACCTGTCCAAGCAACAGCTAACTCTGGTATTTTATTCAATTTCACAAATTTTATTATAGTATTTAATAAATAACTTTTTCCACTACCACCAGGACCATCAATGAAATATAAATTGTTTTTACTTTTATCGTTGAGGGCGTTTATTACTATATCAAATATTAGTTTTTGTTCAGTTGTTAAAGATTTTAGTAATATTTTTATTTCTTCAATTTCATTATTGATATCATCAATAACATTCGAATCTAAGTAAATTTCATTATCAATTTTTGGTAGTTTAAATTGTTTCAATGTTAAATGGTGCATTGATAAAATGTTGTCTATAATTCTTAGAGCTTTTTGTTCTCCTAAACTTTCAGGTAATCTTGGGTCAAAAAAATGTTCTTTATATTTGTTATAAAGTTGCAATCCATCACAGTTGCAATCAAAAGATAGAATGAAAGCGAAAAGTTTATATAGTGCGTGTGGAAATTGAAAGCAACAATTTTCTTGTAAACATTTATCCCATTCATTATCCGTAATGATTAAATCTCTCTTCATGCATGCTTCATAAAATGTATCATAAACAGTGCCATTAAGTGATCGTAAATCTTCAAATGATTCGGCACCACGTACATGTAGTAACAATTATCTAAGGAAAAATCGTGCTCTATCTTTAGGATTTACATGAAACATTCTTACTAATATAGGTTTATTGAATTTTTTTCGTTGATTCCACACTTTCTTCATTTTATCGTAAACATAATATTGGGGAATTTCAGAATACAAAAATTGCTTTGCTTTTGCATCAGATTTATTTAATGAAAACCAACTTGTCAATGTTGTTTCATAATTTTTGTAAATTAATTTATGTTCAGATCCTTCTTGTTGTATCAACATATTGTTGATCTTCACGATGTACAGCCAATCTATATATTGCATGTGACTGAGAGTGCAATTTGAATTCCTTCAAACGATAAATAGCCTCGGGCGGACAAACGTACCTCGTAGAAATATATTCTGAGATTTCATCATAATTTGTTATATTTTGTTTTTGCACCTTTTTAACTTCTACATTGTTAGTTTCCATAAGTTGGCGGAAACCCGTTCTCAGATTCCCTGAGTTGGGTGAGGGTGAGTGACTCGGCCCCCAATTCCGAGAGTCCGATATATACCTCCTACGACAGTGGAGGAAGAGGATTGCCACTAGTGCGCCTCGAAGTCGAGTTGTTTCGCCGAGCCTGTGTTGGCGATCAACTGTCCATCATGCTATATGATTGATACACTAACACGCTTAGTTATTGAACACATGCCGTTGGCGGCTATACAATTCCTCAGAGCAACCACCGGTCATGGAAAACCTTACCCCAGACCGCAACCGCCGAGATGTCTCACAGAGGTGTGTTATCGAATGACGGAAAGCTTTCCAGGCTTTTAAAAGTATTTCTCCCGACGTTTCCTTACGTAGGTTCGATGCACCAAAACTCGCACGAGAAGGCATTAAGAGCGTCAAGCTCCGAGCCCGATCATGCCGACTACACTATTTTCGAAAGTGAGTGAAGTCGAAACCCTTTTGGCCGGAATCTTTTATATTGTTCCGGCTCGGTGTATACCGGGGTGGGAACAGCCTAAAAATGCCTTCGAAAATTATTGTGGAATCCAGCGTACCTTAAGGACTCAACTCAGTCTCTGGCAAGCCAAAGCAGGAGATCAACTGAGGGAAAATTCCTTAGGAATACGTTCCACACGTCTCGAAAGGGGCGAAACCAGCATTGTGCAGAAAGTTGTTTCGTGAAAATGGTCCAGGTAACTCGGGTTTACTCGGGTAGATAATAAATTTCCGCCTATTGCCTAGTAAGTGATGGGTCCACCACTGTGGGTAAAAGGCATCGGCCGGAGTCATAGCAGCTCCCAAAAGCATGGAACCTCCAAAGCACAATGTAGGGTTGAACAACGTACTTCCAAAAGTATCCTTAAAGCCGAGAATTAGAAGGTTCGCCGAAGTATCTCGCCGAATTGATTCTTTCGATTTTCTGTTGTCAGTTAGTATATTGGTCTAGAGAACGTCTCGAAGCATTGTCCTCTCCCAACAGGATTTGTACCTTCGGGTATACAAAGTACCTTATTACACCCGGCCGGATGGCTGGGTTTTTCTATTTGATGAAATTTGAAAGTGGCGGAGAGAGAGCAATGCTGTAAAGATGAGATCGGAGATGAGTAGAAGTCCCGCATACTGACCCAGTTTAGCCATATACAAGTAGAGAGTTCTAAAGACACTTGAAGTGTATAATGGCTTAACCAGGCCGGATTTATAAGTAGGTCTTTTCGAACGACAGACCGAAATGAACCGGAAATTCGAATAGCATGGATGGACTAATGAAGGGAGCTCCGATGATACGAGGAACCCAACGACGGTCTTGAAGTGTGATCCAATAGCCTATGCAGTATGCCTTGGCTCCCCACAACTGACCACGTCCAAACAAACTACCGATCATGACAATAAAGGCAGGCAACCATACCTAGCCTTGATCTTGTAAATAATAAAACTGTCCTCGGACAGATAGATCTAAGAGCATGAAATCTTGTATATACACAGAGCCGGGGCACGGTTAATCAAGTAAGTGCCTCGGAAGCGCAAACAGATCGGCCAGATGCCATATTATTTAATAATTTACAAAGAACCAGAACACGGCTAATCAAGTCGCTACCCGGATGCGTAGAGAGATTGGCCATATGCCTTGTAGATATACAAATCAAATTAATCTGTATGAATTCTCATATGATTCGAAAATGCACAATTTGAGGCGTGGAGCTCATATCAATCAATTAAAGGCGAAACAGCCGGAGACCACGCCAATGATATGAACCGCACATACAAAATTAAGATTATAAATTGAATTAATCACGTAGATAGCATGGGCATAAGCATGCGTGTAAATATTGTAAATATTGTATATATTGTAAATAGTAGGGAACGAAAAAGATAGTTCTTACGTAAGTCTTGTCACCTTGTCGTCGTAGTCGTCGTATATCTCTCATAGGCTCTCTCCAAGTTACCGCATATTTTCTCTCTCGCAACCTCTCTCATCTGTTTTGCGATTTTGCGATTTTTACACTTTTTATATATTATATATACATAAAACTCGTTGCTCTGGGTCGAAGTTGCCAAAAGCACTTACCAGACAAGATTATGCCTTCTTCCACTAAGGTGAAGAAGGCGAGGGCCATTAATCGAAAGAGACGAGGCACAGCCGAAGGTTCTCGCATCGAACGCGCTAACGCGGAACCGGTCGGCCAGCCCTCTCACGGTACCTATGGAGTATTCAAAACTGACGGAAACGCCCAAGAGTCACCAAACTCGAAGGCGGGACTGAAGGTGAGAATACTCCAACTGAATATGGGTAGATCGAGGGCCGTCACAGACGAAACTCGAATTCGAATGGCCAGAACAGGGATTGACCTCGCTCTAGTCCAGGAACCCTATGCGCCGAAAGGCACACTAACAGGGATGGGACTTAGCTTTGGTACAATTACAGGTGCCAGGCCCGATCAAACAACAGCGGCAGCTGTGATCCACAGCTCTGGCACCTTAACGTACACAAGGGTCTCCCAGTTCTGCTCTACCCATTAAGGTCTGCTCCACGGTGAGCGACGCATTTGGACATTTCTACGTGGTCAGCTTATACTGCCAATTCAGGGACTCCATAGAGAGACACGTGGTGCAGTTCAAAATCAAAAGATCCTAATAGCGGTGGACGCAAATGCTAAGTCGTCCTGGTGGGGCTCGCCAGTAAATGATGGCAGGGGTCGAGTTCTGGAGGACTTTGTTCTTGAGCACGACCTGACTGTGATGAATCGATAACCGGCCACCTGCGTAAGTTCGAGAGGTAAAACCTTCATCGACGTAACGCTGGCGACTAAGAGCCTCAAACCTTTCGTCACGGGATAGTCAGTCGAAGATTGGTCAACGAGCAATCATAGACCAATCCATATCGTTGTCGACTTCGAAAGGCAGCTCGTACGCCGACAAAGGGTACTAGAACCACGGTTCAATACCCGAAAGGCAGATTGGGAGGCCTTTCAAGAAGCACTTAAGGTCGAAAAGTCGCGCCTCTCGGACATGCCGATCAACTCCGAAGACGACGTTGACAAATACGTCAATGCGTTAGAAGAGGCGACCATTAAGTCATGTAAGAAGGCGATCCCCATGAAGAGGAGATTTTCCAAATCAGCCCCATGGTGGAATCCGAGGCTAACTCATCTCAGAGGTAAAAGCAAGTGTTTAAAACGCAGATGGCTAACCCAGAGTACAGGAAGCGGGACGACTGAGACCAGGAAACAACGAAAGCTCAAGAACACGCTTTCCCTCATGCGGAAAGCAAAGGCCAAATACAAGTCCGAAATTACGAGATCCAAAAAGGAGAGCTGGAAACAGTTCGTCGGCCGGGAAAGTGAAAAGGTCGTATGGAGTCTTCCATACAGGCTCGCTTCAGGCAAAATACGAACGATGAAGGCTCTCAACACTGTAACAGGAGCTAAAGGATCCGCAACGACTTGGAAAGAGACCTGTGACGCTCTACTAAACACTCTAGTGCCAGACGATGACATATCAAAGGAGACGGACTTTCACGTTGAAAAACGTAGAGCCTGTCTCGGAGGGCTAGACCCCCAGGAGACACCTCCCTTCACCCGGCTTGAAATAGTTCAAGCAATCTTTGAGAACAAAAACGGGAAGAGTCCAGGCACCGACAGAGTGGAAGTAGAAGTGCTCAAAAAGTCAACTCCATTGCTAGACGAGATCGACAAACTATTCAATGCCTGTTTGAGGTATGGTGTCTTTCCCAAGGGATGGTAGGAGGGAATGCTGATCACCCTACTTAAATCGCCTGACAGAGATGAGCAGGAAATGAAGTCTTATAGACCGATTTGCCTGCTCAACGTCATGGGTAAAACCCTTGAACGCCTCATTATAAAAAGGCTTAAAGAACAGCAACAGGACGAGCCAGGGCCTACAGGTATTCAAACATTCGGAGATCAATTTGGATTCAAATCCGGATTGTCGACGGAGGATGCCATCATGAAGCTCAGGCAACTAGTCCAATACAGCGAAAGTTCATATGTGATGGCGTTCCCCCTAGACATCTCAGGGGCATTCGACAACTTGTGGTGGCCGAGCCTCCTCGGAGAACTTAAGACTCGAAGGTGCCCTGCAATCTGTTCAATTTGCTATCCAACTACCTTCAGGACAAGGAAGTCTATATTAAAGCAGACTTCGAAGAGGCCAGAAAGAAGGTAAGCAAAGGATGCCCCCAGGGATCGATTTTCGGCCCAATCAGATGGAATCTCGATTATGACACCTTACTCAGGGAGCTTCATAGAAACGGGTTTAACGCAATAGCGTACGCCGACGACATAATCACCTTAGTCGAAGGCGAAACCCAAACGAAGCTCCAAGAACAGGGACAAAGAATGATGAATATTGTCGAAACCTAGTGCGAACAACACAAACTGGACATATCTATCCCGAAATCGGGAATGATATTATTGAAAGGACGACTCGATGCTCGTAAAACCCCAAAGGTTCAGCTAAAGGGGAAAACGATCAAAATGCTAAAGGATATGAAGTACCTTGGTGTAACCTTTCAGGAAATGTTCGGAGTGACGGAGCACATCCAAATCATCGAATCTAAGTGGTACGACCTTCTTGGTCGCCTATCACAGATCTCTGGCGCGAATTGGGGGCTGAAAAATAGAGATCCCTCAGCCTGGTGTACAAGTGCCTATTTACCCCCATAGTTGCGTATGCAGCTGCTGGGTGGTGGAACGGTGTGAATACTGCCGGTAAGAAGAAGCTTGCATCTTTACAAATGCGGACTCTGATCTGGCTTTCGAAAGCGTACAACACCGTATCCCATGAGGCACTTCAGGTGATCTCTGCTGGTCTGCCCATCGACCTAGTGTTGAAGGAAAGAGTAGCTCAATACCACATCAGGTGGAGCAGATCCATCCTCGTGAACGACGTGCGTATCAAAATAGACCCCGAGAGTTGAACTTTGAAAAGCGACATCTCTGAAGCCAAAAGAAAAGTTCATAATGAACTTTTGAACGAGTGGCAGAAGAGATGGGATTCTACAGAAAAGGGGTCGACCACGCGCAAGTTCATCCGCTCTGTACATGATAGGACTAGAAAGAGTTGGTTACGGCCGAACCACTACACATCGCAGTTCCTCACGGGACACGGGTCTTTTAAGTCTTACCTGTACCGTTTCGGGAAAAGCGAAGACCCGAGATGTAACTGTGGTCTCGACCAAACTTCTGACCACATACTCTTTGACTGTCTCCGTGTAGCTAAGAGCAGACAACCACTCATCGATGAGGTTCACAGGTATGTCCACTCGTGGCCATGTGACCCTTCGGTGTTGGTTGACCGCATAGAGATCTATCGGGCGTTTAACAAATTCGCCCGAGAATTCGTTATCCCCTCAGATTGGAACTCCGAGGACGGTGACAGCGATGATTGCGACGTTACTCCACTAACTCCAAATTGGAATGAAAGGGAAAGTATAAGTGTTTCTAGAAAAAGGCCACTTCCCTGGCAATCCAGTGTGAAGCCGTGTACAGTGAAGCTGGTTAGACTGTCTCACCAGGATCTCCAGTCTGTACATCGAGCTTGAAAGTCATCCCCAAAGCCGGGATCGCCTGTTCGAACCCGATTAAGGGAATTATCAGAATCCTTGACTTTGAACGGCCTCGTGTGAACGACGAGAACAGAGGGTTCAGACACATCACGGGATGCAAAGGAATGTCTCCTACAAATTGCATTTATTCGAACGTTAGGCCACCTACCGCAAAACCTCCCCGGGGATCTGGGGAGTAATAGGAAGATGTGTTTCGGCATGTCGACAGTTGGACCAATATGACTTTACTTTGGTACGCGGGGACTAGGTACGAGCCTCACGTTGACGTAACTCTGTGTCAAAGTGAAACGTCGGCGTGTCCCCGGAGGGTTGAACTCTGCGTGGCATGTGGTTGTAAGCAGGCTTAACAGTTAAAGCATGGTTGACCCGGATGCCGCTTATGTTCGAAAGCGGAAGACGGCGAGGGGCTAAACATCGCCGCAGCCCTACCGAGGATTACGGCTCTAGGCTAACCGCCGAAAGGCGGCGGGCTATCGTAAGGAGTTTCGGTACACTAACTAAGTGGCCTCTCATCGGGGTTAATTGATGCCATAGGAGGCTCTCAGAGAGTTTCACTTATCGAACGCATCGGGGAAGCTTTAGGCACCATCGTCGACAAGGGAAACCGACCAACTGTGAAGCTTAGATGACGAGGGCATCCGGGGCAGGAAATACTGCGGATTGATGCGGTGACACTGTACCAAGGAAAAACTCTAGTACAGTCATAGAATACATGTTAGTTTCATTATCAATTTTTGGTAGTTTAAATTGTTCCAATGTTAAATGGTGCATTGATAAAATGTTGTCTATAATTCTTAGAGCTTTTTGTTCTCCTAAACTTTCAGGTAATCTTGGGTCAAAAAAATGTTCTTTATATTTGTTATAAAGTTGCAATCCATCACAGTTGCAATCAAAAGATAGAATGAAAGCGAAAAGTTTATATAGTGCGTGTGGAAATTGAAAGCAACAATTTTCTTGTAAACATTTATCCCATTCATTATCCGTAATGATTAAATCTCTCTTCATGCATGCTTCATAAAATGTATCATAAACAGTGCCATTAAGTGATCGTAAATCTTCAAATGATTCGGCACCACGTACATGTAGTAACAATATCTAAGGAAAAATCGTGCTCTATCTTTAGGATTTACATGAAACATTCTTACTAATATAGGTTTATTGAATTTTTTTCGTTGATTCCACACTTTCTTCATTTTATCGTAAACATAATATTGGGGAATTTCAGAATACAAAAATTGCTTTGCTTTTGCATCAGATTTATTTAATGAAAACCAACTTGTCAATGTTGTTTCATAATTTTTGTAAATTAATTTATGTTCAGATCCTTCTTGTTGTATCAACATATTGTTGATCTTCACGATGTACAGCCAATCTATATATTGCATGTGACTGAGAGTGCAATTTGAATTCCTTCAAACGATAAATAGCCTCGGGCGGACAAACGTACCTCGTAGAAATATATTCTGAGATTTCATCATAATTTGTTATATTTTGTTTTTGCACCTTTTTAACTTCTACATTGTTAGTTTCCATAAGTTGGCGGAAACCCGTTCTCAGATTCCCTGAGTTGGGTGAGGGTGAGTGACTCGGCCCCCAATTCCGAGAGTCCGATATATACCTCCTACGACAGTGGAGGAAGAGGATTGCCACTAGTGCGCCTCGAAGTCGAGTTGTTTCGCCGAGCCTGTGTTGGCGATCAACTGTCCATCATGCTATATGATTGATACACTAACACGCTTAGTTATTGAACACATGCCGTTGGCGGCTATACAATTCCTCAGAGCAACCACCGGTCATGGAAAACCTTACCCCAGACCGCAACCGCCGAGATGTCTCACAGAGGTGTGTTATCGAATGACGGAAAGCTTTCCAGGCTTTTAAAAGTATTTCTCCCGACGTTTCCTTACGTAGGTTCGATGCACCAAAACTCGCACGAGAAGGCATTAAGAGCGTCAAGCTCCGAGCCCGATCATGCCGACTACACTATTTTCGAAAGTGAGTGAAGTCGAAACCCTTTTGGCCGGAATCTTTTATATTGTTCCGGCTCGGTGTATACCGGGGTGGGAACAGCCTAAAAATGCCTTCGAAAATTATTGTGGAATCCAGCGTACCTTAAGGACTCAACTCAGTCTCTGGCAAGCCAAAGCAGGAGATCAACTGAGGGAAAATTCCTTAGGAATACGTTCCACACGTCTCGAAAGGGGCGAAACCAGCATTGTGCAGAAAGTTGTTTCGTGAAAATGGTCCAGGTAACTCGGGTTTACTCGGGTAGATAATAAATTTCCGCCTATTGCCTAGTAAGTGATGGGTCCACCACTGTGGGTAAAAGGCATCGGCCGGAGTCATAGCAGCTCCCAAAAGCATGGAACCTCCAAAGCACAATGTAGGGTTGAACAACGTACTTCCAAAAGTATCCTTAAAGCCGAGAATTAGAAGGTTCGCCGAAGTATCTCGCCGAATTGATTCTTTCGATTTTCTGTTGTCAGTTAGTATATTGGTCTAGAGAACGTCTCGAAGCATTGTCCTCTCCCAACAGGATTTGTACCTTCGGGTATACAAAGTACCTTATTACACCCGGCCGGATGGCTGGGTTTTTCTATTTGATGAAATTTGAAAGTGGCGGAGAGAGAGCAATGCTGTAAAGATGAGATCGGAGATGAGTAGAAGTCCCGCATACTGACCCAGTTTAGCCATATACAAGTAGAGAGTTCTAAAGACACTTGAAGTGTATAATGGCTTAACCAGGCCGGATTTATAAGTAGGTCTTTTCGAACGACAGACCGAAATGAACCGGAAATTCGAATAGCATGGATGGACTAATGAAGGGAGCTCCGATGATACGAGGAACCCAACGACGGTCCTTGAAGTGTGATCCAATAGCCTATGCAGTATGCCTTGGCTCCCCACAACTGACCACGTCCAAACAAACTACCGATCATGACAATAAAGGCAGGCAACCATACCTAGCCTTGATCTTGTAAATAATAAAACTGTCCTCGGACAGATAGATCTAAGAGCATGAAATCTTGTATATACACAGAGCCGGGGCACGGTTAATCAAGTAAGTGCCTCGGAAGCGCAAACAGATCGGCCAGATGCCATATTATTTAATAATTTACAAAGAACCAGAACACGGCTAATCAAGTCGCTACCCGGATGCGTAGAGAGATTGGCCATATGCCTTGTAGATATACAAATCAAATTAATCTGTATGAATTCTCATATGATTCGAAAATGCACAATTTGAGGCGTGGAGCTCATATCAATCAATTAAAGGCGAAACAGCCGGAGACCACGCCAATGATATGAACCGCACATACAAAATTAAGATTATAAATTGAATTAATCACGTAGATAGCATGGGCATAAGCATGCGTGTAAATATTGTAAATATTGTATATATTGTAAATAGTAGGGAACGAAAAAGATAGTTCTTACGTAAGTCTTGTCACCTTGTCGTCGTAGTCGTCGTATATCTCTCATAGGCTCTCTCCAAGTTACCGCATATTTTCTCTCTCGCAACCTCTCTCATCTGTTTTGCGATTTTGCGATTTTTACACTTTTTATATATTATATATACATAAAACTCGTTGCTCTGGGTCGAAGTTGCCAAAAGCACTTACCAGACAAGATTATGCCTTCTTCCACTAAGGTGAAGAAGGCGAGGGCCATTAATCGAAAGAGACGAGGCACAGCCGAAGGTTCTCGCATCGAACGCGCTAACGCGGAACCGGTCGGCCAGCCCTCTCACGGTACCTATGGAGTATTCAAAACTGACGGAAACGCCCAAGAGTCACCAAACTCGAAGGCGGGACTGAAGGTGAGAATACTCCAACTGAATATGGGTAGATCGAGGGCCGTCACAGACGAAACTCGAATTCGAATGGCCAGAACAGGGATTGACCTCGCTCTAGTCCAGGAACCCTATGCGCCGAAAGGCACACTAACAGGGATGGGACTTAGCTTTGGTACAATTACAGGTGCCAGGCCCGATCAAACAACAGCGGCAGCTGTGATCCACAGCTCTGGCACCTTAACGTACACAAGGGTCTCCCAGTTCTGCTCTACCCATTAAGGTCTGCTCCACGGTGAGCGACGCATTTGGACATTTCTACGTGGTCAGCTTATACTGCCAATTCAGGGACTCCATAGAGAGACACGTGGTGCAGTTCAAAATCAAAAGATCCTAATAGCGGTGGACGCAAATGCTAATGAATCGATAACCGGCCACCTGCGTAAGTTCGAGAGGTAAAACCTTCATCGACGTAACGCTGGCGACTAAGAGCCTCAAACCTTTCGTCACGGGATAGTCAGTCGAAGATTGGTCAACGAGCAATCATAGACCAATCCATATCGTTGTCGACTTCGAAAGGCAGCTCGTACGCCGACAAAGGGTACTAGAACCACGGTTCAATACCCGAAAGGCAGATTGGGAGGCCTTTCAAGAAGCACTTAAGGTCGAAAAGTCGCGCCTCTCGGACATGCCGATCAACTCCGAAGACGACGTTGACAAATACGTCAATGCGTTAGAAGAGGCGACCATTAAGTCATGTAAGAAGGCGATCCCCATGAAGAGGAGATTTTCCAAATCAGCCCCATGGTGGAATCCGAGGCTAACTCATCTCAGAGGTAAAAGCAAGTGTTTAAAACGCAGATGGCTAACCCAGAGTACAGGAAGCGGGACGACTGAGACCAGGAAACAACGAAAGCTCAAGAACACGCTTTCCCTCATGCGGAAAGCAAAGGCCAAATACAAGTCCGAAATTACGAGATCCAAAAAGGAGAGCTGGAAACAGTTCGTCGGCCGGGAAAGTGAAAAGGTCGTATGGAGTCTTCCATACAGGCTCGCTTCAGGCAAAATACGAACGATGAAGGCTCTCAACACTGTAACAGGAGCTAAAGGATCCGCAACGACTTGGAAAGAGACCTGTGACGCTCTACTAAACACTCTAGTGCCAGACGATGACATATCAAAGGAGACGGACTTTCACGTTGAAAAACGTAGAGCCTGTCTCGGAGGGCTAGACCCCCAGGAGACACCTCCCTTCACCCGGCTTGAAATAGTTCAAGCAATCTTTGAGAACAAAAACGGGAAGAGTCCAGGCACCGACAGAGTGGAAGTAGAAGTGCTCAAAAAGTCAACTCCATTGCTAGACGAGATCGACAAACTATTCAATGCCTGTTTGAGGTATGGTGTCTTTCCCAAGGGATGGTAGGAGGGAATGCTGATCACCCTACTTAAATCGCCTGACAGAGATGAGCAGGAAATGAAGTCTTATAGACCGATTTGCCTGCTCAACGTCATGGGTAAAACCCTTGAACGCCTCATTATAAAAAGGCTTAAAGAACAGCAACAGGACGAGCCAGGGCCTACAGGTATTCAAACATTCGGAGATCAATTTGGATTCAAATCCGGATTGTCGACGGAGGATGCCATCATGAAGCTCAGGCAACTAGTCCAATACAGCGAAAGTTCATATGTGATGGCGTTCCCCCTAGACATCTCAGGGGCATTCGACAACTTGTGGTGGCCGAGCCTCCTCGGAGAACTTAAGACTCGAAGGTGCCCTGCAATCTGTTCAATTTGCTATCCAACTACCTTCAGGACAAGGAAGTCTATATTAAAGCAGACTTCGAAGAGGCCAGAAAGAAGGTAAGCAAAGGATGCCCCCAGGGATCGATTTTCGGCCCAATCAGATGGAATCTCGATTATGACACCTTACTCAGGGAGCTTCATAGAAACGGGTTTAACGCAATAGCGTACGCCGACGACATAATCACCTTAGTCGAAGGCGAAACCCAAACGAAGCTCCAAGAACAGGGACAAAGAATGATGAATATTGTCGAAACCTAGTGCGAACAACACAAACTGGACATATCTATCCCGAAATCGGGAATGATATTATTGAAAGGACGACTCGATGCTCGTAAAACCCCAAAGGTTCAGCTAAAGGGGAAAACGATCAAAATGCTAAAGGATATGAAGTACCTTGGTGTAACCTTTCAGGAAATGTTCGGAGTGACGGAGCACATCCAAATCATCGAATCTAAGTGGTACGACCTTCTTGGTCGCCTATCACAGATCTCTGGCGCGAATTGGGGGCTGAAAAATAGAGATCCCTCAGCCTGGTGTACAAGTGCCTATTTACCCCCATAGTTGCGTATGCAGCTGCTGGGTGGTGGAACGGTGTGAATACTGCCGGTAAGAAGAAGCTTGCATCTTTACAAATGCGGACTCTGATCTGGCTTTCGAAAGCGTACAACACCGTATCCCATGAGGCACTTCAGGTGATCTCTGCTGGTCTGCCCATCGACCTAGTGTTGAAGGAAAGAGTAGCTCAATACCACATCAGGTGGAGCAGATCCATCCTCGTGAACGACGTGCGTATCAAAATAGACCCCGAGAGTTGAACTTTGAAAAGCGACATCTCTGAAGCCAAAAGAAAAGTTCATAATGAACTTTTGAACGAGTGGCAGAAGAGATGGGATTCTACAGAAAAGGGGTCGACCACGCGCAAGTTCATCCGCTCTGTACATGATAGGACTAGAAAGAGTTGGTTACGGCCGAACCACTACACATCGCAGTTCCTCACGGGACACGGGTCTTTTAAGTCTTACCTGTACCGTTTCGGGAAAAGCGAAGACCCGAGATGTAACTGTGGTCTCGACCAAACTTCTGACCACATACTCTTTGACTGTCTCCGTGTAGCTAAGAGCAGACAACCACTCATCGATGAGGTTCACAGGTATGTCCACTCGTGGCCATGTGACCCTTCGGTGTTGGTTGACCGCATAGAGATCTATCGGGCGTTTAACAAATTCGCCCGAGAATTCGTTATCCCCTCAGATTGGAACTCCGAGGACGGTGACAGCGATGATTGCGACGTTACTCCACTAACTCCAAATTGGAATGAAAGGGAAAGTATAAGTGTTTCTAGAAAAAGGCCACTTCCCTGGCAATCCAGTGTGAAGCCGTGTACAGTGAAGCTGGTTAGACTGTCTCACCAGGATCTCCAGTCTGTACATCGAGCTTGAAAGTCATCCCCAAAGCCGGGATCGCCTGTTCGAACCCGATTAAGGGAATTATCAGAATCCTTGACTTTGAACGGCCTCGTGTGAACGACGAGAACAGAGGGTTCAGACACATCACGGGATGCAAAGGAATGTCTCCTACAAATTGCATTTATTCGAACGTTAGGCCACCTACCGCAAAACCTCCCCGGGGATCTGGGGAGTAATAGGAAGATGTGTTTCGGCATGTCGACAGTTGGACCAATATGACTTTACTTTGGTACGCGGGGACTAGGTACGAGCCTCACGTTGACGTAACTCTGTGTCAAAGTGAAACGTCGGCGTGTCCCCGGAGGGTTGAACTCTGCGTGGCATGTGGTTGTAAGCAGGCTTAACAGTTAAAGCATGGTTGACCCGGATGCCGCTTATGTTCGAAAGCGGAAGACGGCGAGGGGCTAAACATCGCCGCAGCCCTACCGAGGATTACGGCTCTAGGCTAACCGCCGAAAGGCGGCGGGCTATCGTAAGGAGTTTCGGTACACTAACTAAGTGGCCTCTCATCGGGGTTAATTGATGCCATAGGAGGCTCTCAGAGAGTTTCACTTATCGAACGCATCGGGGAAGCTTTAGGCACCATCGTCGACAAGGGAAACCGACCAACTGTGAAGCTTAGATGACGAGGGCATCCGGGGCAGGAAATACTGCGGATTGATGCGGTGACACTGTACCAAGGAAAAACTCTAGTACAGTCATAGAATACATGTTAGTTTCCATATTACTAAATTTTATTAAAGCTGTGTCTGGACCTTTGTAAAGATACTTAAATAAGTATTTTACAGATTTCATTGTACTACATATTTCTACATTTATATGACATTCAAGTTTTAGAAGTAAATATGCTTTATATGAAACGACAAAAGTATTATCCGCAGTTTTGTTATTGGAGTATATAATTAGTGATCCATCATTCCGTCTGCGATAAATAGGATAACCATTATGAGATAATTCTGTTTGTGAAGTAAAACATTGTGGAAAATTTTTTGTATAATCCGTTTTAGTTTCATCCATGCAGACACTATTTTTATTCTGAACTCCACAAGGGCCATGAATCATATTTTGTTTTACTAACTCATATAATCTTGTAAATTTGTTTCTATTAGGAATTTCAGCGCATATAAGATTATTAATTTGATCTGTGTTTTGAATTTTATCTTTTTCATGTAACCATAATAACATATGAATATGAGGTAATACGCGTTTGTGAAATTCGATTACGTATATGTATGAATTAAATTTACCAAGAATTTCTTGCTGCAGTAACTCGTTCATTAATATCTTTACTTTCTGATCAAATACTCGTACTATTAGATCTGGTCTATCGAGTGTAGCTTCGTATTCTAATAAGTTTTCTGTAATTTCTTTCCATTTGGGATTACATGTCATTGTTACAAAAATGTCCGGTTTTCCATTATTTTGCATTATGGTTGTTGCATCTAAAAAGTTCTGTTGTATTGCTCTTGAGCTGTCTATAAAACTAGATGGAAGAATAACCATTTTACCAATAGAAATATTTTCATTACTACATCTATTGTTAAATTGATCCATTAAACCTTTATATTGTTCTGTTCGTATATTATGTTGATCTTTTCTTATAAAATATAAACGATTATTTTCAACTTTCGTCCACGAATTGAGAATAAATTGGTTGGATAAACTTTTGAGATTTAAACATGGATTAACTTCTTTTTGTATACTAAATCTGTATGAATAATATTGTAAAGCAGTTATATTATCATATTTTCGTTCTCCTGAATTTTTCATAAATGGTTCCCAACCTGAATCACCGTATGGAAATATTAATGGATATACCATTGGATTAATATCTTTGTTAATTATTGCAATTGTTTGAGCTTTTTTATTTTTTGAAAAATACATACATCTCTATTGGAAGGTGGTTCTCCATTTTCTCCAACATATACGATAGAAATTTTGGACTTTCAAATTCATTTGGATGTAAAGCATACGTATTGTGGTAAATTTGACCACAAATTTTTAATGTTTGCGGTCCAGCAGTAGTAAAATGAGCTAATTTTGCACCAAAACTTGCAAATGCTAATAAATTGTTGTAAATTCTTATATTTTGTTTAAAATTTTTATCTTTATTAGATTATCCTAATCAATAAGTTTCAGGATACGGAGTGATACTTTCAAGTTTTACTTTGTTTCTATGACAACAATCGGCATACTTATTATCTTTTTTTATTTCGTTTCTGAAATGTTTCGCTTCGCAAAATTGACATTCGTAAATAAGTTTTGCAAGGTAATTGCACTCAATTGTAGATTCATTAAATTCTGCCAACTTATGTACTTTGGTCATTTGTTTTCTTTTTTTACTTTTAGTTATTAGAACTTCATTTTTTCTAGATTGAGATATACTACATTTTCGTTTTTGGTCTGTTTCACTCTTCATTTTAATGGTTTCATTTTTTTTATCTTCAAATTCTGAAAGCCGAAATTTGCGAATTTGTTCTGGTTTAGCTAATTTGTGTTCCTTAATCATTTGTTTTCTTTTCTCACTCTTTATTCTAGAGATTTCTTTTGTTTTATCTGCAGATTGAGATTCTCTAAACTCACGCACTCGCTTTGCCTCAGCTAATGTGTATTCTTCAGTCATTTGTTCTCTTTTCTTGCTTTTTATTATTGAGATTTCTTTTTTTTTATCTGCAGATTGTGATGCTCTAAACTTACGTTGTCGTTCTGTTTCGGCTATTCTTTGTTCTCGAGTCATTTGATTTATTTTTTTGTCTTTAATTGTTGCTAATTCTGTTTCTCCATCTTCCGATTGAGATGGTCGTAATTTTCTTTTACATTCTGATTTATTAATTTTGCTTTTTTGATTTTTTTCAAAGGGTTTGTTTTTTATAACGTCTAGCTGTTTATTCAGTTGGTTAAAACTTATTTTTGATAATGATACTGTTAAATCTTTAATTTCATATATTTTTTTAGATACTTCTTCGTGTGATTTCTTCATATCTACATCTTTAATTTGTAGTTTTAGTGTATCAGCAAAAGTAAGTTTTTTTTGTTTTGTTATTTCTGTTTTAATTTCATCGATTGACTCATTAATCAATGGAACATTTAGCAATGAATAATGATAAGTAGCCGAATACTCTGACATATTATACTTTTTAAAAACTTGTTTTAAATTATGAATTACAATGTTTTTATGACTTTGATTATTTGGAATACCACTTCTCAAAATAGGAAACATTTTAACTGATTGATTTTTATAAATCATTTCTAAATGGCTTCTCATCATTGATTCATCGAATATTATATTACAAGAACAAACACCATTAGAAATTGATATTGCGAAAGCTACAGCAAATAAACCATAATTGTAAGTTTTTGATTGATTTTGAACGTATTACTGTACAATTGTAATTGATTTTTTATTAGGAAATAATCTGTTTATGTATTTCTAGTGACCATTTCGAAGACCTGAATTTAAACTATCAAATACATGAATAAATTTTTTATCATACCAAATGCAAATCCAGTGTCCCATATTGGTTTGTATTATTATCTCTCTGCATTTACAGGTTTAAGACTGTCATATTTTTAATGTAATATTAATACTTATGAAAATATTGAAATATATGGTATCTACAAATGTAAGTAAAAAGTAATTTATACAAAAATGGGGCTTAACGCAAACAAATTAATATTTTAAAAATGTAGTTTACATAAGCAAATTACCTAAAGAATGTCGCTTAATACAAACAAATTATTATTTGAAAAATGTATTTTTCATAATTAATTTATATGAAAAATGTCACTAATGCAGACAAATTACTATTTTAAAAATTTAGTTCACGTCAGAACATTATATAAGGAATGTCGCTTAATCCAGACAAATTATTATTTAAAAAAATTATTTTTTTACAATGAAATTGTATAAAAAATGTTGCTTGATAATCACAATTTCATTAAAAAAGGAGGATGTCCACGGCTTATAGGAATTTAGCCCCCTACACTGAAAACAGATTGGGATGTCCGAGATCCGACGCTTAGTATAACACGTAACTTTGATTTCAGGTAATACGCTGCACGCAATTTAGAGTAGCATATGTCCTAAATTGCTTGTCCTACTCTGTAGAGTAACGCGAGTACTATATTCGGGCAGATGTTTTCCTAAAAGCGGACAGCACACGTCCTAAACAGAAGAATAAACACAGCACTTTCATCTATAGTAGCGTGTATTCACGGGAGGACATCGTATATCCTAATTTGTTTTCACTGTAGAGGATCATTTCCTATCGTTTAGAGGGTCCAAAAGTTTGAATTTAAAAAAACCCCTCAACCTTGGGGAAGATCAGATATTCGAAAATGAAGTTTCCAACCTTAAAACGATTCTTCTTTAACGTTTTTAGCTTAGAAAAGACAGTTTGCACCATTTTCGAAAAAAATACTTTGTGCCATTTAATTTTGACTTATAGGCAGTCAATCCATCGCTTTTTTAATTATATATCAAATCACATAGATTCCCATTGGGCAACGCACCCTGTAAAGCTCGTACGTAAGGGAAACGTGAATTTGCTAACAACCTTTAACATTATTCGATTAAAAGAGGTGCTTTGCGGCAATTAGTTTTGACATAGTCAGTTAATCGATAGTTTTTTTAATTATCTATCCAATCAGATAGATTTGCATTGGACGACACACCCTGTAAACCTTCTACGTAAGAGAAACGTGTATGTTTTGAAACAACCCTTAACGTTATATTATATAATATAGAGATTATTAATAATATATATTATACTTAATGTTATAGAGGTATTTTGACTATTTAATTTTTACTTATAGGCAGTCAATAGATATTTTTTTAAATCTTAATTTAATTAAATCTTAAGAGTTGTTATTACAGCGCTGAAATTACTGGTGAAATATCAAACGTATTTTTTACGTCCCTAAGTATTAAATTCTTATTCTACATTAGTTTTTGTGAAATTAATAATGATTTAACTAAGAATAACTGTGTCCAGAGAAAAAAAATACTTTATTTCGTTCTTTTAAATGCGAACGCAGTATTACCATCATGATATTCCATTTAATATTCTTAAGTTGATCGTATTTAGTAAGTCACATTTATTTTACATAAACGTAAAGCAACTTTTGCACGAATCGCAGTAATACCTACATACGCAGTAATACCTTCACTTAGCACAGAACTAGTCACAATAGGAAAGATTTGAACTGATCGATTTTATATAAATAAACCACTATTGTAAGTTTTTAATTGATTTTGAACGTATTCCTGTATATAATACATGAATAAATTTATTATTATACCAATTGCAAATCCAGTGTCCCATATGAGTTGGACCACTAAACAATATTTGTATAAATTTATCATCGTAAGAACGTTGTTTAATATTGTTCATAGCGGATAAAAAAATTGTATTGTAATGTCGGGCAGTTTTTTATACTTTTATATTTATCACAAATAACCACGATTTGTTAGTAAATCTAACAAAGTAAACTAGTAAATAAAAAACAATATGTTAGTAATGATCGTATTTAAACATAAACAATATATAATCTTAGCAGTTAGTTATAAATGTATTCAAATACAATATTCATATGTTATGCCTATATTGTACACGCATGAATCACCTATACCTTTCTCTCTCGCACAAAGTCAAATCCTTAGTTTCCTTCCGCGCCACCAGACTAGCGCCACTGTCGAATGAATCAGCTATTCCTTTCTCTCTCGCACAAAGTCATATCCTTAGTTCCCTTCCGCGCCACCAGACTAGCGCCACTATCGCATGAATCACCTATACCTTTCTCTCTCGCACGAAGTCAAACCCATAGTTCCTTTTTACACCACCAGACTAGCGCCACCGTCAATTCTCCACGCAACCTCTGCCACCTCCTCATATGTCATGTTCTCCTAATCCTTTCCCAATAGATTCATGCGTTTCTCGCCACAATATGTTATATTAATAATAATCTTATGCATTATGAATTGTATAATGCCGCTAATACTTGATATTATAACATTTATTTAATATTAAGTTACATATACGAATTAATATCTTTCCACGAACACACTCATGTTTACGAAACTGACTCTCGACTTCGCTAATATTACTATTGAAAATATCTTCTTACTCGAATGACTAATGTGTTTGACAATAGCATGACTTCGCAAAATTGCAATAGTATACACCAAATCACCTAAATAAGTACGTCATCAAATCATTCGCCAAGACAGTCAAGAGACGCCGAAGATCTCATCAGTTTGCTGACAAAGCCCCACCTCCAACCAATAAGCGGATTTGCAGCCCCATCCGCACGCCACCGAAAGGCCGCCCACGACCAATCAAGATCAGCTCCGCCTTCAAGAACGGCGCACCGCAGGATGCGCAGCAGTCGTCCCCTCTATACCACCTCGAGAGGAGACGCGCATCAACCAGGGTTACTATTTAGGGTTCTTCTGTCCTCTATTATCTAATGTAAATGAGGTCGTACTGTGTGAGTGGAACAAAAAAAAATACCTCTATCTGGCAACACTGGCATCAGCAGTCAGTCGAGGAGAGTCGTAGTCAGTCGATCGAGCGGACTCGAATAAGTCGGTCTTCATACTCTCACGTTTATAAGAGATTGTATCTTCGCGTATTTTCAACTAAGTTAAATTTTGTACACCAGTTCGGACACTAATTACTGTTGCTTTAAATTCGTATATATTTGTCGAAAGCTATTAATTTTGTGAAATATAATTTAGCTCTTTTAAATAAATTGAGTGTAAAATATAAATCTGTGATCTCGTAATTGACTTTATCCGGAACTTCCATCCACTATCCCGTGTTCACAAACTGTTGCGTTCATTCTCGAAATCAATCTTCCCGTCATCGTCGTTTTGGACTTGGTTCGACTCACACATCTTCGTCGACCTGGATTTGGCTTGGAGGAAGCCGAAATCTTCTCCTGGTGACAGCTGCTGCCCTACCATTTCACCCTATACACCCTTCACAGGAACCGCTAAGACCTGCCTCGCTCTACCACGGTTCTCGTCAGTAAGAGTTAAGTAAAGTTTATTTAGTTCATTCTTCCGTTCACAAAAATCAAAATCAGTAAAATCATAACTTTAATTTTTTTTTATCTGTAAAATTATCCGGGACACAACATCCTATTAACCCACGCGATGTAGAACTAACTGCATATTTTGATACAAAAATTAATTTCTTATCCCAACATATTAAACGCGAAATAAATTCACTATACCGCGACATTGTGACTCACAGATGCAATTTAGAACGGAAAGTAATACAAAATACTTTAACATAGTCAACTCAAAACCCAGACGAATTCGCTTACTCTATAATGAAAACATCAGGATGTATGGCAATAATGGCAGGAGAAGTTGCTCACTTGATTCAATGCACGCCGGAAACCGTAAGAATCCGTAAGACCGATCATTGTTACTTAGAATTACCGGTGACATTCCACAGTGAAAGTTATTTCTTAACACCCAAATCACATATTCTCACCCAGATGGGAACAGTACACACATGCAGTCCTATATTACCGACAATTTATAACATAGAAAACGTTTGGTATAAATTTTTACCTTCATTAACAACCGCGGAAATACCACTTGGCAATATACGGACCCAGGTAAACTCGCAAATAAAGGTATATACTCCCAAGAAGATCTCGAAAAATTAAGAGAAACTGCTGTTATATTCCCCCAGAAAAGCCAGCTGTACTAAATTCTTTAGCCAAAAGTGCCATGAGAATAGAAAACCCACCAGCAAACATTATTCTAGTAAATTTAATAGACGACAATGTATTAGAAAAATTTACTGAGTCAACATCCAATAAGATATGGCAAAAATTCATTACATTCGGATCATTTAGCGCAAGCGTGATGTCAATAATCTTTATATTAGGCACCCTAAAATACATAGCCAGTACTATAATTCATGCTATCGCAATATATAATATATACGGATTTAGTATTAGACTTTTAACGTTTTGGAGCGCACTCGCAAACTTTATAATAATACTGTGGTTCAGGTTCACTACCAAAGAAAAATAAAAAACAAAAAACCGATGTAGAAGCTAATTTAGAAGAAATGAAAAATGAAAATAAAGACAGTAAACCTCAAGTGCCACCATGTTCGCATAATGAGCCTCCGCAATTATATCCATCAATCACGGAAAATTTAGAAAAAACAAGAGCACAATTTTACGTTGTCACAGCGCCCGCTCTCGTTAAGAAGCGGCAGGTGACATTCACACCAGCGACTTCTGACTTAACCGGGGGGGGGGGGGGGGGGGTGTACTGTCGGGCAGTTTTTTATACTTTTATATTAATCACAAATAACCACGATTTATCCAAAATAACTATAAAACAATATGTTAGTAATGATCGTATTTAAACATAAAGAATATATAATCTTGGCAGTTAGTTATAAATGTATTTAAATACAATATTCATATGTTATGCCTATATTGTACACGCATGAATCACCTATACCTTTCTCTCTCGCACAAAGTCAAATCCTTAGTTTCCTTCCGCGCCACCAGACTAGCGCCACTGTCGAATGAATCAGCTATTCCTTTCTCTCTCGCACAAAGTCATATCCTTAGTTCCCTTCCGCGCCACCAGACTAGCGCCACTATCGCATGAATCACCTATACCTTTCTCTCTCGCACGAAGTCAAACCCATAGTTCCTTTTTACACCACCAGACTAGCGTCACCGTCAATTCTCCACGCAACCTCTGCCACCTCCTCATATGTCATGTTCTCCTAATCCTTTCCCAATAGATTCATGCGTTTCTCGCCTAATCCTTTCCCAATAGATTCATGCGATTCATGCGTATACGCATATATTGTACACGCATGAATCAGTTATTCCCTTCTCCCTCGCACAAAGTCAAATCCTTAGTTCCCTTCCGCGCCACCAGACTAGCGCCACTATCGCATGAATCACCTATACCTTTCTCTCTCGCACAAAGCCAAATCCTTAGTTCCCTTCCGCGCCACCAGACTAGCGCCACTGTCGCATGAATCAGCTATACCTTTCTCTCTCGCACGAAGTCAAACCCATCAAAAATTGTAATATCTGCTGATATCTATTACGACACATTGTTTGATTGAAAATTGGAGTATAAAGCAGAGTATCAGTGCTCCATTAATCATTTAGTTGACCTTTTTGAACATGTCCCATTAGAATTGAAAGACCCAAAAATTTTTTAAAATTTTCAACCGTCAGATCTATCCAGGCTTTCATTTTAGACCAATTTGGATTTTCTGGATTTTGAGATTGAAAAAGATTTGTTTCCTTTACAATCGTTTCGAGGATATTCAAATCGATGAAATTTTCAAAATAATTTATTGGTTCATTGCTTTTCAAATCAACATTTTCATTTATGCCTACTGCACCAGTTAAATCTTTTATTGATGGATAAAAATCAGTATCATAAATAATTTCCCCTAATGATGTAAAGTCAGGATCCTCCAAATCTACATCCGAAATATCAAAATTATCGTCGTAAGCTTTATCTGGTTCAGATTCATCACTACTCCATGGATCAGGATGAGCCATTTTAGTATTTTCTTCTGCCTACCTCAAAAGATTTTATTATAAAAGTATCAATTAGTAAAACGATGATCTTCTTTTATATCTTTTGAAACCCAAATTGCTTGCGGATAGAGTTTTAGCGGGATCCCTCTAGCGGATGATGCGTGAAATGCGAGCATACTAAAAGGTATACTTCACCTAATTTTAGGATACATTTTACAGATTTTACAGCGTATTTCCGAAAAAATCATGTAAAAAGTCAATAACCACCTAATAACGAATTTTTGAAAATTTCACCCCCTTGCTAGTATTAGAGAGGTAGTTTCGGCATTTCAATCAATTGCGGAAAATTTAGGGCATATTTTACAAATTTTTCAGCGTGTTTACGGAAAAAAACGTGTAAAAAGTGAATACCCAAATAATAACGAAATATTGGAAATGTCTATCCCTCGCTAGGGGTAATTTTGGCATCTCAATTGATCCCGGAAAAATTTAGGACATATTTCACAAATTTTACAGGTTATTTACTAACACAATTTCAGTAAAAAGTTCAATAACGATGACAAGTTCAATAACAAGTTTTTAAATATTTCACCCCCGCGCTACGGGTTGTTTGAATACCTCGATCGGAAAATAGTTTCAGCTGTATACTTTAGAGATCAGAGAGCCTACTTATTGAGAAAAATGCATCAAAATATCTATATCCATTATTAAAGCTATAATTTTATTACTGTCCCATATATGAGCCATGCCGGCAGTTTAAAGGTTAACGAGGCTATGAAGTGTAGAAATGGGTACCGCAACACGTTTATCACCAGTTTGCGCGTATACTTCGAAAAGCAGATGTACCTCTTTTAAATATCGGCAATAGGCGTCTCTGAGAGGCTATCATAGGACAACCGTCGTCACAATCTTCCGATCAGTCTACATCGTTTGATTCTGCTGTAAGCCTTGAAGAGTACGCTAGTTAATAGCGTGCTTGAAATGGATAAGGTGTTGTACAGTAGAGGTAAAGGAAATAAGAAATAGTATTGTGTAAGTTAGAAGATTTCCCGAAAAGTTTAATTCGTGGGTGGCTCCCAAAGACATACAAAATTTATAATAAGGGAAGAATTTTACATGACTTTATCCAGCACGTTTTACAGTGATACTACATTTTTTAACCGTGTTTAATCAGAAACCCGTTTCTCCGCCAAACAATGATTACGCCTACAGATCATACTTCGAAATTCTATTTAATTATTGTCCTGGAGCAAAAAAGTCACATTTAACTAGCGTTCTGTGGTACGATGACACATCTGGTGATATGAATTATTTGACGGAAGATAACGAAGGTTTTGCGAATCGAAGAAAATTTATGGCTGGTGGTAAAGTAGATTTACTGGGTCACTTGTGTTGTGACGTGTTTAATCAAAACAGATTATTGTTGAATGGTGTCGAGGTTACGGTGCGTTTCGTCCGTTCATGCGACAGTTTTTGTGTAATGGATCCTAATGGTGTTTTTACTGTTAAAATTACCGAGGCAACTTTGCTTGTTCGCCGACTCAAGATTAATGCGGGTATTTTGATCGCTCACGAGAAGAAACTGATGAAAACAACCGCAAAATATTCGCTTACGGGTGTCAACGCTGTGACATTGCACAATGATATTCACAGGGAGATGATAGACAATGTTAAATGTAACAAAATGGATCAGCTACCAAACAGAATCGTTGTCGGCTTTGTCGAGAATAAGGCGTACAATGGTGATAAGGCACTAAATCCGTGTAATTTTAAAAGTTTTAACATTTATTTGCTGTGTTTGTATGTGGACGGTGTGCAAGTACCGTCGCAACCCTTATAACCAGACTTTAAAACAAACTTGATGTACGTGGAGGCATATTACACGTTATTTTCTGATACTGGTGTATATTTTTTTAATTATGGAAATGGTATTAGCCGCGAAGCTTATGCCGACGGTTTTTGTCTTTTTACATTTGATTTAAGAAATGGAAGTGTGAGGATAGATGTAAGATTTGACGATCCGCTTACCACTGCTGTAAATTGAGTAGAATTTGATAGAGATTAACTCTTCGAGACAAGTATTGATCGATTACAGCAGGTAGCAAACCTGAGTGTTTGTCATTAAATTCTTTTAAACAGCCCCACTCCCTTTGTATCCATTAAGACGAACATTTCATAGTTTTATCATTTTTTTCTGTGTTTACCTTTAAAAATAATGTTCTAAATTTTAAGTGTACAGTAGAAAAAACGTTTTTTATTTTAAAACGAACATCCCGTTCATTAAAAATTTTTCTGTAAAAACGATACTTTTAGTTTTATTACGAAAAAAACATGTTATTTGTACTATTTTCATTATTTTGATATTGAACAAAAAGTTTTGTTATTTTGAAACCAACATTTCGTCCGGATAATTTTTTCATGTAGGATTAATACATTCCAGGATAATGCTACGTAATCGTTTCTAATCAATTAAAAATAATGCCATAACTTACACTGTTTCTGCGCTATGTAACTGGAAATAGGACCATTATATAGCTACATTATGACGAAGTTACCCTGAATATGTCAGCTAAATTGATCGAAAATTGACTGAGTAATCTTAGCTACATGATTATATACATACATACATTCATACATACATTTTAAGGAGGGCCTCAAATAAGTTCTAATGCGCATAAATTTCTCTTATGACCCATTATTTAGTATATATTGATGCATCACACATTTTGCGATGATAGAAACATAAGGCTCTCGCGTGTAGCTCTGAAGCACGTTTTTAGCGCGCATTGTATAGTGTCACCAGTTTGTAAATCTGGAACGTTGAGAAAAGAAATTTTGAAGCAAAAGAATTGGCTAACATTGTATCATCAAAGATTAGATTGGTACAAACGGCGATGTGACTCTGAAGGGATTGGAAAAAAATTTACAATGTATTTTTAACAGAGCTCGTAAACAGTACCCGAGAGTGAAACAGAAAATCGAGATTCTTAAAAACCTGACTACATGTGAAATTGTCAACTTGGAACTCGATGACGCGTGTCTGTCATTTAAAAACTTGCCTTGGTATGAGAAATATTGCGTACAACATGTTATCAAACCTTCTCACCCGATGCACAGTTGCTCTTTAAACAATGCGTTTCGTGTAAAGTCTTGGCTGAGTACGCGAAGTGGTTTGGAAAAACGATGGTGATTTGATCCTTCGCTAGATCTCTGCGATTAACACGTTCGAATTTTGGAGGTGTTGTCAGGGGTGGAGATTTGTACGAACGGGGTATACCGCGCGGACAGGATACCACAAATTTGTATAAGACCTGAGACTTGTGAAGTTGGCGCCCGTAATTAATAAAAATAAATAACTATTATAACTCAAACGATTCCTCCTTATCTGCGGAAATTAACTCCCTAAGAATTTTAATTTGCGGATTATTTGTTTTTAATTAATTGAAAAAGTAAAATAGTTAATTCGGGCGAGGCGCTAGAATTGAAATTAATTCTTTTACAAAGATAATTATTATTTTTAATAAGAATTTTTATCTAAATTGATTTCTCCTTACTTGCGGATAGCAAAGATATGGTCGATACACTGATTTTTGCAGCAAAATAATTATAAAAAAACTTATAAATTTTAGTCGAGAATTGTAATCTCTGGTTCCGTTTGTTCCGCCCATTCCAACATTCCAATATTGACTATAGGCGAGCTGTGCTGCATAGTACGCGTACTTAGACCGTAATTTGTGATATTTCAGTAACAAAACATTTTCTTTTCGTAGGCAGATTACAGTCTAGTAATTTAAAATACGTTTGGGCAACTAAAATTTATGAAAATTTCGTTTATAAACGTACATACATCACGTGGTAACCTCGTAGGGCTAGTTCATCAACATCAGCTGATTATTGTTTATCTGAGAGTAAGAGAGTACTTTGTGTTTTTTTACTTTTTTCTAGGGGATTTTACCTAATGTATTCCAAATTTTGCAGAAAATTTTGTAAAAGGAAAGTAACAATCTAGTGTTCGAGGATTCTTATTATTTTCTATACATTAATATTTATTGTAATCATTCGGTCATTCTTATAAAAACTTGCTTATCTGTAATCATAAGACAGTGATGAATTAACGCAACTAGCAGGAAACTAAGCAGCGAAGCTATGGCTGCAAATCGCATAAAAAAAGATGTAATTCAATTTTTTTTTGTATTTGACAAAAATATTATGAGATTATAGTGATGTTTGAATTACGCTTGAATTTATTACTATCTGCAATTATTGAAAATAGAAAAAGTAAAACTATTTTTTAGAATTAATATATATTATATTTTAACACAGTTTTTCTTTCTTACAGAAAGATTACAAATAAATATGCAGGAAACAATTTTAAAAGAAAGCTCTAATAATAATCAGAATTAAAGTTATATACAGAATTAAAGTTAGTTCGTAGAACATAATTAATTGTAACTATTAGAATATCAATGTATTTTTTATAAAATATTGTATACATAATTTTTTTAAATAAATAATATTTGATGTAATAATATGCATTATTTATTGGTGCACATGATAAAATACTTTACCTTGAATGTATAATCAGTTACAATTAATGTATAAAGTGAAAAGTGTTTTCAATTTTAAATCCTGCAAATTAATTTTTTTAATATTTAAATTCAATTTCTTGAAATATTAAATAAAAATTAAACAGTTAAGACAGTACATAATTAAATACTCGATATGTAGATGTTTTCAGGCCGTCATCCTTTAGAAAATCAATAATTAGTATAAGTTGCAGACTACATTCAAATTTATTTGGACGCGATCGTTACACGGAAGTGCCTTATATTTTCATCATCGCAAAATATGTGAAACCTCATATGTGTGTATGAATTAAATCCTGTAAACAAAATAACTCTATTAATTTTAAATCGATTGGGCTGAAATTAACAGGGTATATTTGTTATAATTATAGAAGTCAGTGGTCCTATTTTCAGCTGTATCGTTAATAAATTGTTGAAGATATGGAGCGTTTCACAATTTTGTAAAATTGGTTTATGCACATTATCTCCAAAAATACTATTCTCACGTACATAATGAATTGAGACAAAATGTTAATAATGTTTTAATATTTTTAAAAATACATACATGAAAACAATGGAACTCTACAAATAATCACGTTCTTTCGTTATAAATTAAAATCTATCATTTTTATATAAAATGTATAAATGGGCGAAATATTCGTCTCAAAATTACAAATCTTTTTTCCTTTGAACACTTCATGATCAGAAATATTTTTTTGAAGATAGCAATACAAAAACGATTAGAATCATAAATAATCTATACAATAGTACGTTTTTTACTCTCGCCGCGGCGCTCTCTCTCGCTCAGCAAACCACGCATACGGCAAACCGGAGTGCTTCACACCAGGGTTGCCAGATGGCGATTTTTTCTCCTTATTGCTCTTGCTTAATAAACATCAATATATGTAAGAGAGAAAAGGAAAAAAAATCGCCAACTGGTCACTCTGCTTCATACTGCGGCGCAACTACCTCCACGTGATCTACCGAAGGGCCAGGTAATTCATACGTGGCAAATCGATTGCGCTAGGTCGAGACGAAGTGTCTCGATACGTATATTGCGGTGGGCGCACACACACATACGCGACCTTGTATTTTATATTTTCGTAGTTTATCCGATAATCTTATTTGCTTTGAGCCAAGGTTTAACCTTGCCTTGGCTAATCTTATTGTTAATATTCCCCCATTTTATTTTATATAATAAACTATTTCTTTAACTTTAATTTCGAGTAACAGTCAATCAGCCTGTGATCATTCCCTATCCTCGAAGGCGAATACCGCCATGCCCCACGGGTGTCGTGCATTGCTTCGCACGACACAATATCTGAGGAGCCGAGCACGAGTATCGACGAGGAATAATATATGTTAACCGAGATAAGTGACTAGGTAAGTATATACATTGTACGAGTACACTCTCAACCGTTTTTTTTGTGCGGCTCTAGTTTTCTCAGAAATGAAAATAATATTATTTTTAAATATCCATATGAAATATGTAATTATTACCGTAGAAGATAATTGTATGAAAATATGTATATATGTTGTGATATGTACGGAGATGTACGAGTACGCATTGTTTATTTAAATGTATTAGTATACTACGTGCATTTGTTGCATATCAGCAGTAGAAAATATAATGTATATTGATTTTTTTATGAATATAGTTATATATGTAAAATGCAATTTATATTAGCAAAGCAATTTTATTATATTATATCTTTTTATTTTCTTTTATCTATTTTTAGAAATTGAAAGGATTATTTACTAATAATATAGACTTAATAATTATATTAAATAAAGATCATTTTCTAAAAATATGTATATACTTAGGTGTATGATATGTACAGGGATTGTATGAGTATGCACCTTATATTTATATGGACTAGTATATTACATGCATTTCTTGAGTATTAACAATACGAAATATATATGTCAATATTTTTTTTACGAAATAAATATATATGAAAAATTATTTGTTTGGAGAATATAATTATATAATCGATACTAGTATTTTGTTTGATTATTTTTGTACCTTTGTTTTATATTCCTTTATCTCTTGTAACAAATTAAACCATTGTTTATCAATAATAATAGTCAGAATAATTATTTAAAACCAAAGATCCTTTAAGAACAATTACTATTTCTCTTTTAGCTCTAATCATTTAATAATTTAAGCATAAATAATATAATTAAATCGTTATTGGTAAGCATTTGTAATAAATAAATAATAAGTAAAATTTAGTATAAAACAGTACACATAATGCCATCTATGCGAGATGCGATCAAATAGAATAGTTCTGGAAAATGGCAAAGCCGACGCGCGCGTCGGGCCTTAAGCCCTCCTACCGACCAATCACAACGAGTGCTAGAATTTAAGGATCTAACCAAGAGTTCTGGGGATAGAATTTTCCGCCCTAGACCTTGCCCTTCACAAATCCAAAAGGTCTTTACCTACACTTTTTGCAGCCAAAAAATGGAAAGGGAAAGTGTGGGAGGACAACCGAGGTATTCTGTATGGCAGAAAACCTACGAGCAGTAAGTCAAAAAAAGGTAAAAGTTAAAACAACAGTCAAAGTAAAAATCAAAGTACTCAAACAAGTAAAACATCTAAGTTTTCAAACGAGTAAAAATCAAAGTTTTCAAACGAGTCAAAAATCAAAGTCAAAAACAAATAAAAATACAGAAAAGTCGAAGGAAATTCAAACCCAGGGCTCTGAATCACAAGTGTACTACAGCATCTTCCGTAAAAAAAGGAAGTAAGTAAAATAAAATATATCATATTTTATTATTTTCTTGTTTTCTTTTCTTTATATTCTTTAATTTTTCTTTTTATTTTATTTCATTTATTATTTCACTATCTTTTATTATCTAAACATATTCCGAGAAGTTTGATCTCTGGTTTGTTAAAATCAGAGGTAACTATCTCAATCCATGTAAACCTTTATCTAAAATATAAAAAGAAATCTAAACAATAGTGCTTGTAGAGATAAAATCTTTTGGAAAGTACAAAAGATTCTAACTCAAAGGTTTAAAGTGCATTGTGAGGAAATTGTATTTTTTATATAAACCAAATCTAACCACAAATTTTTTTTTATTTATTCGTTTTTTATTCCTGACTCGTGTAAGGCCATCCTAAACTAGTGAGAGTAAAATCTCAGGTTTAAAATAGCCAATACGAAATTAATTTTCATAATTAATCTCGTAACAAGGATAGTTAATAAAGTTTTCAACTTTCTGTAACACCTAATTAATTTTTCTAAATTTTTTTTTTTTCTAGTTTTGCAACTAAGGTTTAGTGGCTTTTTCATTAAATTAATTTTAAATTTTTTAATAATTAATTAATAGAAGTCAATTTGTTTATAATTTCGTTCTATTATATGAACTGTAACGGTAAGCTATTGTTTACCTTAGCGTTTGACGAATTCGTGCAACACGAGCGAACAGTATCGTAATGTTCGCATCGACGCGAGCTGGCGAGATTCGGCTCGGCTCGGTTCGTCGTGACTACACGGGCGAGATTGACTTCGTGCGTGAAAGATTCGCGCGCGCTGTAGAGAGATATAGCCGCCTTGTTACGCAACAGGTGTGATCCCCCACGTCCCGTGTTCAGCTTCACCGTGCTGTGTTTTGCCATGCGTTTCGTGTGCGCGTTTCGACTGCAGACCGATCCTGCATTTGCAGTGAGTGGTGCAACACCGTGAACAACACCGACCTGCAACCACACAACCTACGTGCACGGGCGAACAAACAAATTAACAGTAGCGTATAAATTAAGTGGTACCGCTTCACGCGATCGTGTTTTATTCGCAATTAATCAATAATCTTATTGCTTTATACCAGTCCAGTTGACTTGGTATATTATTTTAGTTCGCGATATTTTCCCCCCTCTTTCTACAAGTCAGCCGTTTACCGACTTGTAATAAAAGCGTAGACCTCGGCGACAATCAGATTTTGTTTATTATTTATCTTTATTTATTTATTTCAATAAATTCATATTATTATTAAAATTCAATCCGGTGTTCGATTAATTGAATTTAACCCGCGTACGATCCCTTCCGTAATCCTAAGAGCTCGTATATTTCTGGTTGTCAAGTACTCGACGCGATATCCCTGTTTCAGCAATCAAGCGGTCAATTTCAGATTTGATTTTTACCTGGTTGCTATCTGAAACAGTAACTCGGTTTCAGACTAACACTTAATAGATTTGGTAGACCGGACAGGTAACCGCCGCCGCAACGCGGGGAAAATACGTTTATTTAAATACGGTAAGTTTAATCGTACCGCTGAGCAGCCGCGATATTAAAATAAACATCCGTGCGGCAACCAAACTGTAACAGAACATATTTTTATTGCGCTTTCGAACAGTGCATAACAAACTCTATATAAAACTATATAGGTGATTTTTTCCTAAGTTGTAAATTAATTGTTTATAATTAATTATTAGCTATGTTTATAAAAATATCGAAATACTTCTTTCGCCTAATTTAACAATTAAGGTTGTACATTCTTTTTACTTAATAACATTTTTCATTTTTTTTTATTATTTTTAACAAATTGCAATATGTTTATAATTTTTCTTCATATTAATGACGAATTTTTTTTGCTGTATGAAATTGTTTCGAAAATATATTATCTAAATATACATAAAAATTATTATATATTTTTTTTTATTCAAATTTATTAACTCGGTTAATCATTTCAGCAGTATGCAATAAATATTGTAATGGTAAGTGATATTATTTACCATTATAGGAATTCGGTAGGTAATGATGAATGCTATTGTCGTAAATCTTAGGGGAAGATTGTCGACAAAGAGGAAAGGTAAAAAGTAGAAGGAGAGGTTTCTTTTGAGAGAAAAATAAAACCACGCCGTTTGTCTCGAGGTTTTGCCGACCGGCAGAGCTGAGCGCCCGATTATTTCGCTTATAGTCGCGATCGCGGGTAACCGAAAAATACCACGTCCTCGCTCGTGCGTGGATGCTCGAAAGCGGACTCCCGCTAAGGCTGCTGGCTAAGGCTCTTTGTGCACGGTCGCGAGCTGGTGTCGCTCCTGAGCGAGAGAAGTAAGGGCCTCGGTGCCTGAAGCTTCATGGGAAGCTACGGCGAGAGTGGAGTCTGCGCGATGAGCATATCGCGAGCGGTGGACCTTCTCGTCAGCGCTTCCCAAAGGGGACTGCCGCGCTTCACGCCACGGACCCCCTTCGCGCCTCAATACGCGGCCGCGATTGGTCGACTCGGCGAGTCGGAGAAGGGCGAGGGAGAAGGAGGGAGTCTACGAGAACGCCCGTTGCCGCGCATCCGCTAAACATGTTCCCGGAATAACCGAACCGTAGCTTCTACCGATACTCGCGATACGGGAAAAAGTCATAGCGTGCACGCGCGGACGTCACTATATATTGATATAGATATAGCTAACGACTCGAAGGGCCGATGCTCGCGCAACGAAAATCGGCAATTCGTGAGAGAGCGTTTGCGCGCACAGGACGACCGGTACGTTTTGGAAGAAAACTCGCGTCGTAACGTGTGACTGTTAACGTCCCGGTTTACACATTTATTTTCCGAGAGCTTTCCGTGTGATTTTTATTGGTGTCATTGAGTATACGTACAACGTGAAGTAATCGACGGTCGAGGAATTATCCTGCCTACGTATCAGTCATAAGCGAGTGAAAGAGAGAGAAAGAAAGAAAGCTGTCTATTCTTGTTGGTTTCTCTGTGATTCGAGGATAAGAAAAAGAAAGTGGTACCACTTCTCGCGCGAGCGATAATTATCGCGTATTAATTAATTTTAACGTGATCGTTCGTAGTTTAAGAGAGTTAGTTCGCGTACACCATATTCCCCTCTTGCGTTGAGCCGACGGTTATGACTCAACTCTTGTGCGTGCGTTGACCTCGAACGATATTTGTTTGATATTTGTTATATACTCCATTTGACTCTAAAAACTAATAAATCTGTTAATATGTAATTGCATCTCAAATCGTATTGATTTATAAATCGAAAACCGTCGCATATAGTTTTTCCTTCGTTATCCTACGAGCCGTATATGTATAAGTATACGGGCACACGCGAACTCACATATTATTTTCTTTCCGTGGTCCATTTCAGGAAAGATTATTGTTTTACCTGTCGTTATTGGAAATCGAAGTACGATTTCCAAATAACTTTAACGGCAGGTGTGTGGACAGGTAACCGCAGCCGCTGCGCGGGTAATATTTGTAAACATCTTATATATAGATATATATTCTGTTTAATCACCGAGTACGAGATACCAAGTCGGCGATTCGAGTATTTTTATGTGTGAAATAATGCCACATACGTTCTTTCAGAGTTCTATTTACTCGTTCAACGACCGCAGCCTTCACGTCCGGATTACGCACAACTCGAAATCGAATGTCGTTACGTTTTAAAAAATTTTGCATAAATTTACCGAAAACTCGTTTCCTCGATCGCTTTCAACCATGTACGAAAAAGGTTCTCCGCTTCGTTTTAAAAATTTTTTGAATGCCTGGTTACTTGGTCACTCGATTTGTCATTCAAAGGTTCCACCCAGACAAATTTACTTAAAAAATCGATCGCCACTAAAACGTAAGACACTTCGTCATTGTCAATTTTGATTGAGCGCAAGTCCTCTAAATCAACCTCCCAAACTTGATCTAAATACGATATGTTGTAACACAATCTCTTAAACTTTCTTCGTACAGGACGATGTAAAGTATAAGCGTCGTATTTTTCCAAACACTTATAGATCTGTTCCCGCGGTATATCTTTATTCAATCTGATTAAATGTCTTGCACCCGAAAACCCTGCTTCGTGCGAAGGATCAAAATACTGGGACTCTAACCTTCTATTTACATATTTAGACTGAGCCATTTTTTTTAATTTCCTTCTATTTCGAAGGCGGTTTTTGGACAATGGTACTGTTTTTAAGACTGTCGAAACTATTATTAAACGTCGAGTTATATTCGTCACTGTCAGATTGATGTACATCTTTTGATTTCGGAGTGTCTGAAAAACTTAATTTTTCAGCCACATTATCAAATATTCTTCTATTACCGATATACTCTTGAGGTGTCAAGACATCCTTTAAAAACTTGGTAAATTCTCTTTTTCCCTCTGGATTGGTTGTTTTTCTGTGTCGTGCAGCAAAATCAATGATATTTGAATTTTTGATTGTCTTACCGTCAATGGTCGCCGGTCCCTATCTGTTCCAAAAAATTCTAGTCTTAAAATTATTCAAGTGGTTCAACAGGTTCAAGACAAGCTCTAATTTTCTTTTGTAAACGGTTGGAGCACTGTTTATTATTTTATCGTAAGTAATTTCGTTTCCAATCTCTCCAACAGTGTCGTTTGTCAATGGATTTCGATATTTTTTTCAGATTTAAAAAATAGGAATCGGTAAGAAACTCCCACCCTTTTGCACGATTATACACTGCTTTTTTTACCAACAGCCGTTAGTCTTGTTGCATAATTTTCTGAGAATATTTGTGTGACGTTTTAATTTTTTAAATTGACCATCTTTCAAAGGTACTACACCTTGTAAAGTATTTAAAGCGCACTCACAAATATATTTAATTAATTTTTTATCGGTGGTTTTTAATATTGCTAAACGTTGTTCTTTGTTTGCTCGTGCTAAAGCGTGTAACAGAACAACGTACCTTTGTTCAAATACTTTTGATTTATTTTTTACTCGGAAAGAAGATTTCGATGTAGTCTTTGCCATTATCGTTCTTTAACTGAAGTATCATCTGTTTGATACTTTTATTTATTGTATTTTTAAATATATTTTATAAATGTACTACTACGACTTTTAGGCACATAGACGTAATGAAACTCGTCGTCTGGAAATATACACCTTCGAAATCGAAACTCGTCGGGTGTTGCCTGCGTCAAAATCTAATAAAAGATAGCTGTATGCCTGTTTTACAGCATCTAGATATGCTTCCTGCAAAAATTTAACGTCTTTGGGGTACACTTGTCGCGCGAGGTATCGGATTTGAGCTTGGTCTCGAGGATTTTTAAACAACACTATGTAATTTGAGTTTAAGCTGACGTCGCGTTGAACTTGTCCTTGATGAACAATATTTTGAGTTATAAAAATAACATGTACATTTTTATGATGAAATCCTTTGGTAAATAAATCGACTATAACACTGTGTGACGATTCACGCATCAAGTCGTCGATTATAATTAATTTTTTCAAATGAGGATCGTTTGAATAATCTTCGGGTCTCGGTAGACCCTCGCGAAATTCAACACACGAAAACTCTTGACTTTTGTAGTCATCTTGCCACTCTCGGTAATAAAAAATAATCCTATCGAAAACATCGTTTTTGATTACGAAACTTTTTGAATTTTTGAACCCACACCGATTTACCACAACTCGTAGAACCGGAAATCATACAAGTCCACGGATGACGTCAACGCGTATCAATTTTGTGATAAGGTCGTTCCGCGTTCGGCGGCGGTAAACGCGTTGCTAGAGTTTTAGCGTCGTTTTATTTAATTTTTCAGCATGAAGGACTATTTCACGAATCTGCGTATACTTGCTTGACGAGTCAAGATAACGATAATACTGAGATACATTTAGGCTGGTTACTCATAGCTTTAGATTTAGCGATATTCGATGCAAGCGGAATTCATCATCCACTCTAGCCAACCGCTACACCTTGTTAATATTAAAAATAAAAACTTCTATCTTGGAAATGTTATATATTGTTATGAGAATTTAAAATTTGATAATAAATATATGTTTGAAATATAATTGATTGTACGTTTATTTAAGTACCTGAAAGTAAAAATAAAAGGTTAAGGAACAGAATATGGGAAAAAAGTAAATTAGAAATGTTTAATTTTTAAAATAAATATTTAATTATCGCGAGTTATAATTAAACGCAGGATAATTATATATAACCGAACGGTAGAGACAAAGTATTTGAAACAAATTTTCGTTTTTTCAAAACGACGCTACAAAGCTTGTTTCTTCGCGAGTAATAACTTCGTGGAATCGGGTCCTTGCAATCGAATTAAACTGCAATTGTATTTTATTTTTATCGTCATCGTTTCTATAATGAAAAAGATTTACGATACTGTGAAAATTAATCTTTTTCAAATTTTCATAATTTAATTTTATACCTTTAATTTTACAAATTTCAAATGTTTCATTTTTACTATTTCTTACCTTAAAATCATAAAATTTTGTACTTCCTGAAACAAATTTTCTCAATATACGAACTTTTACCGTAAATTCTCAATTCGCAGCTTAATTCGCCTAACATGGACCCTACCTTTGGTTCGTACGTATCACTCGGTTTACTTGTAAAAATAATTCAGTCGGTGTCGTAGTAAAGAACGCCTCTATCTAGTTTCTCTAAATACGAGTACAATAACAAACAAGCCTGTGCTGTAATGTAGGTGGCGATCGCTACCTTACTACACCCCGACCCAGTTTCTGTTTCTTTAATGTATTCTATGGAGACATAGAGTACCTCGTCGTTCGCTATAACGAGTATCAGACGTTAGTGTAAATACATTAGTCATTTCTTGGGTTGGCGGGTTTCTAGATAACGCGTCGGCTACGGCGTTTGTTTTTCCCGGAATATAAACTATTTTATATTCGAATTCTCTGAGCTTAATATAAAATCTTTTCAATCTTGAAGTTGGTTCTTTATTGTTGTGTAACCAAATTAAAGGCTTATGATCAGTATAAAAAGTAAATGTACGACCGAAAAGACAATGTCTAAATTGAAAGGCCGCATCAAGCATCGCGAGTAATTCTTTCTCTATTACAGCATATCGAGTTTCAGCGCTTTCTAAGAGTCTTGAATAAAATGCTACAGGGAGATCGGAACCGTTTCTTTTTTGGCTAAGAACTGCGCCGATCGCATATTGCGATGCGTCGGTAATGACATGAAATTCGAGTGAAAAATCGGGATGTTGGAGAATTGGAGCTGCGCACAACTTTTGAGATAATTGTTTGAAGGCCTTTTGTTGTTCTTCTTTCCAATTAAAGATACTTTCATTTTTTAGCAAATCAGTAAGTGGTTTGGCTATTTTTGCATAATTAGGTATAAATTTCCTATAATATTCCGTTAGTCCAAGGAACTGCTTAATATTTTTCTTCTCTTTCGGTAAAGGGAAGTTTTCAACAGATTAATTTTTCTAGGATCAGGTTTTACGTTGTTTGCTCATATGCTCTGACCGAGGTATACGACTTCGGTTCGGTAAAATTGACATTTTTCCGCTTGTAACTTCATGCCTGCGTCGCGTAATCTTTGAACTACCACTTCCAATTTTTTATCATGCTCTTCCAAGGTTTCAGCAAAGATGATGCAATCATCAGCATATACAAAAATTGAGTTACCTTGTAAGCCTTTGAAGAGAGCATCCATCAAAGACTGGAAGGTGGTAGGCGCGTTTTTCAGCCCGAAAGGCATTCGTTTGAATTGATAGTGACCATAAGGGGTAGAATAAGCGGTATATTTACGATCTTGTTTACGCATATTTATTTGGTGAAATCCCGAAGCGAGATCGAAACAAGAAAAATATTTATTTCCTTCTAGGCTATCGAGAATATCATTAATATTTGGTAAAGGATAAGTGTTACTGATTGTTTTTTCATTTATACATCTGTAATCGATGACTAAACGCCATTTCTACTCTTCCTGTGGACTATCCTTTTTGGGAACGATTCACAAAGGGCTAGAATACGCGCTATCTGAAGGTTCTATTATTCCTTGTTCGACCAGTTTTGAGATTTGTACATTAACCTCTTCTTTTAAAATTTGTGGCAAACGGTATTGTTTATCTACTACTGGTATGTCGTCTATTAAATCAATACGATGTTCAGTCATATTCGTAGCATGGAGTGTGTCTCCCGGTAGTAAGAGAGATTAGTGTCAGAGTCGCATTTTGCGGTTTGTAAAATCTGACGCAGTTTTTCAGATCGCGTGATGTTTAAAGTGGGAGTTACTACCATGTTATTCGATGTGTAACTAAATGTATAAATACAGTTCCCCATCATGGGAAGTTCGTGATCCGCGAGTATTAGTTCTGTTTGTGCGTCATTGTTTATACGTCTGTCGCTTATCCAGTATGTTAGGTGGGTCTCGTCGTCGTTAATCGCGTCATCCTCAACGAGGATTTCATTTATGTATTTATTGTTATACAGTTCATCGGCTAATAATATAGTGTAGTCGGTCATTGTTAATGTCTTAGTTTGATCGCCGTCTGTGAATACTAATGGATGATTTTGTCGCAAGAATTCGTATACGGACGGTGAGAATGTAGGGGTATCGTCTATGCTTATTTCGTCATTGTTTAAAGTTCGTGTCGAGTTGGTAGTATCAGTATGTGTATGTGCCTTTTCCGCATGTTTTGATGACCTTTCCTAGTTTTACTGATTTCGCGAGCCTTGATACTCTTTATCTTAGATATGTCGTGAGTTTTACTGAAGGTTACTGGGCATTCGCGGGATGGACGTACATCGTCGTCGCATTCGACCGGATTACTTTGCGTCTTTTCTTTTGTCTTATCTTTCGCTAGGTAACCGCAGGATGGGGCATCGCTGGCTCCGCATTCGACTGGATTACTTTGCGTCGTTTCTTTTGTTTTATCTTTGTTTAAGAAAACGCAGGATGGGGCATCGCTGGCTCCGCATTCGACTGGATTACTTTGCGTCGTTTCTTTTGTTTTATCTTTGTTTAAGAAAACGCAGGATGGGGCATCGCTGGCTCCGCATTCGACTGGATTACTTTCATCTTCCGATATCGTTTGTATTTCGCTTGTGCATATAAGTTCGTCATCGTTAACAATTGTAACTCGCGGTATTCTTATTATTACGTCATAGTTGCTGTCGTTTGTAACTGGCACTACGACCAAACCGTAAAAATTTGTAGTACGTACGCCTCCGATCCGTACGCCCTTGGCTATTGTCGTTGTTTTCACGTATCCTATTTTCATGTCTGTTCTAGTTTTTGCTACTATATGAGGGGTGGAAGAAGCGGGCACGTTTATGACGATTTGTTCATCAAATGTAATTTGTGTATTTCTCGATTGAATGGTTTCTTTAACAAAATCTATCGTAACGAGGTTTTCGCGGAAAAATCTGATTCCTAAAAGTGCAGGGGTGCACAAGGAAAAGTTGTTTGGCATTACTATAAATTTCGCGTCAGCTTCGAATTTATCTACTCGTAATGTGACCGATCCGAGTGATTCTAATGGCGTGTTCGATATTCCCGCTAAAAAGGGTCTATCATCTGCGTTGATCGCTATATTGCTTTTCAGATATCCTTCTTTTATGACATTTAACTGCGCGCCCGTGTCGATCATAGTTTCTACTTCATTACCAATTATATCCTTGCTAGAAAGAACGATTATAGGATTATCTAATAAACCAATTACTGCTGCGAAGTGGACGGCTTTATGTTCAGTGTGTTCATCGGGCGATTGAGGGAGTTCTGTGCGGGATTGCCCGTTTTGCCCATATCCCTATGTCCGTTTCCCGACGCGTAAATTTTAGCGCGACGATCCTTTTCCTCGTGTCCGTTACGTTTACAGTAATTACAAACCGTGGTGTCGTATTTCTTCCGTCGGCATTCGCGTTCAAAGTGACCGGGTTTATAGCAATAATTACAATTATTATGAAAATCTTTACTTTTACAATAACGGTCGTCGTGTCCAGGACGTTTGCAATAATTACAATAGCGATCATTACTATTCCTTTGTTTGTTGTCATAATTGTTTTCGGTGCGCATAATGTGTCTATTGTCCGTTCGTCTGTTATCAAAGTTTCGATGACGTTCGTCTCGGTTTTCGAATCGCGGAAGGGGTTCTCTGTTACGGTTTTGTCGCGGGCGTTCGTCGTAATTATTGTAAAGTCCGTATTTCTGTCTGTCTATTTCCATTCATTTCTCGATTTTTAACGCGTCATCAAAGGCATCATTTAACGTATCGTAATAATTTAACAGTCCTATTCTATAAGATGGCGGAAGACCATAGCGAAATCCTTCGAGAATTTCGTGTTCAATCTTTCCTAGTTGATGACGATCCAACACCTCGAGTCTATCTTCATGCATTATCGCGTCGATCAAATTTATTTTAATTTCGTTCACTCTACCGATGAATTGTAGCATGTCTTCGTTGTGCCTTTTTGCCAACGTAGCCAACTGACCGCGATAATGATTCGAGGTATCATTAGTGGAAAACACATTTTTTAGCCGCGTAAGCAGTTCGTCAATCGTCACGAAATTAAAATCTTCCACTGCCGTATATGCATAATCGTGCAGTTTAGTATTTATTATCAAATTCGCGACTTCCGCGTGTGTGCTAGGGGTCAATTGATTTTGTACTTTGCGGCATGCTTTCACAAAATGAGCTAAGTTGTTGCCCGTGAACATAGGGATACTATTTAATAATTCGCGCATAATTATGGCGGACGTGGTATTTTCGCGCGGACGGTCTACTACTTTTGTTAACATTTCCGTAAACATTTTCATTAATTCGTTGTCATTCTGGTCGGCAGTTGGACGGTGTCCGTCGTTTTGTTCGGTTTCAAAAGGATTACTCGTACGTTCGTTCTGACTATCATTCATCTCGCTATCTTTACGTGTTTGCATACCGTTTAGTCTTTCTTGTAATTCCAAATTTCGCTGTCTTTCCTCGGCAATTTTGTTCGCGCATTCTTCGGTCATTTGCTGGTAACGCGCTTCTAATTCGGCCTTTTGATGTTCGAGTGCAATCTCACTATCTTTAAGTCTGTTAGCGCGTTGTTCCATCTCTTCCCGAAGTAATTCGAGTTCGCCCGTGTTTAAATCAGTCATGCTTCACGTAATCGGCATTATGACGAATGCAAAGAGGTTTTATTTTAAGAATCGATTTATTAATTGTTGCGAGTTTATCACTTCCCGTTCGATTATTAACACTGGTATATTGCAAAATGTCGCGTAAAAAATTTTTTTTTATTTGAATGAAAAATATATTCAATCTTCCATTTACAAAAATGATGTATATATATATTCAAAACTATATTTTTCCTTTATACGTATATGATCGTATATATATATATATATATATATGGGTGGTTCTCTGTGACATCGAAGATGAAAAAAATAAATATTGCTATAACTGTGGGAATATGTTTTAGAGGTATCCAGTAGTTCTCCTGAATTTGTTCAGATGTTTTCTGGGCCATTATTGTAAGTTACAGAGAGTCAAAGTTGACATTTTAGCACTTTTTTGCATTATATGCCCATTTTCATGAATTTTTAGCTCCGAGGGGATGCATTTTTCACTAAAAACATAAGTATGACTTTTTTTGTAAAATTTTCCGAACATTTCATTAAAAATACTTTTAAAGACATAAATGTATGCTGTCACACTCTTGTAAGCCATTTAAACCTTAAATAGTGAAAATCAGCAATTCTGCTCCGGACTCTGGTAACCTAATACTGTCTAAAAGATGTCTTTTTATAGTCAGAAACTGCCTAAAAATTTCCAGAGTGGGTCTAAATCATTAAGATCACTTATGGTCAAAATATCCGGGAAAAGTGCCCGAAATATTAATAGAAATGTATATTTGTTGCCTTATAACGATGAATCTAGTAGCATGATCATTGCAAAAAAATTTATGCACTTACTGGTATGGTAGAAAAAGTATCTCCACTTGTTTCAGTATCCATTTAATCCCCTGTAAGCTGCTAAAAATACAAATATTATTATAAAATTATAAAAAATTATTTTTTAAACATTTATAATGCTGGATTTTTAGTTTTACATCCCTTACAAGAATTATAATACTAATCAGAAGGATTACTATAAAAGTATCAACATTATTATTATTACTATTCAGCAATACATTGTTTAGATTTCACAAACTTGTCACTGTCACGTTATCATATTATTCATTATAATTATATATCCGATTTATTTATATATCTTTTGTATTAAATACGTATATTCAGTTATTGTAATAATGATGTTTATATATTTATAGTAATCCTTCAGATTAGTATTATAATTCTTGTAAGGGATGTAAAACTAAAAATTCAGCATTATAAATGTTTAAAAATTAATTTTTTACATTTGTATAATAATATTTGTATTTTTAGCAGCTTACAGGGGATTAGATGGATACTGAAACAAGTGAAGATACTTTTGTACCACTCCAAGGTAAGTGCACAAATTTTTTTGCAATGATCATGCTAATAGATTCATCGTTATAAGGCAACAAATATACATTTCTATTAATATTTCGGGCACTTTTCCCGGATATTTTGACCATAAGTGATCTTAATGATTTAGACCCACTCTGGAAATTTTTAGGCAGTTTCTGACTATAAAAAGACATCTTTTAGACAGTATTAGGTTACCAGAGTCCGGAGCAGAATTGCTGATTTTCACTATTTAAGGTTTAAATGGCTTACAAGAGTGTGACAGCATACATTTATATCTTTAAAAGTATTTTTAATGAAAAGTTCGGAAAATTTTACAAAAAAAGTCATACTTATGTTTTTAGTGAATAATGCATCCCCTGGAAGCTAAAAATTCATGAATATGGGCATATAATGCAAAAAAGTGCTAAAATGTCAACTTTGACTCTCTGTAACTTAAAATAATGGCCCAGAAAAAATCTGAAAAAATTCAGGAGAACTACTGGATACCTCTAAAACATATTCCCACAGTTAAAGCAATATTTATTTTTTTCATCTTCGATGTCACAGAGAACCACCCATATATATATGGGAGATTCCATGTGAAGTGATCCAGGTAAAAAATAGCATTTTGTTTTAATGTGTGGAATCAGTAGAAAACTACTTGAATAGAGTGTAGCTAAATTTGTAGACCTAAATTTCAATTAGTACCGGAGCTGTAATCAATCAAAAAATCAAATTTTGTTAAAAAAAATGACTTATTGGCCATTTTTATCACTACATAACTCAAAATCTAACAATTTTTTCTTATATACATTAAATTTGAAAAAGTTTATAAATTTCAAGAAGAATCAGTTGAAATATTTCATTTATATTATTTTTAAACTTTGAATATAGTTATAATCAATAAAAACCTTTATAGTAAAAAAAAGGGTTGTACGATCAAAAATATTTTATCCATCCAAGAATCTAATTCATCGATGATTAATTACCTTCAAAATGGTGCAAAGTTTGAGTGCGACAGACCATTTCAGACAAAGTTATGGTGTTTTTAGGCAAATTTCTTAAAAAAAGAGAGCAAATGCATTTTATGAAAAAAACAGAGTAACCATATACTTGCATTCAAACAACATGGCACTATTATTCTTTAATAATACAAAAATATACTATTTAATGTTAGTTACTGATACTTTTCAATCTCTAAGCTGCTTACAAACACAAAGCAGTAGGTATAAGCAGTAATACCTGTTATATAATTGGATAAATACCTGAAACTTTTTATAATTCTAATAAATTCAATTATATAACAGGTATAACTAAAAGTATCAGACTTAAATAACAACTAAATAAAAGTATCAGTAACTAACAATAAATAGTATATTTTAGTAATAATAATGCCATATTGTTTAAATGCAAGTATACGGTTAGTCTGTTTTTTTCATAAAATGCATTTGCTCTCTTTTTTTAAGAAATTTGCCTAAAAACACCATAACTTTGTCGGAAATGCTCTGCCGCAGTCAAACTTTGCACCATTTTGAAGGTAATTAATCATCGATGAATTAGATTCTTGGATGGATAAAATATTTTTGATCGTACAACCCTTTTTTTTACTATAAAGGTTTTTATTGATTATAACTATATTCAAAGTTTAAAAATAATATAAATGAAATATTTCAACTGATTCTTCTTGAAATTAATAAACTTTTTCAAATTTAATGTATATAAGAAAAAATTGTTAGATTTTGAGTTATTAAGTGATAAACATGGCCAATAAGTCAATTTTTTCAAAAAATTCTATTTTTTGATTGGCTACAACTCTGGTACTAATTGAAATTCAGGTCTAAAAATTTAGCTACACTCTATTCAAGTAGTTTTTTACTGATTCCATACATTAAAACAAAATTCTATTTTTTAACTGGATCACTTCACATGGAATCTCCCATATATATATATATGTACATTTTTTTCGTATCCCATCGCTGTCACCAAAAAATGTTGTGTCCCGGATAATTTTACAGATAAAAAAAAATTAAAGTTATGATTTTACTGATTTTGATTTTTGTAAACGGAAGAATTGAAATGTCTTTATGTATGAGGAGTCAAACAACAAAAGGCACAATTTGGAACACTCTTTATTAATACATAATATATACACGCTTACTCACCGACAAGGTGTACGCTTACGAATAGAAGCCAGACTGACTGCTCTACAAGCTTTCGACTAGACTACAAATGTACATCACAGTATACCGGTGTGTATACGTTTGTTTACGTAAACGTTGCCCCGTCCTTCACACAATACATCTCAATTTCTCCCTTTTAAAATTTAGGACATACGATAAACTTCTACGTTCGCAATTCATGATATCCAGCTTAAATTAACATTTGTTATTCAGCTTATCTAAAAGTCGCTGCGAGCGCCTCGCAGTTACATTCGTTGGTACATTATTTTCATTCATACATTCCAGTTGATGCTGTTTAATTTTAATCATTTGATCTATATGTTTCTTTTTTAAGATATTCGGCAGAATTTCGACTGTATATGTTACCGGTGATAATTTATTTACTACTTTTGCTTCTACTCTTTGCATTTTATTATTTTTGTACTCGCAGACCATTACTCTTTCTCCCTCTGTAAATGAGACGTTTCTTCGCGCGTCACAATGCATGGCTTTATCGAACTGTTTTGCTTCAACGATTGCCGATACATCAGGTTTAAGGATACTAAATCTTGTTCTTAAATTGCGTTTATACAACATCCACGCTGGACTTCTTCCTGTCGTGCAGTGGTCGATTGTACGATAATCAAACAGAAAAATTTGTACAGCAGTTTCCGGATTTTTGCCTGATTTTATAATTTTTTCTACTTTATTTTTAAATGTCGCTACAAAATTTTCAGCAGCACCATTGGCGGCTGGGTGGTAGGGGGGCGAGAAGCTATGTTTAACGTTGTTAACTTTTATAAAATCTCGAAATGCAGTACTTGTAAATTGGCTACCATTGTCAGTAACTAAATGCAACGGCAAGCCAAAACGTGCGAACAACTCTCGAAATTTAGGAATAACGCGATCTACAAGTGTACAGTTACCCATATTAAAGATTTCCGGCCACTTAGCGTGTGCATCGACAACGATCAAATACATGTGACCAAAAAAAGGGCCCAAAAATTCGGCATGAATTCTTACCCAGAATTGATCTGGCCATGGCCAAGGTGTCGAGGATACTTTAACTCTTAAGGGCTCTTTCTGTTACATAAATATTCTTTGCAAGAAGCACTAATTTCTTCGATTTCTTTGTCTAATGTCGGCCACCATACGCACGATCGTGCCAACATTTTCATTTTGATTATACCAAAGTGGGATGCATGCAATTCTAGTAAAACTTTCGATTGCAATACATACGGTACAATTACCCGAATACCCCACAAAATACATCCCTTTTCTATGGTTAGTTCATTTCGTTTACAATAAAAACATTTCTCTATTTCTGATAGTTGTTCGACGCATGGCCACCCGTTCATTATATATTTATAAATTTTAATCAAATTTTCATCTTTACGCGTTTCTTTCGCAATTACCGAGGCATCTAAGCAAGATATGCCTTCGCATATATAATTTAAACTTGTAAACTCTGAGTCGAATACTGGTGTATTATCCTCTACGGGCAGTCTAGATAATGCGTCACAGTTACCATTTTGAAAGGTCGAAATATATTCAATTTTATAATTAAATTTAGATGCGAAATACGACCATCTCTGCAAGCGGCTCGCAATTGTTAGTGGTATTTCTTGCTTCGGACCTAATATATAAGTCAATGGTTTGTTATCGGTGCGTAAAATAAATTCGCGGCCGAACAGATAATTATAAAATTTTTTTAATCCAAAAATAATAGCACCCGCTTCTTTATCTATCGGCGCTCTACCTAATTCACTTTGTGGAATTATTATTGATGCATACGCTATCGGTTTCTCGGTATCATCGCTATATATATGCGACAAAATAGCGGATAAACCATAATATGATGCGTCGGTAGCTAGTAATAATTTCTCATTTGGGCTGTAATAAACAAGTGTAGTAGGTTTAATTAACTCTTTTTTTAGCCATTCATAAGCAATTTGGCATTCCTTTGTCCAAATTAATTTTTTTTGTTTTAACGCATCATAAAGTGGTTTCAGTCGTTGTGCTCGATTCATCAAAAATCTGTCGTAATATATTATTAAACCTAACAACGAAGACAGTTTAGTGTCAGAAGGGGTAGGAGCGGCTATCATTGCTCGAATTTTTTCTTGCGACATACTAAGGCCATTCTTGTCTAATACAAAACCTAATACATCTATTTGATCTTTGAAAAAATCACACTTATCAATATTAATATTAAAGCCTTTATTTTCCAATCTAGTAAAAATTGTTATCAAATTTTTAAGGTGATCCTCGTCTGAAATTCCCGTACAGTAAATATTATCTAAATAAGCTTGTGTACATGGAATGTTTTGTAAAGTGCTTTCTATTTTTCTTTGAAAGTCACCCGGTCCCGATGCTACCCCTTCTGGTAATTTAGTATACCTATACAAGCCTATATGAGTAATTATTGTAAGAAAATTTCGCGAACTTTCTTTTACCGGAATTTGCATGTAAGCGTGAGACAAATCTACCTGTGAAAATCTTCGGCCACAACCTAAAGTAGCAAAAATTTCATTGATTAAAGGCAGTGGATGTCGGTCAGGTATAAGCCACGGGTTAAGAGTCAATTTAAAATTGCCACAAATTCTTATTGCACCGTTATTTTTAATTATGGGCACTATCGGTGTAGCCCATTCGCTGACATCCACTTTTTCTAAATGCCCGAGTTTCACTAGGCGATTTATCTCATCTTCCACCTTATCACGTAGGGCAAAAGGCAAATGTCTCGCTTTTAACGCTTGCGGCTTTACATTATCTTTTACGTGCAATACAAGTTGCTCTCCATTATATAATCCAGGACCCGGGCTAAATAAACGCGGAAATTCTAATTTAAAATTTTGTACATAGTTATTGATTTCATCACTTCCTATATGATTACAATGAACATTTTGATCATCCGTAATAATAGTTTTAATTAATGACCACATACCGAAAGCGGCCATCCACTGTCTGCCCAACAATGTCGGCCCCACTTTAGTTACAAGTAGGTCTAATTTATAAATTTTATTTTTAAATTCTACATCTATATTATTTAATACACCGAGAGGGCGAACGGGTGTATTACCGTATGCTTTTAAAATTACATTTACCGGTTTTAAACTATAATTTTTAAATACGCTATCGGCCGACTCTTTAGACATTACGCTTACATACGCACCAGAATCCACTTGCATGCGAATATCTTTACCGGCTACAGTTAAATTAAGAAAAATCGGTTCCGCATTTGCATAGTCCACGTTGAATATCTCTTTCGCTGGACTTGCCATGTTGCTCTCCTCCGGTTCTAATAGGAGCATAAAATCAAGGTTCGATGTTTCACCAGTGGTCTCATTCTCCGTTTGCTAATTCAAGTTTTGTTTATAGTTATTTTTTCTTTGCACATTATATCCAAATGTCCTTTGCGTTGACATATTTTACAACTTTTGAAACGATGATGGCAGTCTCTTGCAACGTGATTCATTTTACCACAGCAATAACATACATTAGACTTCTTATCTTGTGTACGACCAGTATTTTGACTATTTAGTTTTGTATTTTTTTTTAAATTACTTTTATTCTGGTATTTTTTTATTTTTATTGTTCTCATTTCTATTATTATAACTTTTATTATTTGTGGCCTTAGTTAAATAATTTACCTCTTCTTTGTTTAGAGTCTGTCTCATTTTATCCGTGTGAGCAGCATTTTTTTCGGCTGTTTCGTGCGATATTGTAATTTTATATGCTCCTTCAAAAGTCAATTTATCCTCTCTAAATAGTAGTGTTTTCGTATTATGATCTAATAATCCACATACCAATTGATCACGTAGCCTCGTGTCCACATCAGTAAAATTACAATGTAGTGCTAGTGATTTTAACCTTGCCACAAAATCTGCTATACTCTCGTTTGACGTTTGTTTTGCTTGATGGAATTTACAGCGTCCATTGCTTCTGAAGGTGGGGCAAAGGTGATCAGTCATAAACTTAACAATTTCATCGTATGTCTTTGTTGACGGTTAGTTGGAGCACATAAATCTTGATGAGGCGGTATGTATCCACGCCGACTTTCGTAAGCAATATCGGCATCTTCTTCTCCTCTTCGACGTCGTATGCTTGGAAATACATATCAATGCGTTCTATATATGACTCCCAATCTTCCTTGTTTGAATTAAATTCCCATTGTTTAAATTTTGAGTCGTCCATTTCGAGTTGCAAAATATTTTTTTTAACAGTTTCAACTTTCACTATTTTATTTTTTTTCAGGTTTCCTTTATAGGTGTTTTCTTAGCTGATCCAACGTTGCTGCTGAGTCAAATGCAATATTATTTTTTGTTAAATACTCTATGAGTTCATTTTTTTGAGTTCGTACACCCACGATACACCTATTAAGTTGGACTCCTCACCGTTACTATTAGCAGCCATTCAATTATCGTTTGCAGTTAATTGCATTTTCGTTATGCACACTTATATTTTATTCTGCACTTAGTCCCAGTTTTTCCTCGTCGCCAAATTGAAATGTCTTTATGTATGAGGAGTCAAGCAACAAAAGGCACAATTTATAACACTCTTTATTAATACATAATATATACACGCTTACACACCGACAAGGTGTATGCTTACGAATAGTAGAAGCCAGACTGACTGCTCTACAAGCTTTCGACTAGACTACGAATGTACATCACAGTATACCGGTGTGTATACGTTTGTTTACGTAAACGTTGCCCGGTCCTTCACACAATACATCTCAAGAATGAACTAAATAAACTTTACTTAACTTTTACTGACGAGAACCGTGGTAGAGCGAGGCAGGTTTTAGCACTTCCTGTGAAGGGTGTATAGGGAGAAATAGTAGGGCAGCAGCTGTCACCAGGAGAAATTTCGGCTTCCTCCAAGCCAAATCCAGGACGACGAAGATGTGTGAGTCGAACCAAGTCCAAAACGACGATGTCGGGAAGATTGATTTCGAGAATGAACGCAACAGTTTGTGAAAACAGGATAGTGGATGTAAGTTCCGGATAAAGTCAATTACGAGATTACAGATTTATATTTTACACTCAATTTATATAAAATAGATAAATTATATTAATTAATATTTTTATCGGTCTTACAGTCAATTATATGGGCAATCAGATTGCCCCTACTTATAATCCCCCGAAGAATCTATAAAAATAAAAATAAACAATATAAAATATATATGTCAATATTTTTTTTACGAAATAAATATATATGAAAAATTATTTGTTTGGAGAATATAATTATATAATCGATACTAGTATTTTGTTTGATTATTTTTGTACCTTTGTTTTATATTCCTTTATCTCTTGTAACAAATTAAACCATTGTTTATCAATAATAATAGTCAGAATAATTATTTAAAACCAAAGATCCTTTAAGAACAATTACTATTTCTCTTTTAGCTCTAATCATTTAATAATTTAAGCATAAATAATATAATTAAATCGTTATTGGTAAGCATTTGTAATAAATAAATAATAAGTAAAATTTAGTATAAAACAGTACACATAATGCCATCTATGCGAGATGCGATCAAATAGAATAGTTCTGGAAAATGGCAAAGCCGACGCGCGCGTCGGGCCTTAAGCCCTCCTACCGACCAATCACAACGAGTGCTAGAATTTAAGGATCTAACCAAGAGTTCTGGGGATAGAATTTTCCGCCCTAGACCTTGCCCTTCACAAATCCAAAAGGTCTTTACCTACACTTTTTGCAGCCAAAAAATGGAAAGGGAAAGTGTGGGAGGACAACCGAGGTATTCTGTATGGCAGAAAACCTACGAGCAGTAAGTCAAAAAAAGGTAAAAGTTAAAACAACAGTCAAAGTAAAAATCAAAGTACTCAAACAAGTAAAACATCTAAGTTTTCAAACGAGTAAAAATCAAAGTTTTCAAACGAGTCAAAAATCAAAGTCAAAAACAAATAAAAATACAGAAAAGTCGAAGGAAATTCAAACCCAGGGCTCTGAATCACAAGTGTACTACAGCATCTTCCGTAAAAAAAGGAAGTAAGTAAAATAAAATATATCATATTTTATTATTTTCTTGTTTTCTTTTCTTTATATTCTTTAATTTTTCTTTTTATTTTATTTCATTTATTATTTCACTATCTTTTATTATCTAAACATATTCCGAGAAGTTTGATCTCTGGTTTGTTAAAATCAGAGGTAACTATCTCAATCCATGTAAACCTTTATCTAAAATATAAAAAGAAATCTAAACAATAGTGCTTGTAGAGATAAAATCTTTTGGAAAGTACAAAAGATTCTAACTCAAAGGTTTAAAGTGCATTGTGAGGAAATTGTATTTTTTATATAAACCAAATCTAACCACAAATTTTTTTTTATTTATTCGTTTTTTATTCCTGACTCGTGTAAGGCCATCCTAAACTAGTGAGAGTAAAATCTCAGGTTTAAAATAGCCAATACGAAATTAATTTTCATAATTAATCTCGTAACAAGGATAGTTAATAAAGTTTTCAACTTTCTGTAACACCTAATTAATTTTTCTAAATTTTTTTTTTTTCTAGTTTTGCAACTAAGGTTTAGTGGCTTTTTCATTAAATTAATTTTAAATTTTTTAATAATTAATTAATAGAAGTCAATTTGTTTATAATTTCGTTCTATTATATGAACTGTAACGGTAAGCTATTGTTTACCTTAGCGTTTGACGAATTCGTGCAACACGAGCGAACAGTATCGTAATGTTCGCATCGACGCGAGCTGGCGAGATTCGGCTCGGCTCGGTTCGTCGTGACTACACGGGCGAGATTGACTTCGTGCGTGAAAGATTCGCGCGCGCTGTAGAGAGATATAGCCGCCTTGTTACGCAACAGGTGTGATCCCCCACGTCCCGTGTTCAGCTTCACCGTGCTGTGTTTTGCCATGCGTTTCGTGTGCGCGTTTCGACTGCAGACCGATCCTGCATTTGCAGTGAGTGGTGCAACACCGTGAACAACACCGACCTGCAACCACACAACCTACGTGCACGGGCGAACAAACAAATTAACAGTAGCGTATAAATTAAGTGGTACCGCTTCACGCGATCGTGTTTTATTCGCAATTAATCAATAATCTTATTGCTTTATACCAGTCCAGTTGACTTGGTATATTATTTTAGTTCGCGATATTTTCCCCCCTCTTTCTACAAGTCAGCCGTTTACCGACTTGTAATAAAAGCGTAGACCTCGGCGACAATCAGATTTTGTTTATTATTTATCTTTATTTATTTATTTCAATAAATTCATATTATTATTAAAATTCAATCCGGTGTTCGATTAATTGAATTTAACCCGCGTACGATCCCTTCCGTAATCCTAAGAGCTCGTATATTTCTGGTTGTCAAGTACTCGACGCGATATCCCTGTTTCAGCAATCAAGCGGTCAATTTCAGATTTGATTTTTACCTGGTTGCTATCTGAAACAGTAACTCGGTTTCAGACGAACACTTAATAGATTTGGTAGACCGGACAGGTAACCGCCGCCGCAACGCGGGGAAAAGAGCGTTTATTTAAATACGGTAAGTTTAATCGTACCGCTGAGCCGCCGCGATATTAAAAATAACATCCGTGCGGCAAGCCAAACTGTAACAGAACATATTTTATTGCGCCTTTCGAACAGTCGCATAACAAACTCTATAATAAAACTATATTAGGTGATTTTTTCCCTAAGTTGTAAATTAATTGTTTATAATTAATTATTAGCTATGTTTATAAAAATATCGAAATACTTCTTTCGCCTATTTAACAATTAAGGTTGTACATTCTTTTTACTTAATAACATTTTTCATTTTTTTTTTATTTATTTTTAACAAATTGCAATATGTTTATAATTTTTCTTCATATAATGACGAATTTTTTTGCTGTATGAATTGTTTCGAAAATATATTATCTAAATATACATAAAATTATTATATATTTTTTTTTATTCAAATTATTACTCGGTTAATCATTTCAGCAGTATGCAATAAATATTGTAATGGTAAGTGATATTATTTACCATTATAGGAATTCGGTAGGTAATGATGAATGCTATTGTCGTAAATCTTAGGGGAAGATTGTCGCAAAGAGGAAAGGTAAAAAGTAGAAGGAGAGGTTTCTTTTGAGAGAAAATAAAAACCACGCCGTTTGTCTCGAGGTTTTGGCCGACCGGCAGAGCTGAGCGCCCGATTATTTCGCTTATAGTCGCGATCGCGGTAACCGAAAAATACCACGTCCTCGCTCGTGCGTGGATGCTCGAAAGCGGACTCCCGCTAAGGCTGCTGGCTAAGGCTCTTTGTGCACGGTCGCGAGCTGGTGTCGCTCCTGAGCGAGACGAAGTAAGGGCCTCGGTGCCTGAAGCTTCATGGGAAGCTACGGCGAGAGTGGAGTCTGCGCGATGAGCATATCGCGAGCGGTGGACCTTCTCGTCAGCGCTTCCCAAAGGGGACTGCCGCGCTTCACGCCACGGACCCCCTTCGCGCCTCAATACGCGGCCGCGATTGGTCGACTCGGCGAGTCGGAGAAGGGCGAGGGAGAAGGAGGGAGGTCTACGAGAACGCCCGTTGCCGCGCATCCGCTAAACATGTTCCCGGAATAACCGAACCGTAGCTTCTACCGATACTCGCGATACGGGAAAAAGTCATAGCGTGCACGCGCGGACGTCACTATATATTGATATAGATATAGCTAACGACTCGAAGGGCCGATGCTCGCGCAACGAAAATCGGCAATTCGTGAGAGAGCGTTTGCGCGCACAGGACGACCGGTACGTTTTGGAAGAAAACTCGCGTCGTAACGTGTGACTGTTAACGTCCCGGTTTACACATTTATTTCCGAGAGCTTTCCGTGTGATTTTTATTGGTGTCATTGAGTATACGTACAACGTGAAGTAATCGACGGTCGAGGAATTATCCTGCCTACGTATCATTCATAAGCGAGTGAAAGAGAGAGAAAGAATAGAAAGCTGTCTATTCTTGTTGTTTCTCTGTGATTCGAGGATAAGAAAAAGAAAGTGGTACCACTTCTCGCGCGAGCGATAATTATCGCGTATTAATTAATTTTAACGTGATCGTTCGTAGTTTAAGAGAGTAGTTCGCGTACACCATATTCCCCTCTTGCGTTGAGCCGACGGTATGACTCAACTCTTGTGCGTGCGTTGACCTCGAACGATATTTGTTTGATATTTGTTATATACTCCATTTGACTCTAAAAACTAATAAATCTGTTAATATGTAATTGCATCTCAAATCGTATTGATTTATAAATCGAAAACCGTCGCATATAGTTTTTCCTTCGTTATCCTACGAGCCGTATATGTATAAGTATACGGGCACACGCGAACTCACATATTATTTTCTTTCCGTGGTCCATTTCAGGAAAGATTATTGTTTTACCTGTCGTTATTGGAAATCGAAGTACGATTTCCAAATAACTTTAACGGCAGGTGTGTGGACAGGTAACCGCAGCCGCTGCGCGGGTAATATTTGTAAACATCTTATATATAGATATATATTCTGTTTAATCACCGAGTACGAGATACCAAGTCGGCGATTCGAGTATTTTTTATGTGTGAATAATGCCACATACGGTCTTTCAGAGTTCTATTTACTCGTTCAACGAACCGCAGCCTTCACGTCCGGATTACGCACAACTCGAAATCGAATGTCGTTACGTTTTAAAAATTTTGCATAAATTTACCGAAAACTCGTTTCCTCGATCGCTTTCAACCATGTACGAAAAAGGTTCTCCGCTTCGTTTTAAAAATTTTTTGAATGCCTGGTTACTTGGTCACTCGATTTGTCATTCAAAGGTTCCACCCAGACAAATTTACTTAAAAAATCGATCGCCACTAAAACGTAAGACACTTCGTCATTGTCAATTTTGATTGAGCGCAAGTCCTCTAAATCAACCTCCCAAACTTGATCTAAATACGATATGTTGTAACACAATCTCTTAAACTTTCTTCGTACAGGACGATGTAAAGTATAAGCGTCGTATTTTTCCAAACACTTATAGATCTGTTCCCGCGGTATAATCTTTATTCAATCTGATTAAATGTCTTGCACCCGAAAACCCTGCTTCGTGCGAAGGATCAAAATACGGGACTCTAACCTTCTATTTACATATTTAGGACTGAGCCATTTTTTTTAATTTCCTTCTATTCGAAGGCGGTTTTTGGACAATGGTACTGTTTTTAAGACTGTCGAAACTATTATTAAACGTCGAGTTATATCGTCACTGTCAGATTGATGTACATCTTTTGATTTCGGAGTGTCTGAAAAACTTAATTTTTCAGCCACATTATCAAATATTCTTCTATTACCGATATACTCTTGAGGTGTCAAGACATCCTTTAAAAACTTGGTAAATTCTCTTTTTCCCTCTGGATTGGTTGTTTTCTGTGTCGTGCAGCAAAATCAATGATATTTGAATTTTGATTGTCTTACACGTCAATGGTCGCCGGTCCCTATCTGTTCCAAAAAATTCTAGTCTTAAAATTATTCAAGTGGTTCAACAGGTTCAAGACAAGCTCTAATTTTCTTTGTAAAACGGTTGGAGCACTGTTTATTATTTTATCGTAAGTAATTTCGTTTCCAATCTCTCCAACAGTGTCGTTTGTCAATGGATTTCGATATTTTTTTCAGATTTAAAAAATAGGAATCGGTAAGAAACTCCCACCCTTTTGCACGATTATACACTGCTTTTTTACCAACAGCCGTTAGTCTTGTTGCATAATTTTCTGAGAATATTTGTGTGACGTGTTTAATTTTTTAAATTGACCATCTTTCAAAGGTACTACACCTTGTAAAGTATTTAAAGCGCACTCACAAATATATTTAATTAATTTTTTATCGGTGGTTTTTAATATTGCTAAACGTTGTTCTTTGTTTGCTCGTGCTAAAGCGTGTAACAGAACAACGTACCTTTGTTCAAATACTTTTGATTTATTTTTTACTCGGAAAGAAGATTTCGATGTAGTCTTTGCCATTATCGTTCTTTAACTGAAGTATCATCTGTTTGATACTTTTATTTATTGTATTTTTAAATATATTTTATAAATGTACTACTACGACTTTTAGGCACATAGACGTAATGAAACCTCGTCGTCTGGAAATATACACCTTCGAAATCGAAACTCGTCGGGTGTTGCCTGCGTCAAAATCTAATAAAAGATAGCTGTATGCCTGTTTTACAGCATCTAGATATGCTTCCTGCAAAAATTTAACGTCTTTGGGGTACACTTGTCGCGCGAGGTATCGGATTTGAGCTTGGTCTCGAGGATTTTTAAACAACACTATGTAATTTGAGTTTAAGCTGACGTCGCGTTGAACTTGTCCTTGATGAACAATATTTTGAGTTATAAAAATAACATGTACATTTTTATGATGAAATCCTTTGGTAAATAAATCGACTATAACACTGTGTGACGATTCACGCATCAAGTCGTCGATTATAATTAATTTTTTCAAATGAGGATCGTTTGAATAATCTTCGGGTCTCGGTAGACCCTCGCGAAATTCAACACACGAAAACTCTTGACTTTTGTAGTCATCTTGCCACTCTCGGTAATAAAAAATAATCCTATCGAAAACATCGTTTTTGATTACGAAACTTTTTGAATTTTTGAACCCACACCGATTTACCACAACTCGTAGAACCGGAAATCATACAAGTCCACGGATGACGTCAACGCGTATCAATTTTGTGATAAGGTCGTTCCGCGTTCGGCGGCGGTAAACGCGTTGCTAGAGTTTTAGCGTCGTTTTATTTAATTTTTCAGCATGAAGGACTATTTCACGAATCTGCGTATACTTGCTTGACGAGTCAAGATAACGATAATACTGAGATACATTTAGGCTGGTTACTCATAGCTTTAGATTTAGCGATATTCGATGCAAGCGGAATTCATCATCCACTCTAGCCAACCGCTACACCTTGTTAATATTAAAAATAAAAACTTCTATCTTGGAAATGTTATATATTGTTATGAGAATTTAAAATTTGATAATAAATATATGTTTGAAATATAATTGATTGTACGTTTATTTAAGTACCTGAAAGTAAAAATAAAAGGTTAAGGAACAGAATATGGGAAAAAAGTAAATTAGAAATGTTTAATTTTTAAAATAAATATTTAATTATCGCGAGTTATAATTAAACGCAGGATAATTATATATAACCGAACGGTAGAGACAAAGTATTTGAAACAAATTTTCGTTTTTTCAAAACGACGCTACAAAGCTTGTTTCTTCGCGAGTAATAACTTCGTGGAATCGGGTCCTTGCAATCGAATTAAACTGCAATTGTATTTTATTTTTATCGTCATCGTTTCTATAATGAAAAAGATTTACGATACTGTGAAAATTAATCTTTTTCAAATTTTCATAATTTAATTTTATACCTTTAATTTTACAAATTTCAAATGTTTCATTTTTACTATTTCTTACCTTAAAATCATAAAATTTTGTACTTCCTGAAACAAATTTTCTCAATATACGAACTTTTACCGTAAATTCTCAATTCGCAGCTTAATTCGCCTAACATGGACCCTACCTTTGGTTCGTACGTATCACTCGGTTTACTTGTAAAAATAATTCAGTCGGTGTCGTAGTAAAGAACGCCTCTATCTAGTTTCTCTAAATACGAGTACAATAACAAACAAGCCTGTGCTGTAATGTAGGTGGCGATCGCTACCTTACTACACCCCGACCCAGTTTCTGTTTCTTTAATGTATTCTATGGAGACATAGAGTACCTCGTCGTTCGCTATAACGAGTATCAGACGTTAGTGTAAATACATTAGTCATTTCTTGGGTTGGCGGGTTTCTAGATAACGCGTCGGCTACGGCGTTTGTTTTTCCCGGAATATAAACTATTTTATATTCGAATTCTCTGAGCTTAATATAAAATCTTTTCAATCTTGAAGTTGGTTCTTTAATTGTTGTGTAACCAAATTAAAGGCTTATGATCAGTATAAAAAGTAAATGTACGACCGAAAAGACAATGTCTAAATTGAAAGGCCGCATCAAGCATCGCGAGTAATTCTTTCTCTATTACAGCATATCGAGTTTCAGCGCTTTCTAAGAGTCTTGAATAAAATGCTACAGGGAGATCGGAACCGTTTCTTTTTTGGCTAAGAACTGCGCCGATCGCATATTGCGATGCGTCGGTAATGACATGAAATTCGAGTGAAAAATCGGGATGTTGGAGAATTGGAGCTGCGCACAACTTTTGAGATAATTGTTTGAAGGCCTTTTGTTGTTCTTCTTTCCAATTAAAGATACTTTCATTTTTAGCAAATCAGTAAGTGGTTTGGCTATTTTTGCATAATTAGGTATAAATTTCCTATAATATTCCGTTAGTCCAAGGAACTGCTTAATATTTTTCTTCTCTTTCGGTAAAGGGAAGTTTTCAACAGATTAATTTTTCTAGGATCAGGTTTTACGTTGTTTGCTCATATGCTCTGACCGAGGTATACGACTTCGGTTCGGTAAAATTGACATTTTTCCGCTTGTAACTTCATGCCTGCGTCGCGTAATCTTTGAACTACCACTTCCAATTTTTTATCATGCTCTTCCAAGGTTTCAGCAAAGATGATGCAATCATCAGCATATACAAAAATTGAGTTACCTTGTAAGCCTTTGAAGAGAGCATCCATCAAAGACTGGAAGGTGGTAGGCGCGTTTTTCAGCCCGAAAGGCATTCGTTTGAATTGATAGTGACCATAAGGGGTAGAATAAGCGGTATATTTACGATCTTGTTTACGCATATTTATTTGGTGAAATCCCGAAGCGAGATCGAAACAAGAAAAATATTTATTTCCTTCTAGGCTATCGAGAATATCATTAATATTTGGTAAAGGATAAGTGTTACTGATTGTTTTTTTCATTATACATCTGTAATCGATGACTAAACGCCATTTCTACTCTTCCTGTGGACTATCCTTTTGGGAACGATTCACAAAGGGCTAGAATACGCGCTATCTGAAGGTTCTATTATTCCTTGTTCGACCAGTTTTGAGATTTGTACATTAACCTCTTCTTTTAAAATTTGTGGCAAACGGTATTGTTTATCTACTACTGGTATGTCGTCTATTAAATCAATACGATGTTCAGTCATATTCGTAGCATGGAGTGTGTCTCCCGGTAGTAAGAGAGATTAGTGTCAGAGTCGCATTTTGCGGTTTGTAAAATCTGACGCAGTTTTTCAGATCGCGTGATGTTTAAAGTGGGAGTTACTACCATGTTATTCGATGTGTAACTAAATGTATAAATACAGTTCCCCATCATGGGAAGTTCGTGATCCGCGAGTATTAGTTCTGTTTGTGCGTCATTGTTTATACGTCTGTCGCTTATCCAGTATGTTAGGTGGGTCTCGTCGTCGTTAATCGCGTCATCCTCAACGAGGATTTCATTTATGTATTTATTGTTATACAGTTCATCGGCTAATAATATAGTGTAGTCGGTCATTGTTAATGTCTTAGTTTGATCGCCGTCTGTGAATACTAATGGATGATTTTGTCGCAAGAATTCGTATACGGACGGTGAGAATGTAGGGGTATCGTCTATGCTTATTTCGTCATTGTTAAAGTTCGTGTCGAGTTGGTAGTATCAGTATGTGTATGTGCCTTTTCCGCATGTTTTGATGACCTTTCCTAGTTTTACTGATTTCGCGAGCCTTGATACTCTTTATCTTAGATATGTCGTGAGTTTTACTGAAGGTTACTGGGCATTCGCGGGATGGACGTACATCGTCGTCGCATTCGACCGGATTACTTTGCGTCTTTTCTTTTGTCTTATCTTTCGCTAGGTAACCGCAGGATGGGGCATCGCTGGCTCCGCATTCGACTGGATTACTTTGCGTCGTTTCTTTTGTTTTATCTTTGTTTAAGAAAACGCAGGATGGGGCATCGCTGGCTCCGCATTCGACTGGATTACTTTGCGTCGTTTCTTTTGTTTTATCTTTGTTTAAGAAAACGCAGGATGGGGCATCGCTGGCTCCGCATTCGACTGGATTACTTTCATCTTCCGATATCGTTTGTATTTCGCTTGTGCATATAAGTTCGTCATCGTTAACAATTGTAACTCGCGGTATTCTTATTATTACGTCATAGTTGCTGTCGTTTGTAACTGGCACTACGACCAAACCGTAAAAATTTGTAGTACGTACGCCTCCGATCCGTACGCCCTTGGCTATTGTCGTTGTTTTCACGTATCCTATTTCATGTCTGTTCTAGTTTTTGCTACTATATGAGGGTGGAAGAAGCGGGCACGTTTATGACGATTTGTTCATCAAATGTAATTTGTGTATTTCTCGATTGAATGGTTTCTTTAACAAAATCTATCGTAACGAGGTTTTCGCGGAAAAATCTGATTCCTAAAAGTGCAGGGGTGCACAAGGAAAAGTTGTTTGGCATTACTATAAATTTCGCGTCAGCTTCGAATTTATCTACTCGTAATGTGACCGATCCGAGTGATTCTAATGGCGTGTTCGATATTCCCGCTAAAAAGGGTCTATCATCTGCGTTGATCGCTATATTGCTTTTCAGATATCCTTCTTTTATGACATTTAACTGCGGCGCCCGTGTCGATCATAGTTTCTACTTCATTACCAATTATATCCTTGCTAGAAAGAACGATTATAGGATTATCTAATAAACCAATTACTGCTGCGAAGTGGACGGCTTTATGTTCAGTGTGTTCATCGGGCGATTGAGGGAGTTCTGTGCGGGATTGCCCGTTTTGCCCATATCCCTATGTCCGTTTCCCGACGCGTAAATTTTAGCGCGACGATCCTTTTCCTCGTGTCCGTTACGTTTACAGTAATTACAAACCGTGGTGTCGTATTTCTTCCGTCGGCATTCGCGTTCAAAGTGACCGGCAATAATTACAATTATTATGAAAATCTTTACTTTTACAATAACGGTCGTCGTGTCCAGGACGTTTGCAATAATTACAATAGCGATCATTACTATTCCTTTGTTTGTTGTCATAATTGTTTTCGGTGCGCATAATGTGTCTATTGTCCGTTCGTCTGTTATCAAAGTTTCGATGACGTTCGTCTCGGTTTTCGAATCGCGGAAGGGGTTCTCTGTTACGGTTTTGTCGCGGGCGTTCGTCGTAATTATTGTAAAGTCCGTATTTCTGTCTGTCTATTTCCATTCATTTCTCGATTTTTAACGCGTCATCAAAGGCATCATTTAACGTATCGTAATAATTTAACAGTCCTATTCTATAAGATGGCGGAAGACCATAGCGAATCCTTCGAGAATTTCGTGTTCAATCTTTCCTAGTTGATGACGATCCAACACCTCGAGTCTATCTTCATGCATTATCGCGTCGATCAAATTTATTTTAATTTCGTTCACTCTACCGATGAATTGTAGCATGTCTTCGTTGTGCCTTTTTGCCAACGTAGCCAACTGACCGCGATAATGATTCGAGGTATCATTAGTGGAAAACACATTTTTTAGCCGCGTAAGCAGTTCGTCAATCGTCACGAAATTAAAATCTTCCACTGCCGTATATGCATAATCGTGCAGTTTAGTATTTATTATCAAATTCGCGACTTCCGCGTGTGTGCTAGGGGTCAATTGATTTGTACTTTGCGGCATGCTTTCACAAAATGAGCTAAGTTGTTGCCCGTGAACATAGGGATACTATTTAATAATTCGCGCATAATTATGGCGGACGTGGTATTTTCGCGCGGACGGTCTACTACTTTTGTTAACATTTCCGTAAACATTTTCATTAATTCGTTGTCATTCTGGTCGGCAGTTGGACGGTGTCCGTCGTTTTGTTCGGTTTCAAAAGGATTACTCGTACGTTCGTTCTGACTATCATTCATCTCGCTATCTTTACGTGTTTGCATACCGTTTAGTCTTTCTTGTAATTCCAAATTTCGCTGTCTTTCCTCGGCAATTTTGTTCGCGCATTCTTCGGTCATTTGCTGGTAACGCGCTTCTAATTCGGCCTTTTGATGTTCGAGTGCAATCTCACTATCTTTAAGTCTGTTAGCGCGTTGTTCCATCTCTTCCCGAAGTAATTCGAGTTCGCCCGTGTTTAAATCAGTCATGCTTCACGTAATCGGCATTATGACGAATGCAAAGAGGTTTTATTTTAAGAATCGATTTATTAATTGTTGCGAGTTTATCACTTCCCGTTCGATTATTAACACTGGTATATTGCAAAATGTCGCGTAAAAAATTTTTTTTTATTTGAATGAAAAATATATTCAATCTTCCATTTACAAAAATGATGTATATATATATTCAAAACTATATTTTTCCTTTATACGTATATGATCGTATATATATATATATATATATATGGGTGGTTCTCTGTGACATCGAAGATGAAAAAAATAAATATTGCTATAACTGTGGGAATATGTTTTAGAGGTATCCAGTAGTTCTCCTGAATTTGTTCAGATGTTTTCTGGGCCATTATTGTAAGTTACAGAGAGTCAAAGTTGACATTTTAGCACTTTTTTGCATTATATGCCCATTTTCATGAATTTTTAGCTCCGAGGGGATGCATTTTTCACTAAAAACATAAGTATGACTTTTTTTGTAAAATTTTCCGAACATTTCATTAAAAATACTTTTAAAGACATAAATGTATGCTGTCACACTCTTGTAAGCCATTTAAACCTTAAATAGTGAAAATCAGCAATTCTGCTCCGGACTCTGGTAACCTAATACTGTCTAAAAGATGTCTTTTTATAGTCAGAAACTGCCTAAAAATTTCCAGAGTGGGTCTAAATCATTAAGATCACTTATGGTCAAAATATCCGGGAAAAGTGCCCGAAATATTAATAGAAATGTATATTTGTTGCCTTATAACGATGAATCTAGTAGCATGATCATTGCAAAAAAATTTATGCACTTACTGGTATGGTAGAAAAAGTATCTCCACTTGTTTCAGTATCCATTTAATCCCCTGTAAGCTGCTAAAAATACAAATATTATTATAAAATTATAAAAAATTATTTTTTAAACATTTATAATGCTGGATTTTTAGTTTTACATCCCTTACAAGAATTATAATACTAATCAGAAGGATTACTATAAAAGTATCAACATTATTATTATTACTATTCAGCAATACATTGTTTAGATTTCACAAACTTGTCACTGTCACGTTATCATATTATTCATTATAATTATATATCCGATTTATTTATATATCTTTTGTATTAAATACGTATATTCAGTTATTGTAATAATGATGTTTATATATTTATAGTAATCCTTCAGATTAGTATTATAATTCTTGTAAGGGATGTAAAACTAAAAATTCAGCATTATAAATGTTTAAAAATTAATTTTTTACATTTGTATAATAATATTTGTATTTTTAGCAGCTTACAGGGGATTAGATGGATACTGAAACAAGTGAAGATACTTTTGTACCACTCCAAGGTAAGTGCACAAATTTTTTTGCAATGATCATGCTAATAGATTCATCGTTATAAGGCAACAAATATACATTTCTATTAATATTTCGGGCACTTTTCCCGGATATTTTGACCATAAGTGATCTTAATGATTTAGACCCACTCTGGAAATTTTTAGGCAGTTTCTGACTATAAAAAGACATCTTTTAGACAGTATTAGGTTACCAGAGTCCGGAGCAGAATTGCTGATTTTCACTATTTAAGGTTTAAATGGCTTACAAGAGTGTGACAGCATACATTTATATCTTTAAAAGTATTTTAATGAAAAGTTCGGAAAATTTTACAAAAAAAGTCATACTTATGTTTTTAGTGAATAATGCATCCCCTGGAAGCTAAAAATTCATGAATATGGGCATATAATGCAAAAAAGTGCTAAAATGTCAACTTTGACTCTCTGTAACTTAAAATAATGGCCCAGAAAAAATCTGAAAAAATTCAGGAGAACTACTGGATACCTCTAAAACATATTCCCACAGTTAAAGCAATATTTATTTTTTTCATCTTCGATGTCACAGAGAACCACCCATATATATATGGGAGATTCCATGTGAAGTGATCCAGGTAAAAAATAGCATTTTGTTTTAATGTGTGGAATCAGTAGAAAACTACTTGAATAGAGTGTAGCTAAATTTGTAGACCTAAATTTCAATTAGTACCGGAGCTGTAATCAATCAAAAAATCAAATTTTGTTAAAAAAAATGACTTATTGGCCATTTTTATCACTACATAACTCAAAATCTAACAATTTTTTCTTATATACATTAAATTTGAAAAAGTTTATAAATTTCAAGAAGAATCAGTTGAAATATTTCATTTATATTATTTTTAAACTTTGAATATAGTTATAATCAATAAAAACCTTTATAGTAAAAAAAAGGGTTGTACGATCAAAAATATTTTATCCATCCAAGAATCTAATTCATCGATGATTAATTACCTTCAAAATGGTGCAAAGTTGAGTGCGACAGACCATTTCAGACAAAGTTATGGTGTTTTTAGGCAAATTTCTTAAAAAAAGAGAGCAAATGCATTTTATGAAAAAAACAGAGTAACCATATACTTGCATTCAAACAACATGGCACTATTATTCTTTAATAATACAAAATATACTATTTAATGTTAGTTACTGATACTTTTCAATCTCTAAGCTGCTTACAAACACAAAGCAGTAGGTATAAGCAGTAATACCTGTTATATAATTGGATAAATACCTGAAACTTTTTATAATTCTAATAAATTCAATTATATAACAGGTATAACTAAAAGTATCAGACTTAAATAACAACTAAATAAAAGTATCAGTAACTAACAATAAATAGTATATTTTAGTAATAATAATGCCATATTGTTTAAATGCAAGTATACGGTTAGTCTGTTTTTTTCATAAAATGCATTTGCTCTCTTTTTTTAAGAAATTTGCCTAAAAACACCATAACTTTGTCGGAAATGCTCTGCCGCAGTCAAACTTTGCACCATTTTGAAGGTAATTAATCATCGATGAATTAGATTCTTGGATGGATAAAATATTTTTGATCGTACAACCCTTTTTTTTACTATAAAGGTTTTTATTGATTATAACTATATTCAAAGTTTAAAAATAATATAAATGAAATATTTCAACTGATTCTTCTTGAAATTAATAAACTTTTTCAAATTTAATGTATATAAGAAAAAATTGTTAGATTTTGAGTTATTAAGTGATAAACATGGCCAATAAGTCAATTTTTCAAAAAATTCTATTTTTTGATTGGCTACAACTCTGGTACTAATTGAAATTCAGGTCTAAAAATTTAGCTACACTCTATTCAAGTAGTTTTTTACTGATTCCATACATTAAAACAAAATTCTATTTTTTAACTGGATCACTTCACATGGAATCTCCCATATATATATATATGTACATTTTTTTCGTATCCCATCGCTGTCACCAAAAAATGTTGTGTCCCGGATAATTTTACAGATAAAAAAAAATTAAAGTTATGATTTTACTGATTTTGATTTTTGTAAACGGAAGAATTGAAATGTCTTTATGTATGAGGAGTCAAACAACAAAAGGCACAATTTGGAACACTCTTTATTAATACATAATATATACACGCTTACTCACCGACAAGGTGTACGCTTACGAATAGAAGCCAGACTGACTGCTCTACAAGCTTTCGACTAGACTACAAATGTACATCACAGTATACCGGTGTGTATACGTTTGTTTACGTAAACGTTGCCCCGTCCTTCACACAATACATCTCAATTTCTCCCTTTTAAAATTTAGGACATACGATAAACTTCTACGTTCGCAATTCATGATATCCAGCTTAAATTAACATTTGTTATTCAGCTTATCTAAAAGTCGCTGCGAGCGCCTCGCAGTTACATTCGTTGGTACATTATTTTCATTCATACATTCCAGTTGATGCTGTTTAATTTTAATCATTTGATCTATATGTTTCTTTTTTAAGATATTCGGCAGAATTTCGACTGTATATGTTACCGGTGATAATTTATTTACTACTTTTGCTTCTACTCTTTGCATTTTATTATTTTGTACTCGCAGACCATTACTCTTTCTCCCTCTGTAAATGAGACGTTTCTTCGCGCGTCACAATGCATGGCTTTATCGAACTGTTTTGCTTCAACGATTGCCGATACATCAGGTTTAAGGATACTAAATCTTGTTCTTAAATTGCGTTTATACAACATCCACGCTGGACTTCTTCCTGTCGTGCAGTGGTCGATTGTACGATAATCAAACAGAAAAATTTGTACAGCAGTTTCCGGATTTTTGCCTGATTTTATAATTTTTTCTACTTTATTTTTAAATGTCGCTACAAAATTTTCAGCAGCACCATTGGCGGCTGGGTGGTAGGGGGGCGAGAAGCTATGTTTAACGTTGTTAACTTTTATAAAATCTCGAAATGCAGTACTTGTAAATTGGCTACCATTGTCAGTAACTAAATGCAACGGCAAGCCAAAACGTGCGAACAACTCTCGAAATTTAGGAATAACGCGATCTACAAGTGTACAGTTACCCATATTAAAGATTTCCGGCCACTTAGCGTGTGCATCGACAACGATCAAATACATGTGACCAAAAAAAGGGCCCAAAAATTCGGCATGAATTCTTACCCAGAATTGATCTGGCCATGGCCAAGGTGTCGAGGATACTTTAACTCTTAAGGGCTCTTTCTGTTACATAAATATTCCTTTGCAAGAAGCACTAATTTCTTCGATTTCTTTGTCTAATGTCGGCCACCATACGCACGATCGTGCCAACATTTCATTTGATTATACAAAGTGGGATGCATGCAATTCTAGTAAAACTTTCGATTGCAATACATACGGTACAATTACCCGAATACCCCACAAAATACATCCCTTTTCTATGGTTAGTTCATTTCGTTTACAATAAAAACATTTCTCTATTTCTGATAGTTGTTCGACGCATGGCCACCCGTTCATTATATATTTATAAATTTTAATCAAATTTTCATCTTTACGCGTTTCTTTCGCAATTACCGAGGCATCTAAGCAAGATATGCCTTCGCATATATAATTTAAACTTGTAAACTCTGAGTCGAATACTGGTGTATTATCCTCTACGGGCAGTCTAGATAATGCGTCACAGTTACCATTTTGAAAGGTCGAAATATATTCAATTTTATAATTAAATTTAGATGCGAAATACGACCATCTCTGCAAGCGGCTCGCAATTTATTTTAAAGGCACATCTTTGAAACTTATCAAACCATTTCTAAATAACAGTAGTATCATAAAAAACATGGGGCCCCTCAGTTTTTTAAAAAATTTTTTTGTAAAAAATCAAAACAATTATTTTAATGTAAAACATACTACTTTTCATCAAAAAAATAAAATTTTACATTTTTCTTTCAAATTTAAGGTAAAATGTTAAAAAATTTGATAAAATATGTAGCATAATATGTCTTGAAAAGAAAAATTTTGTAACACAAAAATATCATTATAATAAAATTTTATTTTAAGCAATTAATAATTTTTCAAACAAAAGAAATGTAACAAAATATATAATATATACAAACATTGTAACTAATACAAAGATTTTTTGAATTATAATTCCTACCTTTAATTTAAGTTCCATTAATGTGTGTGTATTTGGGTTTAAGTATTACAATTACAAATATTTACTACAAGATGATTAAATACCTTATTTTCTCGGAAAGTTAGAATTTCATTTTGTTACATTTTTCGTAAGTTCGTTTCAGGCAAACAAAGAAAAATTTTATGTAAAGTATTTTAAAACATGTTTTTTAAAAGGTTAATAAAAAAGAGCAATTACTTTTATAACCATTGATAACACACTATCGATGTGCTGACGAAAAGTACGATTTTTTTCAATGGGGGGCGCATACGTGTACCCAACTTTGCGAGGGTACAATTTTTTTTCTGTAAGTAGCACACTTACAAACCAAACGCGATTTTATTTGTCTGCTCAATAAGTGTCATTTTCCATGAAGAAAATTTATGAGAATAATTTATTTTTTCTTTCTTCAGCTTTATCTAAAAGGTCGCTGCCGTAGCGACTCGCCAGTAATTCGTGGTACATTATTTTCATTTCATACATTCCAGTTGATGCTGTTTAATTTTAATCACTTTGATCTATTCTATGTTTCTTTTTTAAGATATTCGGCGAATTTCGGACTGTATATGTTACCGGTGATATATTTATTTATACTTTTGCTTCTACTCTTTGCATTTTATTATTTTGTACTCGCAGACCATTACTCTTTCTCCCTCTGTAAATGAGACGTTTCTTCGCGCGTCACAATGCATGGCTTTATCGAACTGTTTTGCTTCAACGATTGCCGATACATCAGGTTTAAGGATACTAAATCTTGTTCTTAAATTGCGTTTATACAACATCCACGCTGGACTTCTTCCTGTCGTGCAGTGGTCGATTGTACGATAATCAAACAGAAAAATTTGTACAGCAGTTTCCGGATTTTTGCCTGATTTTATAATTTTTTCTACTTTATTTTTAAATGTCGCTACAAAATTTTCAGCAGCACCATTGGCGGCTGGGTGGTAGGGGGGCGAGAAGCTATGTTTAACGTTGTTAACTTTTATAAAATCTCGAAATGCAGTACTTGTAAATTGGCTACCATTGTCAGTAACTAAATGCAACGGCAAGCCAAAACGTGCGAACAACTCTCGAAATTTAGGAATAACGCGATCTACAAGTGTACAGTTACCCATATTAAAGATTTCCGGCCACTTAGCGTGTGCATCGACAACGATCAAATACATGTGACCAAAAAAAGGGCCCAAAAATTCGGCATGAATTCTTACCCAGAATTGATCTGGCCATGGCCAAGGTGTCGAGGATACTTTAACTCTTAAGGGCTCTTTCTGTTACATAAATATTCTTTGCAAGAAGCACTAATTTCTTCGATTTCTTTGTCTAATGTCGGCCACCATACGCACGATCGTGCCAACATTTTCATTTTGATTATACCAAAGTGGGATGCATGCAATTCTAGTAAAACTTTCGATTGCAATACATACGGTACAATTACCCGAATACCCCACAAAATACATCCCTTTTCTATGGTTAGTTCATTTCGTTTACAATAAAACATTTCTCTATTTCTGATAGTTGTTCGACGCATGGCCACCCGTTCATTATATATTTATAAATTTTAATCAAATTTTCATCTTTACGCGTTTCTTTCGCAATTACCGAGGCATCTAAGCAAGATATGCCTTCGCATATATAATTTAAACTTGTAAACTCTGAGTCGAATACTGGTGTATTATCCTCTACGGGCAGTCTAGATAATGCGTCACAGTTACCATTTTGAAAGGTCGAAATATATTCAATTTTATAATTAAATTTAGATGCGAAATACGACCATCTCTGCAAGCGGCTCGCAATTGTTAGTGGTATTTCTTGCTTCGGACCTAATATATAAGTCAATGGTTTGTTATCGGTGCGTAAAATAAATTCGCGGCCGAACAGATAATTATAAAATTTTTTTAATCCAAAAATAATAGCACCCGCTTCTTTATCTATCGGCGCTCTACCTAATTCACTTTGTGGAATTATTATTGATGCATACGCTATCGGTTTCTCGGTATCATCGCTATATATATGCGACAAAATAGCGGATAAACCATAATATGATGCGTCGGTAGCTAGTAATAATTTCTCATTTGGGCTGTAATAAACAAGTGTAGTAGGTTTAATTAACTCTTTTTTTAGCCATTCATAAGCAATTTGGCATTCCTTTGTCCAAATTAATTTTTTTTGTTTTAACGCATCATAAAGTGGTTTCAGTCGTTGTGCTCGATTCATCAAAAATCTGTCGTAATATATTATTAAACCTAACAACGAAGACAGTTTAGTGTCAGAAGGGGTAGGAGCGGCTATCATTGCTCGAATTTTTTCTTGCGACATACTAAGGCCATTCTTGTCTAATACAAAACCTAATACATCTATTTGATCTTTGAAAAAATCACACTTATCAATATTAATATTAAAGCCTTTATTTTCCAATCTAGTAAAAATTGTTATCAAATTTTTAAGGTGATCCTCGTCTGAAATTCCCGTACAGTAAATATTATCTAAATAAGCTTGTGTACATGGAATGTTTTGTAAAGTGCTTTCTATTTTTCTTTGAAAGTCACCCGGTCCCGATGCTACCCCTTCTGGTAATTTAGTATACCTATACAAGCCTATATGAGTAATTATTGTAAGAAAATTTCGCGAACTTTCTTTTACCGGAATTTGCATGTAAGCGTGAGACAAATCTACCTGTGAAAATCTTCGGCCACAACCTAAAGTAGCAAAAATTTCATTGATTAAAGGCAGTGGATGTCGGTCAGGTATAAGCCACGGGTTAAGAGTCAATTTAAAATTGCCACAAATTCTTATTGCACCGTTATTTTTAATTATGGGCACTATCGGTGTAGCCCATTCGCTGACATCCACTTTTTCTAAATGCCCGAGTTTCACTAGGCGATTTATCTCATCTTCCACCTTATCACGTAGGGCAAAAGGCAAATGTCTCGCTTTTAACGCTTGCGGCTTTACATTATCTTTTACGTGCAATACAAGTTGCTCTCCATTATATAATCCAGGACCCGGGCTAAATAAACGCGGAAATTCTAATTTAAAATTTTGTACATAGTTATTGATTTCATCACTTCCTATATGATTACAATGAACATTTTGATCATCCGTAATAATAGTTTTAATTAATGACCACATACCGAAAGCGGCCATCCACTGTCTGCCCAACAATGTCGGCCCCACTTTAGTTACAAGTAGGTCTAATTTATAAATTTTATTTTTAAATTCTACATCTATATTATTTAATACACCGAGAGGGCGAACGGGTGTATTACCGTATGCTTTTAAAATTACATTTACCGGTTTTAAACTATAATTTTTAAATACGCTATCGGCCGACTCTTTAGACATTACGCTTACATACGCACCAGAATCCACTTGCATGCGAATATCTTTACCGGCTACAGTTAAATTAAGAAAAATCGGTTCCGCATTTGCATAGTCCACGTTGAATATCTCTTTCGCTGGACTTGCCATGTTGCTCTCCTCCGGTTCTAATAGGAGCATAAAATCAAGGTTCGATGTTTCACCAGTGGTCTCATTCTCCGTTTGCTAATTCAAGTTTTGTTTATAGTTATTTTTTCTTTGCACATTATATCCAAATGTCCTTTGCGTTGACATATTTTACAACTTTTGAAACGATGATGGCAGTCTCTTGCAACGTGATTCATTTTACCACAGCAATAACATACATTAGACTTCTTATCTTGTGTACGACCAGTATTTTGACTATTTAGTTTTGTATTTTTTTTTAAATTACTTTTATTCTGGTATTTTTTTATTTTTATTGTTCTCATTTCTATTATTATAACTTTTATTATTTGTGGCCTTAGTTAAATAATTTACCTCTTCTTTGTTTAGAGTCTGTCTCATTTTATCCGTGTGAGCAGCATTTTTTTCGGCTGTTTCGTGCGATATTGTAATTTTATATGCTCCTTCAAAAGTCAATTTATCCTCTCTAAATAGTAGTGTTTTCGTATTATGATCTAATAATCCACATACCAATTGATCACGTAGCCTCGTGTCCACATCAGTAAAATTACAATGTAGTGCTAGTGATTTTAACCTTGCCACAAAATCTGCTATACTCTCGTTTGACGTTTGTTTTGCTTGATGGAATTTACAGCGTTCCATTGCTTCTGAAGGTTGTGGGCAAAGGTGATCAGTCATAAACTTAACAATTTCATCGTATGTCTTTGTTGACGGTTTAGTTGGAGCACATAAATCTTGATGAGGCGGTATGTATCCACGCCGACTTTCGTAAGCAATATCGGCATCTTCTTCTCCTCTTCGACGTCGTATGCTTGGAAATACATATCAATGCGTTCTATATATGACTCCCAATCTTCCTTGTTTGAATTAAATTCCCATTGTTTAAATTTTGAGTCGTCCATTTCGAGTTGCAAAATATTTTTTTAACAGTTTCAACTTTCACTATTTTATTTTTTTTCAGGTTTCCTTTATAGGTGTTTTCTTAGCTGATCCAACGTTGCTGCTGAGTCAAATGCAATATTATTTTTTGTTAAATACTCTATGAGTTCATTTTTTTTGAGTTCGTACACCCACGATACACCTATTAAGTTGGACTCCTCACCGTTACTATTAGCAGCCATTCAATTATCGTTTGCAGTTAATTGCATTTTCGTTATGCACACTTATATTTTATTCTGCACTTAGTCCCAGTTTTTCCTCGTCGCCAAATTGAAATGTCTTTATGTATGAGGAGTCAAGCAACAAAAGGCACAATTTATAACACTCTTTATTAATACATAATATATACACGCTTACACACCGACAAGGTGTATGCTTACGAATAGTAGAAGCCAGACTGACTGCTCTACAAGCTTTCGACTAGACTACGAATGTACATCACAGTATACCGGTGTGTATACGTTTGTTTACGTAAACGTTGCCCGGTCCTTCACACAATACATCTCAAGAATGAACTAAATAAACTTTACTTAACTTTTACTGACGAGAACCGTGGTAGAGCGAGGCAGGTTTTAGCACTTCCTGTGAAGGGTGTATAGGGAGAAATAGTAGGGCAGCAGCTGTCACCAGGAGAAATTTTCGGCTTCCTCCAAGCCAAATCCAGGACGACGAAGATGTGTGAGTCGAACCAAGTCCAAAACGACGATGTCGGGAAGATTGATTTCGAGAATGAACGCAACAGTTTGTGAAAACAGGATAGTGGATGTAAGTTCCGGATAAAGTCAATTACGAGATTACAGATTTATATTTTACACTCAATTTATATAAAATAGATAAATTATATTAATTAATATTTTTATCGGTCTTACAGTCAATTATATGGGCAATCAGATTGCCCCTACTTATAATCACCCCCGAAGAATCTATAAAAATAAAAATAAACAATATAAAATATAAAAAATAAAAACACTAACTAAACATAAAAACAAATTATTAATAAAGCAATCTGACTGCCCCCCTGCACCAAAAATCTACTAACCCCAAATATGATGTCCGACGTTTCGAGCTCGCTGCTGCTCCTCGATAAAAATATTAATTAATTTAGTTATACTACAGTCGACATAAGTAATATTTTATTAAGATAAATTATACTTCACAAAATTAATAGCTTTCGACAAATAATTACGAATTTAAATCAACAGTAGTTAGTGTCCGAACGGGTGTAAAAAATTAAACTTAGTTGAAAATACGTGAAGATGCAATCTCTTATAAATGTGAGAGTATGAAGACCGTCTCATTCGAGTCCGCTCGATCGACTGACTACGACTCTCCTCGACTGACTGTTGATGCGCGTCCCCTCTTGAGGTGGTATGGAGGGGAACGACTGCTACGCCTCCTGCGGTGCGCCGTTCTTGAAGGCAAAGCTGCTCTTGATTGGTTGTGGGCGGCCTTTCGGTGGTGTGCGGATGGGGCTGCGAATCCGCTTATTGGTTGGAGGTGGGGCTTTGTCAGCAAACTGATGAGATCTTCGGCGTCTCTTGATTGTCTTGGCGAATGTTTTGATGACGTACTTATTTAGGTGATTTGGTGTATACTATTGCAATTTTGCGAAGTCATGCTATTGTCAAACACATTAGTCATTCGAGTAAGAAGATATTTTCAATAGTAATATTAGCGGAGTCGAGAGTCAGTTTCGTAAACATGAGTATGTTCGTGGAAAAACATTAATTCGTACTAGCCATATTACCTCAGTCGCTAACGCTCCCTCGGTTGAATCACATTTTTGAAGCTAGACGTTGATTATAAAGTGTAGACTTAAATTTATTATTAGTTTGTAACAAATAAATTTTAAACGATTTGGATACAATTATTTTATTTTATTTTCAAACCAATTTTTTTCATGTGCTTTAAACTATTAATTAAAATTTGTTGTTATATTATTAAAACACATAAAAATAAATTATAAAATATTTTATTTTAAAAAATGTATACAATTTATTCCTTTTAATCATCATGATATTTAACTATAACAGTTTATTTTCGAATGTTGGTTTGTTTTATATTCTCTCTGCATTTACAGGCTTGAGACTGTCATATAATGAACGTAAATATAATGTGTATTAAAAGTTTCAAATATTTGATTTTCTAACAAATATATATTTCAAAATTATGTATGGTATAAAACGTAAATATTTTAAAATTGATAAAAATATACGTTCCAATATTGCTGTATTAAAAATAAAATAAATAATATAATATGGCATCTCGTATATTCGTATTTATTTTATATATTTTGTAATTTTTTGTTTCATTAATATCTAAGCAAAGTTCTAAAATAATATCACTTTTTGCAGACAATGTATTCTAACAAGTATTATCAAAATATTTTAATTGATATTTATTAATGCTATATTAGACAATTAATTATTTTAAAATTTGTATATTTCATAAATAATTTTGTCAATAAAATGTCGTTTGATTCAGACAATGAATTTTAAATTTGTTTATATCTTCAGTATTTTAGTAAAAAAATGTCGCTTGATGCAGATAATGAATTTTAAATATGTTCATTTCTTCAGTATTTTAGTAAAAAAATGTCTCTTGATGCAGACAATGAATTTTAAATTTGCTTATTTCTTCAGTATTTTAGTAAAAAAATGTCGCTTGATGCAGACAATGAATTTTAAATTTGTTTATTTCTTCAGTATTCTAGTTAAAAAATGTCGCTTGATGCAGACAATAAATTTTTAATTTGTTTACTTCTTCAGTATTTTAGTAAAAAAATGTCGTTTGATGCAGACAATGAATTTTAAATTTATTTATTTCTTCAGTATCTTAGTAAAAAATGTCGCTTGATGCAGACAGTTGATTATTTTAAAATTTATATATTTCATAAATAATTTTGCCAATAAAATGTCGCTTAATGCAGACAACTAATATTTTAATATTTGTTTATTTCTTAAGTAATGATATATTTAAATGTTGCTTGATGTAAATAATGTATACTTGAAAAATATTCTTTATTATACGTAATTTTATCTACAAATTTTGTCTTATGCTTATATCTTATTTTTTATAATTCGTTTGCCGAATAATAAGTCGACCTTAAATTGATTTTTAAAAATAAAAAAAAATTTAAGTATCAAACACTTCAGAAAAAACTATATTGGTTGTATATATTATTACATTATTATTTAAATTACTCTCATTTATATTAAGTATATCTCCTTCTGTATTAGTGAGTATCATTGACGATTTCGAAAATTTTATTTTTAGATTTTTTTCATCTGTAACTCTTGATAATGCAACATATAATTGACCATGACTAAATACAGGTCTTGGTAAATATAGACCTACTTTTTTAAATCATTGACCTTGTGCTTTATTTATGGTCATAGCGAATCTTGGTCTAATAGGAAATTGTCGTCTAACCATATTGAAAGGTATATCATCCTTTGATGGACATAAATCTATTCTTGGAATTATCACAATTTGTCCCGAATTTTTACCTGTTATAATTTCTCCATATATAGTGTACTGTTTTAATTCTGTAATTATGAGCGTGGTACCATTACATAAACCTCCACCTAAATGCAAATTCTTAAGTAACATAACGATCATTCCTTTTTTTAATACTAATTTATGCGGTGGTAAACCATTTGGTATTAATGAATTTATAAAATCTATTGTTATTGTTTCATCCAACTTATTATTTTCATCATTAGTAATACTATCAATGCTTAAATATATCTTACCGTCACCTTCAATTCTTTCAATTATTTCATTATTAATCGCTAAAACATCACTATTTATAGGTGAAAGAATTACTTTGTCTTTAAGAGTATGTAAATCATCAGTATTTATTTTATTACCAAAAATATCATCTATCAAATTATTAAATGTAATAAATTCTGAAGGAATTTTTATAACGTTATTATCAATTTCAAATTTTGTAATATTTCTATTTTCTCCAATATTTAATAACCACGTTTTAAACATACTGTTTGAATTGACCAATCTTAAATTATTATTTAATGTAAGTTTTTGAAATAATTGCCATAAAGAACTACTTTTTACACATGATTCTAATATTTGAGTTCTATTTCCGTATCGAACTATAGGAAGTGCTTGTCGAAAATCGCCAGCTGTTACTAATATTTTACGACCAAACGGTTTATTATTTCGACATAAATCTCTGAAAAAATATCTATAGCTTCTAATGCATATTTACAAGTCATTGATATTTCATCCCAAATTAATAATTTAATATTTTTTAAAATTTGACCTATTTTGGTGAAATGTTGCATGTTGGTTGTTCGTTTAAATTAAATGGTATTTTAAATGTTGAATGAATAGTTTTACCACCTATTAATAAAGTTGCTGCAATACCAGTCCAAGCAACTGCTAACTCTGGTATTTTGTTTAATTTCACAAATTTTATAATAGCATTTAATAAATAACTTTTTCCACTACCACCGGGACCATCTGTAAAATATAAATTTTCTTTTTTATTATCGTAGACTGCTTCTACGATTGTATCAAATATTGTTTCTTGTTCCAATGTTAAAGATTTTAACAATATTTCTATGTCATTATCTTCATTTGCAATAATATCATTATAAAACATATCATTGTGATTTTCATTATCAATATTATCAATATTAGGTAAATTAAATTGTTGCAATGTTAAATTATGTTTTGATAAAACGTTGTCTATAATTTTTAAAGCCTTTTGTTCTCCTAAAATTTCAGGTAATTTAGGATCAAAGAAATGTTCTTTATACTTATTATAAAGTTTCAAGGAATCAAAATTGTGATCAAATGATATAATGAAAGCGAAAAGCTCACATAGTGCCTGTGGAAATTGAAAATTACAATTTTCTTCTAAACATTTATCCCATTCATTATCAGTAATGATTAAACTTCTAACTATACATGCTTCATAAAATGTATCATAAACAACGCCTTCGTATGAGCGTATATCTTCAAAAGATTCGGCCCCACGTACATGAAGTAATAATAATCTAAGAAAAAATCGTTCTCGATCTTTAGGATTTGCATGAAACATTCTGACTAGAATAGGTTTATTAAACTTTTTTCGCTTACTTACTTTTACTTACTAACTTTTTTTACTTTTTTTTACTTATTTTTTTACGATTTTTTACTTACTTACTTTTTTTGCATACTTTACATAAAAAAAATTAAGTGTACATGCCTTTATGCTTAAATTTGCAAAAAATATTGTCACTTCCTGAAGACGATGTCCAGGTGGTCAGGGTAACCTCCAGGTAATCCTGATATCCTCCACAGGAAAGTCTACATGCCTTTCTACTTGAATTTGCAAAAAAAAATTCTCACTTCCTGAAGACGATGTCCAGGTGGTCAGGGTAACCTCCAGGTAATCCTGATATCCTCCACAGGAAAGTCTACATGCCTTTCTACTTGAATTTGCAAAAAAAATTTTCATTTCCTGGATACAATGTCCAGGTGGTCAGGGTGACCCCATCCCTATCCCTCCACCCTCACCCTCACCCTGACCTCTTCACTATAACACACTTACATATATGGTGAATGTCGGACGTTTGCAAAAAAAATTTTCACTTCCTGGAGACGATGTCCAGGTGGTCAGGGTGACCCCATCCCTATCCCTCCACCCTCACCCCCACCCTGACCTCTTCACCATAACACACTGACCCTTATACACATGCATATATATAAAACATAATAAAAAGACGCCCAATGGTGAATGTCGGACGCCGGACACTTTTGAGGAAAAATTTTAATTATAATAAGATGTAACTTAATATTAAATAAATGTTATACTAGCAAGTATTAGCGGCATTATACAATTCATAATGCATAAGATTATTACTAATATTACGTATTGTGGCGAGAGACGCATGAATCGCATGAAAAAGGATTAGGAGTACATGACATATGAGTAGGTGGCAGAGGTTGCGTGGAGAATTGACGGTGGCGCTAGTCTGGTGGTGCAGAAAGGAACTATGAGTTTGACTTCGTGCGAGAGAGAAAGGTATAGGTGATTCATGCGATAGTGGCGCTAGTCTGGTGGCACGGAAGGGAACTAAGGATTTGTCTTTGTGCGAGAGAGAAAGGAATAGATGATTCATGCGTGTACAATATAGGCGTAACATATGAATATTGTATTTGAATACATTTATAACTAAGTGCTAAGATTATATATTGTTTATGTTTAAATTCGATCATTACTAACATATTGTTTTATAGTTATTTTGGACAAATCGTAGTTATTTGTGATAAATATACGATTATAAAAAACTACCCGATATTACAGTTAAATAAATAATTCCCCAGTAGGAGGATTCATTTCGATGCGTAGTTTGTCAATAAATAGAAAAGTCTGATATCACAAATTTTCATCTAGTTTTCCTTATTTTTTCTACATTTCCTCGTGTTTACGGCTTTCCGCTCTGCAATTCTAGAACATAGGAACATATCCGCAAGGACAATTAGTTCTTGTACATAATTTTTGTGTAAAACGAAATTTCTTTTATTGTTGGTAAAGTAGGTCTACTCAACCCTTAATGGTGATTTTAGACTTGGTCAAAGTAAAGTTATTAAATTTGCGCAATATTTTTTTCTTTTAGATTTTTTGAAAAATTCGCTTATCATGGTCCCTAACGGCAATGGGACTAATTTTCGAGATATGAATTCTTTATTTTCGATCAAGGAATCATATTTTTGAGTTATAGCAAGATCCATGATTCAGAGACCGTGACCAATCTTTGTAAGTTTGTTATGAGCGAATACTTTGAGTGAAATTATTGTATCAGAAAAACTGATTTAAACAAAGTTGTAGCAATTAGCTACTGGTCAGTCAGAAGATAGTAATAATTTTCGTAAAAATATTCGAATATACAATAATGTATTAGCTTTTGCAAGCTTTGGAGCAAATTTTAACAAATTGCCAAGTGCTGGACCACAAATTCTTAGAAGTTCGCGAGAAGTTCGTCACTAGTTATCCGAAAATTGCGCGTGCGCATGCGCATACGTACTCTGGTATAGCGAGAGATAGATTAAGAGAGAGGGAGAGATGAGTAGAGCGAGAGATAGGTAGAGAGAGAGAGAGAGAGAGAGAGAGAGAGAGAGAGAGAGAGAGAGATGGGAGCATGCAAGCTAGCCGTAGCCTCTAAATAAAAATATTTTGCTTTATCTATCGTCTTTGTTTTCTATTGTTTCATCGATTAAATAAGCTAAGAATTTCGTCATTCTGCAATGCATAAGCACGACTTCTATTATGTCATTTATTAATATAAGGCCGGTATATGAATTATGGTATTTAACGCCATACTGCAACAACCATTTGCGCACGTGCTTCCACCCTAAGTTTACAATACAAAGTACAGACTAAGCGCGTCACGCACTCTAGCGGCGTAATTGGTACTAAGAAAATTTTATCAGTAATATAAACTATTAATTTTGTGTCAATATTATGTAAAACCCACAATACAAAAGCATTATATAATGGTGTAATGTCTTTCTACGAAGTTCCAGATCAATAGAACAGGACAACCTAAAAAATTTCTGCACGGAAAAATGATGAAAGGATGAAATGTTTTCCTTGCAAACTTTTTTAGGGTGTCCTTCACATATTGATTTCAAATTTCGTATAAACGCGTATTATGCGATTATCTAGTGCTTCTGTATTTGCGTTTTGCAAAAAAACCATAATATGTTCATTAAGTGTAATAATGTATCCATCTGACTCGGTCGGTAATAATCTAGTATGGCACCCCCTTAATGCAGATTGTACTATTTCTGCACTTCGTTGTACTATGACCATATCTTGCACAATTTAAACAAGGCGCAATATTAATAAGGTCATATGCTCTACAGCACTGATGACCCACAAAAACCCTATTTCCATTCTCTCGTACATAATTGTAAATTTGTGGCGTAACTTCCATTAATACTGTACCTGTTTTATTTCTTTTGTTGCTATACATATTTAGTATTTTTTCACTAGTCTTAAAGTTAGTAAAATTCCTTATATTAATGTCATTTTCGATTTCATTTTCTTTCACCTGAGTTGTATTGTTAATACCAACTATTTTTATTTTTAGATGAGACTGTTTTTCTAATATTATATCACACTGTTTCAAATTATTTTTTAGTGCCAGCTCAGCAGCTTCTACACTTTGATCGTTCATGCAGCTTATTTCGATTTCGGTTTTGTTTTTTTGTCTAATGTATCTGGTTTGTATTTCTTTTTGAGAAACTATGCAGTTTGTAAGCAGCTCTGTGGTATTTTTTGTTCGATATATTTGCATTTGACTGTGATTTTAGAAATTCTTTTCGGTTTTCGTTTGGATCACTTATTATTTCAGCATAAGATTTTTTAACGGGTTGTGGTTCTGTGCTGTTTTGTCTTTGTAATTCAATTAATTCTTTATGCACTTTGTTCTTATCTTTTAATTCGGCAACTAGTTTACTTTTAGTAATATGTTTTCTGTTATTATGTTGTCCATTTCATTGTCCTTGAATTTTATGGATTTATTTAGTTTTTCTGTAGTTTTATTATGCAGATCTTGTAACAATTCTTCTTTTATTTCCTCTGTTTGTTTTATTTTCATCATTGCGATCATTTAACATATATTTTTCAGTTATTGCTGTTATATCGCTTATTGTATGTTCTGAGTAGATTATTAAGTTGTTATTCACAAACTTCGGGTTTGTAAATAATTGTTAATTCATCATAAACATTTCTATGGTATACATTGTCACTTACATATCACAGTTGTTACCAGTTGTTTAGGGTAACATTTATAATATTTACGATCCAGTTTTACCGGTGGTCGTTTCTCGGTCGACGCCATACTGACTATGTACTGTTATTTAATTTTTTATTATTAAAAGAGTTTACAATTAATTATTTATATGTTGTACGCTTCAATTAAAATTGCATGTAATATCTGCAAACTTAGCAGTTCAATCAACTGGGCGAATAAGCTCGAGGCATGTCCAGACATTTTGACTGCTGATGACTATGTTATTAATTTATTAATTTATTATATTTATTAATTTTTGTATGAGTGCTAAGTGAGCAAGCAAAGCAACGCGTGGTGCAAGTATTATTTTATTCAAAATGAATAAAAAGGATAAATTTCTGTTTTATTAGATTTGGAGAAATTAATTTCGTACAAATGAATATTGTTATAAGTAATATTGTTTATTTATTGCTGCAAGACATGGTAGGGTAAAAATTTAAATAATGTGTAATTTACACGCCTTTCTGAAAATATGTGAGATTTATTAAATACTTGTCGCTTCTAATTTGATTTCAATACTTTCAATTGCGAAAGCTTTTTAGGAATTAAAAAAATTTAATAAGTTATTGATTTAAGTAGAAAAAAATTGTGCGTTAAAATTAGATTTTTAGCCGCTAGATAACAATTGTAAAAGTGTGATTGGAATTAAACCATACTTGCGTATATTTACACGTTGTCATAAGGTGTTTTTCGATATTAAACTATTGGATTATGTACTACATATGAAAAAATTTATTCGAATACATAAATAATAAATAATATAACAGGACATATACTATTCGAAAATAAATGTTTTATTTTTAACAGAAATACTTGTCGATTCCAATTTCATTTTAGTACTTTCTGTTGCGAAAGCTTTTTAGGAATTAAAAAAATTTAAGTTATTATTTTAAGTAGAAAATTTTGATTACTCAATTATTAATGACTTCTATAAATAAATATTATTAATTATAAAACTAACAATATGCTTTTCATTATTTTGTAAATGTTACAGAATATTATAAAATAACTTTTAAATCATTTAAATGATTGAAATAAAATGAATTTATCGTTCGTAAATATGTATATGTATATAATATATAATATCAGTCTCACCGAACTAAATACTTTACTTTAGTATAAAACAGGCCTATTGTACTCATTGCCCACTATGGTTGGTGGAATTCCCCAGAGCACGGCCATTTTAAAAAAATTATTATAGGCGTTTCGTCCTCGATCTCCAGCTTGGACTCCTCAGTAAAGAACTGGAGATCTTACCTTAGACGCCTGTCGCAAGATGAACCGCGACACCAGCAAGATATTCTGCGACTATATATATCGAAAGGAGACGACGATCTCTCCAACGAGTGTAGAGAGATAGTCGTCTCCATCTGGTGGCGGGAAAAACCACCAGCCAGAGTGCGACGTACGCAACCGTTACGTTTTTTAAAAAGGCCGTGCTCTGGGAAATTCCACCGACCACAGTGGGCAAAGAGTACAATAGGCCTGTTTTATTCTAAAGTAAAGTATTTAGTTCGGTGAGACCGATATTATATATTATATACATATACATATTTACGAACGATACATTCATTTTATTACAAATAACTTGCGACTCGGTTGCGTACGTCGAACTCTGGCTGCTGGTTTTTCCCACCACCAGATGGAGACGACTATCTCTCTACACTCGTTGGAGAGATCGTCGTCTCTTTTCTATATATATATATAGCCGCAGAACATAGTGCTGGCGTCGCGGTTCACCTTGCGACAGGCGTCTAAGGTAAGATCTCCAGTTCCTCACTGAGGAGTCCAAGCTGGAGATCGAGGACGAAACGCCTTTAATAATTTTTTTAAAACGGCCGTGCTCTGGGAAATTCCACCAACCACAACGATTAGGCAACGATTAGGCAAAAGAGATGAAGACAGACGCTACTTGGACGAAGCGTACAGTCCACCTCCGTCAATCACGATTGCAAGGCTACAAATATTTGCTTATGTAGACCCTATGCAAACGAAGCCACGAAAAATCGCGGCGATAACGACCGAGCCAAATCAAACCACCACGGAAGCCTCAAACCCACCAGATCCAGCAGCCCCCATAGCTAGCCCAGAATTTTGCTGCTCAGATGTCACTTATCTCGGGTACAAAATAAACGAGTCCAGTTTACAATCAAAGCATACGAAAAAATTAAACTAGCCCTAACCCAAGCCCCAGTCTTAGCCCGTCCCGATTTTTCCCATCCCTTTACCCTCCAAACAGATGCCAGTGATTACGCCATAGCAGGTGTTCTTACGCAAGAGATCAATGGCGAAGAACACCCGATCTACTACGTAAGTAGAATGTTAAACAAAGCCGAGGGAAACTATACAGTTACAGAGAAAGAGTGTTTGGCTGTTTTCTGGTCTGTAGAAATGCTAAAATGATACCTGCAAGGTGAAGAGTTTACCGTCATTACGGATCACCGCAGTCTCTTTTGGCTGAATAAGCTAAAAGACCCAGCTGACAGGCTAGCTTGCTGGAATACCATATTTCAGAACTATAACATCAAGTTCGTGTATTGGATAGGAGCCATGCACAAAGTTCCAGATGCACTCTCCAGAGCTTTTGAAGAAGCAGATGCTACAGCAGCAGCCTTAAAGATAGACACCAATAACCCATGGTACCAAGAGAAATTGAGAGCCGTAGCCAAAATGCCTAATAAATACCCCAATCTCAGCTAATAATATATTATAAAGCCCACCGTCCCAATCTTCCTGTAGATCCCTTTATGCCCGATTTGGACGCATGGAAAGTAGTTTTACCGGAAGCCGATCGCGAAAAAGCCCTATATGAAGCCCATTATATGCCACAAGCAGGCCATCTAGGTATTGACAAAACTTACGCTAGATTAGCTACTTACTATTATTGGTCAGGCATATATTGATACATACAATTACGTAAAGACATGCCAAGAGTGCCAAGCTCATGAGAGTAGCCAGCAAGCACCTCCAGGACTAATGGAAGGGAGAAATATAACCGAGCCATGGACAGTCGTAGCAGCCGATATAATGGGACCCAAACCACCATCGAAACAAGATTTTAAATACATCATTGTGTTCGAGGATTTATTCACTCGATACATGGAGATAAATCCTCTTAGACCAGCCGATGTAAAGAGCGTGCTACAAGCATTTGACCAACTCATCATCAATAGATGGGGCTGTCCCAAATACCTTGTCGCAGATAATTGGACCGATCTCGCCAATAGAATGGTAACAGGAAGACTAACACAATACGGTATAGTACAAACCACTATTCCGCCATATTTTGCGCAAGCCAACCCCGTAGAGCGAGTTAATAGAAACATAAAGCCGATGATAAATAGTTATATGATGACCACCGGGATTGGGATAGACATCTCGGAGAGTTCAATTTCGCACTAACTACAGCTATACACTCCTCTACAAAATATAGCCCAGAATTTTTAAACTTAGGCAGAATTCCCCGTCCCGTAGCCCTTATAAGAGAGCATATAGAATTGATATATAGAAGGGATGGGAGAAACACCAAGCGAAATTCCAACCCCAGACACAGAACAATGGATAGATCACGTGCACAGATTGCCTAAAATTTATGACCTTGTAAAAAGACACATAGATTTAGCAACAGTCAAGCAAGCGAGGTATTACAATAAAGGTCGAAAGGATGTACAATACTAAATAGGCGACTTAGTTAGGTGCCGTAACCGCATTTTATACTCAGCCGAAAATTATATGGCAGCAAAACCAGCCCCTAAATTTATTGGACCAGCAAAAATAATACAAGTATTTTCCCCGACAGTATACCTAGTAGAAGACGTGCAAAGCAAGCGGCAAATTAAAGTACACATAACAGATTTAAAGCTCCATATTCAGAATAACACTCCCATTCCCCATCCGCCAATAACCCCGAAAACCCAAACTAAGCCAATCTTCTATGTACCCATTGCTAAAAGAGGTCGCTCCAGAAAGAAGCCCATCATGCCAACACCGCAGAATAGTCCCAAAAGAATGCAACTTAAACTGCGTAAATAACTTGTTTATATATATACAAAGCGACATGGCGAATCTCAATAAGGAAATAGCACATTTAAGCCAAGTACAGAGCCACCATATAACTTATAGATGGAGAGAACAGGCCAAGCAGCCTCAGCCCTTAAGTCAAATCCTTAGTTCCCTTCCGCGCCACCAGACTAGCGCCACTATTGCATGAATCACCTATACCTTTCTCTCTCGCACAAAGTCAAATCCTTAGTTCCCTTCCGCGCCACCAGACTAGCGCCACTATTGCATGAACCACCTATACCTTTCTCTCTCGCACGAAGTCAAACCCATAGTTCCTTTCTGCACCACCAGATTAGCGCCACCGTCAATTCTCCACGCAACCTCTGCCACCTACTCATATGTAATGTTCTCCTATTCCTTTCCCAATAAATTCATGCTTTTCTCGACACAATACGTTATATTAATAATAATCTTATGCATTATGAATTGTATATTGCCGCTAATACTTGCTATTATAACATTTATTTAATATTAAGTTACATATACGAATTAATGTCTTTCCACGAACACACTCATGTTTACGAAACTGACTCTCGACTCCGCTAATATTACTACTAAAAATATCTTCTTGCTCGAATGACTAATGTGTTTGACAATAGCATGACTTCGCAAAATTGCAATAGTATACACCAAATCACCTAAATAAGTACGTCATCAAAACATTCGCCAAGACAATCAAGAGACGCCGAAGATGTCATCAGTTTGCTGACAAAGCCCCACCTCCAACCAATAACCGGATTCGCAGCCCCATCCACACACCACCGAAAGGCCGCCCACGACCAATCAAGAGCAGCTCCGCCTTCAAGAACGGCGCACCGCAGGATGCGTAGCAGTCGTTCCCCTCCATACCACCTCGAGAGGAGACGCGCATCAACAGTCAGTCGAGGAGAGTCGTAGTCAGTCGATCGAGCGGACTCGAATAAGTCGGTCTTCATACTCTCTGTAAAATTATCCGGGATAGAACAGAGGACGAGGTCGTGGGCGCTTCGTCCAGAAGCGGAACGAAAATCTGGACGAAGTTCTGTCCAGATTAAATCTTGGCAGAATGCACAGCCCAACCTTTCACCAGCAAAGGGAGGAAACCCGGGCGAGCCAAACTCCCCAAGGCCGAACACCTTGCCCAGGGACAAGGGGTTGTATGCGAGGAGGACGCCACCTGTGCGAAAGACTCGCACAAGCAAAAGAGCAAGGTGCCGCCTCCCACGAGTACGCAGCCCCATCAAGAGCACAAGCAGCCAAAGAGGAGCCAGCAAGCCCGAGCCAAACAGCCAGACCCTTTCCACCACCCCAAGCCCTCCCATTATTCCCTGCCCTCCTACGTTTAGCCCATCCTTCCTACCCCAACCCATCATCACCCGTCCTGTATTTGATTCTCAAACCCAGCTCTATACCTATATCCACATTCCCGTTGAAATCCCTCGCCAACACTCCATAATTCTTGATCTAGCCACCATCTGTTCCTCAAATTTCCCCACCGCATCACCATCCTTTCCCGCTCTACAAACTACCCCCAACCATTACCCCTAATGTCCCCGAAAATCCAAAATCCCTTTCCCAAACCCCTATCCTCCCCCACACTGTTTCTCAAGCATGTAAAAGTGGTCCGAAAATGGATCCAGAAACAGCTAATGCAGATAATTTCTATATTGTTAAGATGAAAAAAATATAAAATTGAAAATCCTAAGTGATCGGCTTCCCAAGTTATGGACGCTTTTGTGTTACGCTACGCGCATTCATGAATAGCCAAGTAGAGCATTTGTGTACACACGTATAATTCTTTCAGTAATTTCGTGCAAAAGAAATTGAGTATGTATTCATCATTTATTGTTGATATCATTATTGCTAAATATTTTGTCGATTGAAAAATTGAATGGAAGCTTACTGAAACCACTTTTAGAGTAACCCATGATCAACGACGAGGACGTAGTGGTTAACTGATCACATTTTTGTTTTTCTTTGTATTTTTTTGTTTTTTCTTCTGTTTTTTGTCGGTTTTTTATTTTTTTTTATTATTTTCAGCATATTATATAAAATATTATTCAATAACGATAAGATACTGTTTAGAGTTAAAGGTGTAGCCATGTGAATTCTACGACAGCTTTCTGTAAATTTGGTAAATAAGTCTCATGATGATAACCGTTTACTTTATAACGTTCCCAAAACTCCAAGAAAAACGTAAGCCATTATTTCTTTCAATGAACTGAAAACCTTCTTGTGCATGTGAAAGAATTACGTGGATTTTCAGTGTTTCTGAAAGTTTTTCAAGACTTTCCAAAGCTGCTGTCAGTTCTTTAATATAATTATCCAGTGAAGGTCCTACTTTTCCAGAGGTGAAACCACAATTTACCACCTTATTCATAGCTTTGAAAGCTGAAATGTACGGTGTAACTTTAAAAATACCTACATCTTGATATATTTCTGGATCTTTTAGCCTATCTGACTCTTTCAGCAATTTCCTACACGCATTGCCTTCAAAAGCATCACCATGATAGTTTTTCGAAACTAAATTGAGCTTGCATGGCCACAATATAGTTTTCTCTAGACCTAACAGGGGAACCAAGCCTTGCTTTGTTATGAACGTTAGTAGTGTGTTGTGTGTAGGTGAGTTTACGATCGATTGTTACGCCGAGATATTTTACCGCAGGTTTCCATTCCATTGGTGTTTTATCGAAGTTGGGTGGATTTAGGTTTGAAGTTTGAGACAACTTTTTAGAAAACATTACTGCTTCGGATTTAGTCGCGTTGATTTTAATATTCCATTTACTGCAGAATTGATGAATGTCGTTTAACGCGTTGTTAAGTAATTTTACGATTTTTTCGTTACTTCGCGAGGTCGCGTATATTACCGTGTCGTCCGCATAGATCCCGATATTTACGTTGTCGGTCGAGGGTAGGTCGTTAATGTAAATTTAAAAGAGCAGAGGTCCCAACAGGCTACCCTGAGGGACTCCCGCTTTTATAGGAAATTCGCGAGATTCTGCGTCGTTTAGTTTAACTTTAAATTTCCGGTTGTTTAGATAGAAAGCTAAAACGTGAATTAGGTTAGAGTTTATTTTATTTTCGATTAGTTTGCGAAGGAGACCGTTTATCCAGACGCTGTCAAAGGCTTTCTCGACGTCGAGAAGTACCGCCCCGGTGTTTCGTTTCCAGTTAAAGTTCCGAGTAATGTCTTTGGTTATTCTAAGTATTTGGTGTTGTGTAGAATGAGCCTGTCTAATCCCAAATTGTTCCTGTCTGATCGTAAGGTGGTCAGTTATGTCGTCCCGAAGTCTATTAATGAGCAAGTGCTCGAATGCCTTGCTCATTGTGTTGAGGAGGCTAATTGGTCTGTAGCTAGTCGGGAGGGTCGGGTCTTTACCTGCTTTAGGAAACACCAAGACGGTCGCCATTTTCCAGACGTCTGGGAAATATTTATGTTTAATGCACGCGTTGAGTATGTCGGTTAAGTGGGTTAATGCTTTTATAGGTAATTTTTTCAAAATGAAGTTACTTATTGTATCCGGGCCGGGTGCTTTATTGTTTTTTCGCGCGTTTAAGATATTTTTTAAGTTCGAACGGAATTATCGGTGCAATTGTACTGTTTAGAGTTAAAGGTGTAGCCATGTGAATTCTACGACAGCTTTCTGTAAATTTGGTAAATAAGTCTCATGATGATAACCGTTTACTTTATAACGTTCCCAAAACTCCAAGAAAACGTAAGCCATTATTTCTTTCAATGAACTGAAAACCTTCTTGTGCACTGTGAAAGAGACTTACGTGGATTTTCAGTGTTTCTGAAAGTTTTTTTCAAGACTTTCACACAGCTGCTGTCAGTTCTTTAATATAATTATCCAGTGAAGGTCCTACTTTCCAGAGGTGAAACCCACAATTTACCACCTTATTCATAGCTTTGAAAGCTGAATGTACGGTTGTACTTTAAAATACCTACATCTTGATATATTTCTGGATCTTTTAGCCTATCTGACTCTTTCAGCAATTTCCTACAGCATTGCTTCAAAAGATCACCATGATAGTTTTTCGAAACTAAAATTGAGCTTGCATCGGCCACAATATAGTTTTCTTAGACCTAACAGGGGAACCAAGCCGTTGCTTTGTTATGATACGTAGTAGTGTGTTGTGTGTAGGTGAGTTACGATCGATTGTTACGCCGAGATATTTTACCCGCAGGTTTCCATTTCCATTGGTGTTTTATCGAAGTTGGGTGGATTTAGGTTTGAAGTTTGAGACAACTTTTTAGAAAACATTATGTTCGGATTTAGTCGCGTGATTTTAATATTCCATTTACTGCAGAATTGATGAATGTCGTTTAACGCGTTGTAAGTAATTTTACGATTTTTTTCGTTACTTCGCGAGGTCGCGTCTATTACAGTGTCGTCCGCATAGATCCCGATATTTACGTTGCTCGGTCGAGGGCTCGGTCGTTAATGTAAATTTAAAAGAGCAGAGGTCCCCAACAGGCTACCCTGAGGGACTCCCGCTTTTATAGGAAATTCGCGAGCTTCTGCGTCGTTTAGTTTAACTTTAAATTTCCGGTGTTTTAGATAGAAAGCTAAAACGTGACATTAGGTTAGAGTTTATTTTATTTTAGATTAGTTTGCGAAGGAGACCGTTTATCCAGACGCTGTCAAAGGCTTTCTCGACGTCGAGAAGTACCGCCCCGGTGTTTCGTTTCCAGTTAAAGTTCCGAGTAATGTCTTTGGTTATTCCTAAGTATTTGGTGTTGTGTAGAATGAGCCTGTCTAATCCCAAATTGTTCCTGTCTGATCGTAAGGTGGTCAGTTATGTCGTCCCGAAGTCTATTAATGAGCAAGTGCTCGAATGCCTTGCTCATTGTGTTGAGGAGGCTAATTGGTCTGTAGCTAGTCGGGAGGGTCGGGTCTTTACCTGCTTTAGGAAACACCAAGCCGGTCGCCATTTCCAGACGTCTGGGAAATATTTATGTTTAATGCACTGCGTTGAGTATGTCGGTAAGTGGGTTAATGCTTTTATAGGTAATTTTTTCAAAATGAAGTTACTTATTGTATCCGGGCGGGTGCTTTATTGTTTTTTCGCGCGTTTAAGATATTTTTTAAGTTCGAACGGAATTATCGGTGCAATTGTATTAGGGTTATTGTTAGAATTGTTTAGAAAATTTACGATTAAATTATCGTTTCTGCAGTAAAATTGGAATTGTTATTAGGCATTTTATGCGGTGTGAACGTTTTCGCGAAGTTTTCGGCTAGTTGGTTAGCATATTGTCCGGCGAAAAATATTTAAGTTGATTATTTGAATCTTTTAACGGTGGAATGTTAGTATGAGTTCGCGTAAAGGCTTTGGTCATACTCCACAAACTATTGTCTTTAATGTTTAGGGATTTTACTTTTTTATTCTACGATTCGCATTTAAAGTTTTTTATTTGGTTGTCTATTAAGCGTCGAATTGAATTAATATGGTTTTTAAGGATTGGATTATATCGTTTACGGTTTTAGCGGATTAATACGTTTCTATGTTTTATTGATTTAATTATTTCGTCCGGTAACGGAAGGTTGCCGGTTTTATTTTCGTTTAATGGTGTGGAAATGTCTATTGCTTTTTGGATGGTTTGTGCAAAGTCAGTGATAGCAGTGTCTATTTCGTCTTTTGTGTCTATGTCTTGTAGTGTTTTCGTTAAAGTAATTGTTAAATGTCTGCCAGTTAGTTTTTGCAAAGTTGTATTTAATTTTTGTCGGATTGTAAATTGTTGTCAAGTTGATAGTTATATATACGGGGCAATGGTCTGAGTCTAATTCGGAATCTGGGAAAGTGCAGATATTAGAAGAAAAATTTAAGTTTTTAGAGATCATGAAATCTATTATATCGGGTTTGCAATTTTTGTTGTAAAGATAGTGAGTGAAGCTCGTTGGGGCGTGAATGTAAAGTTGTTTATTAATGCAATATTTACTGTGTTGGCTGCCGAGTGCGTTTATAGTGCGACTCCCCCAGCGCGTATGTTTAGCGTTAAAGTCACCGACGGCTATTACTGTGTCGGCTGTTTCAAAGATTTTATCGTAGTCGTTTTTGTTGAATTTAACAGAAGGTGAGTTATAAGTTGCTATTATCGCGATGTTGGTTCCGCGGGTTTTGATTTTAATTGCCGTTGCTTTTAAGTCTTCGGTATTTAAAGGTATATTATAATGTTTTAGACTGTTTTTAACTATTACCGCGGTGCTCCGGTTTGTGTTATTTTTATAGACAGTGTAGTTTCGTAGTTTAAATGTACTGTTGTTTTTTAAAGTGTTTCGTCAGGTAGGCAAATGTCAATGTCTTTTGTGTGTAGTTGTGTCTCTAGTTCGAGTTTTTGTGTGTTAGTCGTCCGTTGGCGTTCCAAGCACAAATTAAAATATCTATACTCATCGAACTTGGTGTAGAGGCTGCAAATTTGTAGCACACCATGGACTAATGATTAAGAATATTTATATATTCTGGCTCGTACAGACCGTTAAAAATTTAAAATAACATAAAATTCACGAGCGTATTACTCTTCAAAATCTTATTTAGGCGTGTGTGGTCATTTTTGCGCCTACCCAAGACAATATTGATTGTTTTCAACTTTATCCACTAGGGGTTTTTTCTTGGTTTTGAATACATATAAGTGATAAAGTCTTCTAAATGTATATATATACCCCATTCAATAGTATTGTTCTTGGTCTATTTCGATATAAATTCTATATTCAATGTCTAAGGTAGATTGCCAGTCCTTACTGATGAGACCAACTGGCAATTGTGGTCGAAACATTCATTACAATTTTATCATACACTTTCTTTATAATTATATATAAAGTTATCTTAATAATAATTTTTATTTCCACATCAATATTTTTAGTCTCCAGAATTAAAATATCTATACTCATCGAACTTGGTGTAGAGGCTGCAAATTTGTAGCACACCATGGACTAATGATTAAGAATATTTATATATTCTGGCTCGTGCAGACCGTTAAAAATTTAATATAATAATATTTTTACAGTTTTGACAGCCACTGAATCCTAATCAAATCCGAGTTTACATCAAAGTTATTTCAAGAATAAATTTACAAAATTGGTAAAAAGTAAATTTTTGACTAGATATTCTGATTCCATGACACTAATTTAAATATATTAAAATGTGTTCTTACAGAGACACTTTCTCAAGTTTTGAGGGTTACAGTATCCGAATATGAAATCAGTTTGACCTAATCGGGTTTAGATTACTAGAATTTTTGAGTTCTTATTTGGATTGAAATATACAATTTACTTTCAGATACAATCCGCATACCACGCTACTCGACTCCTCTTTAATTAATTTTATTAATAACTACCCTATCAGCACACAATGTCTAAAAAACGTTTAAATTACGTTGCGGCTAAAACCTTTAACCGTTAGAATTTAATACTTGAAAAACGTTTGAACTACGTTTAAATTTGGTTAAAATGTCCTCTTTAAATTTAGGAAAGTAATATTTTTTAACGTACTTCAAACGTATTTTTAACGTTGGATAAACAAAATTATCCGATGTATATTATTATGGATCATGCGCAGTTGTTACTTATCAATTGTAGCTATGCGCAAATGCTATTTTTATATTTATTTATAAATATAAATCATTTACATGTGCAAAAATGACAATTGCGCATAGCTACAATTGATAAGTAACAACTGCGCATGCTCCATAATAATATACATCGGATAATTTTGTTTATCCAACGTTAAAAATACGTTTGAAATACGTTAAAAATATTACTTTCCTAAAATTAAAGAGGACATTTTAACCAAATTTAAACGTAGTTCAAACGTTTTTCAAGTATTAAATTCTAACGTTTAAAGGTTTTAGCCGCAACGTAATTTAAACGTTTTTAAGACATTGTGTGCTGATAGGGTAGCCATATTACCTCGGTCGCTAACGCTCCCTCGGTTGAGTCACATTTTTGAGGCTAGACGTTGATTATAAAGTGTAGTTATAAATTTATTATTAGTTTATAACAAATAAATTTTAAACGATTTTGATACAATTATTTTATTATTTATTTTCAAACCAATATTTTCATGTGCTTTAAACTATTAATTAAAATTTGTTGTTATATTATTAAAACAAATAAAAATAAATTATAAAATATTTTATTTTAAAAAATGTATACAATTTATTCCTTTTACTCATCATGATATTTAACTATAACAGTTTATTTTCGAATGTTGGTTTGTATTATTTTCTTTCTGCATTTACAGGCTTGAGACTGCCATATAATGAACGTAAATATAATGTGTATTAAAAGTTTCAAATATTAGATTTTCTAACATATATATATTTCAAAATTGTGTATCAAAAGGCGCGATAGCGCCTGACGCAAGTATAGCGCGAGAGCCATTACCCTGTTGAAAAAAAAACATGTGATATATTTACGTGAAAAATACACGTAAAATATTACGTGAATTTCGGTTCCAAATATGCACGTGAAAAATACACGTAAAAAATATATGTGAAAAATACGAGTAAAATACACATGAAAAATATACATGAAAAATACATGTGAAAAATACAACGTAATAAATACACATGAAATAAGTACGTGGAAAATCACGAAAATAACCACGTGAAATGAACGTAAATGTACTTACCTGTTGTTTCCCCGTAAGAGTAACCACTCATTCATGCGAAAATCTCCAAATCACCAATATCAGAAATTAAAAGAATATTAGGCGTAGCTATGCAGTATATATTAACATTTATTGAAATGATATAAAATTCTTTTTTATTTATATCTTCTTAAAAATCTTTTTTCAAACATTGTTAATTTAAATAAAATAATCATTTTTTTATAAGGATTCACGCTTAAATTATAAATATTTGCATTCGCATGAGTTTAACCTAACAGGAATGATTGAAATAAAATTAAAATTAAAAAAATATAAAAAAAATACCTTTTAATTTATTTAATAATGGTACAAATTTGGTACAGCACATAGATACTCACAATCATCAGTTTTGATATTGGCGCATATTTTTAGTAATTTACTAGTCGAAAAAGATACAATTCGAGATGGTATATTAACAATCTTTTTTATATTAAAAGAATCGACTAGATTTTCTACATTTACAATCTTACATAATATATATTCTTTTAATGTGGGTCGATCAATTATAAAATCTCTTATTACAACATGTGTATCATCATCTAAAATAGCGAAGGAATTGTTAGATCTTAACCTGCGTCGTTTGTAAGATGTATATAAACATTTATTTTTAATAATTTTTGTATACGTGACACTTTCTCTCGATAATTGTAACTTATCAATCCAACTCTGATCGGTAGACTTATATTGGCCTAAATATCTTGTATTTACAATTTGCAATGAATTCTGAAATTTTCTATTTTCAAGATGATTAATATAGGAATGAAATAATGAATATGGTTTAGTAGCCATATATTGACGTAATAAACATTCGCTTTGAATATTATTGATTGATCTGCATATTTGGTGAATAACTCCTTTTGCAGCATGTATTTTTCGCAACAGTCGACCATTGCAGCTTTCAAAAGTATAACCACTATGCGCCCATAATGGTCCGAAATTAAGAACACTCTGCGATAAGTGCAATAATTGGTGAATGTTATACGTCATGGCATTTTTAGAATAATATACTTCTGTATTAAATACAAATTTTTTTAATAGTTCGTGAGCAGTTTCTACAAAAATATGATCAATGATGTTTTGATTTAATAAGTAAAATGCTTCCACTAATAAAGACCAATGTTGGGTATAAATTAACAGACGAGGAAAGCTTAACATTACTGGAATGCTGTAGAATAAAATCCAATTTTCCCATTCACGTGCTTTCCACCAATTTCTCTCTGTTACTCCTCGAGATAATCGAGTTAATTGATTTGGAACTTTTACGTTTATAATTATATTATTAATAGAATCAATTTCTTCCTTAGACAACGAATATGGCATGTTTTTATTTTCAATCCAATATGATAAGAATTGTTTGGCCACACCAAGAGAAACTCAATGCATGGCATCGGGTACAAATCCATCAATAATATTAAAATTGTTGAGAAGTATTAAACGTGAAGGCCTTTTTACTCCGTAAATAGGAAGTCGACAGGTTAAGCTCTGTTTCATATATTGCAATGTTTCATTTTCTGTTCTTTTTCTTGGTAAATTATTTTGTAAGGTATATTTTACACTACCTCCTCGCATTGTTTCAATGTATTCACCAGGATGTAAACACCAGTTGCATCCATAGTAACCATTAAATTGTATCAATCCCTGCATGGGAGCTCGTGCAACTGTATCTACACAACAACAAATAGGATGTACTCTTATTTTAAATTCTTCTTCGTTGAATTTAAATGTAACACCTTGAATCGATAGTCTATTCATCATATTTATAAACGGATTTAAAAAAATGTCCATATCAGGTTTATCTTTTCCAAACCATAACCCACACGTTAAGGTTCTAGCAGTTCTAATTTCGTAAGGCAACTCGTTTATAATAATTTGTATTGGCCAAATTGAAAACTTGGAACTTTCAAAGACAGGTGCGCCATCAGTATTAAATGTGGCTGTTACAAAATTTACCCTTTCATCCTGAGGTAATGACCTTAAAAATTGTTTATATAACAAACCGTCAGTAAAATCACCAAATGTAATTATATCTCTTGTCCTATCTTGAAATACCTCTTTTAAATGCTCTATATTTTGCTGAAGTAAATAAATTACATCATTTTCAATATTTATAATTGTAAAAAAATCACGATATAAAGGACTTTTCAATAAAGTAACTTTATCACAAACATCACAGACGAGACTTCGATCCGTGTGGGTATATTGTCGTATATATGTTTTACAATTTGAACATATAGCATGATATTCTATTGCTTCTTTTGAAGTAAACAATTGATCAAATAAATAACGCGATTCTGGTAATATTTTCTGTCGCAAGATGCAATTGATCAATTTAAAAAGATCAGCTGTTCCTGACTGACTTAATTCATAGGTATCACAATATTTCAGAGCAGCATGTAATAAATCCGATTTTTGAAACGAAATTCTTATGTTAATGTACTCATCGTTGCGGATAACCTTTAAAATGTACACCTTCATCAGAAGAACTACTTGCATCACTGCTATTCCAATCACAAAATTCTCGACTTTGTGAATTAGTATCATCTGTACACCATTCATCGTTAGAATCATCAATTGATTCAGTAAAAGACGAATCCTACACAAAAATTGTAGTTAAAGTTAATAAATTATAAAAGAATAGCTAAATTAATATAGTCATAATTATTTCTTTCTTTATTCAATTGTAAATAATTCTACGAACATTAAATTATCTTCACAATTCATTATTACATCTATTAGAGCAGTTTCTTACAAAACTACGGTACTGACCGCTTCCAAATTTTGTGTAGTACTTTCAAATGATCGGCTCTAATAGAATGTATATAAAGATTCCTGTTATTATGCTTAATTTGGATTTTGGTCAAAATAACTTCTTAAACTCTTGATTTCTTCTTTTACCGTCGAAAAGGATATTCACTATGACATCTATTAGAGCAGTTTCTTACAAAACTACGGTACTGACAGCTTCCAAATTTTGTGTAGTACTTTCAAATGATCTGCTCTAATAAAATGTACATATAAATTCCTGTTATTATGCTTAATTTGGATTTTAGTCAGAATAACTTCTTAAACTCTTGATTTTTTCTTTTACCGTCGAAAAAGATATTCACTATAACATCTATTAGAGCAGTTTCTTACAAAGCTATGGTACTGACAGCTTCCAAATTTTGTGTAGTACTTTCAAATTATCTGCTCTAATAGAATGTACATGAAAATTCCTATTATTATGCTTAATTTGCATATAGCTTTATATATAGTATTTCATAAATAAATTATTTTTTACCATCTGATATTAAATTTATAAAACTTTAAGTTACTATAAAATGTTTTACTTTGTATTTGTCTAACAATTTTAAAATATTCTGTTAATTAAGCAATATTACATAAATAAAATATGTTACAATATTAATTAATACATTTTTATACGGTTACAAAGTTAATTTTCCTTATGACAGGTTAACAATACTTTCAAATAAAATGATTTTAATAGCAATAATTGATTGGAGTAACTATTATGTTGCTTGGTTGCAATTTTTTTATTAAATGTTTTAAAAGTTAGAGGTAAAGAACAATATTTTGGTAATGAAGAAAATAATTTCTCTGTTATTAGAATTACTTATTTATATTAATTTTACTGATTTGTTTTTTTATTTGATTTGAAGTAGAAGTTTTTCTAGTAAATACAAGAATTTTTCCAAAACTCATCAGCAAAATTGTTGCAACTATCATTTAATGAATAAAATGTCGAAATATATTTTTTGGACATTCCTATTAAGACTCATGAAGACTCTTAGAAATCTTCAAATCTCAGTTAGACTTTCTGAATAATTGCTATACGGTGTTACCAGTGCCATGCTTAGTATACGCAAATTTATCACTGCGTATGTTACGAGTCTTTTATTCTCAAACACCCATGAAATTTATTTATTTATGTAAGTATGGTTGATTGTATGAAGCATAACATAACTTTCAATTCTGTACGATTAGTGCACATTTTTTAACACGTTCAAGGTTATGAATGAAGAAACCATGTTGTATGCTGCAGTTCGACATTACGATGATCCCAATAATAAGATTCGTTACATCGAGGCTAATCTGATTCTGAATTTCACATCAGTTGAAAATTTTGACTTTGATGCAGCTCATTACTACAAGCAACTAAATCCTTACACTTCGGAAATAGTAAAAATTCCAGCACAAGTATTGGATATTTCAGGTACAATTAAATTTATATATATATATAATAAACAAATTTAAAAAGGTTAGTTATTGTATGTATGTATGTATATATATATATATATATATATTATAACGGTAAGCGAGTTACCGATCAGGTGAGTAACTGAAAAGAGTATCGAGAGTGATGCGCGCGCATGGAACGCGCGCGAGAATCGTGCGCGAGAGGGGTATCGAGATAGATTTCGCGCGCGCACGACAACAACAACGTGTTGGTGTACGAGATACTCGGTTTTTTACGGGATAAACGAGCGAAAGACTAGTGCATTTTTTTGTGTGTGGGTGCGAGGGTTCCTCCCCACCAACCTCCACGTCGGCGTGCAGAGTAGCACGTCTCACGGGCAGTGAGAAAGAAGGAAGAAGAGTCGGCCGCCTTCCCGACCGTAGGAGTGAGAGAGAGAGATAAGCACGAGGACGAGCTGTCTCTCCTTTACCTAGTCGATTCCCGCCGAGGCGCGATATATATACAAGCGGTAAGTGGTGCACCACACTTAGACCCGCGTATCTACTTAATATTTCGCGTCCCGATTTACCTGGTACGGTCCAGGTGAGGAAGCGTTCCTCCTTTCCCCCCTCTCGTGACAATACCCGCACGGATAGAAAGGTCGGTGGTTCGCGGGAGCCACTTCACGAGAGAAGGCGCGCGTGACGTAGTAAGCTTCTACGTAAAAGCTCTCTACGTCAGAGATTCATACGTCACACGGTGTGACGTATGCCACCAGGTTAAGCAGCCGATCATATCCGGATCGGTTGCTCGTAATCTACTGTTAAATAGATTTTTAACTGATTCTTTTCGCGCTGACCTCGGGGGTAATCATCGGTACGACTCCCCGTAAATTGTTAAAGTTCATTTATAGTTATTTATTAATATTTAGTTGATTATTCAATAAATTGACTCGGCGAGACTATCTTTCTCGCCGATTAAACGTAAAATCTCGATTGTGAATAGTGTTTTACCGATTACTGTCCTATCCTACGAATACCGCCCTCTCCGGTGTTTATCCTAGTTGGCAATTTTGGGCATAGGGCCCAACACACGGTATATAAGTCAAACGGAGTGTTTGACGTTGTTAACGGCATTGCACGGGAATCAAAGGGATTCCCGGCCGTATCGTGGGACTGCACACTTAAGGTTGGTAAGTTGGGACAGATTGGGCCTAACCGTGGGACTTACATATCCCCAGTACCCACCCCGTTACAACTGGCGCCCAATACGTGTGGATTTTGGATACAGGACATCGGAAAAATCAACAAGCACGATATAGTTGTTCAATTGTTAATAATATTGTTAATTAACAATTGGATAACTCGCGAACAATAACGAGGTCAGCAGTCGCGTTTCGAAATTGTGAAGTATATTTCGGTACTCTTTCGTTTCCCCTCGAGACGGGATTTGTTTATTAACAAATAGAATTGTTATAAACAAATAAAAATTTTTTTTTATTTTTCTTGTCTCGACTACTTAGTAGTAGACACAGGAAATTGGTTCCTGGTCGAACATAGGTGGCGCCACTAGAAAAAGGTCGCACAAATAGGAATTTGGTGGGTTTTCGAACGGAATCGATAGACCGACCAACGTTACTTGGAAATTGGGTAGTTTGGACCAAACCAAGTAACTAGCGCCATCTAGAGGAACGAAAGAACGCGACACAGCGCGACATAACCTGGTGGCAATTAATCGGTCTAAAGAAATTGTTTGTAAGTGTATGCAAGGTTTAACTGGTTTTTGCTGGCACAAAACAGGAAGCTTGTAACCTGGCTCAAACCTTTACAAATTGTATTATAGGTTATATTTTTGTAAGAGGTCAAGCGCGCGGTAACTTTAATTATTTAATTTATTTATTTATTGATTTATTTATTATTTATTATATAGTACCGTTAAGTTAGCGCAAGGTAAGAGCCAGGCAATAGTTTATCGTAAATTTATTAGCAAATTTGTTAAAAATAGTTTAAACTCGGTAGTGCTTCCTGATCAAAGTAAGACAGGACTTACTTTTGGCATCCGGTTTTGTGCTTTAGCGGTTAGCTTAGGTAGAAGCAAAACCCAGTTACGCGGATTGGTCATTTGGCAAGTAACGCCAAAGTTAAATATTCGACAGCATATAACCTTGCACACACATAGTGCGTCAAGCCAGCGAGGCTACTTACTGTGAAACGTATAAACGACGCTACAACTGAAGATGGCCGCTCAGCAGAAAGACGTCGATAGTCAAATCGATGCATGGATCGAGACGCTCACCAGGGAGCAAATCGAACTACACCTGGACGCCTTGAACCTAAAATCGGCAGGCTCGGTTCATAGGAAAGCCGAGCGACTCCACCAGTGGCTATTAGGAAATTATTCGGCCCAGGAGTTTAACCAGGAGGAAGACGAAGCCACAGCAGTTCGCAGCCGTCTCCAACGGAGAAATAGGTGGCTGCAGATGCTAGGTGAACATCAAGACGAGGAGTCTGATGAACCTAGCCCAGATCAGGAAGTGTATCTGGTACTGCGGGAGAACGCTGCGGTTAAAGATAACCTGCACAGGACGGTGCAGGATTTCGATGACGTCGAGCTAGATGAAACGACGTCAGCCGTGACCAACACAGAGCCTCAACCCGAACGAGAGGAAGAATGGCTGTCATTGGTCTCAGAAGAGGGAAACATTTTTAAAATCCCTCGATCGCTCTCCCAGACCTAGGTGCAGCTTATCAGAAAAGTGAATGACCTCACTGTAAAGGTAGATAAGCTGATGTCCGAGCGCACTCAAACCGCTCACAGCACGAGATTGGACGGTGCCAACCAATCTCACCATGTGCAATTTCAGGACACATATACGTGTTATGGTCCTGATGTGAGCGAGATAGGTGAGGCGCAAGTAAATAGCGAGCAACAACGCGCAAGCGCCCCTCAGTCTAAGCCTGATGGAGCTTGGAAGGGGGGGAATGCGCGCGAATCCCAGAGGATTCCTCAAGCGCGCAGCTCGCCAAACAAGGATCGGACATTCTCAACACCAAGCTTCTCGACGTCATCGAGGTTGAATGGGACACCTCGAGACGTCGGCGGCATTGTGAGGAAGTGGCAGGTCAAGTTCTCTGGCGACAAGAGCCAGAGCATCGACGCCTTCCTAACCAGGATCGAGGATTGCAGGATCCTGGCCAACCTGTCAGAGGACGAGTTATTGCCGTCACTCTCGGAACTTCTGACAGACACCGCCGCCACGTGGTACCAGAACGAGAAACACAAGTGGCACTCCTGGCAAGATTTCGTGACTTCGGCTAAACGTTGGTACGGAATGAGCCAACGTTTCCAGCAGAGGATCATCGCCGAGTCCAACGCACGGACTCAAGGACCCGATGAACCGGTTAGGGACTATATGACGTGCTCTATCGCAATAATGCGAAAGATAGTCCCTACGCCGACTGAAGCGCAGCAGCTCGATCATTTGTATCGGAACATGCTGCCACAGCTTCAACGGCTGTTCAAGAGAGCGGAAGTGAGCTCAATTGAGCAAATGCTGGACCTCGCCACAGAAGCGGAGCAGACGATAGAAGGTGAAAAAGTATATCGTCCACCACCTACGGAGGAAGGGTCTCTGCTTCCCGAAATGGCGTATAAGCCGAAGCGGAAAAAAGGTTCGCCGAAGGCTAAGGTAGCGGCCGCTGAGGTAAGCCCAGCCAAACCAAGCGAGCCAGACGTCGTCGACCGCATCGCAAAGATGCTGGAGGATGCGCTGCGGCCCATCGTCTCCAAATTGGCGTCGACGACCCGACAGTCCCGTAGGAGAAGCTCAAGGTCTGGCTCTCCTAAGAAAGGCTCGCCGGCCAACCGATCTCCGAAGAGTGGGAGGTCTGGCAGACCTAATGGCCCGAGCAAGAGCTTCGGACACCGGCAGGAGAAGAAGAACGTTAGTCCAACGAGGGAAAAAGGAAAGGAACAGCCGAAAAATCGAATGGGCTCGACTTTCGATCCGACTAAGCCTCTTACCTGCAAGGGCTGCGGGAAAATTGGGTATTCCCTCAGGTACTGTCCGGTGTGCTTGGGAAACGCCAAAGGAAGCGGTAGACCGGGACGAAAACCGCGACCCAAGAGCTTGAGTCCCCGCTGCCCCAGGTGAGTTCGGGACAGGCCCGCTCCAACCGAGAGTATGGTCCAGAGAGGAGCGGAAATGGGCCTCAAAAGGAGGAACGGTCCCAAGAAGCCAGCAGACCAACCTCATCCTATAAACCAGAGGATGAGAGTCGTTGGTGGCTTCTCGTGGAGATTGAGGGCTTTCGTATAAGAGCCTTATACGATCCCGGAGCCTCCACAACCGTGATGGGACCCAGCGGTCTGCAAATCGCCGCAGCATTGGGCAAGGAGCTCATTGTGGCAAACGCCGGACGCGTCAAGATGGCGGATGGTAGTTACCAACCGCTAAACGGTCATGTGATCTTACCTTTCACTGTCGGGAAGGAGACGCGTGAAATAAGGGTGGCGATCATACCAAATCTTGACGCCGAATGCTACGTAGGAGTAAATTTCGTACGAGCATTCAGAGCCATATTGGATCCGAATAGCGACCGCCTGTTCCTCAAAGACAGCAAGCAGCAGATCCACCTCGAAGTTGCTGGAATAGGGGGTATGGCCACCCTCTCGTCCGCTGGGATAGCGGACGCAACCGAGGCAGAAAGGGAAGAGCTGCGAGCGCTAGTAAGCAAAGTACTGTCTAATACTTCTCCCAAAATCGGGCGAACCCAACTCATCGAGCACTCGATTGACGTGGGATCAGCTCGCCCGATAAAGCAGAAGTATTACCCGGTGTCGGAGAAGATCTAGGAGGAGATGCACAGCCAGGTCCGAGAGATGCTAGATTTAGAGATCATAGAGCCCTCGGACAGCGGTTGGTCAAGCCTCGTGGTGATGGTACGCAAGGAGAACGGATCACGTCGGTTTTGCATTAACTTTAGGAAAGTCAATGCGCTAACGAAACCAGACGCTTATCCCCTCCCGTTCATGCAGGATATACTGCGCAAGCTGAAGAGATGTCGGTACATTAGTATTCTTGACATGAACTCAGCGTATCATCAAATACCTCTCAAGAAGGAATCGCGTCCTTATACGGCTTTCACAGTCCCGGGGATGGGACTGTATCAGTTTAAGCGGATGCCGTACGGATTGGCATACGCCGGCGCGACCTTCCAACGCATGATCGACCAAGTGGTTGGTCCTGATCTCGAGCCCAATGCCTTTTCTTACCTCGATGATATCATTATAGTCACCGAGACATTTGAAGGGCACAAGAAGTATCTCGAGATGGTGCTGAAAAGACTGACCGAAGCTAACTTGACAGTAAATAAGGACAAGTGTGTCTTTTGTCAAGATGAGGTAAGATATCTTGGCGTGCTGGTCAACAGGGATGGAATTCGTCCCGACCCAGCCAAGACAGAGCCTATAAGGATTTATCCGGCTCCCAAGAACCTCAAACAGCTTCGACGATTCCTCGGCATGGCGTCGTGGTATCGGCGTTTTATGCCGGATTACGCCACGATTGCCGAGCCACTTACCCGTCTAACAAAGAAGAACCAAGGGTATGAGTGGTTAGATGAACAGGAACAAGCCTTTCAGCAACTGAAGGCCCTGATCATGACTGCTCCAGTTCTTCAACGTCCCAGTGCAGATCGGACGCGAGCGATACCGGCATAGGAGCCGTGCTCGTCCAAGAAATAGACGGAGAGGAAAGAGTCATTGAGTTTGCCAGTCGCATTCTCACAGCACCCGAGAAGAATTATAGCGTTACGGAGAGGGAATGCTTGGCCGTGGTCTGGGCTATTAATAAGTTCAGACCTTACATCGAAGGGTACCACTTCAAAGTGATAACGGATCACAGTAGTCTTCGCTGGTTGTGTAATATTAGAAATCCAACCAGCCGACTAGCGAGATGGGCTTTAGAGCTTCAAGCTCATGACTTTGTCGTCGAGCACAGAAAAGGAGCTCTGCATCACGTTCCCGATGCCCTATCTCGCATGTATGAAGACGACGAGCCTACAGTAGCAGCAATGTCGTGGGCTCAAACTACTGAAGATCCTTGGTACCTAGACTGGATCAAGAACGTTTCCGACAGACCCCGTGATTTCCCCGACTGGAAATTAGTTGGAGGATATCTATACATCTATCGCCCCGACAAGGAGTTAGAGGAAGTGATGGATGACGAGCAAGCATGGAAGCTGGTCGTACCTGTAGAGAATCGTCACTCTATTCTGAGAGAGTATCACGATGATCCCTCAGCTGGCCATCTCGGAAGAGAAAAGACATTCGCCCGCGTGGCCCAAAACTATTATTGGCCACGATTTTACGCAGAAGTTGCGGATTACGTCAGGCGATGTCAAGTGTGCCAGCAATGTAAGGTCGAGCAACGTGCTCCGTCAGGGTTAATGGGTCACCGTCAATCGGACAGACCATGGCAGGTGGTAGCAGGAGATATCACTGGCCCGCTTCCACGCTCTAGCCGAGGATACGAATACATCCTAGTATTCCAGGATTTATTCACGCGCTGGATTGAAGCAATCCCGATACGAAAAGCTAACGCAAAGACGATAGTCCGTGAGCTTCACGAACGAGTGATTAACCGGTTCGGCACCCCGGAAGTGTTTCACTCGGACAACGGGACCGAGTTTAAAAATAAACTCGTAGACGAATACCTTGAATCTAAGGGAGTGTATCATTCGACGACACCCCCTTACCACGCACAGGCCAATCCTGTCGAGAGGGCCAATCGGACCCTTAAGACAATGGTGGCGTCGTATATCCAGGATAAGCACAGCGACTGGGACGACAAGCTGCCAGAGTTAGTCTTTGCACTAAACACAGCAATGCAAAGTTCTACTGGATGGAGCCCGGCTATGCTGAACTATGGTCGCCAACCCGAGGCGCCTAGTACAGCTCGTCGAGAGCAAGACCGGCTTGCCCAGCAACAGTTTGAGTTCCGTCGACTGCAGGTTTGGAACGACAAAATCAAACAGTTGCCAAGACTGCACGAGAACGCAAATCGTCAGTCGGCTGCCAGTAAGGCCCGGCAAGCCGAAATCTTCAACTCACGGCGAAGGCCAGCGCAATTCGAGGTAGGAGATCTGGTGTGGAAACGCAACCGGATCCTCTCGTCCAGCGCACAAGGTATCTCGGCTAAGCTTGCTCCGAAATATACAGGGCCATATCTGATCATCAGTAGGAAAGGCATGAATACCTACGTTATACAAGATGATCAAGGGGGCCAAGAAGTATCTCATATAGAGCATCTGAAGAGATACGTCCCCCAAGATGATGCTGAACCAAACGATGAGGAGCAACCTACGAGATCTCAACCGTCGAGGGATCAACAGGTGAAGTGCGACCCACCTGTAGCGAGCGAAGCCTCCCCTGCGAGGGAGTATAATGCGAGCGAGTCACCTAGCGAAGGGACTCGGTGTAAACCGCGTAAGACGTCGCGTACGTCCTTAGATAGGGTCCCCGCTACCAAACGACCACGTGGTCGTCCCCGGAAAGCGAATGCGACCGTGCGACGCCGATCCCCAGTAACACGGCAATTAGATGCGCAGCCAGAAACTGTTCCCCTTAGACGAGGACGAGGGCGTCCTCGTGGATCGAAATCCAAATAAAGAACAGTGTCGTTTGAAACGATGGGCCATAACCTGAGATCGTGATTTTTGTTGCAGATGATCATCGAGGTTGAGCAGGAGGCCCTGGAGTTCCTCCTCGCCACGATGATAGACACCCTGGCCAGCCACGGCGAGATGCAGACGGCGGACGTCCTGTCTGCTGTAGTTGCTGCCGTAGATCATCGGCAGCAACAGCTCCAGGAGGAGCATCGCCGTGGCCAGGAGGATATCGCCGCCGTCGTCCTAGAAGAGGTCCTGGAGGACGGTCAGGGCCAGGACACGGCCTATGTAGCGACCCCTGCGGACCGCTTAAGACAAGCGAAAGGGACGATACTCATGCCCTCTCCGCCGAAGCCAGCACCCGCGACAGAAGAGCGGATGGAGAAGGAGGGCAATCCGGTATCGGATCGTCCGCAGGGGAAGACGGAACCGGAACTGGCCAACACCAGACCCCAGCTCCGTCGTCCCCACTCCAACGGGTCGCAACCCGCAACCTCTGCGGTGACAGAGGAGGGGCGACCCAGGACACAGGAAGAGGAGTGGCAGGAGACGGAGGCTGCCCTCAGGCACATGAAAGCCCTGAGGGTTCAGCTACGGGCAGCCGAACAAGAGGCCTTGGCAAAGTTCGATGCTTTTGCCGAGGCTCATCCGACGGCTCTCATCACCAAGAGTGTCTGGGGTGAGCGAGTTCAGGACCTCAAAAGGGAGCGAGAGGTCCTGGCAACGTTCCGTGCTCAGCAGCGCGAGGCCAAAGAAAAGGCGGCGGCGGAAGAGAGGAAGCGCAAGGAAGAGCGCCAGCTGCGGCTGAGGGCTGAGGCAGCCTATAGGCAGGCTGCTGAAGAGCACCGGCGTCCTCCAGCAGAAAGCGGATAACGCTAAAAGAAGAGCCGCTGAGCTGGAGGCGCGGCTGCAGTCTCAGCCCTCCACGAGCGGAACGAGCGGTTACAAGGAACCGAAGTGTCCGCTCTGCCGCTGCAAAGGGGTCGTTGACCCAAAGAAGTGCCCTCGCTTCAAGGCGCACGCCGAAATCAAGGCGGGGCGCAGGAGGCAGGGCTGAGAACCATCAGGAGACAACGGCCCAATCCTCCAAATGTATATAGATACTTTTTGTTTTATTAAAGTTTTATAATAAAAAAAAAATAAGGTGTGCCTCCTGATTATTTATCCTCTTTCCTGTTCCTCGCGGTACAGAGTCCACATACAGAGTATGCGGAATCTGGAAGGGGGGTATAACGGTAAGCGAGTTACCGATCAGGTGAGTAACTGAAAAGAGTATCGAGAGTGATGCGCGCGCATGGAACGCGCGCGAGAATCGTGCGCGAGAGGGGTATCGAGATAGATTTCGCGCGCGCACGACAACAACAACGTGTTGGTGTACGAGATACTCGGTTTTTTACGGGATAACGAGCGAAAGACTAGTGCATTTTTTGTGTGTGGGTGCGAGGGTTCCTCCCCACCAACCTCCACGTCGGCGTGCAGAGTAGCACGTCCTCACGGGCAGTGAGAAAGAAGGAAGAAGAGTCGGCCGCCTTCCCGACCGTAGGAGTGAGAGAGAGAGATAAGCACGAGGACGAGCTGTCTCTCCTTTACCTAGTCGTTTCCCGCCGAGGCGCGATATATATACAAGCGGTAAGTGGTGCACCACACTTATACCCGCGTATCTACTTACGTCGTCCCCACTCCAACGGGTCGCAACCCGCAACCTCTGCGGTGACAGAGGAGGGGCGACCCAGGACACAGGAAGAGGAGTGGCAGGAGACGGAGGCTGCCCTCAGGCACATGAAAGCCCTGAGGGTTCAGCTACGGGCAGCCGAACAAGAGGCCTTGGCAAAGTTCGATGCTTTTGCCGAGGCTCATCCGACGGCTCTCATCACCAAGAGTGTCTGGGGTGAGCGAGTTCAGGACCTCAAAAGGGAGCGAGAGGTCCTGGCAACGTTCCGTGCTCAGCAGCGCGAGGCCAAAGAAAAGGCGGCGGCGGAAGAGAGGAAGCGCAAGGAAGAGCGCCAGCTGCGGCTGAGGGCTGAGGCAGCCTATAGGCAGGCTGCTGAAGAGCACCGGCGTCTCCAGCAGAAAGCGGATAACGCTAAAAGAAGAGCCGCTGAGCTGGAGGCGCGGCTGCAGTCTCAGCCCTCCACGAGCGGAACGAGCGGTTACAAGGAACCGAAGTGTCCGCTCTGCCGCTGCAAAGGGGTCGTTGACCCAAAGAAGTGCCCTCGCTTCAAGGCGCACGCCGAAATCAAGGCGGGGCGCAGGAGGCAGGGCTGAGAACCATCAGGAGACAACGGCCCAATCCTCCAAATGTATATAGATACTTTTTGTTTTTATTAAAGTTTTATAATAAAAAAAAAATAAGGTGTGCCTCCTGATTATTTATCCTCTTTCCTGTTCCTCGCGGTACAGAGTCCACATACAGAGTATGCGGAATCTGGAAGGGGGGTATAACGGTAAGCGAGTTACCGATCAGGTGAGTAACTGAAAAGAGTATCGAGAGTGATGCGCGCGCATGGAACGCGCGCGAGAATCGTGCGCGAGAGGGGTATCGAGATAGATTTCGCGCGCGCACGACAACAACAACGTGTTGGTGTACGAGATACTCGGTTTTTTACGGGATAAACGAGCGAAAGACTAGTGCATTTTTTTGTGTGTGGGTGCGAGGGTTCCTCCCCACCAACCTCCACGTCGGCGTGCAGAGTAGCACGTCTCACGGGCAGTGAGAAAGAAGGAAGAAGAGTCGGCCGCCTTCCCGACCGTAGGAGTGAGAGAGAGAGATAAGCACGAGGACGAGCTGTCTCTCCTTTACCTAGTCGTTTCCCGCCGAGGCGCGATATATATACAAGCGGTAAGTGGTGCACCACACTTAGACCCGCGTATCTACTTAATATTTCGCGTCCCGATTTACCTGGTACGGTCCAGGTGAGGAAGCGTTCCTCCTTTCCCCCCTCTCGTGACAATACCCGCACGGATAGAAAGGTCGGTGGTTCGCGGGAGCCACTTCACGAGAGAAGGCGCGCGTGACGTAGTAAGCTTCTACGTAAAAGCTCTCTACGTCAGAGATTCATACGTCACACGGTGTGACGTATGCCACCAGGTTAAGCAGCCGATCATATCCGGATCGGTTGCTCGTAATCTACTGTTAAATAGATTTTTAACTGATTCTTTTCGCGCTGACCTCGGGGGTAATCATCGGTACGACTCCCCGTAAATTGTTAAAGTTCATTTATAGTTATTTATTAATATTTAGTTGATTATTCAATAAATTGACTCGGCGAGACTATCTTTCTCGCCGATTAAACGTAAAATCTCGATTGTGAATAGTGTTTTACCGATTACTGTCCTATCCTACGAATACCGCCCTCTCCGGTGTTTATCCTAGTTGGCAATTTTGGGCATAGAGCCCAACACACGGTATATAAGTCAAACGGAGTGTTTGACGTTGTTAACGGCATTGCACGGGAATCAAAGGGATTCCCGGCCGCATCGTGGGACTGCACACTTAAGGTTGGTAAGTTGGGACAGATTGGGCCTAACCGTGGGCCTTACATATCCCCAGTACCCACCCCGTTACAATATATATATATATATATATATACAATGTTCTATAAATTAAAAAAATATTGTTGAAATTAAGTTTTATTCTATAAAATTGTATAATCATTTGAGAATGTAAATTTTTTTATTTAAAGATAAAAAAGCGCATTTATATGAAACTTATAAAAATTGTGGATATATGTTAATTTTCATTCAATATTCGTTTCCATTTTTGTCAGAAAATCTAGAGAAGTTAAAAAATCCAGAAACCAGGTGGCGTTTTCAAAAAAAAGGTACAGTGATGCTCAATATGAATTGCAGGAAAAAGAAATAATGAATTCAATGAAACCTACAACGCAACTGAATCAAGAAGATGCAATAGCAATGGTAAAGTTTCTTGTTTTTCAACTTGATTTAAGACATACACACACTCATATATATATATATATATATATATATATATATATATATATATATATATATGGGTGGTTCTCTGTGACATCGAAGATGAAAAAAATAAATATTGCTATAACTGTGGGAATATGTTTGAGAGGTATCCAGTAGTTCTCCTGAATTTTTTCAGATTTTTTCTGGGCCATTATTTTAAGTTACAGAGAGTCAAAGTTGACATTTTAGCACTTTTTTGCATTATATGCCCATTTTCATGAATTTTTAGCTCCCAGGGGATGCATTTTTCACTAAAAACATAACTATGACTTTTTTTGTAAAATTTTCCGAACTTTTCATTAAACATACTTTTAAAGACATAAATGTATGCTGTCACACTCTTGTAAGCCATTTAAACCTTAAATAGTGAAAATCAGTAATTCTGCTCCGGACTCTGGTAACCTAATACTGTCTAAAAGATGTCTTTTTATAGTCAGAAACTGCCTAAAAATTTCCAGAGTGGGTCTAAATCATTAAGATCACTTATGGTCAAAATATCCGAGAAAAGTGCCCGAAATATTTATAGAAATGTATATTTGTTGCCTTATAACGATGAATCTATTAGCATGATCATTGCAAAAAAATTTGTGCACTTACCTTGGAGTGGTAGAAAAGTATCATCACTTGTTTCAGTATCCATCTAATCCCCTGTAAGCTGCTAAAAATACAAATATTATTATACAAATGTAAAAAATTAATTTTTAAACATTTATAATGCTGAATTTTTAGTTTTACATCCCTTACAAGAATTATAATACTAATCTGAAGGATTACTATAAAAGTATCAACCTTATTATTATTATTATTCAGCAATACATTGTTTAGATTTCACAAACTTGTCACTGTCACGTTATCATATTATTCATTATAATTATATATCCGATTTATTTATATATCTTTTGTATTAAATACGTATATTCAGTTATTGTAATAATGATGTTTATATATTTATAGTAATCCTTCAGATTAGTATTATAATTCTTGTAAGGGATGTAAAACTAAAAATTCAGCATTATAAATGTTTAAAAATTAATTTTTTACATTTGTATAATAATATTTGTATTTTTAGCAGCTTACAGGGGATTAGATGGATACTGAAACAAGTGAAGATACTTTGCTACCACTCCAAGGTAAGTGCACAAATTTTTTTGCAATGATCATGCTAATAGATTCTACGTTATAAGGCAACAAATATACATTTCTATTAATATTTCGGGCACTTTTCCCGGATATTTTGACCATAAGTGATCTTAATGATTTAGACCCACTCTGGAAATTTTTAGGCAGTTTCTGACTATAAAAAGACATCTTTTAGACAGTATTAGGTTACCAGAGTCCGGAGCAGAATTGCTGATTTTCACTATTTAAGGTTTAAATGGCTTAGAAGAGTGTGACAGCATACATTTATGTCTTTAAAAGTATTTTTAATGAAAAGTTCGGAAAATTTTACAAAAAAAGTCATAGTTATGTTTTTAGTGAAAAATGCATCCCCTGGGAGCTAAAAATTCATGAAAATGGGCATATAATGCAAAAAAGTTCTAAAATGTCAACTTTGACTCTCTGTAACTTAAAATAATGGCCCAGAAAAAATCTGAAAAAATTCAGGAGAACTACTGGATACCTCTAAAACATATTCCCACAGTTATAGCAATATTTATTTTTTTCATCTTCGATGTCACAGAGAACCACCCATATATATATATATATATATATCTATATATATATATGTACTAATTTGTTTCAGAATTCAAATACGATGATTCAATCACAAATGCATAGTAATAATACTGCGCTCATGAGTCAAAAGTTGTCTTGTTTAAATAAAGATAGGCTCATTTATCCAGAAAATACAAATTTTGATGCAGATGTTAAGGAACGTGAGAATAATAAAGAATTGTGCGATTATGTATCTTCATTTAAGTTGGAAAATGAAAAGTTGAAAAAGGAAGTACATGATCTTAATATTAAGAGCATTGAAGACAAACAAAAATTTGAAGCTGAAAATGCAAATTTAAAAACAAAATTATCAAACCTTGAAGAAAAAATTAATTTGTTGTTTGATGCAGATGAGATAGAAAGAGTACAGAAAAGTTCAGCGAGAAAATGCTTATTCAACGAGGGTACGTAAATAACTTCTTTTCATATGTAAAATAATTTTATATAAATAATTGATTTTTATAATTTACAGAGCAGGATAATAATGAACCAACAGTAAATATTTTACTAAATGAAAAGTGTTCAACAAACTTGGATAATATTCACGTAAGCAAGTTAGGATGTCAAACTGATAATTTCGATGCAACCAAGATAGCTGCAAATGTTGACATCAGTAAACGTAAAAACAAAAAGAAGAAAATGCATAAAGATAGTAAAGAAAGTAAATGGAGACCAAATAGTAATAAACGAATAACGCCATCAAAACAAAAAAGGAACAATACTGAAATAGGTAACGGTTAGTTTATTTAAATAATATAACAAAATTTGTTTATATTAAACATAATTATGTATTGTTAATTGAATGTAATTTATAAAGATTAACTTATTTGACATTGTTATCATTCATGAATAAATTTTTTAGACGATAAAGTAACTGAGTCAAAGACACCTCCAGTAGAACCTGCTCTAGTAGAATTCTCTCAAAACTGTGAAACATCAAACAATTTCCAAAATCCAGGACAAGAAGAATTGATTATCAATTCTGTTACTCTTCAAAAAGGTAAAAGTCACTTTAATTATTAACTCGTTATATAACCAAAAATCAAGAGTTACTTTAATTTTTACAATATATTGTACATTTGTTACAGATTTTGAAAATGACAAATTGTTATCAGTTTACTTAAATTCACAAAATGATTGTAGTAAAAATAATAAAATTATTCATGATGGAGGACTTCAAAGTGCAGACGATAACAGTATATTCGAAAGAAAATGTGACAAGAAGAAGAAGAAAAAGTTAAAGAAGAAAAAAACGTAAATGGTAACTGATTCTTCATCTGCTGAAAGTGAAGAAAATGAAACAAAACCTACAAGTAAAATATATTTTATATAAATGATTAAGTATATTTACTTTTAAAAAATAATAATTGTATCATTATTTTAATATTTGTCAGGTTCAAAAAAACGAAAATTAGCAAAGCAGCACATGCAGGTGGCTAAAAAATTGAAATGTCACGATGAAAAGAATCGTCATCTCAGAAATCATTAAAGAAACAAAAAAAATATCGACATACTCGTAAGAGCGACGATGAGTATTTGTCGGACAATTTTGAGAAAGTATCCCTTCCAGATAAGCAATCCTGGATTAAACAGGAAAGTGATGGCAAAATGGTTAATATTTAATTTAACTTTAAATATATATTAGTTACAAATAAGTAAAAATATTTAAAATTCTTTATTTTTCAGATTAAAATGTTTCATTTAAAACATGGAATTTCCATCTCATTCGAAGCATGGAGAGACATTACAGCTACTACTGACCATGGAAAATTTTTGCAAAAATTAGCAAAAGCTATCTGGTCAGAATACTATTTGATGAATAGGGCAGTCCAAGTAAAAAAGATTCATATTTCAAGGTTACAGAACAGATCACCTCGTAAGAGTTTTACTCCACATAAATTAGCATGTTTAAGAAGTAAGTATTGAACGATATTGTGCTTTCTAGTGTACCTGTAGCTAGATATTTTAATATTATTTAAAATTAATAATTTTATTACAATTTCTTAGAAATTTTTTACCAACGAATCGATATGACCGTTCGTGATAGAAAAATTCAGAAGTCTTTAAAAAATTCATGGAAAAGTATATTATCGACATATATTAATTCTTTAATTGAAAGACAAAAAAAGAGAGGTACGTGTATATTTATTAATTGAATATAATTTTATTAATAGTAAGATTTAATATTACATACTATTTCAAACAAAGAAAGATTGCAAGAAAAAAGTAGTAGTGTTTCTGATTCTGAAGATTCATCGAGTGACTCCAGTTCTAGTTCATCAAATTCATCGGCAACAGATTAGATTGGATTTCAATCAAAATTTTTTATGTAGCTCATTTTGTTAAATGAAGCAGCAAGTTTTTTACATTAGTATCTATCGATATAGTAGAACTATATCAACATTAGTATTGATCAATGGGAAGTAACTCTTAAATTTTTGCATTTATTTTTTAAGAATCTTCGTAGAGGTAATTGTAGGGTAGTATTTAGTTGTACTTAATTATTATTCATTTTTATTTAACCTCTTATTTAATTTCACAATGTTCCTATTTACCAAATATTATACATAATTAAAAAATATTTTATCTGTGATATCATTCTAAAATGTACTAAATAATTTATGAAATAGTATATTACGCATTAAAATAATTTAAATCTTATTTAACTTAAGTATGTGAGTATAAATATTCCCTGTCGTAAAAAGTTTTAAGTAATTTATGCCTAAAAATCTTAGGTAATTTTTGTTTAATTATATTAATGGAATTAGGTAGTTTGATCAAGTAACCTTTGTAGCTAAATTATTTTTGTTTTTCTAAATGTAATTAAAAAAAGCAAGAAATAATTTTATTAATAAATTTTATTTTATCAAGTTACCTAATTCACTAATAAAATTAAATAAAAATTACCTAACATTTTTAGGTAAAAATATTCTATGATTTTTTACAATAAGGTTCAAAATGGAACAGTTACACTATAGATGAAACATATTTAATTTATTTAAATTTATATTGTTTGAGAATATAAAGACTTTTATGTTATAAGAAGATTTAATATGTCATTAAAACTCAAGTAAATGCAAATATTTAAAATATAAGAGTTAATCCACGTAAAAAAATGTTTATTTTATTTGAATGTATGTTTAAAAAAGGATGACTAAGATTTAAAAAGATAATATAGTACCAATTAAAGTCATGCGAATGCAAATTTTATAATTTAAGCGTTAATCAATGCAAGAAAAATGTTTATTTTATTTAAATTAACAATGTTTGAAAAAAGACTTTTAAGAAGATATAAATGTAAAAAAGAATTTTATATTACTTCAATAAATGTTACTATATACTGCACAGTTACCGCTAATATTCTTTTAATTTCTGATATTGGTGATTTGGAGATTTTCGCATGAATTTACTCTTACGGGGAAACAACACCCATGTAAATTTACGTTCATTTCACGTGATTATTTTCGTGTATTTTCCACGTATACTTATTTCATGTGTATTTTATACGTTGTATTTTTTATGTATATTTTTCATGTGTATTTTTCATGTATATTTTTCGCGTGTATTTTTCACATATATTTTTTACGTGTATTTCTCACGTGCATAATTGGAACCGAAATTCACGTAATATTTTACGTGTATTTTTCACGTAAATATATCACATGTTTTTTTTTCAACAGGGTATAGACAGCTAATTTAACCCCTCAGATTTTTGATGTCTTTTTTCTTACTAATACATTATATTCAATATGTAATAGATCAAACCTCGTATTCTCTATTTATTTATCTTCATTTTACATCCAATTCTATGTAAATTCATTGACGGATATTGAAGAAAAATCATGACAAAGAAATTGCTTGTTGATTTCCGTTACGAAATTTTTTCCTCTTCCCTTTTTTTCGTCTTCCTCATATATATATGTCTATTTGCTTTCCAGCCCGTGAGAGAGTGCGGACAGACTGACAATGGTAAAAACCGCCAGTCAGACTCTGAAAAATTCCTTGAGAGGGAGCTGCTGCTACTCTTTTTCAATACTGTTGTCACGTATATATTGTAACGGGGTGGGTACTGGGGATATGTAAGGCCCACGGTTAGGCCCAATCTGTCCCAACTTACCAACCTTGAGTGTGCAGTCCCACGATGCGGCCGGGAATCCCTTTGATTCCCGTGCAATGCCGTTAACAACGGCAAACACTCCGTTTGACTTATATACCGTGTGTTGGGCCCTATGCCCAAAATTGCCAACTAGGATAAACACCGGAGAGGGCGGTATTCGTAGGATAGGACGTTAACCGGTAAAATATTATCAACAAGTGATATTATTGTTAATCGGCGAGAAAGATTGTCTCGCCGAGTCAATTTATTAAATTAACAAATAAACATTAATAAATAAACAATAAATGAACTTTAACAATTTACGGGGAGTCGTACCGATGACTACCCCCGAGGTCAGCGCGAAAAGAATCGGTTAAAATCTATTTAACAGTCGATTACGAGCAACCGATCCGGATATGATCGGCTGCTTAACCTGATGGCATACGTCACACCGTGTGACGTATGAATCACTGACGTAGAGAGCTTTTACGTAGAAGCTTACTACGTCACGCGCGCCTTCTCTCGTGAAGTGGTTCCCGCGAACCACCGACCTTTCTATCCGTGCGGGTATTGTCACGAGAGGGGGGAAAGGAGGAACGCTTCCTCACCTGGACCGTACCAGGTAAATCGGGACGCGAAATATTCAGTAGACACGCGGGTCTAAATGTGGTGCACCACTTACCGATTGTCTATATATCGCGCCTCGGCGGGAAACGACTGGGCAAAGGAGAGACAGCTCGCCCTCGTGCTTATCTCTCTCTCTCACTCCAACGGTCGGGAAGGCGGCCGACTCTTGGCTTCCTTCCTTCTGCCTTTCTCGGGGCCGTGCTGCTCCGCACGCCGACGTGGAGGTTGGTGGGGAGAAAAACCTCACACCCACACACGAACTGCACCAGTCTAATCACTTTTTATCCCGTAAAAATCACTCGGCAATTGTCAACACACCTTGTTGTTGCCGATCGCGCGCGAACTCTCCAACGATATTCTACTGCGCACGATTCTCGCGCGCGTTCCCCGCGCGCGCCGCGCTGTCGATACTCTTTTCAGTTACTCACCTGATCGGTAACTCGCTTACCGTTACAACCCCCCTTCCAGATTCCACATACTCTGTATGTGGACTCTGTTCCTCAAGGAACGGGAAAGAGGGTTAACAAGTTGCTCTTGATCAGGTTTATTAGGCCGCGAGGAAACTGATCCAGACGCTTGATCTTCTTGCAGCGGCAGAGCGGACACCTAGGTTCGTCAGAACCTCCCGTTCCGCTCGATGAAGGCAGGGGCTACAGGTTAATCTGTATTCAAAGGCAGCCTCTTTGAAGGCCGCCTCAGCCTTCGGCCGCTGCTGGCGCTTTACGTCCCCTTCGGTCGTGAGCCTGGAGGACGCCCTCGTCCTCGTCTCGGAGGAACCGGTTCAGAATCTGCATTGGCAGACCGCTCTATGGGTGATCGGCGCTTTACGGTCGCGGTTGCTTTCCGAGGACGACCACGCTGTCGTCTGGTAACGCGGGACCTATCTAAAGACGTACGCGACGTCTTGCGCGGATTACACCGAGTTCCCTCGCCAGGGGACTAGCTCGCATTATTCTCCATCGCAGGGGAGTATTCGCTCGCTACAGGTGGGTCGCACTTCACCTGTTGATCCCTCGGCGGTTGAGATCTCGTAGATTGCTCCTCATCGTTTGGTTCAGCATCATCTTCGGGGACGTATCTCTTCAGATGCTCTATATGAGATACTTCTTGGCCCCCTTGATCATCTTGTATGACGTAGGTATTCATACCTTTCCTACTGATGATCAGATATGGCCCTGTGTATTTCGGAGCATTTTATTAATAAATTTTATTTTATCAAGTTACCTAATTCACTAATAAAATTAAATAAAAATTACCTAACATTTTTAGGTAAAAATATTCTATGATTTTTTACAATAAGGTTCAAAATGGAACAGTTACACTATAGATGAAACATATTTAATTTATTTAAATTTATATTGTTTGAGAATATAAAGACTTTTATGTTATAAGAAGATTTAATATGTCATTAAAACTCAAGTAAATGCAAATATTTAAAATATAAGAGTTAATCCACGTAAAAAAATGTTTATTTTATTTGAATGTATGTTTAAAAAGGATGACTAAGATTTAAAAAGATAATATAGTACCAATTAAAGTCATGCGAATGCAAATTTTATAATTTAAGCGTTAATCAATGCAAGAAAAATGTTTATTTTATTTAAATTAACAATGTTTGAAAAAAGACTTTTAAGAAGATATAAATGTAAAAAGAATTTTATATTACTTCAATAAATGTTACTATATACTGCACAGTTACCGCTAATATTCTTTTAATTTCTGATATTGGTGATTTGGAGATTTTCGCATGAATTTACTCTTACGGGGAAACAACACCATGTAAATTTACGTTCATTTCACGTGATTATTTTCGTGTATTTTCCACGTATACTTATTTCATGTGTATTTTATACGTTGTATTTTTTATGTATATTTTTCATGTGTATTTTTCATGTATATTTTTCGCGTGTATTTTTCACATATATTTTTTACGTGTATTTCTCACGTGCATAATTGGAACCGAAATTCACGTAATATTTTACGTGTATTTTTCACGTAAATATATCACATGTTTTTTTTTCAACAGGGTATAGACAGCTAATTTAACCCCTCAGATTTTTGATGTCTTTTTTCTTACTAATACATTATATTCAATATGTAATAGATCAAACCTCGTATTCTCTATTTATTTATCTTCATTTTACATCCAATTCTATGTAAATTCATTGACGGATATTGAAGAAAAATCATGACAAAGAAATTGCTTGTTGATTTCCGTTACGAAATTTTTTCCTCTTCCCTTTTTTTCGTCTTCCTCATATATATATGTCTATTTGCTTTCCAGCCCGTGAGAGAGTGCGGACAGACTGACAATGGTAAAAACCGCCAGTCAGACTCTGAAAAATTCCTTGAGAGGGAGCTGCTGCTACTCTTTTTCAATACTGTTGTCACGTATATATTGTAACGGGGTGGGTACTGGGGATATGTAAGGCCCACGGTTAGGCCCAATCTGTCCCAACTTACCAACCTTGAGTGTGCAGTCCCACGATGCGGCCGGGAATCCCTTTGATTCCCGTGCAATGCCGTTAACAACGGCAAACACTCCGTTTGACTTATATACCGTGTGTTGGGCCCTATGCCCAAAATTGCCAACTAGGATAAACACCGGAGAGGGCGGTATTCGTAGGATAGGACGTTAACCGGTAAAATATTATCAACAAGTGATATTATTGTTAATCGGCGAGAAAGATTGTCTCGCCGAGTCAATTTATTAAATTAACAAATAAACATTAATAAATAAACAATAAATGAACTTTAACAATTTACGGGGAGTCGTACCGATGACTACCCCCGAGGTCAGCGCGAAAAGAATCGGTTAAAATCTATTTAACAGTCGATTACGAGCAACCGATCCGGATATGATCGGCTGCTTAACCTGATGGCATACGTCACACCGTGTGACGTATGAATCACTGACGTAGAGAGCTTTTACGTAGAAGCTTACTACGTCACGCGCGCCTTCTCTCGTGAAGTGGTTCCCGCGAACCACCGACCTTTCTATCCGTGCGGGTATTGTCACGAGAGGGGGGAAAGGAGGAACGCTTCCTCACCTGGACCGTACCAGGTAAATCGGGACGCGAAATATTCAGTAGACACGCGGGTCTAAATGTGGTGCACCACTTACCGATTGTCTATATATCGCGCCTCGGCGGGAAACGACTGGGCAAAGGAGAGACAGCTCGCCCTCGTGCTTATCTCTCTCTCTCACTCCAACGGTCGGGAAGGCGGCCGACTCTTGGCTTCCTTCCTTCTGCCTTTCTCGGGGCCGTGCTGCTCCGCACGCCGACGTGGAGGTTGGTGGGGAGAAAAACCTCACACCCACACACGAACTGCACCAGTCTAATCACTTTTTATCCCGTAAAAATCACTCGGCAATTGTCAACACACCTTGTTGTTGCCGATCGCGCGCGAACTCTCCAACGATATTCTACTGCGCACGATTCTCGCGCGCGTTCCCCGCGCGCGCCGCGCTGTCGATACTCTTTTCAGTTACTCACCTGATCGGTAACTCGCTTACCGTTACACCCCCCTTCCAGATTCCACATACTCTGTATGTGGACTCTGTTCCTCAAGGAACGGGAAAGAGGGTTAACAAGTTGCTCTTGATCAGGTTTATTAGGCCGCGAGGAAACTGATCCAGACGCTTGATCTTCTTGCAGCGGCAGAGCGGACACCTAGGTTCGTCAGAACCTCCCGTTCCGCTCGATGAAGGCAGGGGCTACAGGTTAATCTGTATTCAAAGGCAGCCTCTTTGAAGGCCGCCTCAGCCTTCGGCCGCTGCTGGCGCTTTACGTCCCCTTCGGTCGTGAGCCTGGAGGACGCCCTCGTCCTCGTCTCGGAGGAACCGGTTCAGAATCTGCATTGGCAGACCGCTCTATGGGTGATCGGCGCTTTACGGTCGCGGTTGCTTTCCGAGGACGACCACGCTGTCGTCTGGTAACGCGGGACCTATCTAAAGACGTACGCGACGTCTTGCGCGGATTACACCGAGTTCCCTCGCCAGGGGACTAGCTCGCATTATTCTCCATCGCAGGGGAGTATTCGCTCGCTACAGGTGGGTCGCACTTCACCTGTTGATCCCTCGGCGGTTGAGATCTCGTAGATTGCTCCTCATCGTTTGGTTCAGCATCATCTTCGGGGACGTATCTCTTCAGATGCTCTATATGAGATACTTCTTGGCCCCCTTGATCATCTTGTATGACGTAGGTATTCATACCTTTCCTACTGATGATCAGATATGGCCCTGTGTATTTCGGAGCAAGCTTAGCCGAGATACCTTGTGCGCTGGACGAGAGGATCCGGTTGCGTTTCCACACCAGATCTCCTACCTCGAATTCCGCTGGCCTTCGTCGTGAGTTGAAGATTTCGGCTTGCCGGGCCTTGCTGGCAGCCGACTGACGACTTGCGTTCTCGTGCAGTCTTGGCAACTGTTTGATTTTGTCGTTCCAATCCTGCAGGCGACGGAACTCAAACTGTTGCTGGGCAAGCCGGTCTTGCTCTCGACGAGCTGGACTAGGCGCCTCGCGTTGGCGACCATAGTTCAGCATAGCCGGGCTCCATCCAGTAGAACTTTGCACCGCTGTGTTTAGTGCAAAGACTAACTCTGGCAGCTTGTCGTCCCAGTCGCTATGCTTATCCTGGATATACGACGCCACCATTGTCTTAAGGGTCCGATTGGCCCTCTCGACAGGATTGGCCTGTGCGTGATAAGGGGGTGTCGTCGAATGATACACTCCCTTAGATTCAAGGTATTCGTCTACGAGTTTATTTGTAAACTCGGTCCCGTTGTCCGAATGAAATACTTCCGGGGTGCCGAACCGGTTAATCACTCGTTCGTGAAGCTCGCGGACTATCGTCTTCGCGTTAGCTTTTCTTATCGGGATTGCTTCAATCCAGCGCGTGAATAAATCCTGGAATACTAGGATGTATTCGTATCCTCGGCTAGAGCGTGGAAGCGGGCCAGTGATATCTCCTGCTACCACCTGCCATGGTCTGTCCGATTGACGGTGACCCATTAACCCTGAGGGAGCACGTTGCTCGACCTTACATTGCTGGCACACTTGACATCGCCTGACGTAATCCGCAACTTCTGCGTAAAACCGTGGCCAATAATAGTTTTGGGCCACGCGGGCGAATGTCTTTTCCCTTCCGAGATGGCCAGCTGAGGGGTCATCGTGACACTCTCTCAGAATAGAGTGTCGATTCTCTACGGGTACGACCAGCTTCCATGCTTGCTCATCATCCATCACTTCCTCTAACTCCTTGTCGGGGCGATAGATGTACAGATTTCCTCCAACTATTTTCCAGTCGGGGAAATCACGGGGTCTGTCGGAAACGTTCTTGATCCAGTCTAGGTACCAAGGATCTTCAGTAGTTTGAGCCCACGACATGGCTGCTACTGTAGGCCCGTCGTCTTCATACATGCGAGATAGGGCATCGGGAACGTGATGCAGAGCTCCTTTTCTGTGCTCGACGACAAAGTCATGAGCTTGAAGCTCTAAAGCCCATCTCGCTAGTCGGCTGGTTGGATTTCTCATATCACACAACCAGCGAAGACTACTGTGATCCGTTATCACTTTGAAGTGGTACCCTTCGATGTAAGGTCTGAACTTATTAATAGCCCAGACCACGGCCAAGCATTCCCTCTCCGTAACGCTATAATTCTTCTCGGGTGCTGTGAGAATGCGACTGGCAAACTCAATGACTCTTTCCTCTCCGTCTATCTCTTGAACGAGCACGGCTCCTATGCCGGTATCGCTCGCGTCCGTGTGCAGGCTAAACAGTCCATCCGCACTGGGACGTTGAAGAACTGGGGCAGTCATGATCAGGGCCTTCAGCTGCTGAAAGGCGTGTTCCTGTTCATCTAACCACTCGTACCCTTGGTTCTTCTTTGTTAGACGGGTAAGTGGCTCGGCAATCGTGGCGTAATCCGGCATAAAACGCCGATACCACGACGCCATGCCGAGGAATCGTCGAAGCTGTTTGAGGTTCTTGGGAGCCGGATACATCCTTATAGGCTCTGTCTTGGCTGGGTCGGGACGAATTCCATCCCTGTTGACCAGCACGCCAAGATATCTCACCTCATCTTGACAAAAGACACACTTGTCCTTATTTACTGTCAAGTTAGCTTCGGTCAGTCTTTTCAGCACCATCTCGAGATACTTCTTGTGCCCTTCAAATGTCTCGGTGACTATGATAATGTCATCGAGGTACGAAAAGGCATTGGGCTCGAGATCAGGACCAACCACTTGGTCAATCATGCGTTGGAAGGTCGCGCCGGCGTATGCCAATCCGTACGGCATCCGCTTAAACTGATACAGTCCCATCCCCGGGACTGTGAAAGCCGTATAAGGACGCGATTCCTTCTGGAGAGGTATCTGATGATACGCTGAGTTCATGTCCAGAGTACTAATGTACCGACATCTCTTCAACTTGCGTAAGATATCCTGCATGAACGGGAGGGGATAAGCGTCTGGTTTCGTTAGCGCATTGACTTTCCTAAAGTCAATGCAAAACCGACGTGATCCGTTCTCCTTGCGTACCATCACCACGGGGCTTGACCAACCGCTGTCCGAGGGCTCTATGATCTCTAAATCTAGCATCTCTCGGACCTGGCGGTGCATCTCCTCCTGGATCTTCTCCGACACCGGGTAATACTTCTGCTTTATCGGGCGAGCTGATCCCACGTCAATCGAGTGCTCGATGAGTTGGGTTCGCCCGATTTTGGGAGAAGTATTAGACAGCACTTTGCTTACAAGCTCTCGCAGCTCTTCCCTTTCTGCCTCGGTTGCGTCCGCTATCCCAGCGGACGAGAGGGTGGCCATACCCCCTATTCCAGCAACTTCGAGGTGGATCTGCTGCTTGCTGTCTTTGAGGAACAGGCGGTCGCTATCCGGATCCAATATGGCTCTGAATGCTCGTACGAAATTTACTCCTACGTAGCATTCGGCGTCAAGATTTGGTATGATCGCTACCCTTATTTCACGTGTCTCCTTCCCGACAGTGAAAGGTAAGATCACGTGACCGTTTAGCGGTTGGTAACTACCATCCGCCATCTTGACGCGTCCGGCGTTCGCCACAATGAGCTCCTTGCTCAATGCCGCGGCGATTTGCAGACCGCTGGGTCCCATCACGGTCGTGGAAGCTCCGGGATCGTATAAGGCTCTTATACGAAAGCCCCCAATTTCCACGAGAAGCCACCAACGACTCTCATCCTCTGGTTTATAGGATGAGGTTGGTCTGCTTGCTTCTTGGGACCGTTCCTTCTTTTGAGGTCCATTTCCGCTCCTCTCTGGACCATACTCTCGGTTGGAGTGGGTCTGTCCCGAACTCACCTGGGACAGCGGGGACTCAAGCTCTTGGGTCGCGGTTTTCGTCCCTGTTAACCGCTCCCTTTGGCGTTTCCCGAGCACACCGGACAGTACCTGAGGGAATATCCAATTTTCCCACAGCCCTTGCAGGTAAGAGGCTTAGTCGGATCGAAAGTCGAGCCCATTCGGTTTTTCGGCTGTTCCTTTCCTTTTTCCCTCGTTGGACTAGCGCTCTTCTTCTCCTGCCGGTGTCCGAAGCTCTTGCTCGGGCCATTAGGTTTGCCAGACCTCCTACTCTTCGGAGATCGGTTGGCCGGCGAGCCTTTCTTAGGAGAGCCAGACCTTGGGCTTCTCCTACGTGACTGTCGGGTCGTCGACGCCAATTGGGAGACGATGGGCCGCAGCGCATCCTCCAGCATCTTTGCGGTGTGGTCGACGACGTCTGGCTCGCTTGGTTTGGCCGGGCTTACCTCAGCGGCCGCTACCTTAGCCTTCGGCGAACCTTTTTTCCGCTTCGACTTATACGCCATTTCGGGAAGCAGAGACCCTTCCTCCGTAGGTGGTGGACGATATATTTTTTCACCTTCTATCGTCTGCTCCGCTTCCGTGGCGAGGTCCAGCATTTGCTCAATTGAGCTCACTTCCGCTCTCTTGAACAGCCGTTGAAGCTGTGGCAGCATGTTCCGATACAAATGATCGAGCTGCTGCGCTTCAGTCGGCGTAGGGACTATCTTTCGCATTATTGCGATAGAGCACGTCATATAGTCCCTAACCGGTTCATCGGGTCCTTGAGTCCGTGCGTTGGACTCGGCGATGATCCTCTGCTGGAAACGTTGGCTCATTCCGTACCAACGTTTAGCCGAAGTCACGAAATCTTGCCAGGAGTGCCACTTGTGTTTCTCGTTCTGGTACCACGTGGCGGCGGTGTCTGTCAGAAGTTCCGAGAGTGACGGCAATAACTCGTCCTCTGACAGGTTGGCCAGGATCCTGCAATCCTCGATCCTGGTTAGGAAGGCGTCGATGCTCTGGCTCTTGTCGCCAGAGAACTTGACCTGCCACTTCCTCACAATGCCGCCGACGTCTCGAGGTGTCCCATTCAACCTCGATGACGTCGAGAAGCTTGGTGTTGAGAATGTCCGATCCTTGTTTGGCGAGCTGCGCGCTTGAGGAATCCTCTGGGATTCGCGCGCATTCCCCCCCTTCCAAGCTCCATCAGGCTTAGACTGAGGGGCGCTTGCGCGTTGTTGCTCGCTATTTACTTGCGCCTCACCTATCTCGCTCACATCAGGACCATAACACGTATATGTGTCCTGAAATTGCACATGGTGAGATTGGTTGGCACCGTCCAATCTCGTGCTGTGAGCGGTTTGAGTGCGCTCCGACATCAGCTTATCTACCTTTACAGTGAGGTCATTCACTTTTTTGATAAGCTGCACCAAGGTCTGGGAGAACGATCGAGGGATTTTAAAAATGTTTCCCTCTTCAGAGACCAATGACAGCCATTCTTCCTCTCGTTCGGGTTGAGGTTCTGTATTGGTCGCGGCTGACGTCGTTTCATCTAGCTCGACGTCATCGAAATCCTGCACCGTCCTGTGCAGGTTATCTTTAACCGCAGCGTTCTCCCGCAGTACCAGATACACTTCCTGATCTGGGCTAGGTTCATCAGACTCCTCGTCTTGATGTTCACCTAGCATCTGCAGCCACCTATTTCTCCGTTGGAGACGGCTGCGAACTGCTGTGGCTTCGTCTTCCTCCTGGTTAAACTCCTGGGCCGAATAATTTCCTAATAGCCACTGGTGGAGTCGCTCGGCTTTCCTATGAACCGAGCCTGCCGATTTTAGGTTCAAGGCGTCCAGGTGTAGTTCGATTTGCTCCCTGGTGAGCGTCTCGATCCATGCATCGATTTGACTATCGACGTCTTTCTGCTGAGCGGCCATCTTCAGTTGTAGCGTCGTTTATACGTTTAACAGTAAGTAGCCTCGCTGGCTTGACGCACTATGTGTGTGCAAGGTTATATGCTGTCGAATATTTAACTTTGGCGTTCCTTGCCAAATGTCCAATCCGCGTAACTGGGTTTTGCTTCTACCTAAGCTAACCGCTAACGCACAAAACCGGATGCCAAAAGTAAGTCCTGTCTTACTTTGATCAGGAAGCACTACCGAGTTTAAACTATTTTTAACCAATTTGCTAATAAATTTACGATAAACTACTGCCTGGCTCTTACCTTGCGCTACTTAACGGTACTATATAAATATTAATAAATAAATCAATAAATAAATAAATTAAATAATTTAAGTTACCGCGCGCTTGACCTCTTACAAAAATATAACCTACAATACAATTTGTAAAGGTCTGAGCCAGGTTATAAGCTTCCTGTTTTGTGCCAGCAAAAACCAGTTAAACCTTGCATACACTTACAAACAATTTATTTAGACCGATTAATTGCCACCAGGTTATGTCGCGCTGTGTCGCGTTCTTTCGTTCCTCTAGGTGGCGCTAGTTACTTGGTTTGGTCCAAACTAAAAATTTTTATTTGTTTATAACAATTCTATTTGTTAATAAACAAATCCCGCCTCGAGGGGGAACGAAAGAGTACCGAAATATGCTTCAGAATTTCGAAACGCGACTGCTGACCTCGTTATTGTTCGCGAGTTATCCAATTGTTAATTAACAATGTTATTAACAATTGAACAACTATATCGTGCTTGTTGATTTTTCCGATGTCCTGTATCCAAAATCCACACGTATTGGGCGCCAGTTGTAACGGGGTGGGTACTGGGGATATGTAAGGCCCACGGTTAGGCCCAATCTGTCCCAACTTACCAACCTTGAGTGTGCAGTCCCACGATGCGGCCGGGAATCCCTTTGATTCCCGTGCAATGCCGTTAACAACGTCAAACACTCCGTTTGACTTATATACCGTGTGTTGGGCCCTATGCCCAAAATTGCCAACTAGGATAAACACCGGAGAGGGCGGTATTCGTAGGATAGGACGTTAACCGGTAAAATATTATCAACAAGTGATATTATTGTTAATCGGCGAGAAAGATTGTCTCGCCGAGTCAATTTATTAAATTAACAAATAAACATTAATAAATAAACAATAAATGAACTTTAACAATTTACGGGGAGTCGTACCGATGACTACCCCCGAGGTCAGCGCGAAAAGAATCGGTTAAAATCTATTTAACAGTCGATTACGAGCAACCGATCCGGATATGATCGGCTGCTTAACCTGATGGCATACGTCACACCGTGTGACGTATGAATCACTGACGTAGAGAGCTTTTACGTAGAAGCTTACTACGTCACGCGCGCCTTCTCTCGTGAAGTGGTTCCCGCGAACCACCGACCTTTCTATCCGTGCGGGTATTGTCACGAGAGGGGGGAAAGGAGGAACGCTTCCTCACCTGGACCGTACCAGGTAAATCGGGACGCGAAATATTAGGTAGACACGCGGGTCTAAACGTGGTGCACCACTTACCGTTTGTCTATATATCGCGCCTCGGCGGGAAACGACTGGGCAAAGGAGAGACAGCTCGTCCTCGTGCTTATCTCTCTCTCTCACTCCAACGGTCAGGAAGGCGGCCGACTCTTGGCTTCCTTCCTTCTGCCTTTCTCGGGGCCGTGCTGCTCCGCACGCCGACGTGGAGGTTGGTGGGGAGAAAAACCTCACACCCACACACGAACTGCACCAGTCTAATCACTTTTTATCCCGTAAAAATCACTCGGCAATTGTCAACACACCTTGTTGTTGCCGATCCCGCGCGAACTCTCCAACGATATTCTACCCCGCGCCGCGCTGTCGACACTCTTTTCAGTTACTCACCTGATCGGTAACTCGCTTACCGTTACAATATATATATATATATATATATATATATATATATATATATATGAGATTATATCAAAAGGCGCGATAGACAGCTAATTTAACCCTTAAATTTAAATGTTATTTTAAAAATTTTCAAATTCTAAAATTAGTCAGGGGGCCTTTGGATATATATATATATATATATAATATGACATTCCCGTATCTTCAAAAATATCACGTAATACATACCCCAATAGACATATGATTGCAAATTGACAGCAAGCAAAAAAAATTTGTACCTGTTTATCCAAAATTTGCGTCAATGTAAGTCCTTATTTATTATAAATTTGCTTCAAATCATTTACATGAAAATAGTGACAGCAAATTTATATAAAATTAAAATCAATTGTTGCATAAAATTATTACTTTTTAAGTAGCAAGTATTGCTATAAAGGTGCTTTTATTTTGTTGAAATAATATTTTAAGTAAATATAATAGAATACTTATATTATTTTTGTGAAACTAGATCGCACGTCGCATCGCCACAACTAGTAAATGTGTTAGACTCTTAAAATTGCAAAAAAAGTAACAAAACTTGAAATACTTTACAAAAACACAGATTTTCTTGAATAAAAAATACATTGAAATTATTATTTTCATGATTGCAAAATAGCAACAAATTATCATCAAATCTTGTTGCAATATACTGCACTATGTAAGCATTTACTGATTTAATTTTGCTACCAATTTGCTGAAAAAGAATTTCTCAGATTATGATATATTTCTTAGCAAATATATACCAAAATGATATCAACTCGTGCAGCAGAGTTAAATAACAAATTAATCTAAATATGCGTCCTTATTTGTTAGCAAATTTATAGCAATTATTTGTTGCAACTTTTTCTAACAATTTTACATATAATTTAGGTACACGTCACTATTATGTAATGTCTTGTTAGCAAGTTTAACACAAGTTGTTTTCAAAAATTGTGTAGCAAGTTTTCACGAAGTTTTAGTCTGTGCAACTCTGTCTATATATAATAATCAATATAATAATTTTGATTATCCAACGTTAAAAATACGTTTAAAATACGTTAAAAAATATTACTTTCCTAAAATTAAAGAGGACATTTTAACCAAACTTAAACGTAGTTTAAACGTTTTTCAAGTATTAAATTCTAACGTTTAAAGGTTTTAGCCGCAACGTAATTTAAACGTTTTTAAGACATTGTGTGCTGATAGGGTAACAAAAGAAAATCCTATTAAAGTAAAATTTGACTTAAATAGCTTTGATGATATTGACGATGAAGCAGTATTTATAGAATCTTTTTTCGAATGTTTTAAAACTTTAACACTAAAAGAAGCATTTATTCAAATAATTGAACAAGATAATGCACCTATGGAATGGAAGTTGGAAAAATATGATACAATATTAAATTTAAGTATAAGTATTTTTAAACTAAAGACTTTAAAACTGAAAAAACATTATTCATTTACTTCTCTCTTAAGGATTTATCAGATTTTGAAAGCTCAGATGATGATATTAGCCAGATAAGCACTCCAAAAAAGAAACAAAAAAAACAAGCGGTGAAGAAGCTTTCATATACTAAAATTAAAGAAACAACTGTTAATAAATTACAAACTAACAAAAAGTCACAAGGTAAAAATGATGACTCTACTGAACATAGTATAGTCAAGGAAATTCTCAAACAAATATGAATGTTAAAAAAACACAGAAAACTAACAAGAAAAAGAAAAAAAAACTTCAAGATACAATGAGACAAACAAAACTAAACTTTACATTAGAGAAGAATGCAAATGAAAAAAATGTTACTGGTGATAATAGTGCAATAAGCGCTGCTATTCATGTGAATAAAAAAAAGGCAGAACAATTAAAGCAAGTCAACACATCCAAAGGAGAATCAAATAGTGAAATGGATAAAACAGATGAAATTAATAAAGTTAATTCAAAAGGAAAACCGCAAAAACAGCAATTAGCTAGCAAGCTAGTTAATTTAAATAAGACTATTGACATGAAAAGGAAATCAATAACAAAAATAAATACCATTAAAAGACCACATAGTGTAATTAACAAAAGAATCAAGCAACCTATCACAACAAGTACACCACTTCATGTGCAAACTAATAAATTATTTCAACTAACTACAAATGATAATTTGGACATCAGTGAAATAAGTAGAAGAGAATCTGTAAATACCAATAATCATAATAGCAGTAGTAGTAGTAGTACCAGAAACCTAAGACATTCTCGTAATTAAAAAAATTGTAAAAATTTAAAATTGTTAATATTATTTAATTATCGTTGCAAAACACCAATATATTAAGTATATGATGGAATGTGCATCCAATAATTAAACACATTATTTTTGTACAATACACAAAAATATTATAATCAATAATTAAAATATATTTAGCCATTATTGTTGCACAGTGCACAAAAATAATGTGTTTAATTGATCAATAATGATCAATAATTTATACATTTTTATAATTATCAAGTATATATTTTTATACGATCGATTGATATTTACAATTAAAATTTCGATATCCAATTAATTTAAATTAATTTTTATTTCATTCAGGACAATTACGATTTAATAGGAATTTTATTAATAATTCATTTCGTTTGACCATGTAACTGTTGTATATAATAAAATAATAAAAATTTTTTTTTCAAAATGTTAAAATTATATTCTACCTTCATTGATGTTATGTTTTTATTTACATTTTTTTTATAATTTTATTCATAATAACATTGTAATATTTTTCATCCAAAATCATCCAAAATAATTGAATAAAGAATTATTTATTAACTTCTAAGAAAGGAAATAAGGATATTTATTTACAAAATGTTTCTTATTAGAAATAATAAATTATATTTTTTAATGTCTTTACACTTTCTTAACAAATATATTATACTAAAATTGTTCATCAACATTCTTCAATGAACTAATAATGCACAGTCTATTGTTTTTAACTTGTTGGAAGCACTTCATCTCTGAAGGCAAGAGCAGAAACTACTTTTTGGTGTCCTTGATATTCTCTCTTCACAGTTCCTGTTGCTATATTCCATAATCTTGCAACACCATCCAACGAAGCAGTAAAAATGTATTGCGAATCAGCACTGAAAGCTACATCCCAAACCCATCATTTAGCTTCGTGCTGTAGAACTTGTACCACGGAAAAGTCTGTTGTTTTCCAAACTTTGGCAGTCTTATCTGCTGAAGTAGTAACAAGAAGTGTACTATCAGGACTAAACTTACATCTAAGTGCATATGCTCTATGTGCATTTAACTTATGCCTAGGATTTAATTTTGTAGGTTCTTCACCGATACCACCGGTAAGTGTCCATATAAAACAATGACCTCTGTTGTTAACAGCAGCCATACAAGTCCCATCTGCATCAACTGCTATGTCTTGTTCTTAATTACTTGAGATTGTTCATCAACAAGTGTTCCTCTTTTAACTGATTGTCAGAAAGTTAGTGTGTGAAGTTAGGAATAATCGACAAGTATATTTACCATGCCATAAATTTGTGTATTACTTAAACACTTATACATTGTTGCTTGAAATTTCTTACAAATTTCTGCAATTGAAATAACTGAAATCAAAATGGAATTGACAAGTATTGTGTACAGGGTTGTGAGATTTATGATTCGTCAATTCATGAATCCAAAATCAACCTTGGAATTGCAGAATTTGTTGTCTTCAAATCCAAAATCCTTCTGATTAAAGGATTTTCTTTAGTTATAAATACAAAATCCTTTTGATTAAAGGATTTTCTTTAGTTATAAATCCAAAATCCTTTTGATTAAAGGATTTCCTAAATTATAAATCCAAAATCCTTTTGATGTAAGGATTTTCTTTTATTATAAATCCAAAATCCTTTTGATGTAATCTGACTTGTGAATTGGCCCCATTCATAAATCGAAAATCCATATAATTTTTTTGACTTATTGCATCAATTTTTTTACTTATTGTATTGTGCGTTTTTTTACTTGTGGTATCTAGTAGATTGTGCCCTAGTGACCTGGACGTTAAACTCTCGAAAGATTACATTCACTCAAAATAAAAAAATTGTCTGTATATTAAGAGCAAGACCTATATGATCTTATTACGGCCCGCTGATTCCGAGTCTAAGCTTGATTTGGAGTTATCAAGTTTGAGGTCATTTAAAGTTCAAACTTAGAAAAAAGTTTTAAGGAGAGGTCACTAATATTTCTACAATTTTGACAGCCACTGATCCTTTATGGGGTTTGACTTTATCGGGTTAAGATGAAGGTCATTAAAGGTCAAGTTTGTAAATTTTGTAGAAAGTACATTTTGTACTTCAAATTCCGATATTGGTTTAGATTAAGATAATTTCATTTGGCGCTATCACGCCAGAATCAAGAGCATTTGAAGGTCAAATTGAGAAGAAACTTTTAAGCGTAAATGACTAAATAATATTTTTATAGTTTTGACAGCCGCTAAATCCGAATCAAATCCGCGTTTAGATCCCATGTGGAAAAATTTTATAAAGTTTATATAAAATTTTTATAAAATCACTTTATAAAATTTTTATATAAATTTGGTTCTATAAAAATTTTACAAAATTTTTATAAAAACATTATATATTATGATAAATTGCTTTTTTTATGTATTTATGTGACAAATAAAAAACTATTTTCTGATATAATTTAATGAAAATCATTTATTTGTATAATAAAGTAACATGAGAAAACAGCACATGGAAAAGAAAAATTTAATAATTATTCATATATAAAAATTTTGTATATATTTTATTTTAATAAAACACTTTGAAAATAAAGTAAATATATTTATCATTAAGTGCATATAATTGTATTTTCCCAAGTGAAAATAATTTATAAATTTTTTATAAAAATTTTATAAAATACATTTTATATAGTTTTTATAAAAAATTGGTCGTATAAAAATTGTATAAAAAATACACTTTATAAAGGAGATCGCCAACGGAAAGCATTTGAAGTATATCTATATACATTCAAAATTTGTATATATAGATATATTTGTATATATAGATTTGTATATATACTTGCAATGTTAAAAATGAAACTTTGTCGGTTAATTTTGGCTTTTCCTTTCATTTCCCGAAAATAATTTTTTTTGCAAATGAAATATTGCTAGTAAAAGTAAAAGATAATGCATGATTTATACGTCTTGGATCGTCTTTATTCTTATTGGCGGACTCCTTTTTATAAAAAATATATAAAATGTATTTTAAAATTTTTATAAAAAATTAATAAATTATTTTCACAAAATACAATTATATGCACTTAATGATAAATATATTTACTTTATTTTCAAAGTATTTATTAAAATAAAATATATACAAAAATTTTATATATGGTTAATTATTAAATTTTCTCATGTTACTTTATTCTACAAATAAATCATTTTCATTAAATTATATCTTCCCAGAACATAGTTTTTTATTTGTCACATAAATACATAAAAAAAGCAATTTATCATAATATATAATGTTTTTATAAAAATTTTGAAAAATTTTTATAGAACCAAATTTATATAAAAATTTTATAAAGTGATTTTATACAAATTTTATATAAACTTTATAAAATTTTTCCACATGGGATCAAAGTTATTTCAAGGACAAATTTACAAAATTTGTAAAAAGTAAATTTTTGACTATATATTCTGATTCCATGACCACTGATTTAAATATATTAAAATGTGTTCTTACAGAGATACTTTCTCAAGTTTTGAGGGTTGCTGTATCCGAATATGAAATCAGTTTGACCTAATCGGGTTTAGATTACTAGAATTTTTAAGTTCTTATTCGGACTGTAATATACAAAAACACATTCCACTGTGTTTTAACTAAAAACCAATAACACAATATTTGAACATTAATGTTTAAAATTATGTAGTACCTTTTAGAAGTATATATGACATTTTTATATCTTTAGTAAAAAATATTAAAAAAAATTTATTGAAAGTAACAAATTTTATAATTTAATGAACAATAATATTCATTATTGCCCTCCAATTTTACTTTATCCCCGGAGGGACTAAAATGCGTTTTTGCTCCCTAAAAAGAGGTCAATAAAGTCAACTTTATTGATTTTCAGAGTGAAAAATAAATTACATATTATAATACGTTTATTTTATAGAATATTATACAAAAATCTATAAAAAATATATATAATTCTATAGGATAAATTACATATTAAATTTTATAATAATTATTTAAATAAATTTTATAAAATTTTTATAAAAATTTTATAAAATATTTTCACTCAGGGTGTAAGTATAAAAGAGTAATCTTCTGTATCAAGCACTTTTATTTGTTAAATTGTGTGCACATTCATACACTCTCAAACATACTCTTAAATGTGTAAATTAACACACATTCTCACACGCTCACACACAATTACACATTCACAAGCACACACACACACAATTACACATTCACACGCACACACACAATTACACATTCACAAGCACACACACACACACGCACATACACACACACACACGCACACACACACACGCACACACACACACACATACACACACACACACACACACACACACACACACACACACACACACACACACACACACACACACACACACACACACACACACACACACACACACACTCACTCACACGCACACACACACACACACACACACACACACACACACACACACACACACACGCGCACACGCACACACACACACACACACACACACACACACACACACACACACGCACACACGCACACACACACTCTCTCACACACACACACACACTCACACACGCACACACACACACACACACACACATTCACACACATTCACACACACATATACGTATTTACGCACTCGCGCATACATACGCACACAAAAGCACTTATAAATAAATTTACCGAACGCACAAACAAGCTCATAAATACCCGCATTAATTGTCACACACGCATCCACATTTGTTTTGTTCTGAATTTATTTCACTAAGCACTAGGTACATTTTACATAACAATTGAAAAGTGTGATATTGCGCCCCGTAAATAGGGAAAGCAAGTAGTATTTTGTGCTTAGTGTAAGAAAAAAGCTTTTAATAACAAAAACGGTTTTAAAATTAACAACAATCCAATAAAATTTAAAATTAACAACAATAGTCCAGGTACCTCGAGGATCATTAATAAATCGTATTACAACTATCAAAGGAATTTTATTCGCTTTTACGAGAAAACATAAAATAAATGAAATTAATTATTCGTATATGAAAAAGGAAAAAAATCATCATGATTCTTTTATTCGAAATACGTAAAATTATAAAATCGTCGGTATTTATGATTGTCATCAAAAAAAAAAATTACAAAATCAAACGGATTTTTGACTCGTGAAAAACAAACTCATAAATTCATTAGTATTTGTGAATCTTAGAAAGAAAAACTCCTAAAGTTACCGGTATTTGCGATTCATAAAAACTAAAAATCCAAAAATCATTAGTATTTATGATTTTCAATAAATATAATAAAAAAATCAAAAGGAGTTGTGATTGTATGTGACAGAAAATACTTAAATCACTTGAATCTTATGATTCGATAATTTTGAGAATCATAAAATCAAGCGAGATTAGGATTCGCAGTAAATGAAAATCCAAAATTAAAATTGATTATGGATTTTTAAGGATTCTATTCCTCGAAATGATTCGAGTACTTACAACCCTGATTGTGTACCATATCAAAACAAACTTTTAAATTATTTATTATTATTTTAGGTATTCACTTTAAATAACTCGTTTATTCGTTATTTATGTCTGTAGAAAGTACTTTATAAAACACCTTCGACGAAGGTGTCAAACTTCGCAAGTATGGTTTCCAATCACTCTTTCAAAAACGATGTCTGATAAAAAATTATTAATTTTTACTCCCATCTTTTTTCTACTTATTTTTCTTTTTTATAATTAGACATTTTATATATTTTGCTTAAACTTCATAAGTAGTTTCTGCTATTGAAAGTACTGAATTCAAAGCGGAATAATCGACAAGTATTTTTTACCATACCATAAATTTGTGTTTTTGTTAAACACATCTTTTTTCTACTTATTTTTGTTTTTATAATTAGACATTTTATATATTTTGCTTAGCAAATAAGTAATTTCTGCTATTGAAAGTACTGAAATCAGAGCGGAATAATCTACAAGTATTTTTTATACCATAAATTGTATTTTAATTAAACATTTATATTATGTTTCTTAAACTCCATAAAAAGTTTCTGCAATAGAAAGTACTAAAATCAAAGTACAATCAACAAGTATTTATTTTCAAAAATACAAATATCTTTTAAATTGATAACAAACATTTTTTCAAAAAAGTATCTTACAAGTTTACATTTCAATACTAGTTCTGTCATGACCTACAAGCAATAGATAAATAATTTTTTAATAATTTTATTAATTTCTGCAAAACTGATAAAAAATAAATTTCTCAATTTTTTATTCTCTTTAAATACACAATGTATATCTTTCCCGTGTCTTGCAGCAATAGATAAACAATTTTATATAATGATAATAATATTCATTTGTGCAAAATTAATTTCTGCAAAACTAATAAAAAGGAAATTTCTCTCTTTTTTATTCTCTTTAAATAACAGAGGTCATTGTTTTATATGGACACTTACCGGTGGTATCGGTGAAGAACCTACAAAATTAAATCCTAGGCATAAGTTAAATGCACATAGAGCATATGCACTTAGATGTAAGTTTAGTCCTGATAGTACACTTCTTGTTACTACTTCAGCAGATAAGACTGCCAAAGTTTGGAAAGCAACAGACTTTTTGGTATAATACGTAAATATTTTAAAATTGATAAAAATATAAGTTCCAATATGGCTGCATTAAAAATAAAATAAATAATATAATATGGCATCTTGTATATTCGTATTTATTTTATATATTTTGTATTTTTTGTTTCATTAATATCTAAACAAATTTCTAAAATAATATCACTTTTTGCAGACAATGTATTCTAACAAGTATTATCAAAATATTGTAATTGATATTTAATTAATGCTATATTAGACAATTAATTATTTTAAAATTTGTATATTTTTTAAATAATTTTGTCAATAAAATGTCGTTTGATGCAGACAATAAATTTTAAATTTGTTTATTTCTTCAGTATTATAGTAAAAAAATGTCGCTTGATGCAGACAATTTTTAATTTGTTTATTTCTTCAGTATTTTAGTAAAAAAATGTCGCTTGATGCAGACAATGAATTTTTAATTTGTTTATTTCTTCAGTATTTTAGTTAAAAAATGTCGCTTGATGCAGACAATGAATTTTAAATTTGTTTATTTCTTCAGTATTTTAGTAAAAAAATGTCGCTTGATGCAGACAATGAATTTTTAATTTGTTTATTTCTTCAGTATTTTAGTAAAAAAATGTCGCTTGATGCAGACAATGAATTTTAAATTTGTTCATTTCTTCAGTATTTTAGTAAAAAGAATGTCGCTTGATACAGACAGTTGATTATTTTAAAATTTATATATTTCATAAATAATTTTGCCAATAAAATGTCGCTTAATGCAGACAACTAATATTTTAATATTTGTTTATTTCTTAAGTAATGATATATTGAAATGTTGCTTGATGTAAATAATGTATACTTGAAAAATATTCTTTATTATACGTAATTTTATCTACAAATTTTGTCTGATGCTTATATCTTATTATTTTATAATTCGTTTGCCTAATAAGTCGACCTTAAATTGATTTTTAAAAATAAAAAAAAAACTATTTAAGTTTGAAACACTTCAGATAAAACTATATTCCTTGTATAAATTATTACATTATTATTTAAATTAGTCTCATTTATATTAAGTATATCTCCTTCTGTATAAGTGAGTATCATTGACGATTTCGAAAATATTATTTTTAGTTTTTTTCATCTGTAACTCTTGGCCTTGTGCTTTATTTATGATCATAGCGAAACTTGGTCTAATAGGAAATTGTCGTCTAACCATATTGAAAGGTATATCATCCTTTGATGTACATAAATCTATTCTTGGAATCATCACAATTTGTCCTGAATTTTTACCTGTTATAATTTCTCCATATATAGTGTACTGTTTTAATTCTGTAATCATGAGCCTGGTACCATTACATAAACCTCCATCTAAATGCAAATTCCTAAGTAACATAACGATCATTCCTTTTTTTAATACTAATTTATGCGGTGGTAAACCATTTGGTATTAATGAGTTTATAAAATCTATTGTTATTGTTTCATCCAACTTATAATTTTCATCATTAGTAATACTATCAATGCTTAAATATATCTTACCGTCACCTTCAATTCTTTCAATTATTTCGTTATTAATCGCTAAAACATCACTATAGAGAATTACTTTGTCTTTAAGAGTATGTAAATCATCAATATTTATTTTATTACCAAAAATATCATCTATCAGATTATTAAATGTAATAAATTCTGAAGGAATTTTTATAACGTTATTATCAATTTCAAATTTTGTAATATTTTTATTTTCTCCAATATTTAATAACCACGTTTTAAACATACTGTTTGAATCGACCAATCTTAAATTATTATTTAATGTAAGTTTTTGAAATAATTGCCATAAAGAACTACTTTTTACACATGATTCTAATATTTGAGTTCTATTTCCGTATCGAACTATAGGAAGTGTTTGTCGAAAATCGCCAGATGTTACTAATATTTTACCAGCAAACGGAGTATTATTTCAACATAAATCTGTGAAAAAAATATCTATAGCTTCTAATGCATATTTACAAGTCATTGATATTTCATCCCAAATTATTAATTAAATTTTTTTAAATTTGACCTATTTGTGAATTTGGTGAAATGTTGCATATTGATTGTTCGTTTAAATTAAATGGTATTTTAATTGTTGAATGGATAGTTTTTTACCACCTATTAATAAATTTGCTGCAATACCAGTCCAAGCAACTGCTAACTCTGGTATTTTGTTTAATTCCACAAATTTTATAATAGCATTTAATAAATAACTTTTTCCACTACCACCAGGACCATCTATAAAATATAAATTTTCTTTTTTATTATCGTAAACTGCTTCTACTATTGTATCAAATATTGTTTTTTGTTCGAATGGTAAAGATTTTCACAATATTTCTATGTCATTATCTTCATTTGCAATAATATCATTATAAAACATATCATTATCGTGATTTTCATTATCAATATTATCATTATTAGGTAAATTAAATTGTTGCAATGTTAAATTATGTTTTGATAAAACGTTGTCTATAATTTTTAAAGCCTTTGGTTCTCCTAAAATTTCAGGTAATTTAGGATCAAAGAAATGTTCTTCATACTTATTATAAAGTTTCACGGCATCAAAATTGTGATCAAATCCCTATCAGCACACAATGTCTTAATAACGTTTGAATTACGTTGCGGCTAAAACCTTTAAACGTTAGAATTTAATACTTGAAGAACGTTTGAACTACGTTTAAATTTGGTTAAAATGTCCTCTTTAATTTTAGGAAAGTAATATTTTTTAACGTATTTCAAACGTATTTTTAACGTTGGATAAACAAAATTATCCGATGTATATTATTATGGAGCATGCGCAGTTGTTACTTATCAATTGTAGCTATGCGCAATTGTCATTTTTGCACATATAAATGATTTATATTTATAAATAAATATAAAAATAGCATTTGCGCATAGCTACAATTGATAAGTAACAACTGCGCATGCTCTAATAAAATATACATCGGATAATTTTGTTTATCCAACGTTAAAAATACGTTTAAAATACGTTAAAAAATATTACTTTCCTAAAATTAAAGAGGACATTGTAACCAAATTTAAATGTAGTTCAAACGTTTTTCAAGTATTAAATTCTAACGTTTAAAGGTTTTAGCCGCAACGTACTTTAAACGTTTTTAAGACATTGTGTGCTGATAGGGAATGATATAATGAAAGTGAGAAGTTCACATAGAGCCTGTGGAAATTGAAAATTACAATTTTCTTCTAAACATTTATCCCATTCATTATCAGTAATGATTAAACCTCTAACTATAAATGCTTCATAAAATGTATCATAAACAACGCCTTCGTATGAGCGTATATCTTCAAAAGATTCGGCCCCACGTACATGAAGTAATAATAATCTAAGAAAAAATCGGTCTCGATCTTTAGGATTTACATGAAATATTCTGACTAGAATGGGTTTATTAAACTTTTTTCGCTTACTTACTTTTACTTACTTACTTTTTTTACTTTTTTTACTTTTTTTTTACTTTTTTTTACTTACTTTTTTTTTACGATTTTTTACTTACTTACTTTTTTTGCATACTTTACATAAAAAAAATTAAGTGTGCATGCCTTTATGCTTAAATTTGCAAAAAACATTCTCACTTCCTGGAGAGGTTGTCCAGGTGGTCAGGGTGACCTCCAGATCATCCGGACATCGTCTACAGGAAAGTCTACATGCTGTTCTGCATAAATTTGCAAAAAATATTCTCACTTCCTGAAGACGATGTCCAGGTGGTCAGGGTAACCTCCAGGTTATCCTGACATTGTCCGCAGGGAAGTCTACATGCCTTTCTGCTTAAATTTGCATAAAATATTGTCACTTCCTGAAGACGATGTCCAGGTGGTCAGGGTGACCCCATCCCTATCCCTCCACCCTCACCCTCACCCTGACCTCTTCACCATAACACACTTACCCTTATACACATGCATATATATAAAACATAATAAAAAGACGCCCAATGGTGAATGTCGGACGCCGGACGCCGGATACTTTTGAGGAAAAATTTTAATTATAATAAGATATATACTCAATCAGATTCGGTAAGAACCGTATTTATAATTTCCTGGGCGCCAGGTCTTGCCTACTAACAAATATATTTCCCGGTCAGACTCTCCAGAACGTGGCTCCAACGCCAATACGGAGGTGGCGAAACCAACGGCGAAATCCCCATGTCTCCCCCAGATAAAATTAAGAAGAAATTAAGAAGATTCGAGGTTTATTAATGAAATACTCAACGATTTGGTTAGATTAAATTAAAGATCAAATTTATTTCCTCAACAATATTTAAATTTCCCATTATCGATCACTGCGGCTGATCACCGTTACAAATTCAATAAAACAAGGTTCCGTTTCTTCCCTGATTATTTTTACGAATAAAGGATTTCGCGGAGCTGGCCCAATCTTCCAGTTACCGATAAAATTGCATTATTATTTAACTCGATTCCACGACTTTAAAGATTTTCAATACAGATCAATAAATCAACCTCACTAATTAAGACAAATATTATGTATGTGTTATGTATTCGCGGCACGTGTTAAAATGGCGAAACGGACTCGCAGAAGGTTTTTACGCGGCGCGCAAGAAATCCCCGGCTTTTCACTCGTTTCTATGAGGTTATTGTGATGGGCGTGCAGCCTACTCACTTATCTTCTACTCGAAATAAACGGCTTGACTATTAAAATATATGGATCAACTACTAAAATACTTCAATTAACAACTACGAAAGAGTGTATTCGGTGTACAAATCAATTAGACTGTCCGGCTACGAATAACGATCGGGACTCGTAGCATCCCGCTCGTCCTCGTAGTTCGTCGTAGCGCGGTTATTTCTTCCACTAATAACATCCTTTGGATTATTGAGGTAGAGAAATATTACCGCCATGCTGCCTTCGTCCCTCATCACCAGGCCGTCGGGAGATGGTGTAGGATCCACATGGGAAACATGGTTGGACAACGGTAGCGGTATGGTGGTATCGTTCTTCTTCCTACTCTAATCATCCAATTTCCTCAACAAATCATTAAAATCCCTATTAATTCCGTTCCTTCTTACGTACTTAAACATCGGTGACGAGAATGGCTCGAGCCAGGATTCGTAGCACGTGTTTACCCTTTTCCTAACCTCTAGTTCCTTACCCTATACATAAAAAACTTACTACTACAATACCTTATCCCTTTACTACCATCCTATCCTAACCTTAAATACTCTGAATATACTCATTATTAACTTTTCAGGTACTCAGGACTACCAAAGAGCGGACCCAAGACCAACGAGGTTCACTCAGGACCCATCGCCTCCAAGGATAGGACTTGCAGGGACAGCATCGTGGGATCACCCAGGATTCATCGCCTAGAAGTTGAATTAAGGTACGGTATTCTTTTACTTAGTATTAACCTATATATATTTTCTCTACGCTAGTATTAACAATTGTTCGCCTTTAATAATCTGATTTTTCTTCTTTCAGGTCTATCCCCTCGACTAATCGTTCCCTCCATACTATGTGAATATATTAAAATTTATATGGCTTGTAAAGTTTACCTCACACATTATATAAATAAAAGCTAAAATGGAAGATTCAGATAACACTTATTATACATTGAATTTAAGTTTTAGTTTCAAATTTGAGTTTTCAGCCAGTCACTGTAGCGACTTTTAAAACATTCTACAATATTACTATACAAAAGAGTCGCATTTTAATAATGGTACATTAAAGATAGAACTTAGCCTCTTCCATCTACGTGAGCAAATGCTGAAGCTTGGTTTCCAGAAACGAAGGGAGACTCAGTAATAAAAGACAAGCATAGTCTAAATGTGGGGCAATCATCGCACTTGCGAGCAATATCCTGGCTCTTTCTGCGATACAGTAGCCTTTATAATGTAGACGCTACAACAGACCATGTACTCTTAAAGAAATCACAGCATTGTGTTTACTTCGTGATAAATCGGTAAAAAGTAAATGTAACCCCCAGATTTTTAATACTATTTGAAAGAGTTAAGCTCTAAGCATAATTAACATCCGTAACGATCGAAAAAGTATAGCCTCTGTTTTATCCACATTCAGTCTTAGTCCGCTATTATTAACCCATTTAACAACTTCGTGAATATCCTCATTTAGTTTTATAAAAGCATCAATATAACACGATAGTTTGAACGTCATAAATTTTAAGGTCATCCGGTAATATCATAGCCTTGAAACTGAGTTTTTAGTGCCTGAAAACTGTAACCAACGAATTTATATACTGCGACGAGACGTCGTTGCAATGAAATAAAATTATATTAGAAAATAATATTTCGTTGTACGTATTAAAATTTAAGAGAATATAAACGTCTGTATAATGTTTATATCGTGAACTGTATACAGTCAAGGTCACGCGAACCGTTTGTATATATTGTCGCGCGAGGATGTACGCGAGCATCCATGTACCTTTGTAAATCAGTGTGAGGGTGTTAGCTACTTTTCCGCAATCCCGAATCGCCCGACATGACCGCGACACGGGTCAGTACTGGTCCGGTTTGTTCGGCAACCGGGAAGTCGTATAGCGCGGGTGATCCGTGAGTGTCGTGTGAACGTACTGACTAAGTGCAGTACAGTGTAAAAGACCAAGTGCCCCGGGTTAAATTACTCCCCGTGGCAGGCGAATCGTCGCGGCGTCTAGTTGCGCCTGCACATGACCAAGGACGGCGGGACACCGAGCCGCATCCAGCGGCAAGAATACGTCAGGGCGCCGTCTTCCGCAAGGACGCATAGAGCAGCCAGCCCGGTATGTATCCGACGTTAATCGGTTTTATATATAGAGAGTGTTATATGAATGGTTGAGTGACTGTTCCGGTGTGTTACCGAAACCGGCGTACTTTGCGCGACCGGGGAATATTCCGTATTCATTGTCGGGGTTCCCGTGTGATAATTATTACTTAATAAACCATTTTTTTATGATCACTAATTGGTCGCGTATAATATTAATATAAATACAACCATTCTTCTTTCCGTTCCCGCATTTCTCGTGGCACATGTCGGCGTAGGAGGTCGTCCTATCTCCGATACCGTGTCTCGCGAGATCGACTCCTCGACCTCGCGACGATGAGCTCAACGTGTTCCTCGGATCTGTTGTTTCCAGCTAATTTAATAAACTAATGTACGTGGTGTCAGGACGAGATGTCATGTTACACTACATAAGGAATATGATTTGACCAGGTGCTGAACCCTGGGGGACTCCAGATGTAACTGGAAAATAATCTGAGATCTCTTTATTTTCCCCCATTACTGCTTGTGAGCGACCTGTGACATATGAATGCATTTAAGTAATTGCTTCTCTCGAAAAATTTAGATCTTTAAATCTACAACACAAAATCTTATGATTAATCGAATCGAAGGCACGAGACATATCGAACAGCAGCATAACTGTCACCTTTTCCTCGTCAAATCCGCGTCGTATATGATCTGTCACATTAAGCAAGTCTGTTTGCATACTATGACCTCCTCGATAAGCAGGCTTATTGGGGGACAATCGGTAGGTCGATTCTAAATAGTCACCTAAATGCTCAGTGACCAGTGCATCAAAGACCGTTGCTAAATGCGGCAAATTTGCAATAGGACGGTTATTCGTTGGAGAAGCAGGGAGGACCTTTTTGGAAAGCGGTAAATTCAGAGACTTGTTCCACATCACAGGATCAACACATTTATCAATTGATGGGTTGATTAATGCTGTAAGAAAAGGGGTGATCTCATTAAGAACGCTTGAAAAAAATGCCAGGGACAGACCATCATTGCTACGACTCTTTTGGAAGACATTTTTTCTTTATGTGAACGAACTTGATTGATACTTCATCATCTTCTCCCGAATGATCCAAGATGTGCTCAAGCTGCATCATCAAGCAAGATGAATGCCAGTTGGCTACCTGTGAGTAGTATCTGACAAGATCGTCCATGGAGAAGAAATGTAACGGGCTAAAGGAACGCTCTCTCAATAATCCATGAATTCGTAGTGTTCACCAAAGCCCCATAGCATCAGAACCGTGAGTTGAAGAATGAACCAAATAATTCTCACAAGCTTCTTTAAATATCTTGCTTAACTTGTTTGCAATAAGCTTCATACTAAAACAATAAATCCATATTACGACCAAGTTTTAATTTCTGTAAAACATATCACGTTCCCTACATCTCGACCGAAGCTGTTCATTATACCAGGGTGCAGGTTTTTCCTTGAGGACACGTATCCGCATAGGTGCATACTGATCAAGTAGATTAATGACTTTACGTCCAAATGTATCCACAAGGACATCGACGTTATTATTTTCAGCTTCTACCAGTGGTTTCAAACCTCCAACCAGCCTTTGCACTGACAAAGAGGAAGACACTACATCAAAGCCACGAATGTCTTTCGAAATTATCTTACAATTTACGAAAAGATTAAAAACCTGAAATTACGCTTTGCTACTGATAAAATATTTAAAATACACTTTATACAATGAAAAGTATGATAATTACATTTTAGAAAAGTGTACAATATGAAAAATACAGTAGTGAAAAGTGCAAAGAATTGACGACTAGATTGAAAACTGTAATTACAAGATTTCACGCTACACTAAAAAAGTAAATAGTGTAACGGGGTGGGTACTGGGGAATGTAAGGCCCCCGGTTAGGTCCAATCGGTCCCAACTTACCAACCTAAGTGTACAATCCCACGATGTGGCCGGGAATCACTTTGATTCCAGTGCAATGCCGTTAACAACGCCAAACAGCTCGTTTGACTTTAATACCGTGTGTTGGGCCCTATGCCCAAAATTGCCAACTAGTATATACGCCGGAGAGGATTATGACCGGTAAAACGTTATTAAAAATCGATATATTATGTTAATCGACGAGAAAGGTAGTCTCGCAGAGTCAATTTATTAAATAAACAATCTATTCACGATTTTTTTTTGTTTTCTCTAAATCTATTCACGATAAATCAACATTAACAAATCATGGGGAGTCGTACCGATGAGTACCCCCGAGGTCTGAGCGAAAACAAATCGTTGAAACCTATTAACGGTCGAATTATGAGCAACCGATCCGGGAATGATCGGCTGCTAAACCTGATGGCTATACGTCACGCCGTGTGACGTATATGCGCCTACGTCACGGGCACCTACTCTCGTGAAGTGGCTCCCGCGAACCACCGACCTATCTACCCGGGCGGGATTTGTCACGAGAGGGGGGGGAGAGAGGAACACTCCCTCACCTGAACCGTACCAGGAACTCAGGAAACTATCAACGGGACACGCGGGTCCAACGTGGTCCACTTCTCACCTTTATATTCACGAGATACTGCACGAAATACGTTGAAACGGCGGGAACGGTCGCGCGTGATCTCCCCGTCAATCTCTCTTCTCTCTCACTCCTTTGGGCGGACTGGTCCCAATCTTCTGCCTGTCCGTGGACGGAATCTGGAGTAGTGGAGGCGTACGGCTTGGCTCGGCGTGTTGGGTCGTGTGGGGGAAGCCTGTCCGCACCCACACCGTATTACACACACCCACACTTCTCCCATAAAATACGATAAACGAGATCGTTATCTCGGCCTGTATAGACACCTTGCGCGCGCTATAACGGTACTTTCTTACTGGGCGCGAACGACTCTCGCGCGTTCGTGCGCGCACTGCGCTGTATATCTTCTTTCGCGTTGCTCACCTGATCGGTAACTCGCTTACCGTTATAATAGGTAGAATTACATTTTAGTAAAGTGCAAAATGTATAATTTACATGTTTCAAAAGCGTAAAATGTAATAAAAGGAGAAAAAATCGAATTTAACATACACACACACACACACACACACATATTGTATATATGGGCTAATTCACGTCAAGTGGTATGATGCAAATTTTAAATCGCACCAAATTTTGAGAATAGGCTGGAAATATCTTCCAGAAAATAGAAACAAATTTTTAGGTGTTAAAAATAATTTGACTGCGAGTTATTCCACCATAATAAATGAAAATTTTTTTTTTTGAAAAAATTGTTATTTTTAAAATTATTTATCTCAAAACCTATTGATTTAAAAAAAAACATTACATACACCTTTTATTCAAAATAATCTTTAGAACTTATCTACCTAGGATACAATTCTTAGTTTTAAAATCTCGAAAAGATAGGACATCCGGAATTATTGATTATCAATATAGACGACCAGAATTATCAATTGATTTTGATCTTACACCGCTCAAAAGATCACATTTTTCAAGAGCTTTCGAATGACGATGGTTAGATTATTGGCCAAGAAAATGAGTGATTTTATGAAGTGTGTGTGTGATATAAATCAATGCATTTAAATCATCCGTTTTATATACTTAATTAATTTAATTTAACACGTGAAACCCTATATTTACATTTACATTACATAAATTACATTATTAATCCACATCCACATTATATTAATCCACATTATATTTAAATTTTATACTGTCAAAATGACGATTTAAGTATAAATTATGTTATATTTTTTTAAATAGTTTGTAAAAATTAATTTTTAAAAATTTTTTTTAAGGAATAATTAGACGTAGTGTTTGACTTTTTTATAGGTATTTAATTAATTTTTTAATGGTTTTAAAGTTTAAGTCTGAGCGTACGTCCGTACAGGCAGACTTTTTATTTTTTAACTCTTCTTATATCTCTCGGATTTTCGAAAAAATGAATTTTTTTTTAATGAAAGTGATCGCGGAACCACACGGATTAATTAGAAATAGTATTTAACTTTTTTATAGGTGTTTAATTACTTTTTTAAATGGTTTTACCTCGATTATTTAACTCGATTATTTATTTGTTTATCTCGATCAGTTATAACTGAAGGTAGCATTAAGGACTGGACAACATCTACAGGAAGAAATTATTTTTTTTAATTTCGTAATGGGCCTTCCAGTAGATGATGCCCCGACGACCTGGAGGTAACATTAGTGACATGGACATCATCTACAGGAAGAAATTTTTTCTCAACCAAAAAATTAAATATTTATCATATATATTTTATTTTATTTTTATGATTCTTTAAATAGTATATCTGAAAACATATTATGGCGATTACTCAACCAAAAAATTAAATATTTATAATACATATTTTATTTAACTTTATTAGTATTTAAGTAGTTTGTATGAAAAAAGTGATGGCGATTATTTAGGCAAAATAGTAAATATTTATCATACATATTTTATTTTATTTTTATTCTTTTATTAGTTCGTATGTTGTATAAAAAAATGTGATGGCGATTACACAACCAAAAATGCAAATACTCATCATACGTATTTTATTTTATTTTTATTCTATAAGTAGTATGTATGAAAAGATATTATGGCGATTACTCAACCAAAAAATTAAATATTTATCATACATATTTTATGTGATTTTTATTATTCTTTAAGTAGTTTGTATGAAAAAATATGATGGCGATTACTTAACCAAAAATTCAATATTTATCGTACATATTTTATGTGCTTTTTTTTCTTTATGTAGTTTGTATGAATAAAGGTGATGGCGATTACTTAGGCAAAATAGTAAATGTTTATCATACATATTTTATTTTATTTTCATTATTCTTCAAGTAGTTTGTATGAAAACATGTGATGGCGATAACTCAACCAAAAAATTAAATATTTATCATACATATTTTATTCTATTTTTATTATTCTTCAAGTTGTTTGTATGAAAACATGTGATGGCGTTCACTAAACCAAACAATTAAATAGTCGTCATACATATTTTATTTTATATTAGTCTATAAGTAGTTTGTATGAAAAAATGTGATGTCGATTACTGAACCAAAAAATTGAATATTTTCTTATAAAATTTTCTTTTTGGATTTTTCTTTTACTTGAATTTAAATTAGTTTGATTATTATTATTGTTATTGTAAGGAGATTTATTGTTAATAAATATTTTTAAATTTTTTTTGGAAGTTGTTCCTGATAATTCTACATAAAGTTGTCCATGACTAAAAATAGGAGTATTTAAATGTAATCCAACATTGTTAAATGATTGCCCTTGTGATTTATTAATTGTCATAGCAAAACTTAGTCTTATAGGAAATTGTCTTCTTACCATTTCAAATGGTATTTCATCTAATGATGGCTCTAAATCAACACACGGTAATAAAACTATTTTACCAGAGTTTTGTCCTGATATTATTTCTGCAGTAATTATATAATGTTTCATGTCTTTGATTATTAATCTTGTTCCATTACAAATACCATCATTAAGATTTAAATTTCTTAAACAACTAACTATTGTTCCTTTTTTAAACATCAGCTTATGAGGCGGAAGCTCATTTGGAGTTAAAGAATTCAATAATTCTGTTGATATTTCTGTTCATTCTGTTTCATTTAATTTGTCATTTAAATCGCTTTCAATTCTATCATCACTGTAATATGTATGTTTTTCTTCGTTGATTTTTTCTAATATATCATTATTAATTTACAGATCATCTGCATTTAATGGTAATAATATAACTTTGTGGGCAAGTGTTTTATCAACAATATTGATATTACCTCCAAAAATTTCTGTTATTAAATCTGATTCACAAATAAAACTTTTTAGAATCTCTCTTACATTATTTTGTAATTCAAATTTTGTTGCATTTTTGTTTTCTCCTATGTTATAACGGGTACGGATTTCGAGTGTCGGTGTAGGTAGGTCCCTGGATTATCGGCGACGTTCCTCGATAGAACCAGAGATTAGTAGAATGAGATTGCCGATGAGCATGGCAGGAGTGCGCTGCTCGTTTTGCCTAAGAAAGTGGCGACACTCTCGGTTCGCATATGAAGCTTTCGCACAATTTGAGAGTAATGGGGGAGGGAAAGTAGCTGGAGTAGGGTGGTGCGAACAACGAAGAAAGAGAAGAGAGAGAGAGAGAGAGAAAGCAAACATATTGTTGATGCGCGCATTATATCCTTGGAATTTTTTTTTTTCTGCCCTTTTTTTTCAGCCATGAGTTCGTTGGTCAAGTGGATTAAATGAAATGCAAGATTCCAAGCGGTCGTGGGTTCGAATCCCATGCATTACATTTTTTTTTTTTTATAATTATTATTTATTATTATTGTTATAATTATAAATTCAATATTAGCAATGAAATTGTAATTTTTTTTCATATTTTAAAAACAAGACAAAAACTTAATGAAATATTTAAATACCTTTGAAAAATGAAAGTATTTATTAAAATATTTAATACATTTAGTATAATGAAAATAGTACATTTTTTGTTTCTTATAAACTTTTTAAACTTTTGTACATTCAAAATAATTGAAATAAAAATATATAACACTTAAATGTATACAACTTTTATTTGTAAACGATTAAACAAATTAATTATAAATAATCATTAAATATTCTTTTACATTTTATGCACCGTTAAATTTTTTCAGTGACGTCAATATTGATGTAAACATTAATTACATGTTTATATTAAAATTAATACAAAAACGAACGTCAAACAAATTTTGAATTAATTGATTGTTACGCGCCTTTAAAGTTACGCAGTGTTTTGTTTAACGTATGATTTATTTACATCATATGTTAACAGTCTATTCGCGCCAATAAGTTTTTATTTTATCGGAGATATAAAAAATGTTTACGGTTTAATTAAGTACATAAAGTAGCATAATATTAATTTAAGAAAAGTTAAATAGTGTCAATTTAACGTTCAACAACATCGCTTGAAGAGGAGAAATAACTTTTAATTGAGGAATCTGTAACCAGGGAAGTATAGTTTTTTAAAGGTTAATATACACTTTTTTAGTTGTGAAAGAGATTTGTTTATTTAAGTTGTTTGGGTTTAATTGTAGTTTATATTACACATAGACAGTTACTTTACTGTTTTATTGTGAATCACGGAAATTGATTATTTTGCTGCGTTTTTAATTTGAGTTTGTTACAGATAGAGGGTAATAATGAAAAATAACAAGGTCTACGATAGGTGTCAATATTTCCTGTGCAACAATGGTAAACACAAAGGGCAGCATCTTTTTAGATTTCCAGGAGACGGTAGCCGACAGAAAACTTGGATTGAAAATTCAGGTGCCAGGTTTTTTTGTACATACTATTTAATGTTGCATTAGTCATTTTCTCTGCAATTAGTACACCGTTTTTTTAATTGTTTAATGTTATCGTTAAAATAGCCATGTTTGTGAAATATAAATTTGCAAAGTATAAATTTATTTATTTTTTGGTTGAAGGTTTTTTTGTATATTTTCGTTTTTGATTGGGTTATTGTAAAACAAGTTAAATTTTTTTAATTCGCAGTTCAAAAAAATGTCGATATTTATGGTTGAAAAATTGTTAATAGTAGAAAAGTTTTGATACTAAAGTATTGTTTTGACACACTTACACACACACACACATATATATATATATTACTTTTTTAAAAAAGTGCGCGCTCGGTCTTTTGATTTTTCTGTAATTGAAGTATATTTTAAAAATACCAAATATAAGTATTTTCCCGAAAATTGAGCCTCCGAAAAATTTTTTCCGCAAAAATACAGTTAATTGACGTTGCACAAACACAGTTTTTTGGTTTTTTTTAAGCTATTTTTCAATTTTAGCTGTAATACCCCCTTAATTTCTTATTTTTCCCATAACTTTTAGGCAAATTAACCGATTTCAGCTTAGTTTTGTGTTTGTAAGTCATAGTACTTTTCATGTAGCGATTAATCTCGTGCCAAATTGAATGATCCCGTGCGCGCACTTATGTAATAATTAATAACTATATGTACATATTGAAAATGTATCGTGTATAGAGTATTGCACTTTTTATAGGCTTTTTAGAGGTTTTAAATGCATTTTCATCGCTCTATCTTAAATTTTTCAAAATTTTTCTGTTTATTTGATCGAAAACACCATAATCTTCTAATTGAAAATAAAATGTGAATTATGTTTTCAAGTTTCGTTGTTTATAAAGCAGTATTTAACTAGAAAATACTTCCTTATTAAGTATATATTTTGCATGTAATGAAAGGATTAAATAGGCCAAATTACAGGAATCTACACGTTTTAACCCAAAAATTGTATAAAAGTATTGAATTAAAAATCGGAAATAATTTGTACGGATAGCTTCAAATATAAGGGAAGTCCTGCGGTTTCATATTTGAAGAAAAAAATTACTTTTTTAATAACAATTATTAGTCAAAAAAGGCAGAAATGTTTAACTTAAACATCAGCATTAAATGATCGGTTTAAAAATCTGGAAAAATTTATATTTTATTGTTTAAAACGTGTTTGAACGCCTAACGGTCAGGATTTTTTCAAAAATTCATATTTTTGTTTTTAAAAAATTTTTAAATAACCATTTTCTCAGTGTGATATGTCCTTATACTAAATAATTTAATTAGGTAATCCTCGTCTTCGATATTTGGCACCAACCAGTGTGCGGACTGCAGGGCTTTGTGCTGCCCATTTTACCGATGCCGATTTTAGTGATAGCACAAAGACAAGATTGCGTAGGAATAGTTGCCCTATACATTGGCAGACTGTACAAAACGCCCAACGAGATGTTCAGTCTGCCAATGATACACTATCACAACCTCTATTTCAAGGCGATACATTAGCTGTCTCAAATCAATCTGTTACTGCGAATGTTACAGTTGAAGAGGCATCTAATTTAAGTACCGAAGTAATTACTGAATTACATGTCTCAAATAATTCTGTTATTGTAAATAATTTACCTGAAGAGACATCTAATTGCATTGCCTTGAATACTGATAATCAGATTCAAAATAGTTTGCCAAAATCTACGTACCCTTCTGGTAAAGAGATTTTTTTTAATATCGGAGAAGAAGATGTAGAATCATATTTAAATTCTGAAATTCCTTCAAGTATGCCAAGAAAAGAATCTGAATACCAGAAAAAAACTCCCGTACCTCCAAAAAAACGTTTTAAAAGTATTGTTTTTAAAGCAAATTATTATAGATCTAAGTGCTTGTCTTTACAATCAAAGGTACAGGAGTTACAACGGTTGTTAAAAAATGAAACGGCTAGAAATGTTCGTCTGCACAAGCGCCTCAAAAATCAAGTAATGAATAAAATAAACGATATTGATGACTTGTTAAAAGATAAAGATATTACTCCTGTTTCGCAAACGATGATTAAGCTGCAACTGCATAAAAGAAAATCAGCTTACACGAGTGATGAAAAAGATTTGTGTAAGAAGATATATTTTTACTCTGCAGCAGCTTATTCCCGTTTGCGTAACGCTGGTTTAACTTTACCTTCAGAGTCTACTGTAAGAGCGTGGGTTTCCGAGTATAGCGTTTTTCCAGGTGTAAATAAAATAATTCTAGATAAAGTCCAAATTTACTTAAATTCATTGCCTCCGATAGAAAGAGTATGCGCGTTAAAATTCGACGAAATGTCTATTAAATGTTTTGAAGAATATTCAAAAAGTCAAGATTTGATTGAAGGTCTTTGCGATATGGGTAGTAACCGTAGAAGCCATGGTGTTGCAAAGCACGCTCTTTTGTTTATGTTAGATAGTATTAATGCTTCAAATCCATGGCGTCAAATAATATGGTTTGGTTTCAATGAAAATGGCGCTTCTGCAGATGACCTTTCAAGTATTGTAAAAGAAATTATAGTTTCACTGCGTAGTATTGGAGCAGATCTGCGTTTAATTGTATGTGACCAAGGTAGTGCTAATCGCAAATTGTTTAGTAATTTACAAATAACTTCTTTAAATCCTTATTTTTTCGTTAATGAAATCAAAATTTTTGCATGTTTCGATTGGCCTCACCTTATTAAACGACTGATCGCTCAATTAAGGTCCCACGATTTTATTTACATTGATGAAGATATAATAAAATCTTTTCACGATTTAATAAAAACGTGGGAGTTGGATCGATCACATGGCCCATCAAATCTATTAGGACACTTAACTGAAGCTCATTTTCATCCTAATAATTTTGAAGCCATGAAAGTTAAATTAGCTTTTCAGCTATTTAGTCGACGAATGGCTAGTTCGATAAAAACCGCCGGCGAAGATCCCCACGGTTTACAGACAAAAACGTGGCAAATGTCGGCCAGTTTTGTAGAAAAATTAGATACCGTTATTGACGCATGTAATTGTTATTATTTATTCAATAAGAACCAGCAGAAAAAGCCATTGTCGAATAAGCATCCGGAAATTCAAAAGCTACTAGTTGATTTTGTTCATTGGTCGAAACAATGGACTGTTAAATCTAAGGGTAAAGTTTTAAAACCACCTTCTTTTACCGGTATTCCTTTGACTGTTACAGTTTTCATCGAATTATATAATGATATCCAACTTTCATTTCCGGATTTTCAATTGGCAACAGCTTTGTGTAATCAAGATTCTGTAGAGCACATTCACTCAAAATTACGAGGAAGGGGTGGTTTCAATGCTAATCCCACTTGCAGAATGTACAGGTTAAGTATTAGGCATATTTTATCTACTGATTTTATTGAAACAAGTAAAAAAGGGAATGTTTTGATTGAAGAAGCCCACTCCTTGCTCGAATCGAGTAAAACTACAGATTCAGGAAAACCTTTGAACTTGATTACACAAGTTCAAGCACAGTTAATTGAATATGATTCACAAGAATTGAGTGAAATTAAAGAACTTCTAGAAGCTGCTAGAATGATGGATGCTTATGAACCGATCGATTCAACTAATATAGGAGATTTAGAAGCAAAATCCTTGTACGAAAGAAATGCTGTTGCATACTTGGCAGGATATGTTGCTCGTAAGTCTCTTAAAAAAAGTGGATGTTCTGAGTGTGAGATTGATTTTATGAAAAACAATGATGATCCTCGAAGTAGTAACGAAGTGTATATTGAACACAGAGAATATCCACATTCAGATCAGAAACTTTCACAAGTTGCGTACTTGACGAGACCAACGGATCTTTTCATGGAGGTTGTTCATTGCCAACTAGAAGCTTTTAATGTTCATTACCAAAATGTATGGCACCAGAGACAATTATTGCAACAATTGACAGAGATAGCAATGAAATATACTCATGAAAAGTACGCCTCTTGGTTTGACGACGTCCATAAATGTTTTAATCATAGATTAGATGCATTAAAATTTTTATTATTAGTTAAAATTTATGCAAAAACTCGAGAGAGAAACAATAGCAGAAAATCTGTGAAAAGGCATTTATCGACAAAAAATCAAAAATTAAAGAATGTTCAAAATTTGTAAACTACGTTGTCACTTTTTATAATTTGTGATTATAAATTTAATTATTATTTTTAATGAATGCACATGTATGTTATTTTGTTTTTTGATTATCCAAAGATTATTTAATTTAATTTAATTTAATTTTTCATTACCAATTTTAAGGTAAATAGTGTACTTCATATTGTATTTGTTTTGTAACAACGCTAGTCAAAAATAATTTTATATATCGCTCTTTTAATTTTAAACTTTTCTTAACTTTAATTATAACGCATTTTACTGCAATATTAAATAAAATTTAATAGTATTCTTTTTTTTGTAATATTTTAGTACATTTAACAGTATAAATAACATTATTTTTGAGTTTCAGTTGATTATTTACTTTTTATGTATATATAATGTAAATATAAATTGTTTTATATTCTTCGAGTTGTGGAGGATTGTGGAGACTCCAGTGGTTAAAATAGGGCTATTGGCGAAGGTTCCACAATTATATTTAAAAATAAATAAATCAATTAAATATAACCACATTGTATAAATTTATCAGATCGTAAATTATTTTTTAAGTTGCATATGATGATTGATTTATTTAATTTTAATTATAATAAACAAAAACCTAACGCGCTTTCGGCAGTACCTCGAGGGTAGTGTGGAAAACTGTCGCGTTAATATTTTTATTGTTAAGGTAATATAATCATATAATTGAAAGATTATTATACAGTTTATTTTATTAAAATTAATGTTTTAGAAATTCATTCTTTAATTATTGAAATAGTTATTATTATTATATGAATTTATATTATAAAAATAATAATAATTAATATAAATCAAATTTTAAACATATAAAAACTAAGGAATATATGAATTTACAAAAATTATAATTCACATATTAAAAATAATTAATTTATTAAATAAATTTAATAAATGGTTTGTATGTACGTTGAATAAATTGAAAAAAATTAATTATTTAAAAATACAGTAAAACTACAATAAATAAGTAGTTCATATAAGTTATTTATTCAAGTTACTTATAATTTTATTATAGTATCAATTAATTAACTTTTTTTTTAAATTTATACAACAAACTTATAATTACTCTTTTATTAAACTTAATTATTAAGCTTATTATTTTTAATATGCAAATTATAATGTTTATTAAATAATATATTCCTTAATTTTTATATGTTTAAAAATTGTTTTATATTTGTTATTATTATTTTTATGATATAAATTCATATAATAATAATAACTATTTCAATATTTAGTTATATAAAATCTATTATATAAGTAATTATTAAAATAGATATTTATCAATTATTTATTAAAATTATGTAATACAAACGTATCAAATAATTAAATAAATTAAATAACTTAAAAAAAAAAAATTAAGATTACGTGTTTTGAACCCGAGACCCTTTGGGTAACCGATTGCATACGCGCACCTTAACGCTCACGGCTACCGTATCTATACGGTTTGCAAATGTCGAAACTTATATTTAAGCTGTGCCCCGTGGTAGGAGCTTACGGTTAAGTATTTATTTATTTTAATGTCTACTGTTTTAATTTTTTTTAATTTTTAGTTTTATAATTTTAATTATTTGATTTTATTAAGAACTAGGAAAAAAAAAATTTTTTAAGAGTCAGGTGATTTGAACCATGGTCACACTGGTCTGGTTCTCGTTACCCCCTGCTTCGCTAGTCGAGTTCATACTCCCCGCCGGAGTAGGAACCAATCGGAATCATTTGGTATACCCCGCCTCTTCTATTTTCAAATCGTGCGAAAGCTTCGAGCAGCAGCAGCTAGGTGGTATCGCTGTCGTTTCTGTCTCGACTTTTTAACATTGGATCGGCAATCTCATTCTACTAATCTCTGATAGAACCAAGTCGACTAGTCGGGATAATTGCAAATGGTAGCGCAGTGGTGAGGCTTCTGCCTCGCGCTCCCGGGATCGTGGGTTCGCGCCCCGATACCTTCGTTGATTTTTTTATTCCTTATATTCAATCCGTACCCCGTTACAATGTCAAGTAACCAATATTTAAATTCATTATCTGAATTTTGTAACTTAAATTTTGTTTTAAAGAATATTTTGAAAACTATGACCACGAATAGCTCTTTTTTACACAAGATTCTAATATTTTGGTTCTGTTTCCTTGTCGAATTATTGGTAAAGTTTGTCTGAAGTCGCCAGATGTTATTATTACTTTTCCTCCAAAAGGTAGATTAGTTTTACAAATATCATACAAACCAATTGAAACCATTGATATTACATCCCATATTATAATTTTTATATTTTTTAAAAAAATTCCTTGTTTATAATTAGGATTTATGTTACAAGTTGTTTCTTTATTAATATATAATGGTAACTTAAATATTCTATGGATTCTCGTGTAAAAAAAAAGATGGGGAACGTCTGGGGAAAGTCTGGCTTATAAAGTTTTGGCAAAGTCTAGCTGGTGGGACTATCCCATACTTTTTGCCAGACTTAATTTATTTTATTTTAAAAGTCTGGGAGAATTTAACCAGTCTTTCGCCCGCATATTTTGCCACACTTTATAATAAATTTGAAAGTCTTGTAGAATTCGACCAGACTTTCTCCCAGACTTCCCCCTCGTCGAATCTTCGTCGCACTGCATCTTCCAAACATAAAATTTATGTTGTATCTAATTATTAGAAACAATACATCATCGACATGTTTTGAGCTATCGAACTCACAAAACCACCAGATACTTATCTATTACATATAAAAAAAAGTCACCAATGTTTTTCGTGTATCTCCCGACAACAAACTGATGAATTGGTTAGGGTACTAAACGATATGAAAACTTTTCTTTTTTCATATGTGATAGATAAATATCTGGTGGTATTGTGAGTTCGATAGCTCAAAATATGTCGAGAATCTATTGTTCTATTAATTAGATACAATATAAATTTTATGTTTGGAAGATGCAGTGCGACGAAGATTTGACGAGGCGAAGGTCTGGCAGAAAGTCTGGTCGAATTATCCCAAACTTTTAAAAATTATTATAAAGTCTGGCAAAATCTGCGAGAGAAAGTCTGGTTGAATTCTCCCAAACTTTTAAAAATAATTATAAAGTCTGGCAAACTGCGGGAAAAAGTCTGGTTGATTTATCCCAGACTTTTAAAATAAAATATACTAAGTCTGGCAAAAAATATGGGATAGTCTCACCAGCTAGACTTTGCCAAGGCTTTAAAAGCCAAATTTTTCCCAGACTTCTCATGCTATTTTTTACACGGGCTGTTTTGCCTTTAATTAATAAATTTGCAGCTATGCTAGTCCACGCCATTGTAATTAATGGTATTTTATACGAAATTAAATAATGTATAATTACATTGTGTAAGTAGCTTTTACCACTTCCTCCAGGACCATCAATGAAATACAATAAATTTCCTTTGGCGTTAATTACTGCATCAGTAATTATTCTGTTTTATATTATGGGGAATTTCGGCAATCGGGTTTTTTTATAAAGCATCGTATATTGATTTTTAATTATTTTGAATTATGTAGAAAGCGTTATGTGAAATTTTACATTAATTATTCAGTTTCTTATTATGGGTTAATTTTTCAATAGCACTTGTTTGTATAGGTTCCATTATTGATTATCAGTTATCCTGAGACTTTTATACATCGTTTTAAATAAAATTATATAAAACACTAGCCATATTACCTCGGTCGCTAACGCTCCCTCGGTTGAATCACATTTTTGAGGCTAGACGATGATTATAAAGTGTAGTCTTAAATTTATTATTAGTTTATAACCAATAAATTTTAAACGATTTTGATACAATTATTTTATTTTATTTACAAACTAATTTTTTTTCATGTGCTAAACTATTAATTAAAATTTGTTGGTATATTATTAAAACAAAAAAAAATAAATTATAAAATATTTTATTTTAAAAAATGTATACAATTTATTCCTTTTACTCATCATGATATTTAACTATAACAGTTTATTTTCGAATGTTGGTTTGTATTATTTTCTCTCTGCATTTACAGGTTTGACACTGTCATATAATGAACGTAAATATAATGTGTATTAAAAGTTTCAAATATTTGATTTTCTAACATATATATATTTCAAAATTATGTATGGTATAATACGTAAATATTTTAAAATTGATAAAAATATACGTTCCAATATTGCTGCATTAAAAATAAAATAAAAAATATAATATGTCATCTCGTATATTCGTATTTATTTTATATATTTTGTTATTTTTTGTTTCATTAATATCTAAACAAAGTTCTAAAATAATATCACTTTTTGCAGACAATGTATTCTAACAAGTATTATCAAAATATTGTAATTGATATTTAATTAATGCTATATTAGACAATTAATTATTTTAAAATTTGTATATTTTATAAATAATTTTGTCAATAAAATGTCGTTTGATGCAGACAATGAATTTTAAATTTGTTTATTTCTTCAGTATTATAGTAAAAAAATGTCGCTTGATGCAGACAATAAATTTTTAATTTGTTTATTTCTTCAGTATTTTAGTAAAAAAATGTCGCTTGATGCAGACAATGAATTTTTAATTTGTTTATTTCTTCAGTATTCTAGTTAAAAAATGTCGCTTGATGCAGACAATGAATTTTAAATTTGTTTATTTCTTCAATATTTTAGTAAAAAAATGTCGCTTGATGCAGATAATGAATTTTAAATTTGTTTATTTCTTCAGTATTTTAGTAAAAAATGTCGCTTGATGCAGACAGTTGATTATTTTAAAATTTATATATTTCATAAATAATTTTGCCAATAAAATGTCGCTTAATGCTGACAACTAATATTTTAATAATTGTTTATTTCTTAAGTAATGATATATTGAAATGTTGCTTGATGTAAATAATGTATACTTGAAAAATATTCTTTATTATACGTAATTTTATCTACAAATTTTGTCTGATGCTTATATCTTATTATTTTATAATTCGTTTGCCTAATAAGTCGACCTTAAATTGATTTTTAAAAATAAAAAAAAAAACTATTTAAGTATCAAACACTTCAGATAAAACTATATTCGTTGTATAAATTATTACATTATTATTTAAATTACTCTCATTTATATTAAGTATATCTCCTTCTGTATAAGTGAGTATCATTGACGATTTCGAAAATATTATTTTTAGATTTTTTTCATCTGTAACTCTTGGCCTTGTGCTTTATTTATGGTCATAGCGAAACTTGGTCTAATAGGAAATTGTCGTCTAACCATATTGAAAGGTATATCATCCTTTGATGGACATAAATCTATTCTTGGAATCATCACAATTTGTCCTGAATTTTTACCTGTTATAATTTCTCCATATATAGTGTACTGTTTTAATTCTGTAATCATGAGCCTGGTACCATTACATAAACCTCCATCTAAATACAAATTCCTAAGTAACATAACGATCATTCCTTTTTTTTAGTACTAATTTATGCGGTGGTAAACCATTTGGTATTAATGAGTTTATAAAATCTATTGTTATTGTTTCATCCAACTTATAATTTTCATCATAGTAATACTATCAATGCTTAAATATATCTTACCGTCACCTTCAATTCTTTCAATTATTTCGTTATTTATCGCTAAAACATCACTATTTAAAGGTGAAAGAATTACTTTGTCTTTAAGAGTAAGTAAATCATCAATATTTATTTTATTACCAAAAATATCATCTATCAATTTATTAAATGTAATAAATTCTGAAGGAATTTTTATAACATTATTATCAATTTCAAATTTTGTAATATTTTTATAACAAAAAAAACGATTACTGTCAAGTGACTATTAATGGGAGAAGATTTCCTTGTAGGTCAATATTTACTCCCACTCAAATTATAGACACAATTATGAAATGTATTAAACGTTTCAATTATGTACAAAATTACTATCTCACTAAATTTGTTTTGCAATCAAGCCCTTTAAACTAATAAAACAAACTTTAAATCTATAGTAGAATATTTATATAGTTAGAATATTTCCTATTTTTTTTATTTTTTAACTATCTAAAGCTGTGAATATGTCATAAAATAATACGTGCTAATTGTTGATCAATAACCATTATCAAGAGATATTATATGATTATTGGGTTTTTCAGAATTTAAATCAATAATCGTGTTATATAAATATATTCTTGATATCTATATAGAATTCATATATATATTTTTTTTAATTTATACGAACGACAATCACTTTTATCGAATCAAAATTGAGTTCTTTTTACATGTAAACACAATTTTACTTTGTTTATATTTTAACTATCTAAAGCTGTGAATATGTAATTAAATAATACGCGCTAATTGTTGGTCAATAACCATTATCAAGAGATATTATATTATTGGGTTTTTCAGAATTTAAATCAATAGTCGAGTTATATAAATATATCCTTGATATCTATATAGAATTCATATATATATATATATTTTAAATTATACGAATGACAATCACTTTTATCGAATCAAAGTTGAGTTCTTTTTACATGTAAACACAATTTTATACTCTTTGCAAATAAGTGTTTGCAAGAGTTAAAATAAAATAAGATATATAAAAATCCCTTTCAAGCTGTATGGTTATTCTAAAGGATTCTAGAATTATTAATCTTATTTCCAAAATTCTGTTTGCTATGCTTGAACAAGTCCTGTAGCTTATTCACTGGGAAATTCCCTAAACACAAAAGCTCTTAATAAGTTGATCAATAAAACATTTTAGCCATGAATACATACAGAAATTACGAAACACGAACTTTCTACGCATATTACTTCTTCTTATAAATAAATAGTTTAATTAAAATATCATGTTTTTAACTAACTGTGAATTTAAATTTATTCATAAAATACCTGTAAATCTGAAGATAAAATAGTTTCCAATCTGCATAATTTAAATAAACGAAATATTTTAAAGTGACAATGATTTTAAAACCATTATAATAACTGTAATTTAAAGAGAATTCATCTTATTTATTATTTTTGATAAATATACAAGTAAAAATGTATTATAATATCGTAGTATTGAAACAGCTTACATATCATAAATTTCATTTATCCTTTATTTGTAGTAAAAATTAAGACTATTATAATAATAGGAAGAATAACATTATTCCTTACTAAAAAGCTATTAGAATTTGTGAATGTAAGTTGTAAAATCATATGTACTTAAATTGTACAAATCGATAAGCACATATAACATTAAACTTAAAAGATTATTCGCAATATAGATTTAGAATATAGTTTAACGACATATCGGGGATATTCATTATAAATAATATCATTTATATAATATTATTTGTATACATATATGTTATATATCATTTACATGATGCTGATGCTGATGATGATTTAATCCCTATTTGAATTGAATTAATCACTACAGCTTGAGCTATTTAATAATTTAGCTACATAAAATGTAAAATTTATATTAATATTTATACATAATAATAAGTTAAATCACTAAACATTGTTTATATTAATAATAGAATATAATATTTTTTATAGGTTGTTCTAACTGAAGGCGTATAGGTGTATGTATATACGCGAACCATTTATGTATACATATATATATATATGTATACATATATGCACCTGGCGAATTTATTTCTCGATCGACTAATACTACACGTACAATTTTATTTTTATTGGAAAGAATGTCAATATACGTCAAAACACTATAGTTGCTATTATTATTGATATACCCATTATTATTATTATTCCCATTCTTTCCCTCCTCGCTTTTTTCACATATTAAAGTACATAATTATAATAAAATTATACATTACAATACAAGAAGTTTAAAATATGTCTGAAATAGTAATAGTATTCATGCAATTAGTAACCGAAACGTTATCGACTAATAATTTAATTATAAAATGAATTCATATTCACCCATTATGCTATTATAAAAAATGGATTAACATAGTGTAAAAAATCAAAATCTAGTTACACAATGCATTAATTGTAACGATCACGTTATTTATTTTTTTTTTACACGTAAACACAAGTTCTTAAAAACTTATAATTGTTGAACAAAAGTGTAATGAAAAGTTATATCTTGGTATCTCTTGGTCTGACTTGGAGACCAAAAAAGGGTGGGCTATTACACTAACGCTCGAAAACTTAGGACATGTACTTCATGCTTCCGACTCGATCGAAGCACGATATACGTATAGTGACGTATTTTGACGTTTTAAAGCTTTTGCAATGTGTTCGAGTGAGTGAGTTTTGAGTGTTGTTGTTTACTGTGTTGAAATGGAATGTATAGAGGGTAACAGTTCTAAACCGACAAATTTACCTTCGCAAGTTTTTGTAGTTTTCTCAAAGGTGGGATTATATTTATCGTGATTTTATTTTTTATTAAGTACACATTTGTTCCTTTTTAATGTTTAATATTTACTGGCGTTAATGAATGATGAAATTAAATTACAGTACTTATTTTATAAACAAATTGCTAAATATTCTTAATATTCTTATAAATATTTATGGCATTGTAAAAAATAATTTTTTATGTTAATAGCCAAGTATAAATTTGCAGCTGAAAACAATGAATCGTAACATTCTTACTTTTTAATCGTTTGCACAATAATTTATAGTTTTATATTGAAAACAGTGGAAGCTGAAGAAACAACTTTAATATCTCAAACTTTGTTACGTACTGAATGTTTTGCAACATAATTTAAATTTATTTGGTTATTTCTACAAATTTAGCATTTTAAAAGTTTGCTAAAAATGTTAAAGTCAATAATTATACAATAGCATACTTTACTTAAAAAAAAATTAAGTGTACATGCCTTTCTGCTTAAATTTGCAAAAAAATATTGTCACATCCTGAAGACGATGTCCAGGTGGTCAGGGTAACCTCCAGGTTATCCTGACATCGTCCGCAGGGAAGTCTACATGCCTTTCTGCTTAAATTTGCAAAAAATATTGTCACTTCCTGAAGACGATGTCCAGGTGGTCAGGGTAACCTCTAGGTAATCCTGACATCCTCCACAGAAAAGTCTACATGCCTTTCTACTTGAGTTTGCAAAAAAAATTTTCACTTCCTGGAGACGATGTCCAGGTGGTCATGGTGACCCCATCCCTATCCCTCCACCCTCACCCTCAGCCTGACCTCTTCACCATAACACACTTACCCTTATACACATGCATATATATAAAACATAATAAAAAGACGCACAATGGTGAATGTCGGACGCCGGACGCCGTACACTTTTGAGGAAAAATTTTAATTATAATAAGAAGATTACTTTATCAATTCGAAAACACCTTCCAAGAAGGTGTCAAAACCCGCAAGTATTGTGTTATTCTAATCAAACTTTGAAAATTGTTATCTGATAAATAAATTCTGCAATTCAATCTGACATTGTTATCTAATAAATAAATAATTTTAATTCTAACTACCTTATTTTATCTATTTCTTTGAATTTTAATTAAACATTTTTTTTAAATATTACGAAAATTTCGTATACAAAATTTCTGCTATTGAAAGAATTGAAATCAAACTGAAATCGAAAAGTATTTTGAATCGTACCATAAATTTATATTTTAAATAAACATTTACTTAAACTTCGTAAAAAGTTTCTGCAATTGAAAGCACTGAAATCAAACTGAAATCAACAAGTATTTTGAACCATGCAAAAATTTCTACCAATCTGAATACAGATTTTTTTTTATGGAAAGTATCTTTCACTATTATTTTTCATTTCTGGCCCTCACATGTTTTACAGTAATAAATAAATAATATTCTAATGATATTAATTTGTGCAAAATTAATTTCTGCAATACTAATAAACTGGACATTTCTTTTTTATTCTTTTAAATAATAAAATAATACTTGCACCACCGTTGGTTAAACGCTTCATATATGTGTTAATTCTGACTATATTAACTGATGTTACATTTTATAAATAATTACATACATCTTAGCTTTCATCTTATTAATTAATTAATTAATTGGTAATATCATGTAGATTGTATATCCTTAGTTAAATGAAATAATAATTATTTTACATAACTACTAAGAAGAACTTGCTAATCAGCGACGGAGGTCATACGATGTCTTGGTGAAGAAAGCACTTGTTGAAAATACAGTCGCTAGTGGTGCTTGTATCAATCGGCCGGGGCCGGGAATCAAACCTGGGACCTCCAGATTACGAGTCCGTCGCCCTACCGACCAAGCCATCGCAGGCCTCTTTTGGGAACTTTATTAGATAAAAATAATGATGTCTATTTTTTCATTGGTGATGTAGGATAATAAAGTTGCCAGAAAGTATTGCTATATTTATTTATTATTACTCATTGCAGTTTCTTCACGGTATTATAATTTCATAAATGTAAAGGAATACATTAGTAAGTCAGAATTAACACATATATGAAGCGTTTAACCAACGGTAGTGCAAGTATTATTTTATTATTTAAAAGAATAAAAAAGAAATGTCCAGTTTATTAGTATTGCAGAAATTAATTTTGCACAAATTAATATCATTAGAATATTATTTATTTATTACTGTAAAACATGTGAGGGCCAGAAATGAAAAATAATAGTGAAAGATACTTTCCATAAAAAAAAATCTGTATTCAGATTGGTAGAAATTTTTGCATGGTTCAAAATACTTGTCGATTTCAGTTTGATTTCAGTGCTTTCAATTGCAGAAACTTTTTACGAAGTTTAAGTAAATGTTTATTTAAAATATAAATTTATGGTACGATTCAAAATACTTTTCGATTTCAGTTTGATTTCAATTCTTTCAATAGCAGTAATTTTGTATACGAAATTTTCGTAATATTTAAAAAAAATGTTTAATTAAAATTCAAAGAAATAGATAAAATAAGGTAGTTAGAATTAAAATTATTTATTTATTAGATAACAATGTCAGATTGAATTGCAGAATTTATTTATCAGATAACAATTTTCAAAGTTTGATTAGAATAACACAATACTTGCGGGTTTTGACACCTTTTTGAAAGGTGTTTTTGATTTCAGTTTTTTCAATGCAGAAAACTATTATGGAGTATAAATTACTTATAAAAAGTTGTAATTAAAATATGAATAAGTAGAAAAAATGTGGGAGTTAGAATCAAAGATATTTTTTATCAGACCGATAACAATTTTATTTATCAGATAACAATTTTCAAAGTTTGATTAAAATAACACCATACTTGCGGGTTTTGACACTTTTTTGAAAGGTGTTTTTGATAATAATTTACTATTAATTTAATTTACTTTTACACACATACATTTTTTTACAATACTGTTATAAATGAAAAAATTAGAAAAAATTAGTAACTATTAACAACAATGTTTATGAAAATTGATAAAAATTAATAACTATTTTTACTTGTCTCAAATCTAGACATTAATTATTTTTAATCATTTTTTTTATAAGTATATACAGCATAATTAATACCTTATCAACATTTATTAAAATTATTTAAGTAAATGAAGGTATAATTATTAATTAAACATCCCTTTCACTTAACATTGGAAAAAGAATAATCTTGTATTTATTTTAGTTCATATAATTATTATTTATATTAAATATATTATGCATTTGCCAAATTATCGAACAAATATGTATTGGTTTTATATAGAAAGTTAAAAAAAAAGGTTATTCAGTAACATTAATAAGGATGGAGAATGACACAGGGTCCGCTTAAATAACAATATGCTTTTCATCAATCTTTCAGGTCACTCGACATTTGAATAAAAATCACTGATATGTGTAAATGTTAGAAAATGTTATTAAACGACATTCAAACTTGTCAAAGAAATGACATAATTGGTTACATTTAAATGTTAAAATACGTATACAATAATATTTGAATTTCAATTAAAGTCACTGATTCATGTAAATGTTACAAAATTAAAAGACTTTCAAACTTGTAAAAGAAATGACTTAATATTATTTCCAAATACTGTTAAAACGGAGTTAAATTTTCATTCTGTTTCATTTTTTCTTTCACTAATTTTTCAGTCTTTTCTTTAACTCCTATACCCCATGTAAATTCTAATTCAACTTCCTTATTCTTTTTCTCTTCTTCTGCTTGTTCAAAAGATTTTATCAAGGATTTGTATTTGTCTATTGGGTTTTCACTAGTATCTGAATGGACTTCTCAGTTACTTGAGTAATATAAAATAAAATAATAATAATTGTACTATTTAATTTCCAATCACTGGAGTTATAGTGAATTTCACCACGTTCAAACAATCATTAATTTATATCCACTATAATGGAGTCACAATTATAATAAATAACCTCTTATCTTTCAAATTATAATGTATGTAACGTATATAATATCATACTCCCTTCTATAAGGTCAAACTCTGCTTTGACCAAATGCTTGCTCAATTGCCTTTTGTACCAGTGGCCAACATTCTTTCAAATACTTTTTCTGTACATGGGAAAAAGTAGCAAAGGAACTCTCTTCTATTGATCGATTTGGAATTAACATTCAGCTGGTTTTCTCCTTGGGTATCAGTCATTTTTCTATAAATCTTTATTCTCAAATAGTCAATAACAAACTTTATCTTTTTTTATTATATTTTCTGACACTATGAAATTACCATTAACATTCATCTCGTTTTCTCCTTGGGAATCAATCATTTTTCTTTTACATTATCTCAAATAGTCAATAACAATCTTTATCTTTTTTTTATTATTCTTTCTGACACTATGAAATATATAATATATTTTATTATTCTTTCTGACACTATGATATATATCTATATATATACGATGTGTGTAATGCTGAGAGTAGCGCAGTAGCTCCCCCTTGCGGCCACTTCTCAAACAACTTGCCAACAGTTTTTACGTCTGTAGGCGTTCTCTCACGGGCTGGAAAAAATTTCGTCTCTTTCTATCTTTCGCATCTCCTATGACGCTATCTCTTTTTGTTTGCATCGAATGAAAAAGAAAGTGGAAATAGCAAAATTCGAGAATCGGAATTCAGCAAGCAACTTTAATAATATCGAATTTCTCCACTATGCACTTATGAATTCAAACCGGATTTATTGTAAAGTGAAAACTTATATAAAAAATAGATGTGAGATATGTCATTGCATAAATAGATAGTATAATTTTAAATTTACGAAAATATAAAAAATCTGAGGGGTTAGTTAGCTGTATAATAAGGGCTTACGCGCCTGCATACTTGCGTCCAGGCGCTATCGCGCCTTTTGATATACTAGAATAACAGAAACTCATTAACGTATTCTCTAAAAAAGTGCTATTACCAAATTACCAATTGTGATGTGGGTACATCACCGAGGCCACCTGAAAATAATATATTTGTAAGATTAGTATTAATTGGTAAATAAATGAACTATGTTAATTAATTGTACTTACCTAGTTGTCCTCTTGGATTGATGCGAAGGTCTATCAGGTTGTCTCTGGATCAGCGTGTCCGGGGTTCCCTCGGTGACAGGTACTCCTTGGCACGCTGCATCTGAAAAAGAGAAATATATTAATATGGATATTTACTAAATAATATAATTAATGGTAAGGACAGGTATTATGGAAAATTATATAGGGAGTTTATAAATATTAATAATAATATAAGTAGGGAGATGTGAGGAAAATGACAACGGATGGGTGTGTTGATTATTAATTTGAGAAAGGAAAAAGAAGAGAATATAGATTAAATATTACAAAAAGTAAGTATTAAACAGGGATAAGGAATAGGTGGAATTAGTAATAATAATTTAGATATAATGAATTAAATAAATATAAATAGATATATTTATAATAGGAGGGTTATGTGTTAAGGAGAGAGAGAGAGTTGTTGGAAGGGAAGTATATGTTGGATTGATAAAAAAAAATATAATTAATTATTATAAACATTTATAGTCACTAAAAACACTTACGAGTATGTCAAAAGGCGCGATAGCGCCTGCACGCAAGTATGCAGGCGCGTAAGCCCTTATTATACAGCAGAATTATACTATGTATTTATGCATCGACAAATCCCATATCTATTTTTTAATTAATTCTTCACTTTACAATAAATCCGGTTCGGATTCATAAATGCACAGTGAAGAAATTCGATGTTATTATAATTGCTTGCTGATTTCCGTTTCTCGATTTTTGCTATTTCCACTTTCATTTTCATTCGATGCAAACAAAAAGAGATAGCGTCATAGGAGATGCGAAAGATAGAAAGAGACGAAATTTTTTCCAGCCCATGAGAGAACGCCTACAGAGGTAAAAACTGTTAGCAAGTTAATTGAGAAGTGGCCGCAAAGAGGGAGCTTCGGCGCTAGTCTCAGCTATTACACACATAGTATATATATATATATATATATATATATATATATATATATAATATGTAAATATTTCGCCGCCGCCGCCGTGTCTAAGAATTCAGAATTCAACATATATATATATATGTCATATATATATATGTTATATATATATATGTTATATCTCTTTATAATATATAAATATTTCGCCGCCGCCGCCGCCTCCGCCGTGTCTAAGAATTCAGAATTCAACATATATATATATATATATGTTATATATATGTCATATATATGTTATATATATATGTCATATATATAATTGTGTGTGTGTGTGTGTGTGTGTGTGCGCGTGCGGGTGCGTGTGTGTGTGCATGTGTGTGTGCGTGTGCGTGTGCGTGTGCGTGTGCGTGTGCGTGTGTGTATGTGTACGTGTTACTTGTTTTTTCAAGAATAGATAATATATGTATTTTTTCCGTACGCAAAAAAAAGTTGTGAATATAACTTGAAAGAATGTGTATTAGTTTACTTATTCCTGATAAAACTCATAAAATAAAAACGGACCTAAAATTTAATGTAATGTTTTTAAAAATATGCACAATTTTTCGAAGATTAAATAAATATTAATCAAGTATAACATACACTTTTCCAAATATCTATATGTGAAATATACAATAAATTAAAAATTAAATACATTAATTATTGCATTTTTAAGATAATTCTATTATAAACAGTAATGGCAAAAGAAAATTCAAATTTTAACAGTTGCAATATAAAATACGAATTACATTTCAAAAGTTTTTCGAAAATTATTATTTTAGTAGTATTTAATTTAAATATTATTCAAGTCAAAATTTAAAAATTGTATGGATATATAAGTAAGTAGATTACGTATATTTATATAAAACAATATCTTAAATAAACAAGTATGTATTTATTAGAAACAAAAGGTTATTTAAGGGATGCCTTTGTTTATAATAATTAAAATAAATATATGGGGTCTGTAACTAAAGGAAAAAATAATTGGATATAATTATGGATTAAAACGCAAATTTTGAAAGAGGTTGCAAATTACGAATTACGGGAAAAATGGAAGAAACAGGTTTTTATTTATATACCACTAAAATGTTATAAATAATTCTTTAAAACTAAAACAAAAATTAATTTAATTAAGTAGAAAGTTTTATTACTCTAAAAGTACAAAATATTAATGACATAGAACTCTTGGCGATGACTTAAATAAATTAATCTTAGGAGGTATAGTTCTATTTAGATCTGTTTAAAATAATCTAAAATTTTAATAGGTTTTTACTAAATACTACAATTAAGTTTATGCACTTTACTATTTTTGGTAAGTTAATTGTTCATTACCACATATATATATGTATACCACATATATATGTATGGGGTATTCCACGGGAAGTGGTCCGATCAAAATTTTAAAATGCACCAAATTTTGGGTACACTTTGCAAATGTTTTTCAGAATACAGAAAAAAATTTTTAGGTACTGGAATCTATTTGCTCAAAAGTTATTCTAACCTCAAAAAGTGAATTTTTTCATATTTTTTTCAACACCAGCTGGGTTTACCGCTAAATAACTCAAAATCTATCAACTTTTACTATAGAACATTATATGTAACATTCGTTGCTAATTATATCTAGAATTTATTCTTCTGGGTTAGAATTTCTAATCTCAAGGTCAATGTTACATAGACTACATGTCAATATTCAACTTGAAAAAAGTGTAAGTGCGCCACCTTTGATTTTTTCATCCAAAAGTCTAAAAGAAAGCTTGGAGCAATACCTTTTAAATGGTCTGTAGCATTTTTATGGCCTCCAATTCTGTAAAAAGTTATGACAATTTAAAGAAAGACAAAAAATTCACAAAAATTAACATGGTAATTCCCATTTAAATTTTTTAAAAAATTTCGTGTTTCTTTAAATTGTCATAACTTTTTACAGAATTGGAGGCCATAAAAATGCTACAGACCATTTGAAAGGTATTGCTCCAAGCTTTCTTTTAGACTTTTGGATGAAAAAATCAAAGGTGGCGCACTTACACTTTTTTCAAGTTGAATATTGACATGTAGTCTATGTAACATTGACCTTGAGATTAGAAATTCTAACCCAGAAGAATAAATTCTAGATATAATTAGCAACGAATGTTACATATAATGTTCTATAGTAAAAGTTGATAGATTTTGAGTTATATAGCGGTAAACCCAGCTGGTGTTGAAAAAAATATGGAAAAATTTACTTTTTGAGGTTAGAATAACTTTTGAGCAAATAGATTCCAGTACCTAAAAATTTTTTTCTGTATTCTGAAAAACATTTGCAAAGTGTACCCAAAATTTGGTGCATTTTAAAATTTTGATCGGACCACTTCCCGTGGAATACCCCGTATATATATGTATGTATGTATGTGGGTGTGTGTGCGTGCGGCCGAATATTTATATAATATATATATATTTTAAAATTGTTTTTTCAAGAATACATAATATATGTATTTTTTCTGATACAGATAAAACTCATAAAATTTTTAAACGTATACTCAATATTAATAACGGATCTAAAATTCAATGTAATGCTTTAAATACAGATGCAAAATTGTTTGAAGATGAAATAAATATTAATCAAGTATAACATACACTTTTCCAAATATCCATGATATATACAATGGGTTAAAAATTAAATATATTAATTATTGCATTTTTAAGATAATTCTATTTTTATACTTATTTATATTTTTATTACACCTTTTTATAAGTAATTAATACTCCATAATAGTTTTCTGCAATTGAAAGTACTCAAATCAAAAGCACCTTTCAAAAAGGTGTCAAAACCCGCAAGTATATGTGTTATTCTAATCAAACTTTGAAAATTGTTATCTGTCTGATAAATTTTAAAGTATAAGATAAAAATATCTTTGATTCTAATTCCCGTATTTTCTCTACTTATTTATATTTTTATTACACCATTTCTATATCTAACTTATATTCCAAAATATTTTACTGCAATTGAAGTATTCAATTCGAAAACACCTTCCAAGAAGGTGTCAAAACCCGCAAGTATTGTGCTATTCTAATCAAACTTTGAAAATTCTTATCTGATAAATAAATTCTGAAATTCAATCTGACATTGTTATCTGATAAATAAATAATTTTAATTTCTAACTACCTTATTTAATCTATTGCTTTGAATTTTAATGAAACATTTTTATAAATATTACGAAAATTTCGTATAAAAAATTTCTGCAATTGTAAGAATTGAAATCAAACTGAAATCGAAAAGTATTTTGAATCGTACCATAAATTTATATTTTAAATAAACATTTACTTAAACTTCGTAAAAAGTTTCTGCAATTGAAAGCACTGAAATCAAACTGAAATCGACAAGTATTTTGAACCATGCAAAAATTTCTACCAATCTGAATACAGATTTTTTTTATGGAAAGTATCTTTCACTATTATTTTTCATTTCTGGCCCTCACATGTTTTACAGTAATAAATAAATAATATTCTAATGATATTAATTTGTGCAAAATTAATTTCTGCAATACTAATAAACTGGACATTTCTTTTTTATTCTTTTAAATAATAAAATAATACTTGCACTACCGTTGGTTAAACGCTTCATATATGTGTTAATTCTGACTTACTAATGTATTCCTTTACATTTATGAAATTATAATACCGTGAAGAAACTGCAATGAGTAATAATAAATAAATATAGCAATACTTTCTGGCAACTTTATTATCCTACATCACCAATGAAAAAATAGACATCATTATTTTTATCTAATAAAGTTCCCAAAAGAGGCCTGCGATGGCTTGGTCGGTAGGGCGACGGACTCGTAATCTGGAGGTCCCAGGTTTGATTCCCGGCCCCGGCCGATTGATACAAGCACCACTAGCGACTGTATTTTCAACAAGTGCTTTCTTCACCAAGACATCGTATGACCTCCGTCGCTGATTAGCAAGTTCTTCTTAGTAGTTATGTAAAATAATTATTATTTCACTTAACTAAGATATACAATCTACATGATTTTACTAATTAATTAATTAATTAATAAGATGAAAGCTAAGATGTATGTAATTATTTATAAAATGTAACATCAGTTAATATAGTCAGAATTAACACATTAGAATTAACTAGAGAATAATTTAGTGATCTATTGAACCAATCAATAGATGATATTATTAGAGATGAGACTTCCGTATGGGTAAATATAACAGCATATTACGTTATATGACTGTGATTACCTTAAATACTGAAAGTCGAAATACTAGTTGGGACAATGATAACTTATGCAAATTAGTTGTCATTTTTATCTATAGTAGGGTAAATATGGGTAGCTTTATTACACCTGTGAAGGATACGGAAGGGTTGGAGAATTATAATATTGCGGTATCGTTCGCAGGTAACGAGAGAGAGAACAGATAGGGATATTAGGAGATTGAGGGAGATAGAAAATCGGAGAAGAAGTTTGGCGTGACTCGGAAAACGGATCCTCGCCATTCTGATCCTATCGATCTTCCATATAGTAGTGTTTCTGTATCTTCTGATCATATCTACCGTACAATCGAGTATTGTTATTCTGATCTTATCGATCGCACAAACAGTATTATTTTTCTTTAGTTTTGATTTCTGAGATTTCTGGTGATTATTTTATTATAAAGGAGGATTTATTTTTTTCATAAGAAGGATTGAGGAGTATACATAGATTTATCCCGTTAATAAGGAGAAATATTTAGTACAACGATATATATACATATAGATATAATTATCCAAACGGAATAGTTTTGGGATAGTATTATTATTATTATATTGGATTTATTGTATTGATTTATTTACATCGCATTGGTGAGTTATTTTAATTATTAAAATAATAATTGATTTATTTAGTGGGGCCAATAAGGATAAATTCAGTACGCGTTTTTCTTATTAAATTAAATTATTTATTTGATTAAATATAAGTTAACGTTCTCTCTCTCGTGGTTAGTGGTGCCACGGGATCTATTATTAGATCCCGTAATATAATTGTATATATCTAAATTTTGTTAAAGTATTAATATTCGTTATCACGGTAATAGGTATCCGGAACTATTTAGTTGATTCAACGGAACTTCCTCTGGGTGAGTCCACCGGGTAATCAGGACTAATAAATTAATATTAATTTTTTCTTTTTCGATGATGTTGGGATCCGGATATAATTTTGTTTAAATAATATTTTTGTTATTTGAATTATAAACCAGCATCACATTTGGTGCCCAACGTGTGTTTTTTATTGTACATTAGTGATTAAATTGTTTTTGGTTTGTTAGCAAATTTAATTAATAACGTTGAATTAACGAATATTTTAGGGAGTGTTTTAAAAATTTCTCAGTGGGGTAGAGAGAGAGAGAAATTTTCGGCGTCGGTTTCGCCATTTTGGAAAATTGAAAATTCGATTCCTGCCATTTTAACGTTCAACTGGCCGCGTTGAAATTTAATTATTACCGTTTCTAGTGGGAGATAAACCGATATATTATTTTATTTTTTATTATTATTGTAATAATTATTGTCGTTGCTGTCTGTTGCTGTCACCTATTTTGCAAGCGCTTTTTGTGGGCTGCTGCTATTTTAAAGGTGATTTGTTGATTGTTGAATCAAAGTTAATAAAACTTTTATTCGACAATTCAACAATTTTTGCAGTAGACAGTGACATTGCCTCGTGACAAATAAAAAAAATAGTTGGGAGATAATAATTTATTTTATTTAGTGTGTTATTTTCTGATATTTGTGACGTATAAAATATTATTCATGGTAATTTTGAATATATGTATTGGAATTGACCATTTGTAAAAGCAATCAGGAGTTGGACGTGAGGACACCACAAGGAGATAAATTTCTTTTTTGTTTTACCAGCTATTTAATAAGGATTTATTTATTTATTTATTGTTTTTTTTTTTTTCATTTTTTTAGGAAGACATACATAAAGGTAATCTCCAGAGTATAATAATTATAATTTATATTTGTATAATTTATATTTATTTTTATTTGTCAATATTTATTTATATTTATATAGCGGATGTGCATTTTTTTTGTTGTTTCACTTTGTTCGCAATTTACACTGGGAATTAAGAAAAATTTATTTATTTGGCGCGAGGCTTTATCTGGTCAGATCGGACCCGTGCACCGAAGAGTTCCCGTTTAATTAAGTTTACAGGGGAGTGGCTGGGTTTGATTAAGGGAAATCTTTATATTAAAGTCATTTTTATTTTTTATTTTTTGTTTTGTTCGTTTTTTTTTAATTTATTCTCTCGGTTGTTCGTAGTTATTTTTTTTGTTGTTGCTTTTGTGGTATCTTAGTTTACTAAAATGGGTAGTCATAAGGAAAGGATGGAAAATATCCTTAAACAGTCTACAGGGGCGAGGGAATTATCTCGAAAGATTTCAAAAATAGACCCGAAACTAATAAAGGAATTATTGGAAAAACAAGGGTTAAGTACAGTAGGGTCATTTGGGACATTGAAAGATAGGTTATTAAGGGCGGACTGTAGGAAAATAGATGTTAACTTAAACGTACCGTGGTATACGGATGACGAAGGGGAGCGGGAAATACCGACAAAGGCAGGTGAAACAGAAGTAGAACAACCCATTAATGAGAATAATAAAGTAAATAGCGACAAAGGGGAATTGAATGAAAAAGCGAAACAGACGAAGGATAGTGAAGACAAAATAATGGCAAGTGTTCGTCAGGAGGTAGTGGAAGTAGGAAAAGAAACTCAGCTTAGTGAAAAGAATCAGGAGAAAACGGGTGCGCGAAAAAAATCGAACGGGAAACCAAAGGAAACGGTAACTGCGGATAGAAGCGAAGTAGTAGGGAGTAACATAGATGTAGGGAGTTTGAAGATATTAGTAACCGACATTATTAGGGAGGTTATGGGTAATCAGTTAGAGAGCGCATTGATAAAAATAGTAGATGCAAGGTTGCAAAACTTGCAAGCTAGCAAACAGGTAGAAGAGTTAGGTCAACCAGAAAGGGTTGAAACAGAGGGAGAGATTAATAGTAGTAAGGAATTAGCGGAATATAGTGAATTAAAGAATTCATTAGTAGAAGAATCAAAGCGTAAAGTGACAAATGGTAGAGCGGACGAATTAGGATCGAGAAAAAGAGAATCTACTCCCAAGCGATGTAATAACTTAGGGCCAAAGAAGCTAGGTTTTTCAAAGGACGAGTTTTTGTATAATAAGGGGAAAAGAATTTATTATGTTGAGGAAACCGATACAGGTAGTAGTTCAGAAGAGGAAATATGCAAAAGTAGGAGAGTCCATAAAGAGAAAAAGTTAATGCGTAGACAGATAGATCAGAATCAGGATAGGGAGTTAGTTGGGACAGATAGGAGCGGAAATAGTGATAATGAGGGAGGCTGGGAAACTCCGAGGTCTAATAAAACCAGCCAACGTCAGAGAGGGGTGAATCAGTTGCGCAGTATGCAGTGTGTTAAAATGCTGCAAAACTGGAAAATACACTTTTCTGGCGAAGGTAAGGAGGGTCCGGAGGAGTACTTGGCTCAACTTCAAGATTGCTATGAAGGAACAGCGTATTCTGATACAGAGTTTCTAAGCGCGATTCCTTGTACGCTATCGAAAACCGCGGTTAGGTGGTTTCGATCAGTAAAGGAAAAGATTAAGACGCTTAAAGAGTTCAAACGCGCATTCAGACATAGATTCATGGGAATATTAGGTAGAGAGGATAGGAAGAATTGCGTAGAAGGACATAAGCAAAGGGAGAGGATATATAGCTAGTTATTTATCGTGTATTAGATTAATAGTAGGGCATTTTAAGAGACCGCCGTCGGAATGGCAGCTGGTTCCATTGATATTTCGTAATCTGTTGCCGGAGTATCGTAAGGCAATGGAAAACGAATATCTCGATAGTTTGGACGATATTGAGAAGTGGGGGAGAAAATACGAACGAAGAAAGAATTAGACAACCGTTACGTTCCTCCGCCACCTAAAGAAAAAACATGGATTCCAGAAGCCGCATACCAAGGGCCGAGAGTAAATGGTAAGGTGGCTAAGGTGGAAGAAAATGAACAGGGTGCAGTAGGGTCGAAAGACAAGCTAAATCCGGCGAAGGTAGACAAAGGGTCGAGTAAAAGCGTAAGAGTAAAAGTATAAGATAAAAATATCTTTGATTCTAATTCCCGTATTTTCTCTACTTATTTATATTTTTATTACACCATTTCTATATCTAACTTATATTCCAAAATATTTTACTGCAATTGAAGTATTCAATTCGAAAACACCTTCCAAGAAGGTGTCAAAACCCGCAAGTATTGTGCTATTCTAATCAAACTTTGAAAATTCTTATCTGATAAATAAATTCTGAAATTCAATCTGACATTGTTATCTGATAAATAAATAATTTTAATTTCTAACTACCTTATTTAATCTATTGCTTTGAATTTTAATGAAACATTTTTATAAATATTACGAAAATTTCGTATAAAAAATTTCTGCAATTGTAAGAATTGAAATCAAACTGAAATCGAAAAGTATTTTGAATCGTACCATAAATTTATATTTTAAATAAACATTTACTTAAACTTCGTAAAAAGTTTCTGCAATTGAAAGCACTGAAATCAAACTGAAATCGACAAGTATTTTGAACCATGCAAAAATTTCTACCAATCTGAATACAGATTTTTTTTTATGGAAAGTATCTTTCACTATTATTTTTCATTTCTGGCCCTCACATGTTTTACAGTAATAAATAAATAATATTCTAATGATATTAATTTGTGCAAAATTAATTTCTGCAATACTAATAAACTGGACATTTCTTTTTTATTCTTTTAAATAATAAAATAATACTTGCACTACCGTTGGTTAAACGCTTCATATATGTGTTAATTCTGACTTACTAATGTATTCCTTTACATTTATGAAATTATAATACCGTGAAGAAACTGCAATGAGTAATAATAAATAAATATAGCAATACTTTCTGGCAACTTTATTATCCTACATCACCAATGAAAAAATAGACATCATTATTTTTATCTAATAAAGTTCCCAAAAGAGGCCTGCGATGGCTTGGTCGGTAGGGCGACGGACTCGTAATCTGGAGGTCCCAGGTTTGATTCCCGGCCCCGGCCGATTGATACAAGCACCACTAGCGACTGTATTTTCAACAAGTGCTTTCTTCACCAAGACATCGTATGACCTCCGTCGCTGATTAGCAAGTTCTTCTTAGTAGTTATGTAAAATAATTATTATTTCACTTAACTAAGATATACAATCTACATGATTTTACTAATTAATTAATTAATTAATAAGATGAAAGCTAAGATGTATGTAATTATTTATAAAATGTAACATCAGTTAATATAGTCAGAATTAACACATTAGAATTAACTAGAGAATAATTTAGTGATCTATTGAACCAATCAATAGATGATATTATTAGAGATGAGACTTCCGTATGGGTAAATATAACAGCATATTACGTTATATGACTGTGATTACCTTAAATACTGAAAGTCGAAATACTAGTTGGGACAATGATAACTTATGCAAATTAGTTGTCATTTTTATCTATAGTAGGGTAAATATGGGTAGCTTTATTACACCTGTGAAGGATACGGAAGGGTTGGAGAATTATAATATTGCGGTATCGTTCGCAGGTAACGAGAGAGAGAACAGATAGGGATATTAGGAGATTGAGGGAGATAGAAAATCGGAGAAGAAGTTTGGCGTGACTCGGAAAACGGATCCTCGCCATTCTGATCCTATCGATCTTCCATATAGTAGTGTTTCTGTATCTTCTGATCATATCTACCGTACAATCGAGTATTGTTATTCTGATCTTATCGATCGCACAAACAGTATTATTTTTCTTTAGTTTTGATTTCTGAGATTTCTGGTGATTATTTTATTATAAAGGAGGATTTATTTTTTTCATAAGAAGGATTGAGGAGTATACATAGATTTATCCCGTTAATAAGGAGAAATATTTAGTACAACGATATATATACATATAGATATAATTATCCAAACGGAATAGTTTTGGGATAGTATTATTATTATTATATTGGATTTATTGTATTGATTTATTTACATCGCATTGGTGAGTTATTTTAATTATTAAAATAATAATTGATTTATTTAGTGGGGCCAATAAGGATAAATTCAGTACGCGTTTTTCTTATTAAATTAAATTATTTATTTGATTAAATATAAGTTAACGTTCTCTCTCTCGTGGTTAGTGGTGCCACGGGATCTATTATTAGATCCCGTAATATAATTGTATATATCTAAATTTTGTTAAAGTATTAATATTCGTTATCACGGTAATAGGTATCCGGAACTATTTAGTTGATTCAACGGAACTTCCTCTGGGTGAGTCCACCGGGTAATCAGGACTAATAAATTAATATTAATTTTTTCTTTTTCGATGATGTTGGGATCCGGATATAATTTTGTTTAAATAATATTTTTGTTATTTGAATTATAAACCAGCATCACATTTGGTGCCCAACGTGTGTTTTTTATTCTACATTAGTGATTAAATTGTTTTTGGTTTGTTAGCAAATTTAATTAATAACGTTGAATTAACGAATATTTTAGGGAGTGTTTTAAAAATTTCTCAGTGGGGTAGAGAGAGAGAGAAATTTTCGGCGTCGGTTTCGCCATTTTGGAAAATTGAAAATTCGATTCCTGCCATTTTAACGTTCAACTGGCCGCGTTGAAATTTAATTATTACCGTTTCTAGTGGGAGATAAACCGATATATTATTTTATTTTTTATTATTATTGTAATAATTATTGTCGTTGCTGTCTGTTGCTGTCACCTATTTTGCAAGCGCTTTTTGTGGGCTGCTGCTATTTTAAAGATGATTTGTTGATTGTTGAATCAAAGTTAATAAAACTTTTATTCGACAATTCAACAATTTTTGCAGTAGACAGTGACATTGCCTCGTGACAAATAAAAAAAATAGTTTGGAGATAATAATTTATTTTATTTATTGTGTTATTTTCTGATATTTGTGACGTATAAAATATTATTCATGGTAATTTTGAATATATGTATTGGAATTGACCATTTGTAAAAGCAATCAGGAGTTGGACGTGAGGACACCACAAGGAGATAAATTTCTTTTTTGTTTTACCAGCTATTTAATAAGGATTTATTTATTTATTTATTGTTTTTTTTTTTCATTTTTTTAGGAAGACATACATAAAGGTAATCTCCAGAGTATAATAATTATAATTTATATTTGTATAATTTATATTTATTTTTATTTGTCAATATTTATTTATATTTATATAGCGGATGTGCATTTTTTTTGTTGTTTCACTTTGTTCGCAATTTACACTGGGAATTAAGAAAAATTTATTTATTTGGCGCGAGGCTTTATCTGGTCAGATCGGACCCGTGCACCGAAGAGTTCCCGTTTAATTAAGTTTACAGGGGAGTGGCTGGGTTTGATTAAGGGAAATCTTTATATTAAAGTCATTTTTATTTTTTATTTTTTGTTTTGTTCGTTTTTTTTTAATTTATTCTCTCGGTTGTTCGTAGTTATTTTTTTTTGTTGTTGCTTTTGTGGTATCTTAGTTTACTAAAATGGGTAGTCATAAGGAAAGGATGGAAAATATCCTTAAACAGTCTACAGGGGCGAGGGAATTATCTCGAAAGATTTCAAAAATAGACCCGAAACTAATAAAGGAATTATTGGAAAAACAAGGGTTAAGTACAGTAGGGTCATTTGGGACATTGAAAGATAGGTTATTAAGGGCGGACTGTAGGAAAATAGATGTTAACTTAAACGTACCGTGGTATACGGATGACGAAGGGGAGCGGGAAATACCGACAAAGGCAGGTGAAACAGAAGTAGAACAACCCATTAATGAGAATAATAAAGTAAATAGCGACAAAGGGGAATTGAATGAAACAGCGAAACAGACGAAGGATAGTGAAGACAAAATAATGGCAAGTGTTCGTCAGGAGGTAGTGGAAGTAGGAAAAGAAACTCAGCTTAGTGAAAAGAATCAGGAGAAAACGGGTGCGCGAAAAAAATCGAACGGGAAACCAAAGGAAACGGTAACTGCGGATAGAAGCGAAGTAGTAGGGAGTAACATAGATGTAGGGAGTTTGAAGATATTAGTAACCGACATTATTAGGGAGGTTATGGGTAATCAGTTAGAGAGCGCATTGATAAAAATAGTAGATGCAAGGTTGCAAAACTTGCAAGCTAGCAAACAGGTAGAAGAGTTAGGTCAACCAGAAAGGGTTGAAACAGAGGGAGAGATTAATAGTAGTAAGGAATTAGCGGAATATAGTGAATTAAAGAATTCATTAGTAGAAGAATCAAAGCGTAAAGTGACAAATGGTAGAGCGGACGAATTAGGATCGAGAAAAAGAGAATCTACTCCCAAGCGATGTAATAACTTAGGGCCAAAGAAGCTAGGTTTTTCAAAGGACGAGTTTTTGTATAATAAGGGGAAAAGAATTTATTATGTTGAGGAAACCGATACAGGTAGTAGTTCAGAAGAGGAAATATGCAAAAGTAGGAGAGTCCATAAAGAGAAAAAGTTAATGCGTAGACAGATAGATCAGAATCAGGATAGGGAGTTAGTTGGGACAGATAGGAGCGGAAATAGTGATAATGAGGGAGGCTGGGAAACTCCGAGGTCTAATAAAACCAGCCAACGTCAGAGAGGGGTGAATCAGTTGCGCAGTATGCAGTGTGTTAAAATGCTGCAAAACTGGAAAATACACTTTTCTGGCGAAGGTAAGGAGGGTCCGGAGGAGTACTTGGCTCAACTTCAAGATTGCTATGAAGGAACAGCGTATTCTGATACAGAGTTTCTAAGCGCGATTCCTTGTACGCTATCGAAAACCGCGGTTAGGTGGTTTCGATCAGTAAAGGAAAAGATTAAGACGCTTAAAGAGTTCAAACGCGCATTCAGACATAGATTCATGGGAATATTAGGTAGAGAGGATAGGAAGAATTGCGTAGAAGGACATAAGCAAAGGGAGAGGATATATAGCTAGTTATTTATCGTGTATTAGATTAATAGTAGGGCATTTTAAGAGACCGCCGTCGGAATGGCAGCTGGTTCCATTGATATTTCGTAATCTGTTGCCGGAGTATCGTAAGGCAATGGAAAACGAATATCTCGATAGTTTGGACGATATTGAGAAGTGGGGGAGAAAATACGAACGAAGAAAGAATTAGACAACCGTTACGTTCCTCCGCCACCTAAAGAAAAAACATGGATTCCAGAAGCCGCATACCAAGGGCCGAGAGTAAATGGTAAGGTGGCTAAGGTGGAAGAAAATGAACAGGGTGCAGTAGGGTCGAAAGACAAGCTAAATCCGGCGAAGGTAGACAAAGGGTCGAGTAAAAGCGCGGTTAAGGCTAAAGTGCAGGTGGATTCGCAGGAGCGGCCAATCACAGCTGCAATGGTTGTGGCCAAGCAGGCACCACCGCAAAATGCGAGACCACCGGTACAGCAGCAGACCGGTTGGTCAAGACCACCAGCTGCTGGCCAACGTGTAAATTATAATGATCGGAATTTTAATAGTAGGGAATTTCCGTCGAATAGGTGGCAGAATAGACCAGATAATAGGGAATTTAGGGAGTCGAATAGATTTGTTAGTAATGGAAATAGGGACGAGAATAGAGCATTTCACGGTCCGTGTTTCGAGTGTCAGAAGGTAGGGCATAGGAGTTCCGAGTGTCCCAATAGGAGGTGCTATTTTTGTAAAAAAACCGGGTCATAACATACGAAACTGCTCCCTTCGGAAAACAGAGGGGTTAACATGTCAGGTTTGTAAAACAGTTGGGACGACATTCGACGATTGTCCGAATTGTACACAGTTTAGGGCGATGTTGGGAAACGGCAAGTCGGGAGTTCAGAAAGGTCCCCTGACTCTCGAATCACGGCAGTAGGGACCGATAGGGCGTTACCAAGTTACTGTTTCCCAGAGGTAAATTTAGAAGTAAGGGTGGGGGAGAATATTGATAGGATCAATATAGAGGGTGTGTCTCCCAAAGTAAATGTAGGGAAGTTAGATAGGTCTAAGGGTGCGATTCCAAGATCTAAGGGTAATTTACGGTCGATCAGTAGGGACGATCCAGAAAATGATTCAGGAGTTAGAATAATTGAGAATAGGTTATTAAAAGGAGCGGAGAGAATAGATATTGAATTATTAGCCAAAAAGGGGAAAGTTGATCGTGGCGGGACTCAAGTTAGCGAATGAAGGTCACAGGATAATCAAGAGATTAGGGGTTATGATAGATTAAATTTGATTAACAAGGGTATAGAGTTGCTTTTAGGGGATAATAAGGAAAAAGAAAAAGAAAAGAGTCCAAAGACCTTCCTTGGCAACAAGGAGACTTCAGATCGATCAACTGAACCGAAACAAGGTGTATCAGTATCTAACATAGAAAATAGGCATTATTTGAAAATTGTTGACGGACATGTAGGAAAAATTAATTGCAGGGCATTGAAAGACTTGGAATCGGATATGATATTAGGGATGGATTTCGGGAAACTTTTTAATTTTGATGATAGGTTAGGACAGGATCAGTTGCGTGTTAGGGAAGGTCCTTGGAGGTTGTATAGTAGTGAAAAAGGGACAAACCATCCTATAATATTCGCTGAAATGCGCTGGCATCTCTGAATTACAGGATGAGGACAGGGATAAAGTGCAAATATTGGTGCACAATTTGCTTCCAGACATAAACGCCGATCGGTTAGGAATGACAGACCTTACTGAACATTCAATTGATGTTCAGGGAGCTCCTCCAATCAAACATCGGACACGGCGCATCTCGCTCAAGATGTTGGAGGCAGCTCATGAGGAGGTTAGAAAGATGTTACAGTTGGGAGTTATAGAAAGATCGGCAAGTGACTGGAATAGTGCACCAGTTTTGGTACGGAAGTCCGACGGAACAATTAGATTCTGTGTCGACTATAGGGACTTGAATTCGGTCACAAAACGGGATGCATATCCTTTGCCACAAATGGATTCGATTCTGAATAAAATTCGCAAAGCCAGGTATATTAGTAAAATCGACTTGAAGCAGGCGTACTTTCAGGTTAAGATGGCGCCTGCTAGTCGAAAATATACGGCTTTTGCGGTGCCAGGATCGGGTTTATGGCAATTTAAAAGGATGCCATTCGGTTTGACGAATGCGCCCATGACCTTCCAGCGGTTGATCGATGCTATATTCGGTCCGGAATTCGAACCTTTTATTTTCGGATATCTGGACGATATAATCATCGTCACCGAGTCGTTCGAGAAGCGCTTGAAATATCTGGATTTGGTATTAAGGAAATTATTAGATGTAGGGTTAACGGTGAATAGGGACAAATGCGAATTTTGTTGTAGTAGGGTGACTTATTTAGGATTTATTTTAGATAGGGAAGGACTTAGAACAAATCCAGATAAAGTGTCTCCGGTGGTCAATTATTCAGTACCCAGGACAATCAAAGAATTAAGAAGATTCTTTGGTATGATCGCCTGGTACTCGCGTTTTATTGAAAATGAGGCCGAATTAAAAATACCATTAGTAAGGTTGTTGCATAAGGGACAAGAATGGATATGGGGGGAGGAGCAGCAGGAAGCTTTCGATACACTAAAGAGAGCTTTGACTGTTGCACCCGTTCTTGCTCGCCCTGATTTCAGCAAGCCGTTCAAAGTGCAGTGTGATGCAAGTAATTATGCACTGGGAGCGGTGCTGACTCAGGAACAGGAAGACGGGGAGCACCCCATAGTCTACATTAGTAGGGTTTTGTCGGCCGCGGAAAGGAATTATTCCACAACGGAAAAGGAATGTTTGGCGTTGATTTGGGCTATAAAAAAGTTGAGGCCATATTTAGAGTGATATCCATTTACCGCAATCACTGATCACAGTGCGTTGAAATGGTTGCGGAACCTTAAGGAGCCTACTGGTCGTCTCGCTCGGTGGGCTATAGAGATGTAACAATGGGACTTTGGGATAGTCCATAGGAAAGGATCTCTCAATCAAGTCCCAGACGCATTCTCTAGGATGTATCCGGGTGAGGTCGATACAGTGGCTGCTTTTCAGGAGATTAGGGACACTTGGTATTTAAATATGCTCAAGAACGTCGAGCAATTTCCTAACCGTTACCAGCAACGGAGAGTAGAAAACGGTCTATTATATAGGTACCATAACGATCCATTGTTGGACCCGGTCACAAATAGGGACGAAGATTGGAGATTAGTGGTCCCAGAGGAACAGCGAGAGCGAGTAATTAGGGATGCGCATTGTGAAACCTCGGCGGGTCACTTAGAAGTAGAAAAGACGTATGACAGGGTTATTAGGGACTATTATTGGAGAGGAGTATGGTACGATGTTAATAGATTCGTAGTAGGGTGTGATGTTTGTCAGAGATATAAAGTATCCCAGTTAGGCCCACAAGGATTGCTTAGTAGTAGGGTGATTGAGAGACCTTGGGTAGTGGTGGCAGCGGATATGATGGAGTTTCCACCTAGTAAGAGTCAATGGAAATACTTATTAGTTTTTCAAGATTTATTTACTCGGTGGATAGAGCTAAAACCGTTAAGAACCGCGGATGGTAAATCAGTAGCAAAATCATTCGAGGAATTAATCTTATTTAGGTGGGAGACTCCTGACTATTTGCTTACTGACAATGGTAAAGAATTTGAGAAGAAACTTTTAAATGATGTCTTAGCGGAATATGGGGTTAAACATGTCACCACTCCGCCCTACCATCCTCAAGCAAACGCTGTAGAACGGAGCAATCGTACGTTGAAAACTATGATTGCGGCGTTTATTAAGAACGATCACAGTACCTGGGATCAACACCTTAATGAATTTAGGCATGCGATAAATACAGCGATTCAATCGTCTTTAAAAGTATCACCCGCATTCCTGTATTATGGGAGACACCCCAGACCTGTTAAAAGTTTACGTAGGGAGGTAGAATCAAGGGAATTAATTCAAAAGGGTGATGAAAAAGCTTGGGCCGATAGGGTACAACGGTTAGATATACTACGAGATATTGTCGCCAAGCATATAAAACAGGCGAAGGAAAAACAAGCTAAGGTTTTTAATAAGGGTAGGAGGGACGTCAGATTTTTTCCGGGAGATAGGGTACTTTGTGGGACTCATTATTTGTCTAACGCCGCGAATAGGTTTTCGGTAAAACTGTGTCCTAAATATGAAGGACCTTACACAATATTCGAAGTATTATCGCCCACCGTGTATATTATTGATAGGACTGATAAGTCCAAAGGGAAAATAAATAAGGTGCACGTGAAAGATCTGATCAGGTATGTTCCCCCTAGGGGAGTAAAGTGTAGTAGGGAATCATAGGGTGACAAAAATATATATTTTGTAGAAATGGCTAGCGGACAGGAAGTAAAGGGAGTAGAAGAGGCAGGAACCATCCGTTTTCCCCAGCCGCCGGTATTACCGTTGCAATGGTCGTACAACACGCGACGGGTGAGGAGGAGTGGTTGGCTAACGAGAATAGGCGCCGAAGAGAGGAGGAAGGGCGAGCCAGCGAGTCCACCGACGGCGGACAACTAATGGAGGTGGAGGTTCCTGTTGTGGCCGCCGAATCGGTGGCTACGGAGGAGACTCCACTAGTAGGGAGACCGAATTTAAGTTTAGAGATAGTTGGGACAGTTGCTTCGGCAACTACTTCGTTGACGCCGGCGATGGAGGGGGTCCTCCTCATCCATGATGATGAGGTGGCGGAAATCAACGCTTGGTTGGATGACCATCCAACCCCCCCTCCCTCGCGGTCGTTACCGATCCTGAGCCGAAAGCCGTCCTGGGATATTCCCGAATGGGATTTGGAGGACGCTGGACCGAGTTGCGGGTCGGGGGTGGTTCGGAGTTCGGTTCCAGTTGAGGTGCAGGAGGCGCCGAGGGTTGTCAAGACCAAGAAAAATAAGAAAAATAAGAAGAAGAAGTCGTACAACCCTCGTCGCCAATTGCAGCTCGACGATTATGAGTCGCAATTCCTGATCCGTTCCCGGTCCCCCACTCCGCCTGGGCCACCGACCAGGACGGAAACCCAGGACTGCACGGTCTTATGGGATTTCATTAATAGAGTAGGTAGAGATAAAGATCGGAAAGAGGGTAGGAATAAGGGAACCACCGGACAGGTAAATAGGGGGGTACAATGGACACCGATTCCATTACCGGAGACGACAGTGGGGTCGCCGGACCTTCCAGTGAGGAGGAATGGAGCTATGTTTGGAGGGTTGGATCCTATTCCAACCAACCCATCAGTGGATCCCCCTCCTTACTCCTGCTTTAACTGCTGGAGGAAAGGCCATCGGCAATTACAGTGTCGCGATCCCGTCATTTTTGTTTGTGGCCGGAACTGCGGTAGAAGGGGGGTCGATCTATCAAATTGCCCACGATGTAAGAGGGTCCATAGGAAGTTCATTAGGGTACAGTTTGAGGAACGGAGGGAAAATTGTAGCATAGTAGGGACTTCTGCGTCGGCGATTACGAGATCTAGATCACCTGTCCGGGGTGTTAGGAGGGAGAGGGTCAGGACGCCGCGTGGATTGGAAGAACGGGAACCGTTCGGAGTTAGGGAAATGGAGGGAAATCAGGAGGAATTTGGTAAAGCAACAAGGGGGAATGCGGAACAGACCCTGAGATTGTTGAGGGAGGTGCGGGATCTTCCGGAGGATATCAGGAATGCTATCCTCCGGTCGGTTTTCGTGCCAGAAACCCAACAAACCATAATTTATTGTTAATTTTAGTTAGGTTAGGGATTAGGGATTAAGTTAGATAGTAAGGACATAAGGTAGCAGGGTAGTTAGTGGTGGTCTCCCTACAAATTAGTAGGGCCATTGATGGTTAAGGAGGAAACAAGAGGAGCTCAAGTGTGAGTTGATTTTATTTATTTTTTTTTTCTGTGAGTGTGTTGTCCTACCCCATGGTGTATTCAGGAGTTATTTAAGGAGTAAACTATCCTTACCAGAGTAAGTAAAGTTTAGGGGGGGGGGGGGGTAATGTGATGTGGGTACATCACCGAGGCCACCTGAAAATAATATATATGTAAGATTAGTATTAATTGGTAAATAAATGAACTATGTTAATTAATTGTAATTACCTAGTTGTCCTCTTGGGTTGATGCGAAGGTCTATCAGGTTGTCTCTGGATCAGCGTGTCCAAGGTTCCCTCGGTGACAGGTACTCCTTGGCACGCTGCATCTGAAAAAGAGAAATATATTAATATGGATATTTACTAAATAATATAATTAATGGTAAGGACAGGTATTATGGAAAATTATATAGGGAGTTTATAAATATTAATAATAATATAAGTAGGGAGATGTGAGGAAAATGACAACGGATGGGTGTGTTGATTATTAATTTGAGAAAGGAAAAAGAAGAGAATATAGATTGAATATTATAAAAAGTAAGTATTAAACAGGGATAAGGAATAGGTGGAATTAGTAATAATAATTTAGATATAATGAATTAAATAAATATAAATAGATACTGTTTAGTAATAATAAACAAGGTAAGGAGGGTTATGTGTTAAGGAGAGAGAGAGAGTTTTTGAGAGGGAATGCTGGATTGATAAAAAAAAATATAATTAATTAATATAAACATTTATAGTCACTAAAAACACTTACGAGTATATACAATATACTTATGAAATCCTCTCCGTGAGCGGTTGTTGACATCGGTGTTGGAGATGTTTCGCCGTGTGCTGCGTCGCCTGAGGAACTTGTCAGGTGCGTGCGCGCACCTTCGGACGCGCACCACTCCGCGGTAGTACCCGGGTACTATTACCGACGGTGGGGATCGCGCACACCCGGGGAAACGGTCGCGAGGCACGTTGTTTACGTGCCGGCCCGCGCTCAGTTGTCGCCATCTTGAATCGATCTAGATTCAAGCGCGCGCACACTGAACACGCGGTCCGCGCTCGTATCGATACGGGGATCGCGCGCATTTAGTATAGGGAATTCGGAACGCGGATAGTGGGGGAACATGTGCATAATAGTAAGTAGATAAATTCATATTTGAATTTCGCGCTGTTAACTAGAGAATAATTTAGTGATCTATTGAACCAATCAATAGATGATATTATTAGAGATGAGACTTCCGTATGGGTAAATATAACAGCATATTACGTTATGTGACTGTAATTACCTTAAATACTGAAAGTCGAAATACCAGTTGGAACAATGATAACTTATGCAAATTACTTGTCATTATTATCTAAAGTAGAGTAAATATGGGTAGCTTGATTACACCTGTGTCGGATACGGAAGGGTTGAAAATATATAATATTGCCGGATCCCTTCCAGGTAACGAGAGAGAGAGAAAAGATAGGGATGTTATAAGATTGAGGGAGATAGAAAATCGAAGAAGTTCTGCAAACGGATACTCGTCATTCTGATTCGATCTATCATAGATTATAAGGTTGCTTCTTTTGGTATGTCCATATTTCAGCATATCTCGCACACTTACACTCGTGCACACACACGCGACCGCACGAGGATACTCCCGGATGCCGTCAGCCTACACGTCTCACGCGCCTTTGCTCGGTCTTACACAACAAAACTTGATAACGCGGCACCGGGAAAGTTCATCCGCCTCCAGCGGCGGATCGGGACGTACTGAATAGGCAATTGCCTAATTTCCCGAAAAAGGGATGAGAGAGGGAATACTCACACATACACTCTCGTGCTCTCATCCCTACGTTTTGTTGCGCAAGTAATTGTGCACTTGAGTTAACGTAAAGAAGTGTCGTTGGTTGGCCTTGACATACCAAAGACTCCAACGTCCTATAATTCGTCGGGTCACACGAATATCATGCCTTCTCGGCTTTCGCTTCAAAAAGGTGTCACCTCGGATTTCTTTTCAAAAAGGAGTCACCTCGAATTCCGTTTCAAAAAGGTGCCATCTCGGAAATCGCTTCAAAAAGGTGCCATGTCGGTATTCCACTTGAAGAAGCTGCCATCTCGGAGTTTGTTTCGAGAAGGTACCATCTCGATTTCAGATTCAGGAATGTGCCATGTCCCGAGCAAATTTTTCTCCACAAGTTTAAGTTGGCAACAACTAATTATATTTTACAATTTTTTCTTATTATAGATTCAAAACATAATTAAAATTCTTTAAATTAAGTTTATAATTCCACAAAAATATTATTCTCAATTTATGGTTTCATAATGTTTTTTTAATATATTTCCCGCAAAAATATTTATAATAGATTTACAATACATTATTTTACCTTAAGTTTATTATATAATATTCCGGATTCACAATACCAAAATCTAACAACTGCCAATTTATTTTGAACTATTTTGAGGTAGGTAAATTAAATTTAATTAAGTGGAAGAATCTCCAAATCTATTCAAATAATAAAAATATAAGTCAATAATAGAAAGTCTGTCGATTATATACAGTTTTCTTGGAAATGTGTTCGGAAAGGTATTGTTAATGCATTCGAAGTCTTGCAAATTTATTGAATTAATCTGAACATAATGAACCATTTTTTCCAGATTATATACAAAATATAAACAATTTTATACGATTTTCTTTTTTCATCTTAATTGTATTTAAAAAAATTGGTAATGTAAAATTTGTATTTAAATTGAATAAAATCTATACATATTTTCTTCATTATTCTTTTTATGGAAACCGCATATAAAGTTTTATAAAGTGTATATTTATAATTCGTATAAAATTAACTCTGACAATATACTTTACAATTTATTAAGTGTATTATTTGAAAAGCCTTTATGGCATGGAAAAATGTCTAATAATTGATCATTATCAGGATTTGAACCTTCATATCTTTGTCGATTCTGAGGCCTTTGCTATTATGCTATTTTCTATTCGTATATGCTTAATATTGACTTCAAGTTTTAAAAAACAAATTAAATAATGAAAATTTAGACTTTAAGTAACATTCAATCGGTGGTTCATTTGTCCTCTATAATTATAAAGTAATTGTATTTTAATTTAATTATCCGAATTATGTAGATAAACTCTATAACATTTTTTATAGGCTGTTTTTACAGTAAAACTAAGTTCTTAAAACGTTTTGCATTTTATTATGCACAATTTTTTTATAATTTATCTCTAGGTTAACTAGAAGACAAAATGTTTATGAGTACTCTTTGACGTCGGGCTAATTTTTATTATTTTTTTAAATATTCCCACAAATCAAATTATTAATATTCTTTAATTAGACTAAGTAAATTTTGTCATTCAGTTATCTACAAAATTTATATTTTTACAAAACGCACCATATAACGTCGTTTTCTATTAAATTCTACACTTTTTCAAAATCTAGCCTAATGACTAAATTTTAAAATTTTAAAAAGAACTGAAGTAAATTCATTTACATCTGCAACAATTTTCTTCGTTATTTGTTCGTTGCAAAATATAATTACGTGAAAAGGTATTATCGACACATTTTATGTTTTTATAGTTAAAAATGGTTGATTATAGATGCTAAGCTACGGTAATTTTAAACTGATTTATATATTAATTTTTTTTACATTTACAATTAAAGTGTAACCGTATAAACATAATAATAAAAAATTTAATTTTTCAGTTACAATTGATGACAGTTTCACTTGGCACCTAATTAAGCTTTCTACAAAATGAAAAAGAAAAGAAAGAATTTTGGGTGAGAATCAAAGTGAGGTAGGTGCTTTACAAAATATTAAAAATTAAAACTTTTGTAAAGATTTTAATATGTAGGAAATGCCCCCCCCGCTACCGTATAGTCCTTACTAATATCAAATATGACAACTCATTTGCATAAGTTATCATTGTCCCAACTATTACAGTAAATATACGTGTATTACGGAATTACTGTCATAATACTATTTTATACAGTAATTCCATATACGACACATCGTCCTTACTATAAAATATTTAGTGATATCACCAAAATCTCATTGGCGTGAGATTTGAATTTCTTATTTTCTTCTATATATTATACACGTATAATGTATATACCCGATCGATCCCCACTACACGTGTTCGAAACTCCCTACGTATCGATATATAAATCCCTACGTCGATAAAAGCGCGGACCTCCTAGTTACTATGCGCGCGCTTAAATCTCGAGTGATTCAAGATGGACGCAACTGAATTCGAACCGGCACGTAAACAACGTGCTTCGCGACCGGTTCACCGCGTGCGCGCGATCCCCACCGGCGGGGACGGCGATAAATCGTTTCGCGGGTGTTGTGCGCGTGTGTAGTGTGTGTGCACTATCAACTATTGACGAGTGCGCAATATCAATATAATCATGTCTAGTTATCCGAAAAGTGACAAATCGAGTAGTAATCGTGCTGCAAAACCACGGAAAGAAAAATTCCATGGTTATCGATTCACAACAGAATCAGACGATACAGAGTGCAACAGAAGTAGTACTGAGAGAAAATTAGCCACCGCTAGCACCGAGAACATCATTGTGCATCCAACTCACTGCTATCGAATAATCGAGTTTGTTACAGTATTGTTTGCAATTTCTGATATCGTAATTTGCAGATCTTGCAAACAAAATATACAATTTTCTGATAGCGGACATCGAGGCTTAGGTTTCAAAATTGTATTATCGTGTATGTGAGGTCATAGAGAAATAAATTCAGGACCGTTTATAAACACTGGTTTCGAAATAAATACACGAATTGTTTTTGTTATGAGGCTTTTCGGTGTTGGACGAGAAGGTATCAATGCGTTTTGTGGATCAAATTGTGCAGCATTTATATACAGCGTCAAAATCAATGTTCAAAAGCGTTTGTGAAAAAGCTGTCAAAGAAGAGAAAGATAAAATATAGAACATGATAGATCTGCTGACTGTTTGAAAGTTTCTGGCGATGGATCCTGGAAAAAACGAGGTTTTACTTCATTGTTTGGTGTTACAACGCTCATTGCATATTACTCTGTTAAAGTAGTTGACCTTATTGTAAGAAGTGAATATTGTCATTCATGTGCTTTACAAAAGAATATATTAGACGGAGAAGAATTTGAAGAGTGGTATAATGATCATAAAGAATCATTCTCTCCAAATCACGATGGTTCAGCAGGGAAGATGGAGGTAGATTCAATCGTGGAGATGTTTTCGAGATCTGTTGAAAATTTAGGAGTAAAGTATACGAATTACATCGGCGACGGTGATTCGAAAACTTTCAATGGTATTGTAAAAATGAATCTATATGGTGATGATTACCCTGTGACAAAAAAATGAGTGCGTGGGACACGTACAAAAGCGCATGGGTATTCGACTCCGAAATAAAAGGAAGGAAGAGAAGCTTTGAGGAAAAAAGCGTCTAACAGAGAGTCTCATCACAAAGTTGACAATATATTATGGTTTAGCAATTCGAAGGAATATTCGTTCTGTTAAGATATGAAAAAGGCTGTGATGGCAACGCTGGATCATTATTGTTCAACTGATGAATCTCCTCGTCACGAGAATTGTCCGACAGGCACTGACAGCTGGTGTGAATGGCGCAAAGCCGAAGCTACAAATCGTCTTGCATCCTTCAAACATTCTGCTCGATTGATTGACGAAAAAGTGGAGGAACATACTCATCCAATCTACGAAGAACTTACGAATGACAATCTCATGACGCGATGCTTAGGTGGACACACGCAAAATTCAAAAGAATCGTTCAACTCCACTGTCTGGCGCATAACTCCGAAACATCTCAATTCTGGTCAAAAAATCGTAGAAATTGCTGCGTATATGGCTGCAGGAATGTTCAATGAAGGATATTCAGCAGTTCTGCATACCATGCAATTACTCTATTTGAAAATTGGCCAGCAATGTAAAATGTTTGCGGATAATGTCGACATACAACGGATTGAACGAGAAAGACGACGTTCGTCTCTTTCCAGTAAGGAAGCTCGTACGGCCCGTAGACTTAAACAACTTCAACAAAATGAGTTCCATGAGGAAGCTGAAGGTCTATTGCATGGCGCAGGAATAGCTGATTAGCGAATTATTGATGTAAGTAGTCGAAAATTAACATTTTGCCAGTTCATAAACTTTAAAGCGTTTTTTCTCGAGTTTTCGTTTTTCCACTTTTTCTAAACTGGCGGGCGTGTTTGCAAAAAAAATAAATAAGCTATCGTAACGATCCAAAGTTTTTTAGCTTCAGTTTTATCTACTCTTCAATATGAACCGAAAAGGTTTTCGGAAATAAATTTCTAAAAGTCTTTTTCAGCACATTGAAGAGATTTTTTTCTCGTAAAAAGCACTTTTTGCTTCAAATTCAGAAAAAATTTCAAATTTCACAATTTCTTCGGAATTTTCTTGGTTTAAATAGAAAATACATGTATGAAAATGAAATTTTTTTTTGGCTTTCTGTTTCAGATCAAGATTAAAAGCTCTATCACTCCCGCCAATAGAAGACTCGGAATACGGATTGCCCAACAAATGTGCGTAATAATCGGCTGCATTTTGATATTTTTCTTTAAAAAAATTTTTTTATAATGTTCAATTATATAATAAAATATTCCTGAAAGTTCTCTGGAGTTGGTTATTTTTTTCTATCTTAAAAAAATTCCCTAAAAAACGGTTTTTTCGGCCTTCCAAAGCAGGATACCCCCTTACAGTTAGTTATAAAAGTTTGAATAAATTAGAGTAAATACAAAGAGATTGCAAACTCTAATTATCTCATTTTTATAATGTACACATATCATGATTTCAGTAAATAAATTAATAATAGCAATAATGAACTTAATAAGTCTGCGGTCTAATCACACTTAATTAAAAATTATTTACTTGACTGTACATTTTATTCATAGAATCAATCTCGTAAAATATATTTTGCGAATCTTTCGATTTCGCGATCTTGGCTTCTACTGCTACTGGCTACTACGCATCATCTATGTTCAGTCGCCTCGGCCGCTTTGCTCGTTCACCTCGTTGCCGTATTTCAACAATTATTACGCCCCACCTGATTAATATTTTTTAAAACTACCAACGGGGTTATACTCGAATTAATTATCAGAACCAGAATATTTCAAAAGGCGCGATTATATACAGCCAACTAGCCTTCCGAATTTTACTCCTATTAATTTTTTCATTTTTATATAATTTTTATATGTGGAATTAATCAAACACTATTTTTTCTATTTATTTATCTTTGCTCTACAACAAGTTTTATCTGAATTCATCCACGCATATTTAATAAAAACCTCGATGAAGAAAACATTAGCTGATTTCCTTTTCACTATTTTGTGTTCTTCCTTAGATATATATATATATATATATATAGATTTATTAGTAGAGGTTTTTATGGAGCCTGGGCTCCATAATCCGCCCACCCTTAACCAAAGGTGGGAAGCAGACAGAAGATCCAAGTTTATTATGTCGGGCATCATAAACTCCAAATTGCGAAATTATATATATATATATATATATATATATATATATATACAGGGTGTCCCATTCTAAAGAAACCACCGATAAATTTTCGAAAACTGACGTTGCACAAAAAAATTGTTCAAACGAGACATGTTCGGGACAATGGGTGCTATCTTTACATGAAATCAGTTTTAACTTTGAGATTTATTTTCAAGGTATCTTAAGGTCATGTCAAAGGTGCGGTCAATAATAATTATAATAATAATAATAGCAATAGCCCAATAACCAATAACCCATAAACCCGATAACCTAAATAACCAAAACCCAATAACCCAATAAGCCGATAACCCAAATAACCTATACCCAATAACCCGATTACGCAAATAATCAAAACCCAATAACCCAATAACCCGATAACCCGATAACCCATAATACCGATAATTATTTTTCGTTTGTGTAGCATTACGACATAAAAAATTTCGCTTGATGGTCAATTACTTCATCTCAGTAGTTATTTAGTGGAATTCGTTAATGAGACCATGATTTTAGAGAAGGGGCAGCGCGACACGTACATCACCAATTAGTAAATAGTCGATTGTTGAAGGTCAATAATAAATAAATCCAATTTATTTAAGTAAGTGCACAACGTTTCGTCTGCTAAGTCTGCAGACCTCTTCAGGTGCTGAATTTATTGGACAAAATTATAAATATTTATATCAAATTTTACAATACTTGTGAATTAAAAATTAAATTTTACCTCAAAATTGAATATAATAATACGGCCCAAGGGAGCTTCGTCTAATAACATTTGACACGAAATCAACGAGTATTTGTCCCAAAACAAAGTAGGTGTGCGTTTACAAACTATACGTCATAGTTTGTGTACATTTTTCTCTTTATTCTATATTCATAAAATTTCTATATTGACGTTTTGTGGTGAGTATCTTCTATTCTGATAATCGACGGATTATGATGATTGATATATAGCATTTCCGAAATGAGTCTTATTTATAACAAGATTCTTTATCTATTTTTTTACATCTTCCCAGTTCAAATTGTGATTTGCATCATTTAAAATATGTGCAGTAACAACGGCTTGTGGAATTTTATTGTTCCGATGTTTTTTTTCGATTTTCTCGGCAGCGTTTTGTTTCTCCAATATAAATAGTCGGGCGTTTAATACAAGGTAGCTTGTAAACTAACCCTGTCTTATCCCATTTTGATGTTTTGTCTTTGCCTAAATGTATGATAGTATCAAGTTTGTCATTAATTAATGGAATAGTGTTAATATTATATTTTCTTAGCATTCGGGAACATTTATTGAAAAACTCTTTATTATAAGGTAGTGATATGATACATATTGGGATTTTTTTATCTATTTTAACATTGTTTTTAATTGTAATATTGCATTTTCTTTTATTCATTGCTGTATTTATAAATTCAATAGGATAATCATTGCTTTGCTTGAGCTCACACTAATCAAAGAAAAAAATAGTATTATTACAAACTGGTATAGAAAACCAACTAATTCAAATCTATTATTATATTTCAATTCTAATCACACAATACAACAGAAACGTAATATTATTTATAATTTAGTAGATAGGGCAATGATATTGCCACGAAAACAGTTTCAAAAAGAAAATTTAAATATTATTACAGAAATAATAAAAATATGATTATCCTATTGAATTTATAAATACAGCAATAAATAAAAGAAAACGCAATATTACAATTAAAAACATATTTAAAATTCCACCATAGCACTACCTTATAATAAAGAGTTTTTCAATAAATGTTCCCGAATGCTAAGAAAATATAATATTAACACTAATCCATTAATTAATGACAAACTTGATACTATCATAAATTTAGGCAAAGACAAAACATCAAAATGGAAGAAGACAGGATTAGTCTACAAGTTACCTTGTATTAAACGCCCGGCTATTTATATTGGAGAAACAAAACGCTGCCGAGAAAATCGAAAAAAAAACATCAGAACAATAAAATTCCAGAAGCCGTTGTTACTGCACATATTTTAAATGATGCAAATCACAATTTTAACTGGGAAGATGTAAAAAAATAGATAAAGAATCTTGTTATAAATAAGACTCATTTCGGAAATGCTATATATCAATCATCATAATCCGTCGATTATCAGAATAGAAGATACTCACCACAAAACGTCAATATAGAAATTTTACCTCAAAATTGAATATAATAATACGGCCCAAGGGAGCTTCGTCTAATAACATTTGACACGAAATCAACGAGTATTTGTCCCAAAACAAAGTAGGTGTGCGTTTACAAACTATACGTCATAGTTTGTGTACATTTTTCTCTTTATTCTATATTCATAAAATTTCTATATTGACGTTTTGTGGTGAGTATCTTCTATTCTGATAATCGACGGATTATGATGATTGATATATAGCATTTCCGAAATGAGTCTTATTTATAACAAGATTCTTTATCTATTTTTTTACATCTTCCCAGTTCAAATTGTGATTTGCATCATTTAAAATATGTGCAGTAACAACGGCTTGTGGAATTTTATTGTTCCGATGTTTTTTTTTCGATTTTCTCGGCAGCGTTTTGTTTCTCCAATATAAATAGTCGGGCGTTTAATACAAGGTAGCTTGTAAACTAACCCTGTCTTATCCCATTTTGATGTTTTGTCTTTGCCTAAATGTATGATAGTATCAAGTTTGTCATTAATTAATGGAATAGTGTTAATATTATATTTTCTTAGCATTCGGGAACATTTATTGAAAAACTCTTTATTATAAGGTAGTGATATGATACATATTGGGATTTTTTTATCTATTTTAACATTGTTTTTAATTGTAATATTGCATTTTCTTTTATTCATTGCTGTATTTATAAATTCAATAGGATAATCATTGCTTTGCTTGAGCTCACACTAATCAAAGAAAAAAATAGTATTATTACAAACTGGTATAGAAAACCAACTAATTCAAATCTATTATTATATTTCAATTCTAATCACACAATACAACAGAAACGTAATATTATTTATAATTTAGTAGATAGGGCAATGATATTGCCACGAAAACAGTTTCAAAAAGAAAATTTAAATATTATTACAGAAATAATAAAAATATGATTATCCTATTGAATTTATAAATACAGCAATAAATAAAAGAAAACGCAATATTACAATTAAAAACATATTTAAAATTCCACCATAGCACTACCTTATAATAAAGAGTTTTTCAATAAATGTTCCCGAATGCTAAGAAAATATAATATTAACACTAATCCATTAATTAATGACAAACTTGATACTATCATAAATTTAGGCAAAGACAAAACATCAAAATGGAAGAAGACAGGATTAGTCTACAAGTTACCTTGTATTAAACGCCCGGCTATTTATATTGGAGAAACAAAACGCTGCCGAGAAAATCGAAAAAAAAACATCAGAACAATAAAATTCCAGAAGCCGTTGTTACTGCACATATTTTAAATGATGCAAATCACAATTTTAACTGGGAAGATGTAAAAAAATAGATAAAGAATCTTGTTATAAATAAGACTCATTTCGGAAATGCTATATATCAATCATCATAATCCGTCGATTATCAGAATAGAAGATACTCACCACAAAACGTCAATATAGAAATTTTATGAATATAGAATAAAGAGAAAAATGTACACAAACTATGACGTACAGTTTGTAAACGCACACCTACTTTGTTTTGGGACAAATACTCGTTGATTTCGTGTCAAATGTTATTAGACGAAGCTCCCTTGGGCCGTATTATTATATTCAATTTTGAGGTAAAATTTAATTTTTAATTCACAAGTATTGTTAAATTTGTTATAAATATTTATAATTTTGTCCAATAAATTCAGCACCTGAAGAGATCTCCAAACCTAGCAGACGAAACGTTGTGCACTTACATAAATGAATTGGATTTGTTTCTTATTGATCTTCAATAATCGACTATTACTGATTCAACAATGGAGGGTGAAAAATACAAATCAAACGTACATCAGCAGTTTGCTCATATCGTTCGAAAAGCAGCTGTACCTCGGGAATCTATTAGCAATAGACGTCTCTGGGAGGCTATCGTAGCACAATCGTCGTCACAGTCTTTCGATCAGTCTACATCGTTCGATTCGGACAACTATTAAGGAGGAGTAGGAGAAAGCAACAAACGATTTAAACTTTACTTTTTTTAATTACAAGAGAGGTGTGAAAAAAATAAATAACGGTACTGATAACATTGCGAATACATCGATAGCACCGCGTAAAAAGGTGGAATTGAATCAACTGGCGAAAAATAAATTCGGGCTATAGCACCCTCCACAACGTGATGAATGCAATGCCCTTTGAATTACATTTACTGGGATACCAGTTTTTGGTCCCGGCACACATACTAACGAGCGTGTCACTCGTGGCGACGTTAGTGTTAATCCACTCGACGAGGCGTGTCTCGAACACGATCTCGCATATTCCGATGAAAATTCCGACCGATCACAAGCAGATTGACATTTGGGCGAACATGCTTTTCCAGAATGCTATCAGAAACTTCGAACGGGGAAGAAAAAGTTCCAGCTATGATTGCTGTATTTTGCATGGTTGGCAATATTTTGGTTGTCAAAATTTTTAAACGGTTTAAGAAATGTATAGGACAACATGAGCTAAGCAAATGAAGAAGAAGAGGTGAGCGAATGGCTCAAAAGTCAAGATACTCTTAATTTACATAAGCTGGTGCGACATAAATTTCCTCGAAGCAGATATAATGATTCTAGTTCCTGCGAAATGTGGCTGGCTGATTTGCTTGGGTCGAACGGATTCTTGCAGCCCATTCGCATTGCACTGACACACTGATAAACTAACACTTACGTACGGTTTCCCGGTGCACGGACGAACCGGTCCGGTACTTCCCGTGGCGCGCGTGTCGATGTGTAAAAGGGTTGCTGTCGCGGTCAAGACCGGCAGCGTACTGAGCTTTTCGGGAATTGTCGTATTCCCGAAAAGTACCTATACACACACAATAACAATCTAGTATATAGATGCTCGCACACTCGTTCGTCGACATAAACGCGCGTGTTTGGTGGCCTTGAATAGGCAACGCATGAAACAATAACAAAGTGCGAGATTTTAAGATACAATATTTTATATACACATGAAATAATATAATACATGAAGTATTATTTATTTCATTGCAATGACGTCTCGTTGCAATATATATTGTCAATTCGTACAATAATTCGTGGCACAGTGGTATACGGATGATTCCATCCACGGTTAATTTGTGTAATGCGCAGACTATATTCTACAAATAATGATGAACATTGGAATTTAGTAAAATTGACAGTGTGAGGATAGATGTAAGATTTGATGATCCGCTTTCCGCTGCTGTAATTGTATAATAAATACGAATACGAAAATTTTATGGAGATTATCAAGTCGAGACAAGTATTGATCGATTACAGTGGGTAACACACCCGACTGATTGGTCATCAAATTCTTTTAAACCGCCCACTCCCTCTGTATACAAAATTGGAATATGTAACGATGGTGCCTCGCGGAATGAATCTCTGCAGTGTTTCAGAGACAATAAAAATGGTGCATTACCAAAGGAGGTAACTATTTAGTATTTCTAGTCACGTTAACCGCATATACAAATATTACAAGAAATTTAAGTGGAATTGTAGGTATTTATAAAGCATATTTTTGGATGCTTGTGGATACTATTGCATTATGTTTTTGTATTCCAAAACTATAAAAAATGATGCAATTGCAAAAGATTTAGTTTAGGGCTTGCATTTGCTGAAATACGAGTAATGCTTACTTGTGGATTGGTAAGCAATTTGTAAAGAGTCATTTGATTGAAGCTTCACTTATTGAAAAATAGTATAAATTAAAACGTCTACGAGGAAATAGACATAAGTCTCGGTTAATACCGCTAGCTGAGGATTGATCTGTGAAAGGACACTATGGTTTACCGCAAATATCGCTCCCATCAAATTTTACCAATGGTATACCGATTAAATAATTGGTACAATAAAATAATTCTTATTCGACTAGAGAATTTGTCTGTGGAGAGTAAAGATTTTCGGTCACTGGTTCGTGTAAGCAGGAGTCACGATTTTTATGGTTTTGCGTTTACACCATAGTCAGAGATTTGAAGAGATAGTTTGGAAAGAGTGATGGATTTTTCGACATTTACGACAGTGACGAGCTGCTAGATAATGAGATTACCATTACTGGGTATACACTACGATTTACGATTAGCTACTCTGATCAAGCAATTGAATAGATTTAATTACTAAAAATATAATTTTTCTCACCCAGGCAAAAGTTTTTAAATTAATATAGAAATTTTGTCGGTCTTGCTGAGCTAACGTCTAACGACTCTAAGAACTCCAAGTTGCTCGCGCGAAAAGGCACGACAATTCGCCGCGTATCAATCCCAAGGACAACATTATGAAGGCCACAAGCCGCCAGACATAAACCAAAAGGAGAAAGAAAGCAAATAAAATACTAAGTTATAAAATTGAAAATATTTTAATAAGAAAGAAATAAATTTTAAGTCTATGTGTTTCGTCTTGGGACCGTCTGCCACAACTCATCAGTGGGGCGCAGACGGTCCCTGCCCCAGACACACAAGACAATATTATGGAATCAAAATAGTGATAAACTTAAATTTTGGTATCGTAAGAACGAATGAACGGAGCCTATATAAGTACACATAAGATGGAAACTCTGATTGTGGATGGAATAGTGCCCCCTAACATCAGAGTATGTACTATGGACACAATTTTAAACCAATGTCCTGTTATTATTAAAAATATAATTTTTCTCACCCAGGCAAAAGTTTTTAAATTAATATAGAAATTTTGTCGGTCTTGTTGAGCTAAATTTCATCCGTCCATTCGTTCTTACGATACCAAAATTTAAGTTTATCACTATTTTGATTCCATAATATTGTCTTGTGTGTCTGGGGCAGGGACCGTCTGCGCCCCACTGATGAGTTGTGGCAGACGGTCCCAAGACGAAACACATAGACTTAAAATTTATTTCTTTCTTATTAAAATAGTTTCAATTTTATAACTTAGTATTTTATTTGCTTCTTCTTTCTCCTTTTGGTTTATGTCTGGCGGCTTGTGGCCTTCATAATGTTGTCCTTGGGATTGATACGCAGCGAATTGTCGTGCCTTTTCGAGCGAGCAACTTGGAGTTCTTAGATGTCGTTAGACGTTAGCTCAGCAAGACCGACAAAATTTCTATATTAATTTTAATAGATTAAAGTTGGACAGAGGAAGAAGGAGGAGGAGAGTCAAGAACCGAAGAGTAAGTGGTATCGTCGCTCAGTATTTAAGTACTTAAGCATGTATTTAATCATGTATCATTTGAAAATTTAAAAATACTTTGTAAATGTATCGATAAACGAATTAAATATTTGAAGAATGTGGCAAAATGTATGTATTTTATAGTGGATGAAATTGTATCAAATGTAGTGAACACGTTGCGAAACGAGTACAGTACGTGTTACAGATAAAAATGTTAATGTAAAGAATATAATTAATAATTTAGAGAATAATTGTTTATTAATTGAGTAGTATTAATGAATTGCTTACGTTGCATTTGTTCACACTTTAGGTACTTTTGAATAAATCAATTTATTAAAATACCGTGTTAACTCTCTATAGTGTTTTCTCTCTCATAATGATATAAATAAGAAGTATCTTTATAATTTTTTCTCTCTCTTTAGTAAAAATGTTATTCGTTTCCTCCCTTCATCACTCTCTCTCTCTCTTTTTCTCACTCTCGCAAGCTTCACAAGTGATGAGCCGTGGTTCGGAGTTAGATAATTGTTATATTCTGTTGCATTATTTACAGGCACCCTTACTGATCTCGAGATTTCGCGTCGGGTCTTTGTTATTTTAAACTTACCACTCATTTTAAGTTTATCATTATTTTGATTCAATAATACTGTCTTGTGTGTCTGGGGCAGGGACCGTCTGCGCCCCACTGATGAGTTCTGGCAGACGGTCCCAAGACGAAACACATAGACTTAAAATTTCTTTCTTTCTTATTAAAATATTTTCAATTTTATTACTTAGTATTTATTTGCTTCTTCTTTTGGTTTATGTCTGGCGGCTTGTGGCCTTCATAATGTTGTCCTCGGGATTGATACGCGGCGAATTGTCGTGCCTTTTCGAGCGAGCAACTTGGAGTTCTTAGAGTCGTTAGACGTTAGCTCAGCAAGACCAACAAAATTCAATATTAATTTAAAAACTTTTGCCTGGGCGAGAAAAAATTATATTTTTAATTACCACTCATGATTAATCAAATTATTGGTTTCCGGCCTTGGTCCCTCCAACTCAAAGCCATGACTTAAGTTGGGATTTGACATCGACCTGCGTAAGAAAGGACAGGGGTTTAGTTATTTGGCCCGTGAACTGCTCAATTTATCTTCGACCATTATGGCCTAAACGAGAGCACAAACTTTAGATTAAGGCGCTCTGCAAATCATCGAAACTAGGTTATGAGAGACCTGTGATTATTGACAATCATTCCTCATCCTCATTAAAATAATTTTCTATTTTTCACGTTAATATTAATCGATTAAAAACACATTTTTCATCCTTGGAAACATAAAAATCATCCCAGATTATTTGATGTGATTGCAATTACCGAGTCTTTCATTACTAATCGCAACTCCTCCGGTATAGTGAGCCTTTCAGGCTATGTATTTCATGGACTTGACAAGGTTGGTAAATAGGGAGGAGGAGTGGCGGCCTACATCCGTGAGGAGCATATTTTAATTTCACTGAATTTCTTATTTTCTAACTTTATCGGAGACCTACAGCTTTATATGATAATGTCGTAGTTGCGAGTGAATTTAACATAGACATGGTGGTCTCTTGTACTGACGCTGCTATGATGAGCACTAATATGATTGCACTAGGTCTAACACTAGTTCTCTCTGAGCCAACCTATCATGCAATAACATCAACTGGGGTCTTACATACATGGCTAGATCTCTTCGTGGTTCATGACAATACTCAGTATTATGAATATAAAAAGTCCAATGTGCCTTTTGCTGTTGGACATGATACCATTGAACTTTAGCTTAACTTTACTAGTGTGCCATCCAAGGTGAAAAGGCTTTAGTCGCGTAATCTTGAGTCTATTAATCTCCATGACCTAGCCATGCTGTTTTCATCTCCTTGGATTCAACCATCACTCATTCTCTCACCTACCTCACTACATTCCACTTCGCCACCATCTTTAAATAATTTTTTATGGCTCGACCAGCAAAATATATCTCATTCCTGTTCTCCTTTTTCTAGTCATACCTCTTTATTTAATTCTACTCACCCTTCAATTGACTATTATCGCCAATCATCAACCTTTTCCATCGATCTTTCTCATCATATGAATAATGTCAATCCGCCCTCTCATCTTACCTTTCAGAGCTCAATCGTCAAGCTTGGATAGCGAGGTCGGTCGAGAGGGGATTGCGTGCTCTCCCTTATCGGACCTCTAGTCATTTCAGTTTTAATTTTCTATTTTGTATTTTTCATATATTTTATCTCTTCAGTTATGTTTAGCGCTTTATATTTTCTTTTTATGTATCTGCGCTCCAGTGATCGAAAAAAGGGCATTTTGTCTATGCGTCTTAGCTTGTTTTATTTATTTTATACATAGATTTTATTCTTTTGTTTATTTCTAGTTACTGTTATCCATTAGATTGACGGCGCTACTGTATTTCATATACTATTTTGTTACATAAAATATAAGACTTTATTGATCTCCACGAACACAAATTTTTATTATTTGCCGACGTTTCGGACGTATTGTAGCCGTCCCTTTTCAAGGCTATACAAAAAACAACGAGAAAAACAATTTTAAAATTCAAACTGTAGATATAACATAATATAAACGAAAATTTAACGTACAACACATTCTTACCAATAAAAAAGGCGCAGAGATATTAATTTACATATCGGATGAACATAACTTCTCTATCGACATCGCACGCAACTGTCAATTAAAATTAATATTAAAACCTCAATATAACGAGAACCTCCTCAAAGGGAGTCCTGTATACTAGTGAGACTTAATACATACTATCTGCCTTAAATATTATCTATATCCCGACGTCGTCTAGCCGCCGACAATATATTCGACACATACATATATAAGTGTGTACATATACACATGTAGTATATGCACACAACGCGTATACGCACAACACACGCGCGAACCGTATCAAATTAAGAAAAGAGCGAACATATTGCGGGGCCAAACGAGTAGAGACTTCTCCTGTATATTAGACAACCATGCGTCGCAAAGAAGTTGCACACTCGACTTTGAGACACTGGACATTGAGATCCACCTTCGTGTTAACGAAACGAACACACAGGATAATAATACCAATGACGTTTAAATTGTGAAGCGATTGCGGTTAGGAATAATAAATTAAAAAAAGAATTTGTACAGTGTGTTAATAAATTTGTTACGAATAAGAAACACACGAATTATACGGATCAAATTATTGCAGAAAACTACAATAAAACAGTTACATTTCTAAAAAACAACCAAGATGTTATGTTCACCAAGGTAGATAAGGGGCGGTATGCGTTATAATGGAGAGATCTATGTATATTAGGAAAATGGAGGATTCACTCAATGATACAAAATATTATACACAAATTAAAAAATGTCCGCTTAAGAAAATGCAAACTAAATTTCAATCTATTATAAAAGATTGGGACAATAAAGGCATTTTTATGAATTAAAATAGTTTTGATAATATTAAATTAAATTTAGATAACACGAACATACCTAAAGCTTATGGTTTAATTAGGATTCACAAAGAGAATTTCCCCATTCGTATTATAGTATCTGCTTTAATAGTCCTACTTATGCTTTTGATAAAGCATTAAGTATAATATTTAATAAATATATTCCAAAACCAAAACAACAAAATCAAACTTAAAAAATGGTACAGAATTGAAAAAAATATTAGACAATTTGAGTGTTCCCTCCAATTATAGATTTTTTTCTTATGATGTGGTCTCTCTTTTCTCAAATTTACCAAAAAATTTAATATTACAAGCAATATCAAAAAATTGGAGATTTTTGAAAAATAACATTCCCCTTGTAAAGATTGAATTTATGGAGGGGATAGAGCAACTCTTGGACTCAACTTTTTTACAGTTTAATAATAAAACGTATAAACAAATAATGAGAGCTCCTATGGCTTTTTGTACCAGTCCATTGTTTGCAGATATTGTTGTGTCCCGGATAATTTTACAGATAAAAAAAAATTAAAGTTATGATTTTACTGATTTTGATTTTTGTAAACGGAAGAATGAACTAAATAAACTTTACTTAACTTTTACTGACGAGAACCGTGGTAGAGCGAGGCAGGTCTTAGCAGTTCCTGTGAAGGGTGTATAGGGTGAAATGGTAGGGCAGCAGCTGTCACCAGGAGAAGATTTCGGCTTCCTCCAAGCCAAATCCAGGACGATGAAGATGTGTGAGTCGAACGAGATCACAGATTTATATTTTGCACTCAATTTATTTAAAATAGATAAATTATACTTCACAAAATTAATAGCTTTCGACAAATAAATACGAATTTAAATCAACAGCAGTTAGTGTCCGAACTGGTGTACAAAGTTTAACTTAGTTGAAAATACGCGAAGATACAATCTCTTATAAACGTGAGAGTATGAAGATCGACTCATTCGAGTCCGCTCGATCGACTGACTACGACTCTCCTCGACTGACTGTTGATGCGCGTCCCCTCTCGAGGTGGTATGGAGGAGAACAACTGCTACGCATCCTGCGGTGCACCGTTCTTGAAGGCGGAGCTGCTCTTGATTGGTTGTGGGCGGCCTTTCGGTGGTGTGCAGATGGGGCTGCGAATCCGCTTACTGGTTGGAGGTGGGGCTTTGTCAGCAAACTGATGAGATCTTCGGCGTCTCTTGATTGTCTTGGCGAATGTTTTGATGACGTACTTATTTAGGTGATTTGGTGTATACTATTGCAATTTTGCGAAGTCATGCTATTGTCAAACACATAAGTCATTCGAGTAAGAAGATATTTTCAATAGTAATATTAGCGGAGTCGAGAGTCAGTTTCGTAAACATGAGTGTGTTCGTGGAAAGACATTAATTCGTATATGTAACTTAATATTAAATAAATGTTATAATAGCAAGTATTAGCGGCATTATACAATTCATAATGCATAAGATTATTATTAATATAACGTATTGTGGCGAGAAACGCATGAATCTATTGGGAAAGGATTAGGAGAACATGACATATGAGTAGGTGGCAGAGGTTGCGTGGAGAATTGACGGTGGCGCTAGTCTGGTGGTGCAGAAAGGAACTAAGGATTTGACTTTGTGCGAGAGAGAAGGGAATAGCTGATTCATGCGTGTACAATATATGCATATACGTAACATATGAATATTGTATTTGAATACATTTATAACTAACTGCTAAGATTATGTATCGTTTATGTTTAAATACGATCATTATTAACATATTGTTTTATAGTTATTTTGGACAAATCGTGGTTATTTGTGATAAATATAAAAGTATTAAAAACTGCCCGACATTACAATATAGTTTTAGAAACTTTGGAAATCTCATGTCTTAGTGTTTCTAAGAACGATATAATACGGTATAAAAGATGTGTGGATGATACTCTATTAATAATTAAAGAAGATAGAATTGATGAGGTTCTAAACAAGTTTAATAACTTTTGTGATCCTCTTAAATTTACAATGGAGCTAGAGTCGGATGGTAGATTGCCTTTTCTTGACTTACTTATTTACAGATACAATAATACGACGCCTATAACCAATTGGTATAGAAAAAACTCAGCCTCAGGCCGTTATCTTAATTTTCACTCACACCACCCACAATCTCAAAAAATAGCTATGATTTACAATCTGGTTGATAAGGCGATTTCACTATCTGATTCCATTTTTCACGAAGAAAATATTAAAATAATAACGAACTTCTTACTAAATAATAATTATCCGCTTGAATTTATTCGAAAATATATCAACAAAAGAATTTCACACTTAAATAATAATATTAACACCAATATTAATAATAATCTAATGAACAGAAATCAAATTCGGAGACCACGAATTGTTTTACCATTCATAAAGGGATTAACCCTGAAACTGAACGTATTTATTAAGAAACATGAATTTCTATTAATTAATCGCACTATTAATAAATTTAACAGGATTATTAAATTAGGTAATGATAAAACAGTATAGAATGAAATTTGTAATATTGTATATAAGATACCATGTGGAGATTGCCGAGCGTTATACATAGGCACAAGTAAGCGTAAACTTAAAACACGTATAAGAGAACATTAATATGACGTAAAAAATAAAAATGACAGATTCGTTTTAGCGGTCCACACAATTAACACAGGACATAGTATTGATTTTAATAAAACATGTATCATGGAAATCGAAAATAATTTTAAAAAACGTATGTTCTCAGAAATGATAAATATTTATATATATGACGACACATTAAACCGTATTGAAGATGTAAATTTTTTTAAACAATATATGTAAAGTTACGCTTGATACGCTTTCGCCTGGCCGTCCGGTTGGTGTGTTCCTTCTCTCGGTGTCGGGGGACTATCTGGCGCGAGGAGGTGGCCCGTTTTCTGAGCTTCCGGGGGGAATCCCCCGCTCAAAATTCGCCTTTACTCGAATCGTGATATATTTGTTCACACTCTTTTCCACGAGTTTCAGCTAAGAGGAGGGATTCCCTGGAGTGGCGGCTGTTGTCTGAAATAATATCAGGTACTTTTTATCGCCCAGGAATCCTTATTTTTCCTCTAAAAAGTTGGCTATTCTAAGAGATTAGGATTCATTTACGCTCAAATTGGCGGCCCAACATCGTCAAATTCGCACAGTTGGATCAGCGCCTGTACTGGTTACCACCTGTATGTAAAGATCAGCCTCACAGCAGTATCTACCTCTTCCTCAATGCTTTTCTACACCTACCACATCCTTAGGAGAAGCAGCCGGCTAAGCGCTCCACTTCCTTTGTGAGTAACCGTAGAATCGTAAAAAAGGATCATGCGGAGGTATGTTCGATATGCGGCAGCTACATCCAGGCAAACTGCTTTGCGATTTTGCCCCATTCTAACGAACCGCGTTGTTGCCGACTTGCGAAGAGCTCTGCCTTTCCCGTGCCGCGTGAGGGGGCAGCACTTCCCGGGACGGCTGTTTTGGAAGGTGAGCTCGCATCAAGCGTCACACACTCTGCTGCGACCCCCACCACTGGGACGGCCAAGCGCGTCGCCTCGCCTACTTTGCCGCAATATGCACAGGTTGCTGAGCAACCTCGCGGCGCCGCGCCCACTGAGAGCTGCTCCGGTCCACCCGCGCAACAGACTGGTACCGTCGACATGGCCGCTCTCTTTTCCGATTTCGCGAGCCGGTTAGAGGCCAATTTCGAGCGCACGGTCTCGCGCATCGAAACTTCGGTGCAGGGTTTGGCCAGCGAGATCCGAGATCTTAACTCCCGGGTTTTACAGATAGAGGCAGCGACCGAGGAGAGATTTTCCAGCGTCTCGGACCGCTTGGGAGCATTAGAAGCGGCGAACGAATCGATTCGGAGCATGATCGGTGACGCATGTAGCGGCCAGTCGTTATCGGCGGTGTCAGCAGTGACATCCTCCTCAGATACCTGCGAGCTGTTACTACTCGGTATCCCTGCAAGTATGGCAATTTCGGAGGGGGAGGCCGTTGATAAAGTCTTAACCGCCATCAACCTCCCCCGCGTTTGCTCACAAGTTTTAAATGTTCGCCCCTGGCTTGTCCGGAATAAGCCAGGAAATCAAGATCCAGGATCGGCGACTTTGACTCCAGGCGTTGGCGGTACTAATAATAATAATTGTTTTCCGGGTTTCCTCCCCATCAACCAGGGATCTTGTCTTAGAGAAGGCTCGCCTTCTGAAGGGGTTTGTCTGCCAATTCCCTCTTTGGTGCGGGTGGAGGCTCGTCGGTTTTTTTGCGTTCGCTATGACCCAAGGAATCGCACGTCCTAGTAAGTAAAGCGCTGCGTCGTTCCGTTGACTTAGGATTGGCAAGGTCTTTTGTTAATAACTATACGCTTTTATGCGTAAAACGAAGGAAGGATAGCTTTTTCCGATTCGCTCTGAATCATACATAAATAACCTTTTAATTCATGATTCACCTACTTCGCAATGAAGGTTGCCGGGCCAGGCGCAGGGTTGTGAGATTTATGATTCGTCAAATCATGAATCCAAAATCAACCTTGGAATTGCAGAATTTGTTGTCTTCAAATCCAAAATCCTTCTGATTAAAGGATTTTCTTTAGTTATAAATACAAAATCCTTTTGATTAAAGGATTTTCTTTAGTTATAAATCCAAAATCCTTTTGATTAAAGGATTTCCTAAATTATAAATCCAAAATCCTTTTGATGTAAGGATTTTCTTTTATTATAAATCCAAAATCCTTTTGATGTAATCTGACTTGTGAATTGGCCCCATTCATAAATCGAAAATCCATATAATTTTTTTGACTTATTGCATCAATTTTTTTACTTATTGTATTGTGCGTTTTTTTACTTGTGGTATCTAGTAGATTGTGCCCTAGTGACCTGGACGTTAAACTCTCGAAAGATTACATTCACTCAAAATAAAAAAATTGTCTGTATATTAAGAGCAAGACCTATATGATCTTATTACGGCCCGCTGATTCCGAGTCTAAGCTTGATTTGGAGTTATCAAGTTTGAGGTCATTTAAAGTTCAAACTTAGAAAAAAGTTTTAAGGAGAGGTCACTAATATTTCTACAATTTTGACAGCCACTGATCCTTTATGGGGTTTGACTTTATCGGGTTAAGATGAAGGTCATTAAAGGTCAAGTTTGTAAATTTTGTAGAAAGTACATTTTGTACTTCAAATTCCGATATTGGTTTAGATTAAGATAATTTCATTTGGCGCTATCACGCCAGAATCAAGAGCATTTGAAGGTCAAATTGAGAAGAAACTTTTAAGCGTAAATGACTAAATAATATTTTTATAGTTTTGACAGCCGCTAAATCCGAATCAAATCCGCGTTTAGATCCCATGTGGAAAAATTTTATAAAGTTTATATAAAATTTTTATAAAATCACTTTATAAAATTTTTATATAAATTTGGTTCTATAAAAATTTTACAAAATTTTTATAAAAACATTATATATTATGATAAATTGCTTTTTTTATGTATTTATGTGACAAATAAAAAACTATTTTCTGATATAATTTAATGAAAATCATTTATTTGTATAATAAAGTAACATGAGAAAACAGCACATGGAAAAGAAAAATTTAATAATTATTCATATATAAAAATTTTGTATATATTTTATTTTAATAAAACACTTTGAAAATAAAGTAAATATATTTATCATTAAGTGCATATAATTGTATTTTCCCAAGTGAAAATAATTTATAAATTTTTTATAAAAATTTTATAAAATACATTTTATATAGTTTTTATAAAAAATTGGTCGTATAAAAATTGTATAAAAAATACACTTTATAAAGGAGATCGCCAACGGAAAGCATTTGAAGTATATCTATATACATTCAAAATTTGTATATATAGATATATTTGTATATATAGATTTGTATATATACTTGCAATGTTAAAAATGAAACTTTGTCGGTTAATTTTGGCTTTTCCTTTCATTTCCCGAAAATAATTTTTTTTGCAAATGAAATATTGCTAGTAAAAGTAAAAGATAATGCATGATTTATACGTCTTGGATCGTCTTTATTCTTATTGGCGGACTCCTTTTTATAAAAAATATATAAAATGTATTTTAAAATTTTTATAAAAAATTAATAAATTATTTTCACAAAATACAATTATATGCACTTAATGATAAATATATTTACTTTATTTTCAAAGTATTTATTAAAATAAAATATATACAAAAATTTTATATATGGTTAATTATTAAATTTTCTCATGTTACTTTATTCTACAAATAAATCATTTTCATTAAATTATATCTTCCCAGAAAATAGTTTTTTATTTGTCACATAAATACATAAAAAAAGCAATTTATCATAATATATAATGTTTTTATAAAAATTTTGAAAAATTTTTATAGAACCAAATTTATATAAAAATTTTATAAAGTGATTTTATACAAATTTTATATAAACTTTATAAAATTTTTCCACATGGGATCAAAGTTATTTCAAGGACAAATTTACAAAATTTGTAAAAAGTAAATTTTTGACTATATATTCTGATTCCATGACCACTGATTTAAATATATTAAAATGTGTTCTTACAGAGATACTTTCTCAAGTTTTGAGGGTTGCTGTATCCGAATATGAAATCAGTTTGACCTAATCGGGTTTAGATTACTAGAATTTTTAAGTTCTTATTCGGACTGTAATATACAAAAACACATTCCACTGTGTTTTAACTAAAAACCAATAACACAATATTTGAACATTAATGTTTAAAATTATGTAGTACCTTTTAGAAGTATATATGACATTTTTATATCTTTAGTAAAAAATATTAAAAAAAATTTATTGAAAGTAACAAATTTTATAATTTAATGAACAATAATATTCATTATTGCCCTCCAATTTTACTTTATCCCCGGAGGGACTAAAATGCGTTTTTGCTCCCTAAAAAGAGGTCAATAAAGTCAACTTTATTGATTTTCAGAGTGAAAAATAAATTACATATTATAATACGTTTATTTTATAGAATATTATACAAAAATCTATAAAAAATATATATAATTCTATAGGATAAATTACATATTAAATTTTATAATAATTATTTAAATAAATTTTATAAAATTTTTATAAAAATTTTATAAAATATTTTCACTCAGGGTGTAAGTATAAAAGAGTAATCTTCTGTATCAAGCACTTTTATTTGTTAAATTGTGTGCACATTCATACACTCTCAAACATACTCTTAAATGTGTAAATTAACACACATTCTCACACGCTCACACACAATTACACATTCACAAGCACACACACACACAATTACACATTCACACGCACACACACAATTACACATTCACAAGCACACACACACACACACACACACACACACACGCACATACACACACACACACGCACACACACACACGCACACACACACACACACATACACACACACACACACACACACACACACACACACACACACACACACACACACACACACACACACACACACACACACACACACACACACACACACACACACACACACACACACACACACACACACACACACACACACACACACACACACACACACACACCACACACACACACACACCACACACACACACACACACACACACACACACACACACCACACACGCACACACACACACACACACACACTCTCTCACACACACACACACTCACACACGCACACACACACACACACACACATTCACACACATTCACACACACATATACGTATTTACGCACTCGCGCATACATACGCACACAAAAGCACTTATAAATAAATTTACCGAACGCACAAACAAGCTCATAAATACCCGCATTAATTGTCACACACGCATCCACATTTGTTTCGTTCTGAATTTATTTCACTAAGCACTAGGTACATTTTACATAACAATTGAAAAGTGTGATATTGCGCCCCGTAAATAGGGAAAGCAAGTAGTATTTTGTGCTTAGTGTAAGAAAAAAGCTTTTAATAACAAAAACGGTTTTAAAATTAACAACAATCCAATAAAATTTAAAATTAACAACAATAGTCCAGGTACCTCGAGAATCATTAATAAATCGTATTACAACTATCAAAGGAATTTTATTCGCTTTTACGAGAAAACATAAAATAAATGAAATTAATTATTCGTATATGAAAAAGGAAAAAAATCATCATGATTCTTTTATTCGAAATACGTAAAATTATAAAATCGTCGGTATTTATGATTGTCATCAAAAAAAAAAAATTACAAAATCAAACGGATTTTTGACTCGTGAAAAACAAACTCATAAATTCATTAGTATTTGTGAATCTTAGAAAGAAAAACTCCTAAAGTTACCGGTATTTGCGATTCATAAAAACTAAAAATCCAAAAATCATTAGTATTTATGATTTTCAATAAATATAATAAAAAAATCAAAAGGAGTTGTGATTGTATGTGACAGAAAATACTTAAATCACTTGAATCTTATGATTCGATAAATTTGAGAATCATAAAATCAAGCGAGATTAGGATTCGCAGTAAATGAAAATCCAAAATTAAAATTGATTATGGATTTTTAAGGATTCTATTCCTCGAAATGATTCGAGTACTTACAACCCTGGCCAGGCGTCATCACCTACTAACACTTCATTCTCCATTTTTCATGTTAATATAAACCGCCTAAAAACACACTTTTCATCCATTGAGTCACTAGTTCTGCCATCTAATTATGATATCACTGCTTTCTCGGAAACCTTTCTCACAGAACATGACTCCTTTAACATGTTGGGCCTTCCTGACTGCACCTTGCACAGACTGGATCGGGTTGGTAAGGATGGGGGGGGGGGGACGGTATTGCAGCCTATTTCAAGAATAATCTTGGTGTTAGGTTTGTGGCTCACTCCGACCCCATTTTTTCCAACACTCCAGAGTTTATGATTTTTCGAGTTCTCAATAAAAACAGTTCGCTGCTGTTTTGTGTTGTTTATAGGAGGCCCACAGCGGCATACCCGTCTAAATTTTTTGATACGTTGACAAATTATTTACATACTTGCGACCATGTAGTCATCACCGGCGATTTTACTATTAACATGTGCAATAATGATGGGGCATCCGCTATTTTGGATTCCTATTTAGATTCACTTAACCTTTTCCTTATTAAATCCGATCCTACACATCATACGCACTCACCAACCCATTCATCTCATACATGGCTCGATCTTTTCATTATACGTAATCCTCCGCCAGTCTATATTTATACTAAGTCATCAGTTCCCTTTGTAGCAGGGCACGACTATATTATACTTGCATTGGATATTATCAAACCTTTGCCGGCTGTAAAAAGAATTTGGTCGCGGAACCTTGCTCTAATTGATCCGCCGGCGGTGGCTACTCTTTTTTCTGATACGTTTAATCATCTTTCATCTCTCTCTTGCTCTAACACTGTGTCGTCTACGTCATCAATCTCTCACTCTTCAACTACGTCGTCTGGTCGTTCACCTTCTTCTTCACAAAGTTCGCTGATGCCATCTTATTCGTCCCCTACTCCCATCAACATTCTACTTTCAAATCTTGTTTCAGCCATCCTACATACATTTGATTCACTCGCTCCTGCTAAACTCATCACCATTAAAACCTTCAGTAAATCTTGGATTACACCGCACATCAAACAGAATATTAAGGCTCGCAATGTCGCGTATAAAAGATACTTGGCTACTGGCCTGAGCTCGGATTATCAGACTTACAAAGATCTACGTAAACTTGTTAGAAATGACATAGACTCCAGTAAAGTATACCGTCTTAAGCTAGGTTGGCTGTCGGTCGAGCTTAGGAGATCCCTTTTCATTGCTACCTGTGTTTTTAACATCATCTCGCATAAATCCCCTTCATACATTGCTCGTCACTACATTATTCGCGACGCTTGATTTTCATCCCGTTCTTCCTCATGCCACCCACCCTTGTCCCTCTATTATCTCCCTCCTAGAAGTGAAGCCCTTAATATTTCCTTCATTATCACTGCCTCTCGCCTCATCAATCACCTCCCTTTCACCAATTTTGACCCTCTCCTCGTTAGTTCCTTCAAATTATCCCTTTTATTGTATCTTTCTGAGCTCAATCGACAGGCTTGGGAGGCGAGGATTAGTAATGAGGGAATCATTTGCCTTTCATTACCGGACTTCTGAGCGCTTATTTTATTTTATTGTATTCCGCCGATTACTTGTAAATTGTCACTATTCTCTATGTTTTGCGTGTATATTGTTCAATATTTATTTTATATTTTTGTATTTTATTTTTGGCGCTGTTCATTGCTAACATTGTTTATATCATTATTTTATATCTATTTTGTTATTTCATATTTTATATTAATTTTATTATTATTTATTTATTTTGTTATTTTTAGTTCTTTAGTTTTATTGTGTAAATAACTATTGTTATTATTTGATTTTATTTTATTATGTAACAGAAATTCTGCGCCGATTTTTTCAAATTGTGTTTACGGGGTTTTACCCCACTGTACCTAATAAACTCATCAAATCAAATCTCTCTCTCTCTCTCTCTCTCTCTCTCTCTCTCTCTCTCTCTTATGTACTATTTTGTAAGTCTCCACAGCCAGACAGGGTTCTACCCAAAGGCCACAATAAACTATAATCAATCAATCAATCAATCTCTCTCTCTTTAGTTAGTAGACTTTAGTCTCGTTTTTCGAGGCTCCTCTTTTCAGTACTGGTTACTGCTTTGCGGCGAGTGATTTTTCATGCTTTTCATGATGCTTGCAATAAGTTTTTAATAATATTCTGCAGTGCCTGTTATTTTTGAGGTTAGTGATACGTGTTGATTTGCTACACTTCCTCGTCAGTAAATACATTGTCTTAAGTCTCTCCGCGCAGAAAATTTTGAAAGTGACCACTAGATGACGCCTACCACACCATTCGAGAAGAATGCTAGTATATCGGCGGTAATTTCAAATACCAGTCTGTAAATTAGTTGCTTCATTTGTAAAAAGACCTCGCGCACTCGAGCAGGCCTTTGATTTAGGTTGCGATAAAATTAACACAAAAACCTCGCGGTTGCAGAGAGTGCAGCAACCTAACTGCGGTACACGGAACCTTGTGAAAAGTTGTACTGGAGCAAGTTCAAGTATCCGAATCATGTAGGTGTTGACGAGTGTATGTATTTGTAATTGTAGGAACAGCGTCGTGCGCGAGAAGTACTCACCGCGGCATTAGACCGCCTTTCATACCAAAGTCAATAACCAACCTCTGGGATCTAGGATCAGGTCGTCGAGGACCTACGGGTCGACTGGGCTATGGAAAGGGACGTACTCGGTAGGTTATTACCACGTTTACTCCCTCCTCGTGGGTATGTGTGTGTGTATATGTATGTGAAATTCAGCAATGTATCCAGGTACATTCGGTTAAGATTGCCGTTACCGGCTTTGTCTAGATGATACAAATTCAATTAGAAGATAACAATGTGTAATCAAATGATGCATGTAAAATTCTAAGAATGTATATAAAAATATTATAAATTGCAATGCTTACGTAATGTCCAGGAGCATGTTGGCAAAACTGTGGAATAAACAAATGGAAATATTAGTCAAGTCATATTAGTTTAAAATTATTAGCAACATTTAATCTCTAGAAGAAATGAACTATTCTATTTCAATAGAGTATCTCTTATAATAGATTTCTCTTATAATAAAACTATAATATTAACCTTTAGAGGACGGGAATTTTCTGGTTCAAAAAAGCTTCTTTTTTCAATAAAATTAATGTCTAAAAACATCGGATCACTTTTAACCTTTAGAGGACGGGGATTAGGGTTTACTGTTTTCTCTCACTTTTGTATAGAAATCGAGTTTTTGTGATGTCTCACATCTCAAAACTAACACATGTAAAGGGTTGATCATGGGCATGGCCCATATAGAGGCCATCCCGTCCTCTAAAAGTTAAAATTCTTATTATTTTTATGGTTGAAACCATTATTTTAAGGTATATTCGTCGATTGGTATAATATATTTTACATTTGAATTAATCATATCTGAAAAGTTGCTTACTAAAATTAAAAAAACTTATGTTAGAAAATGTGATAAATTTAATATCGTTTTTTATTTTAATTTTTATAACTATAATATATCATAATATTATATTTAAAATTCACATTTAGAACTATAGTAAAAAATATGATAGGCTGTAACGGGGTAGTTCCTACATGTGCTCCTCACGTTGTCTAGGAGATGACTTACTGGCGCGACATTTGCGTCGGGCTGTCACATCCCTCTTGTGGCAATTCCGCGCACGCACGTTAGCCCTTGTACAACCGCGATAGTTGCTTAGCTGCTTTCTGTACAACGAATGCGGTTCTTTGCCGCGAGGAGAACCGCTCGGTCCGAGTCGCAATTGCAAAGAAATATCTCTGGATGCTACGGAGGATTCAAAATAATGTAAAAGTAAGCTACATACTCCTAAGCGTATGAAGCTATACCTTATAATGAGCGCGAGTGTAGATCGGAAAAGCTCGTATACGTATCGTAAACACGCGCGTCGCCGGTAACGCCTTCCTTGCTCATACGTGGCAAGACTAAAAATCCTCGGTACAGATTCACGCCCGGGTTCTGGAGTTTGTGCCGCGAAGAGTATTGTGTGGTGGAAATGAGCGTGCTAGTATTTACTGCACAGCTATAGCAACTCCCCAGAAACCCTGCGAGTACGGCAAGTTGCCGCGAGCGGGAGAGCGTGACGGGGGGAATCCAGCAAAGTCAAGCGTGCCGCCGGTAGGTATTGACAGGTACATGGTGCGTCACTCGCGAGTCGCCGAAGCCGTAATGACACTTTCTTAACGGCTATATTAAATCTGAGTATCGACGGATATCGCCCGTGCGCGACGGCGAGGAAATCGACGCGCGATCGCGTATGCATGCGAGAGAGATAGCGCGAGTAACCCCGGTGGTTATACTTCATCGCGAGATCTCACGCAGCCTATCTTTTTTTTGTTATTTATTTGTTTATAATTTTCTTTATTAAATCAGTTTTCTATTTTATAGTAATAATTAATTTTTATTTATAATTAATAATCGTGTACGAGTTGATTACTAAATACCGGCGTCTAGCATTCCCGTTATACCGAATACCGCCCACTCCATTTCAGGAGCAGCCGAGATAAGGTTACCGTGGATTTACCTCCTTTTCTTCGCGGTCCTTTTCAGCTCGCGTTTCTGGCAACTAAAGAAATACGGGAGATCAGCAACGGGGTAGCGCCTAGGGAGTATAACTGGGCAGTGCGGTAGCAACTACTCCCTTTACCCTTGCCTACGCTAGAAGGGATACCCTGTTACAATAATAAGGCGAGAGATTAATTATTAATTAATAACAAGTCACTCGGAAGCGTTGACTAAGCTTAATAATATAATGGACCTAGGGGTCGTTTGGAGTTCCACGAGTTTTCATGGTTCATTGGGGTCTTATTCACTAACAGCAAAACAAAAAACCGGACCATGAATAATACACCAAATAAACATCTAACCATTTGTGTTTGGATCGCCAACGGACGACTAACACACAAAAAACTCGAACTAGAGACACTACTAGACACAAAAGACATTGACATTTGCCTACTTGACGAAACACTTTTAAAAAACAACAGTACATTTAAACTACGAAACTACACTGTCTATAAAAATAACACAAACCGGGGCACCGCGGTAATAGTTAAAAACAGTCTAAAACATTATAATATACCTTTAAATACCGAAGACTTAGAAGCAACGGCAATTAAAATCAAAACCCGCGGAACCGACATCGCGATAATAACAACTTATAACTCACCTTCTGTTAAATTCAACAAAAACGACTACGATAAAATCTTTAAAACAGCCGACACAGTAATAGCCGCCGGTGACTTTAACGCTAAACATACGCGCTGGGGAATTCGCACTATAAACGCACTCGGTAGCCAACTCAGTAAATATTGCATTAATAAACAACTTTACATTCACGCCCCAGCGAGCTTCACTCACTATCCTTACAACAAAAAATGCAAACCCGATATAATAGATTTCATGATCTCTAAAAACTTAAATTTTTCTTCTAATATCTGCACTCTCCCAGATTCCGAATTAGACTCAGACCATTGCCCCGTATACATAACTATCAACTTAACAACAATTTGCAATCCGACAAAAATTAAATACAACTTCGCAAAAACTAACTGGCAGACATTTAACAATTACTTTGACGAAAACATCACTACACTACAAGATATAGACACAAAACACGAAATAGACACTGCTATCACTGACTTTGCACAAACCATCCAAAAAGCAATAGACATTTCCACACCATTAATCGAAAATAAAACCGGCAACCTTCCGTTACCGGACGAAATAATTAAATCAATAAAACATAGAAACGTATTAACCCGTTAAGTCCTGAATGGACACAATTTTCCGAGTTTTTTCAAGCGATGAAATAGCTTGAAAATTGAACGCAGAAAAAATTCTAAACAATGAATTTCGATGTAAAAATCGACGAACTTTCCGAATCCACTATTAGTTTTTCGAATAAATTGCTTTTTTTATAGGTTATGTTCGCGTTTCTTGTCAAAAATCGTGTTTTTTTAAAAATAAATTTTCAAAAAACCAAGATTTTAAGACCGAAAAACATAAGAAGAAGGGTAAAATCGTGCATTTCTTGCGTCCATGGACCTTTTACTATAATGTTGACATAGTTGCCAAGTAAAATTCAAGATTGCATGTTACAAAATGGCGTCTAAAACCGGAATTTTTTAGCTAAATTATATCTTTTCATATTTTTAAATAATAAAAATTACTTTGTCGTGAATAAATACGAAAACTCGTAAAAAGTGGTATTTCTTGTTGTAAATTATAAATTTGAGGTTAAATGTCATATTTTCAACATGGCGGATCCAAGATGGCGGATGTAATTTTTGAAAATCCATGTATTTCAGGTCGAATTTTTTATAGCGGGGTTTTTTGGGTCGCTCTTTACGAATTTGAATTTACATTTTGAAAATTTTGTAATTCAAAATAGCGGATCCAAGATGGCGAAAGAAATTTTTGAAAAATCAAGTATTTCTGGTTAAATTTTTTATGGGGGGGTTTTTTGGGTCGCTGTTTACGAATCTGAAATAACCTTTTGAAAAATTTGGAATTCAAAATGGCGGGTATAAGATGTCAGACAAAAATTTTCAATATCAACTGATTTATACAAAGTTGTGTGCAAGGGTTTTTTTGGATCGCTGATTATGATTTTGAAGTTATTTTTTGGATATTCTTGAAATCAAAATGGCATATCCAAAATGGCGGACGGAGATGACAAATATCAACTGTTTTATATTCATCTTTAGGTAGACATTTACAAAAATTTTTTTTTATAATTTTTTAGATTTTTTACATTTTCTTTTTATTTTTATTATAATTTTTATTTTTTTTGCCATTTTACAATTTTTATCATTTCTTTTATAATTTTTATAATTTTTGTTTTTACTTTTTACTGAAAATACTTAAGAATTTGTCAGCCATCTTGGATTTGCCATTTTGATTTCAAGAGTATTAAAAAAATAACTTCAGAATCAAAAGCAGCGATCCAAAAAAAACCCTTGCACAAAACTTTGTACAAATCAGTTGATATCGAAAATTTTTGTCCGCCAACTTGTATCCGCCATTTTGAATTACAAAATTTTCAAAATGTAAATTCAAATTCGTAAAGAGCGACCCAAAAAACCCCGCTATAAAAAATTCGACCTGAAATACATGGATTTTCAAAAATTACATCCGCCATCTTGGATCCGCCATGTTGAAAATATGACATTTAACCTCAAATTTATAATTTACAACAAGAAATACCACTTTTTACGAGTTTTCGTATTTATTCACGACAAAGTAATTTTTATTATTTAAAAATATGAAAAGATATAATTTAGCTAAAAAATTCCGGTTTTAGACGCCATTTTGTAACATGCAATCTTGAATTTTACTTGGCAACTATGTCAACATTATAGTAAAAGGTCCATGGACGCAAGAAATGCACGATTTTACCCTTCTTCTTATGTTTTTCGGTCTTAAAATCTTGGTTTTTTGAAAATTTATTTTTAAAAAAACACGATTTTTGACAAGAAACGCGAACATAACCTATAAAAAAAGCAATTTATTCGAAAAACTAATAGTGGATTCGGAAAGTTCGTCGATTTTTACATCGAAATTCATTGTTTAGAATTTTTTCTGCGTTCAATTTTCAAGCTATTTCATCGCTTGAAAAAACTCGGAAAATTGTGTCCATTCAGGACTTAACGGGTCCGCGAAAACCGTAAACGATATAATCCAATCCTTAAAAACCATATTAATTCAATTCGACGCTTAATAGACAACCAAATAAAAAACTTTAAATGCGAATCGTGGAATAATAAAGTAAAATCCCTAAACATTAAAGACAATAGTTTGTGGAGAATGACCAAAGCATTTACGCGAACTCATACTAATATTCCACCGTTAAAAGATTCAAATAATCAACTTAAATATTTTTCACCGGACGATAAAGCTAACCAACTAGCCGAAAACTTCGCGAAAACGTTCACACCGCATAAAATGCCTCGTAACAATTCCAATTTTACTGCAGAAACGGAGAATTTAATCCTAAATTATCTAAACAATTCTAACAATAACCCTAATACAATTGCACCGATAATTCCGTTCGAACTTAAAAAATATCTTAAACGCGCGAAAAACAATAAAGCACCCGGCCCGGATACAATAAGTAACATCATTTTGAAATAATTACCTATAAAAGCATTAACCCACTTAAGCGACATACTCAACGCGTGCATTAAACATAAATATTTCCCAGACATCTGGAAAACGGCGACCGTCTTGGTGTTTCCCAAAGCAGGTAAAGACCCGACCCTCCCGACTAGCTACAGACCAATTAGCCTCCTTAACACAATGAGCAAGGCATTCGAGCACTTGCTCATCAAGACTTAGGGATGACATGACTGACCGCCTAACGATCAGACAGGAACAATTCGGGTTTAGACAGGCTCATTCTACACAACACCAAATACTTAGACTAACCGAAGACATTACTCGGAACTTTAACTGGAAACGAAACACCGGGGCGGTACTTCTCGACGTAGAGAAAGCCTTTGGTAGCATCTGGATAAACGGTCTCCTTCGCAAACTAATCGAAAATAAAATAAACTCTAACCTAATTTACATCTTAGCTTCCTATCTAAAAAACCGGAAATTTAAAGTTAAACTAAACGACGCAGAATCTCGCGAATTTCCTATAAAAGCGGGAGTCCCTCAGGACAGCCTGTTGGGACCTCTGCTCTTTTTAATTTACATTAACGACCTACCCTCGACCGACAACGTAAATATCGGGATCTACGCTGACGACACGGTAATATACGCGACCTCGCGAAGTGATGAAAAAATCGTAAAATTACTTAACAACGCGCTAAACGACATTCATCAATTCTGCAGTAAATGGAAAATTAAAATCAACGCGACTAAATCCGAAGCAATAATGTTCTCTAAAAAGAGAGCGCCAACCGCAAACCTAAATCCATCTAACTTCGATAAAACACCAATAGAATGGAAACCCGCGGTAAAATATCTTGGCGTAACACTCGATCGTAAACTCATCTACACACAACACACTACTAACGTTCGTAACAAAGCCATCGGGGTCTTAACTAAAGGAAATCCGCTTTTAAGAAATCACTCGTCTCTCAATCTAAATAACGGCAAAATAATTTATAAAACCTTAATTTGACCAATTCTAACATACGCCTCAGCGATCTGGGGCGGCACGTGTAAAACAAACATTAATAAACTTCGAATAATTTAAAATAATACTTTACGAAAAATAACAAACGCGATACGGTAACTAAAAATTCATTAATCCATGGAGAACTCGAAATAGAATATTTACATAATCTCATTAAAACTGCGACCGAAAAATTCTACGAAAACAAACAACCTCGGTAAATACGAATTCGATCCCAAAAACAAACATGCGCGACCAAAGGACTTCCTGTCCGCCCCGTAGGAACAACTATTCGTCATTCAAAAATAAATTCTATTTAATTGACATTGATGCGATGGGGAGGAAACATATGCAGGGTGGATGGCTGCTTCTCGTAGGCATTTCGCCGGAAGAACCAGCCGGAGCTCTGTAGAATGGCCCTGCTCGGCTCATCAATGCACCCCATCACATATTCTATTTATTTCTCTTTCTCTTTTTCCACTCAACCTCATACCCATTCCACCTTTCATCTCATTTTTCATTCTTTTAACTAACTCACTACTACAAGTAGGTTCTTTCAGCCTAGTGCTTTTTCCTACTTAACGTAAGCTTCTGCTTACTTCTGCTTTCTCTAAATGTTCTGTAAACTCATATTTTTATTTATATGATAAATGAATTTATTGATCTCCACAAGCCAAAGAAATATTCCTCACAACTCAAGTAAGGCTTGAGTTGTGAGGAATATTTCTTTGGCTTGTGGAGATCAATAAATTCATTTATCATATAACTTATAATATAAACAAGCAATAAATTCACGAATTTTCAAATCATATTTTTATTATTGTGCGACAATGCTAACTTTAGCAATGCACTTTCACCTCCCACGCGATTTTTTCCTTCTTAAGGAGAGGTAACGGGATTGGAGATATGCCTCCCGACGTGGATTTCATCCACGACGGGGACATATAAACAATCTTCCGGGCTGGACGTACCTCACTGATTGGGGCGACGAAGGGGCCCCACCATCCCCCCCTTTTTAGTTTTAGTTTTTACTTGAGCCACTGGGTAGTCTATTGAGATTATACGCAAGCTATCTTATATATTTTAAGTTTGTATTTTACTACGTGAAAATATGCTCTGAAGAGACTTTCTGACGAATAAATAAAACTAAAGCCAACCAAATGTTAGCAATTCATCACATATAATAACTTGCGTATACTGTAAATGCACTTCTCAGTTATTCGAATAATCTCATAATGTACTATTTATGTACAATCACTGGAGTTATGATGAATTTCACTATGTTTAAACAATCATTAATTTATATCTACTATACTTGAGTCACTAGAAAGTCTATTGAGATTATACGCAATCTATCTTATACATGTTAAGTTTCTATTTTACTACATGAAAATATGCTCTGAATAGACTTTCTGACGAATAAATAAAACTAAAACAAACCCATTGTTAGCAATTCATCACATATGATAGGTTGCGTAAACTCTAAATGTAGTTCTCAGTTACTCGCATAATATAATAATGTACTATTTTTTACCAATCACTGGAGTTATGGATAATTTCACCATGTTTAAACAATCATTAATCTATATCCACTATACTGGAGTCACTGGAAAGCCTATTGAGATTATACGCAAACTATCATATATAGCATTTCTAGCATACGAGACATTATAAGGCATTGATTCTATGTCATTAATCGCATAGGGGGTTAGATGAGTTATTGATTCTAGTGCATACCTCGCTAATGGAGTGATATGGAAAATCAATTTTATGGCATTTTTAGAATAGGGTGTAACAGGAGTCATTGATTCAATTCCTTTACTAACATACGGGGTAAGATGAGTCATTATTATTTTTTAATTTGTCGCTTTTGGCGCTATATGGAAAATTAATTTAATTGCATTTCTAGTGTGCATGGCTTATTGAGTCATTGATGCTATTGCATTTCTCATTTATGGGGCCATATGAAAAATCAATTTTAATGCACTTCTAGGATACGAAGCAAAAGAGTCTTTTATTTTATTTCAGATCGCGATAATAGGACTATTCAGTATATGAATTTTATTGCATTTGTCATTTATTGGGACTTACGGAATAGTATATTATATTCCATGGCCAGTAAAGCAAAAAATTTCTCAGATCACATGTAATTTTCGGCTGAGGCGAAGCCGAGGTGGACGAACATGTGATCTGACGCTTATATTTTTGCTCGTCAAGGTGTATATACTATTTTTCTGCTCGACGTTACCGGAAAACGGCAACTTCATTTCGCGCAGCGGCTGGGAAGTTGCCGCTTTCAAATAATTTTTCATGTTTTTAATGTCATGTGCAAGTCAATTACAAAATTTTACGCGGATTCTCTATTTGCTTTAAATCTAAATTTAATACGAGATCATGGTCGTGGTCAAATGTAACATTTTTTCAATGTGATTATTTATTTTCCAAAATTTAAATTGACCTTTAATTTATTGTCCTCGCTCCTTCAATTTCTGGAAACAGAATTATACTGTTTAATATCATATTTTTAAACTGTCCTGAAAAGTAACGGTCAAGGTCATGATCTTTATTGGTTTCCTACTTCCAAACTCTGCACCTTTTATCCCATACTTCTTTATGTATGCTGTATTTTCGACAATATATTCATAAATACAATTTAAAAAAATAAAATGCCTCCGAGATAGCACCTTTTTCAACCGAGCTACGAGATAGCACCGTCTTCAACCGGGCTGCGAGATAGCACCTTCTATCTCTCAGCCGTCGATGTGTTCTTACGAAAAGGTTATGGTTGGAATTAATCACCACTTGTGCACGATGTCACAAAAACTTCCTCAAGGATTTGATCGAGGTATGCTCTACGTATACTCACTTCAAGAATAACAGATTCGAATGCGGTTGCGGTTGCGGTTCGGTTAGGGTTACGTTTACGGTGAAAAAGGTATGCTACACTTGTGCTCAAAATCAGTCAGTTTTCGTCACCTGCTGCAGATCAACTACTACGGTTATCGGTGCTCCTTATACATATACATAGTTCGCGGGGACGCGCATGCGCCTTACAATATTCGCTGACTTCGGTGTGTGGAGTCCATTTCAAAAGTCGGTAGTAGGCGGGTGTAGGGTATGAGTCTATCTATAGACTTCTATTTATCGTTCTCAGGTTATTGACCTTGGGTTTCGCGGCACGTATTTATCGCGGACCTAACTAAACACTAATGTAACTAATAGAACTGAATAATATAACTAATAACTTATTAATATTAGAGCGTGTATTCAATGTGCACCACAAACTTAAATTTTTGATACTAAATACCCTTTAGAATGTATTAATTAATTTATTTATACTGTTATGAATTATATTAATCATATATTAATTAATTAATCAGTCAATTATTATTTCTTTTATTATTTTAACGTCGCTCTTTTTATACTCCCAAATCACTGCTAATCAGCGACGGAGGTCATACGATTTCTTTGTTAAGAAAGCACTTGTTGATAATAAATTCCCCAGTGGTGCTTGTATCAATCGGCCGGGGCCAGGAATCGAACCTGGGACCTCCAAATTACGAGCCCGACGCCCTACCGACTGAGCCATCGTAGGCTTCTAATTAGTCAATTATTTGGAGTATATTAAAAATTAATACTTATTAAAATATTAAAAGAATACCAGAAAAATATTCACACTACATTAAAATATTCTACCTAGAACGATGATTTTCTGTAAATTTTTCTCTCTACTATAAATAATATTAAATAAATGTTAAATAAATAACATTTTACGTATTCAATGTGTACCTGGCACCACAATAAACAATTATTGACCATAAAAGTTTATTTCCGGTAATGTATGTGACGTGCCAACCTTTTTTTGGGTTTTACCGTTACTATAGATTTTTGCTGCTTGCTATTAGATTTGATGTAAGTTAGGTACGAAACCATCTATGCATCTATATCTTGTTGCAGACTTATAAATCTTGGTTTTATGTGTAAATTGAGACACATTATATTAGCGCACATTGGCCATTATAACTGGAGTGTGTATTTGAGTGTATTAGTTAGTGTATCTTTTGTATGTATTATACACATTTCTATTACCACGCATTGGGCCATAGAAACGGTAGTGTGTAATTTAATATTACTTAAATGAATAACTATAAATTTTTCATATATATTTACAATATTTATTTATTTAATTTCATTACAAATCCTTATAATAAAAGGATTTGTACTAATAAAACTATGAAATCTAATGTTAATGCTACGAAGGCTTATATATCAAATGAATCCTTGAATATAAATTTCCGTCCTTTATATATTATCTTTACCTCATTAGTACAAATCCTTTTTAACCATTTTTCCTTATATTATACATCAACTTATTATTTTAATTTTTTATTTTAAATCATATTTTCTTTCTTGTTTCTATATACATATAATATTATCTAAATTTCTAATTGTTTACAAGAAATAATTGCATATTTATTTTTATATCGTATGCATTTTTAAAATTACTTTTATTTCTATAATTTTTTTTATTAATTCTATAACCTCACTTATTTCTACATTTAAAAATAATCGTAAATTCAATTTTTCTATTTGCAATAATTTTTTATTCTACTTATAAATTTCAATTTGTTTTTTACACAATTACAAAATTAAATATATTATAATTTCTATTTTTAAATGTACAAATATCTTCGCATACTAATTTTGCATAAACATATAATTTTTATAATTAATTTATGTTTTGCTGTAAAATTAAAAATTAAATTCTTTTTTATACATCTTAAATTGAATATTTGTATTAATTTTATTATGTAATAATATTCTATTTACAATTTTATTATTTATTTAATTATAAAATATTTATTTTTAGTATAATTGCAGTTGCATTTTTATGTTTCTAAATTTGCGCTTTAAATCGTGACGTGCTATAATTCTAGGAATTTACATGTTAGTCAATTTCAGCTGACTGTATTCTTGTGGATATTTACATTTATATACAGTTCATTGGTCTTTCTAAGAAATCTATTTTGATGCCCTATATCCTCTTTATATAAAATTAAGTACTTATTAAATAATTTAATTATATGTCGTTATATACGTCACATTACCCCCCTTAAATAATATTTAAATTTAACTAAATTTCAATATTATTTAATATATCTTTTCAACCATTATTTTTTTAATTACTTCACACAATTTATAAATATTATGTTGATCATTTGACAGTTATCATACAATAGACAGCTGTCTCAACCATACATAATTACTTACAGGTGGTTTCTATTACTTCTAAATAATAACAGATTTTTCTTTATTTTCATTTTACTTGTATTTATTACTGTATATTTTTTTTTATAAGTTTTATTTTTTTTTCTTTTTTTCTATCTCTCTTTCTGCTTCGTTTATTAATTTGTTGAATTTTTCTTGGAGTGGCGTCCAATCTTCTTTCCTCTTTTTTGCTAAGAAAAAATATTTTTTCTTTTATTCTCACTTTAGATAATTTGTTCGACATCATTTATTAGACCTCTATCTCAATCTATATATATACCTAAAGGTTCCGGCACATATTCCTCCACCGCTGGTTTGGTGGAACGAGTTGTTTTCACCGGAAGACGAGCTATGATAGTTCTTAATTAAGGGTCCGTCCTGTCCTTAGGTTTTGTTTGTGTCCATTTATTTAGTTTTTTTATCTTTAAAGTTTGGGTATATACCCCTGGACGGTAGAATAATCCCTCATCCTCTCGGTGAAAACCTTCCTCGCTGGCCGTCTTTTTCCCTACCCAGTGTAATCGGGGTGGAAAATGACTGGCCTTTTCGCCAGTTTGCACTTGCGTATAACATGTACCGAAATTTTGTACTTAGGTTGATTTGTCCATCATTACTAGTTAAACTGAGTTTTGAGTCTTATCTATACTCGTTTTGCAAAACTTTGCACCTTTTTCTTTTAAACAATATTCTTAGAAATTATTTGTTTTGATATCCAATTTCCAGAAATCTTCGTTATTTAGTTTTGATTTAACTTATAATAATGGTTAAATATACAGGGTGTCCCAAAAGTATGGACACACCTGAATATCTCGGAAAATAAGGGTGCTAGGAAAAAAACTTTCAATATAAAAGCTTTAGGAAATCAAACGATGCATCTGATGGTGACCTTCAATTTGACCATAAGCTTGACCTTCAAGGTTATTTGAAGGTCAAAGAGATTTTTTTTAATGGGAACCCCTATTTTTGACACCGGATTCAGAAAGAGCGAAAAATTTTCGTCCAAAGCGATGGTTTTCAATTTGTTAGAATGACCTTCAAAAGGTAAAATGAAGGTTAAATATTGAAAAATCGTAAACAAGCTATTTTCTTTGAACTTTTTCGGATTTGTGGGCGAATAAATGTCAGAGTAGATTTTGGGATTAACAACCTTGAGTATCTCGACCTTGGAGTTAATTTTCAAGGTCATTCAAAGGTCAAAGTAAATTTTTTATGGACAGCCTTATTTCTGACACCGGATTCAAAGAGAGCGGAAAACGTAATGCCAGAAATGAGTCGCCTTGCCTCTCACGATGGGATGCTTGCTTAACGTGATTCTCCTTTGTCTCTCACGATGGAATGCTTAAGTAAAAAAGTAAAACTAAAAAATTTGCAAAATTGGAAAATTTGCAAAAATAAAAAATTTGCAAAATTGGAAAATTTGCAAAAATAAAAAATTTGCAAAATTGGAAAATTTGCAAAAATAAAAAATTTGCAAAATTGGAAAATTTGCAAAAATAAAAAATTTGCAAAATTGGAAAATTTGCAAAAATAAAAAATTTGCAAAATTGGAAAATTTGCAAAAATAAAAAAATTTGCAAAATTGGAAAATTTGCAAAATAAAAAATTTGCAAAATTGGAAAATTTGCAAAAATAAAAAATTTGCAAAATTGGAAAATTTGCAAAAATAAAAAATTTGCAAAAATTGGAAAATTTGCAAAAATAAAAAATTTGACAAAATTGGAAAATTTGCAAAAATAAAAAATTTGCAAAATTGGAAAATTTGCAAAATAAAAAATTTGCAAAAATAAAATTTGCAAAATTGGAAAAGAAAATTTGCCAAAATAAAAATTTGCAAAATTGGAAAATTTGCAAAAATAAAAAATTTACAAATTGGAAAATTTGCAAAAATAAAATTGCAAAATTGGAAAAATTTGCAAAAATAAAAATTTTGCAAAATTGGAAAATTTGCAAAATAAAAATTTGCAAAATTGGAAAATTTGCAAAAATAAAAAATTTTGCAAAATTGGAAATTTGCAAAAATAAAAAATTTGCCAAATTGGAAAATTTGCAAAATTGGAAAATTTGCAAAATAAAAATTTGCAAAATTGGAAAATTTGCCAAAATAAAAAATTTGCAAAACAATTGAGAAAATTTGCAAAAATAAAAATTTGCAAATAAAATTTGCAAAAATAAAAAATTTGCAAAAATAAAAAATTTGCAAAAATAAAAAATTTGCAAAAATAAAAATTTGCAAAATTTAAAAATTTGCAAAAATGAAAATTTGCAAAATTGAAAAATTTGCAAAAATGAAAAATTTGCAACAATGCAAGACAGGCTGGTGTCCTGCCGGTGAAGGCAAGACAGTCTGATCCAACCGGGTAAATAAGCCCTGGATTTGGGTTTAGCAAGTCAAATACACAAAACCACGTACACTCATAAAAAACTGTTTTACTCCGAATCTTACCATTTTAATATGGATTTTATTCACCTTTTTCACGGTTTTTTATAACTTTAAAAAAATTTTGGGGATGCCTGAGTAAAAGCTACGTTGGATTCGGATTCAGCACGTCAAATACATAAGAATACATAGGTCTCGTTCCCAGAATAGACCACTTTTTTAAATGCTAGTGTCATTATTATAATAAGAGTATAACTAATAAGATTTCGTCAGTTTTAAGGAATAGATAAACACGACTAATTCTAGCAAATTTATAAAAAAATAGCAAGATTGCAAATTTGAGAAAATGTTTAAATATGCAATAATGTGCAGATATTCAAACATTTAAGAGTTACACCGGGGGTACCCAGTTAAAATTCTGAGCCCATATTCGTGTACAACAACCCCGAAAACCTCGTGGGTAGTGTTTTCAGTGACTCTGAAAATTTCAACGAACAAGTTTGAATTTGGTCTATTAAAGCATTCATTCTGTTTTCAATTATTAGTTTTGTTTTACAATTCTCAACTTATTCTTCATTTCTTTTATTCATTTGAATATGAATCGTCTTTCAGAACGTGAACGAATAACCATTCTCATGATGAGAGGATGGGGTAACATGGTCAGGTCATATCGTCGAGTTGCGGCTTTATTTAATGCAGAATACCGTTTACCGTTGCAACCAGGAATTTCACAAAAAACAGTTGGAAAAACTATTTCTCGTTTTGAGCAAACTGGTAGTGTCAAAGATTGCCCCAAAAGTGGGAGGCCTAAGATTGCGAATGATGAAGAAACTTCTTTGAATGTGGCATTATCATTCATTGAAAATCCTGGAACCTCTATCAGGCAAGTATCTCGGGAAACAAATGTTTGTAGGACTTCCGTTCATAGAATTATGAAACTGTTGAAATTTCATCCATATAAAATCAAATTGGTACAAGAATTAAATGAGGATGATTTTGATCGAAGACTGGAATTTGCCGAATTAATGATGAACCGTATAGATGCGCGGCAAAATTTTTTAAACGAAATAGTATTTTCCGATGAATGTACTTTTCAGTTAGATGGCAACGTTAATCGTCACAATTGTAGGTTCTGGGCATCAGAGAATCCACACTGGTTTTTGGAATCACATACACAACATCCACAAAAACTAAATGTTTGGGCAGGTATCATAAACAATAGCATAGTAGGGCCGTTTTTTATAGAAGTTAATTTGACAGGAAAAAAGTATCTAAATATGTTAAGGAATGAAATCGTACCTGCGGTTAATGAGATTGTCGGTGACAATTTTAACACCACTTACTTTCAACAAGATGGGGCGGCCCCTCATTATGCAATAAACGTGCGTAATTATTTAGATGAAACATTTCCAGGACGAGTAATTGGGCGTAGAGGAACTATTGAGTGGCCACCTCGTTCCCCTGACATGTCGCCACTAGATTATTTTTTATGGGGCTACGTCAAAAACAAAGTGTATGCTACTAAACCTGCAAACTTGGAGGAATTACGACAACGTATTATTGACACGATACAGGCAATCCCAAATGAAATGATTCAAAGAGCAGTTTCATCATTTTATGATCGCATGGGGCAATGTCAACTAAAAAATGGAGGGCATTTCGAGCAAGAACTTTGAATGGTAACTGACGATTTCTGAAAGAATTTTCATCTTGCCTTCACAGGCCAGACACCAGCCTGTCTTGCCTTTAACGGCCGGACACCAGCCTGTCTTGCCTTCACCGGCTAGACATCACGTCAATCGTGAGAGGCAAGGGGACTCACGTTAAGCAAGCTCCCCATCGTGAGAGGCAAGGGGACTCACGTTAATCAAGCACCCCAAAGGAAACAGAACTTACTACGTCCACGTCGTTGTTTCTGGGTAGCGCTAAAAGTAAGGTTAGTAAATTTACGACAATAGTTTCTAAGTGTTTATGAAATTTAACCTTCAATTAACTTTCTCATGTTCACAACGAAAAACTGTAAAATATCATTTCTGGTATTACGTTTTCCGCTCTCTTTGAATCCGTTGTCAGAAATAAGGCTGTCCATAAAAAATTTACTTTGACCTTTGAATGACCTTGAAATTTAACTCCAAGGTCGAGATACTCAAGGTTGTGAATCCCAAAATCTACTCTGACATTTATTCGCCCACAAATCCGAAAAAGTTCAAAGAAAATAGCTTGTTTACGATTTTTCAATATTTAACCTTCATTTTACCTTTTGAAGGTCATTCTAACAAATTGAAAACCATCGCAAAAATAGGGGTTCCCATTTAAAAAGATCTCTTTGACCTTCAAATAACCTTGAAGGTCAAGCTTAAGGTTAAATTGAAGGTCACCATCAGATGCATCGTTTGATTTCCTAAAGCTTTTATATTGAAAGTTTTTTTCCTAGCACCCTTATTTTCCGAGATATTCAGGTGTGTCCATACTTTTGGGACACCCTGTATATATATATATATATTAAATTTTCTTGGAATATGTATTTCAAAAATCCTAAGTTTATACAAAAATGTTTAAATTTTAATTCTATTTTATTTATTTTTATTTTATCTGAAAAAAAAATTTTGTTTTCTTTTCTTTATCCACAAAAACACTGTTAACTTTACAAAAAAAAATTAATCTTCTTTTCTATAATATGCTTTCATATTCGATACATGAAATTTTCCTCTTTCAATTTTTGTTATGGGATCTACTAATAAATATGTATCATATCCTAATTTTTTCGCTATAAAATACGGACCTTGGATTCATTTTCCGATATATTCAATGCTTTAATTAATACATGATGATTTATTTTGAATTCATAGTGTTTCTTATTTTTATTCTTATTTTTTGCTCTATTAATTAAAAAATTATGCATATGTTTTCTTGCATTATTTAATATTTCATCATATGTTAATTCATTATTTTGTAAGTTTACATATTTATCCCATACACGAATTGGCTTCTTATTTAAAAATAATTCTATCGGCGTATAACCAGTTGTCTCATGTATTGTTTCATTTATTATTTTTTGTACATAATCTATTTCTTTTGCCCATCCAGTGTGTTTTTTCAAAATGGTACGGTAAATTCTCCCTATCTCACGATGGACCCTTTTAATAATATTACTTTGAGGGTGTACTTATTGAAGAAAACATAGGTTTTATATCATTTTTTGTTAAATAATCTATCCACTTATTACTTGTAAATTGAGTACCATGATCTGATAAAATAGCCTTAGGTTTCATAAATTTTTCAATATATTGATCAATTTTTCTAGTTACGGATAACGTATTTGCTTTTTTCAACGGATATATTACAACATATTTACTAAATACATCTATCGTTGATAAAATATATTTTACCCCCCCCCCCCTATAGAAGTAGGTAAAGGTCCGTAAAAATCAATCGATAATATTTCACCAGGATTTCCAACAAGAATTGGTTGAAATTCAGAGTGATACTTAATCGTAAAATATTTACTTTTTTGACATATATCACGCGGTTTTATGTATTCACTAATTTACTTTCTTAATTTTGGAACATAATAAAATTCTAAAACCATTTTATATATTTTTCTTGGTCCTACATGACCATAAAATTCATGTAATAAAATTATAAATCTTTTCATTATATTTTCTGGAATTATAATTTTCGAATTATTTCGTGATATTTTACAAACATATTCATTAGATATAACATATTTTTTAGAATTTTTTGATTCTATTTCATTTATTATTTCCAATATTACCAATATATTCATCCGATCTTTGTAATTTTTTCAAATATTTAAAACTATCAATTAACTCTTTATCTATAGATTTTTTTTATTATAATTGCAATTATTATTTCTGTATCTTTTAAATCGTTTGATTCATTTATATTTAACCGACTTAAATAATCAGCTGCTTTATTTTTATGTCCAGGTAAATATTCTGGTATTATATTTAAATCTTGAATTGATAAATTCCATCTTCTTAAACGTGAATTTGTAAATTTACAATTTTGCAAAAATATATATATATAAAAAAAAAAAAAAATAATGTGAAGTATATAACGACATATAATTAAGTAGATTGAAGTTTCACCCAGTCAGTTTGACGTTTAAAATTGTCATGCCGTAAACACATTGATTGTATATATTTATTGCCTAATGAGGTCGACACATCTTTGACGACGAAACGTCGCAATTTCTATATTGAAATTTGTGTTTTTTGGTTTCTTTAACATCCAACCAACCTGCCCTTATTCAGTTCAAGAAATAATTCAAACTTTATACTGACATATAATTAAATTATTTAATAAGTAGTTAATTTTATATAAAGAGGATATAGGGCATCAAAATAGATTTCTTAGAAAGACCAATGAACTGTATATAAATGTAAATATCCACAAGAATACTGTCAGCTGAAATTGACTAACATGTAAATTCCTAGAATTATAGCGCATCACGATTTAAAGCGCAAATTTAGAAATATAAAAATGCAATTGCAATACTAAAAATAAATATTTTATAATTAAATCAATAATAAAATTGTAAATAGAATATTATTACATAACAAAATTAATACAAATATTCAATTTAAGATGTATAAAAAAGAATTTAATTTTTAATTTTACAGCAAAACATAAATTAATTATAAAAATTATATGTTTATGCAAAATTAGTATACGAAGATATTTGTACATTTAAAAATAATAGAAATTATAATATATTTAATTTTATAATTGTGTAAAAAACAAATTGAAATTTATAAGTTGTAACGGTAAGGTACTGTTTACCTCACCGTTTGACGAATTCGAGCAACACGAGTGAACAGTATCATAATGTTCGCATCGGTTCGAGCCGGCGAGATTCGGCTCGGCTCGGTTCGTCGTGGCTACACGGGCGGGATCGACTTCGCGCGCGACAGATTCGCGCACGCACCTCATTAGAGAGGTAAGGGGGAGATTCACGCGCACTGGATAGAGTGATAGCCACCTTCTTACGCGACAGGTGTGATCCCCCCGCGTCCCGTGTTCAGCTTCGCCGTGCTGGGATTTACCGTGCGTTTTGTGTGTGTGTTTCGACTGCAGGCCGATCCTGCATTTCCAGTGAGTGGTGCTACACCGTGCAACTGCCTGCAGCCACACAACCCCGGTGCACGGGCGAGCGGACAATCCGTCCGACACCGCAGCGAGAGTGAGAGAGAGAGAAAGCAACCGATCGGCTGGTCGTTGTTTACCAACGACTACAGCAGCGTACAAAGTAAGTGGTACCACTTCACGCGATCGTGTTTTTTTTATTTGCACTTAATCGTGTTGCTATATACGAGTCCCGTTGACTGGATATATTATTTTTAGTTCGCGATATTTTCTTCCCCTCTCTCTACAAGTCGGTCGTTTACCGACTTGTAATAAAAGCGTAGACCTCGGCGACAATTAAATATTTTGTTTATTATTTATCTTTGTTTATTTATTTCAATAAATTCATATTATTATTAAAATTCAATCCGGTGTTCGATTAATTGAATTTAACCACGTACGATTCCTTCCGTAATCCTAGGAGCTCGTATATTTCTGGTTGACAAGTGCTCGACGCGATATCCCTATTTCGCGGTCAATTTTAGATTTGAATTTTACCTGGTTGTTATCTGAAACAGTAACTCGGTTTCAGACTAACATTTAACAGGTTTGGTAGAACGGACAGGTAACCGCCGCCGCATCGCGGGAAAAATATGTTTATTTAAATACGGTAAGTTTAACCGTACCGCTGAGCAGCCGCGATATTAAAATAAACATCCGTGCGGCAACCAAACTGTTACATGGCGCCCAACGTAAATTAATAGATTGGGTTATTTTACGCCCAATGTTAATTTCCAAATTGCGCCTACGAGGCGCACAACGTAAATTTTTAGATTGCGTTTTTTTTTGTGATACGAGCTGCGCTTATATAGGTGCCCTTATAAACTAGGATTTTATTATAAACGGTAGTGAATCTAATTTAATTTAATTGTTTTTTGTTGTTATCAATTTATTTTAAATTTAATTTTTTTAAGTACGTGTGGATTTTACGTGTAATTTTCTATTATATACTAGTTACGTTAATTAGTATATTTGTTATTACCGGCAGTTAGATTAATCGGTTCGCGATTAATTCTAACCTTTAAATTATTGTATTTAGACAATAATTTATAAGTTTGAACCGGATTTTCTTTTATTGTTGTTTAGTTTGGTTAAAAGAAATCCGAGGTCGGTAATAATAATTTTTTTAATTAATTACACGTAAATAATAGTAAATTTTAATTTTAAAATTGAAATATAGATCGATTCGCCTTGAGGTCCGCAAGTTACATATCGAGTCCCTAATTTCGAGTAGGTTAGTCGGAAAATCGGCGTTATTTAGTTTTCCGACTTAATAAAAATTGTAACACCTGTGCAAGGGTAAAAATTTTTCTGTTTTGAAGTTTGCTTGTTAAATTTATATTTTTGACAACGCGGACCGGCTCTCGCGTTACAATAAAAATTGTATTATTATTTTTTTTTGTAACATTGCGATTGTAAGAGGTCACAGCGGCGTACACATTTAGTTGTTTAGGAATATACTTATATTTATTTATCTATTTATTCAATTATTTATTTATTTATTTTATAATATATTCAGCGTGCGTTGGTGACCGAGAGCCGGAGTAAATTCGATTTTTTCGTATTTAGTCGGATTTAAACAAATTTTTTATTGTTTTTAATTTAATTTATTAACAATTCGTAAAATTTCTTTTTACGTTTAATATTGTATGTTTATTTGTTTTATAATAAATTAAATTAATCCCGCGTGTAACATAGTTAATTTTTTTTTTTCTCGAATTGTTTGTAAAATTAATAGTCAAAAATATAATTCTTTAACGTAGTTTTATATTAGGCAGGAAAGCAAATTTCAAATAGGTGTGCTTAATTTTTCTTCTTGTAATTATAAAGGGAAAAGAATTCATTCTTCAACTTAGTGGTCCAATAATTTTATTATTTAAAGCCACCTAATAATTTGAAGAAAAGCATACCTTGCACAGGTAAATCGAGAAGCGACTCAGATTTTTTTTTTGTGTAAATAATCGTAGCGGTAATTTTTGTTAAGATTAAAATGGCGGAATCGATGACCACGCAAGTCTATCAGTGGATTGGTACGCAATCCAGCGAACAGATCCAGGTGCACTTGGAGTCGTTAGAGATGCGTACAGACGGCTCTGTATATAAAAAAGCCGAACGACTCCAACAGTGGCTGTTGGGTAATTATACGGCTCAAGAGTTCGCAGCCGACACAAACTCAAATGAGGATCGTGTTAGGCGGAACAGGCGGAGGACAGATTGGTTTAAGTCCATGGTTGCCCAGAATCCGGAGATTCCGGACCCGGATTTTGACCCAGATGTAGTAGAGGTGCTACAGAGGACTCTCGCTCTAGAAGTAGAAGATACGGACGAGCGAGAGGAAGATGGGCAGTCGGACACCTCTGACCGAGAAACCGACAAGGAAGAATGGATAACTTTGGTATCCTATACTGGCGCTCAGTTCGAGATACCAAAGGATTTAGCTTTGATGTTATCGGAGCAAATAAGTAATTTATCCACCTTGACGGAACGGGTTAAGGAGCTGGAAGTACAGATGCACACCGTCAACAGCAAGTTGGACTTGCCAAACGGTACACAAGCTTCCAGCACAAACAAAACCCGAGAGCCAACCCAACATGTCCAGTTCCAGGACACCTATACGTGTTACACCCTGGACGAGACGGACATCAGACCACAACACGTGCAGGTAGAGCCTGAGAGGTCTCAAGCACCTCATGCAGATGCTGGAGGAGCTTGGGGGAGGAGTGACACACGGAGACCGAGACAGCCTCCATGTTCAAGCTCTCCCTACCCTAATCTGAAGGACTTTTACGAGTCCGGCCTATCAGCGTCGAGATCGGCCGGGACACCGCGCGATGTTGGTGCGGTGGTTCGTAAGTGGGGAGTCCGATTCTCTGGCGACAAAAGCCAGAGTATCGATGCCTTCCTTGCGAGAGTCGAAGACTGTAGGATTCTCGCCAACCTCAGCGAGGACGAGGTGTTGCCGTCCTTGTCCGAACTTCTTACTGGAACCGCAGCTACGTGGTACCGGAATGAGAAGGACAAATGGCACTCATGGCAAGATTTTGTGAAATCTGCCAAGAAATGGTACGGTATAAGCCAAAGCTTCCAGCAAAGGCTCATCGAGGAGTCCAATGCTCGGACACAGGGTGAGGATGAGCCGGTGAGAGATTATATCACCTGCTCAATTGCAATCATGCGAAAACTCAACCCGATCCCGAGCGAGCGTAGGCAATTGGACTATCTTTACCGTAACATGCTACCTCAGCTTCAGCGGTTGCTTAAGAGGGCTGAAGCCAAATCGGTTAAAGATTTATTGGAGCTGGCGATGGACGCCGAGCAAACGCTCGAGCGGGAAAAGTTATATCGACCGCCTCCGGCAGAGGAAGATTTAATGCTGCCGGAACTTGCTTACAAGGCAAAGTCCAAAAAGTGGTCGACCGCCAAGCCTAAGGTAGCAAGCGTGGCTATGGAAGTGAGTGAGTCGAGTCGGGAAGATCCAATTGAACGGCTCACAAAAGTCCTGGAAGAAACCCTTAGGACCATGCGAACGAGTAGCCGGACAGCTGGGGTTAAGGTGGATAAAGATACGCCACCTATGAAGAAAACCCACAAGTCTTCTCCTCGGTTTAAAAGGAGGAAGGAGACACGTAAAAGTCCCGATCGACGGTCATCGAGTGGTTCATCCTCGAAGCTTCGGGAATTGTCGGATTCAAGAAATAAGATAAAGAGAAAAGAAGACTTCCCCAAGCCGATCAAGTGCCATACTTGTGGTAAGTTGGGGTACACCGTTAGGACGTGCCCTGACTGCGCAAAAAACGCGCGGGGAAGCGGTTAGAGGGGACAACCGCATACCCCAAAGTACAGGGAGTCCCCAAGGAGGACAAAGGTCTGACTCCCGATTACCGAGATAGTCCAGCTGCAGTTAAGCAGAAAAGGAAAGGACTGATTCCAGACAGATCCCAGGAAGTCGGAATAGATCCGGAGACCTGCGATGTCCTAAAATTAGTGACATCGAGCATTAGCCGAAGAAGTTATCGTCCTGAGGACGAGACGCGCTGGTGGTGTCAGGTTGACGTAGATGGATTCCGGATCCGTGCGTTGTTCGATCCAGGTGCATCGACAACCGTAATGGGTCCGAGCGGTTTGCAGCTGGCAACCGCTCTAGGCAGGTCGCTTCTCGAGTCGCGAGCAGGCGATGCCAAGCTCGCTGATGGTAGTACTCATCCGTTGTGTGGTCACGTGATGCTACCATTTACTATCGGTAAAGAGACTCGAGAAATACGTGTTGCGATTATGCCGAACCTGGATGCTGAATGCTACATCGGAGTAAATTTTATCCGAGCATTCCGAGCCGTCCTAGACCCAGATTCCGACCGTTTATTCCTAAAGGGAACGGATCAAGTCCTACAGCTGGAAGTGGCAAGTATGGAAAGTGGCAATGCTTCATTATCGTCAGCAGGTGTCGCTGACGTGACAGAAGTAGAGCGCACACAATTGCGCGAACTTCTAGACCGAGTGTTGTACACAACCTTGCCAAAGATCGGCCGTTCTTACGATGTCGAACATATAATCGACGTCGGATCAGTTAGGCCGATCAAACAGAGGTACTACCCCGTCTCTGATAAGATTCGAGAGGAAATGCAACGTCAAGTTCGCGAGATGCTCGAGACTGGCGTTATTGAACCCTCGAAAAGCGGTTGGTCCAGCCCCGTGGTAATGGCGAAGAAGGGTGAGAATGCTAGGCGTTTTTGCATCGATTTTAGGAAAGTCAACGCTTTGACGAAACCTGATGCATATCTTTTGCCATATATGCAGGATATCCTACGCAAACTCAAGAAAGCCCGATACATCTCCACGATCGACATGAACTGTGCGTACCACTAGATACCTCTACAGATAGAGTCGCACCCGATAACGGCTTTTACAGTACCTGGAATTGGTTTGTACCAGTTTACTCGTATGCCGTATGGATTGGCAAATGCTGGCGCGGCATTCCAGCGCATGATCGATCAGGTGATTGGACCCGAACTCGAACCGGTTGCTTATGCATATCTCGACGATATCATTATTGTCACGGAGACGTTTGAAGAGCATAAGCAACTGTTGATCGAGGTGTTAACTCGCTTGGCAGAAGCCGGTTTATCTGTTGATCGGGAGAAATGTGTCTTCTGCCAGCCCGAAGTGAGATATTTGGGTGTGCGAGTTAACCGAGACGGGATACGACCTGACCCAGCTAAAACGGAGCCGATTAAAGAATATCCGGCTCCCAAGAATTTGAAGCAGCTGAGACGGTTTCTCGGTATGGCATCTTGGTACAGACGCTTCATGCACGACTATGCTACCATAGCTGAGCCGCTAACGCGTCTGACCAAGAAAGACCAGAAGTATGTTTGGCTGGAAGAACAAGAAAGCTCTTTCCAGCAGCTTAAAGCTTTGTTGATGACAGCACCCGTTCTGCAAACTCCCGATGAGAATGGTGAGTATGTGGTCCAGACTGACGCTAATGACACTGGTATCGGTGCAGTGTTGCTACAGATTGTCGGTGGAGAAGAGAGAGTCCTGGAGTTCGCCAGTAGAATCCTCTCGCCCGCCGAACGCAATTACAGCGTCACAGAACGGGAATCCCTGGTCGTAGTATGGGCGATTAAGAAGTTTAGACCATACATCGAAGGTTACCAGTTTAAAGTTGTCACTGACCATAGTAGTCTTCGTTGGTTATGCAATATTCGCAATCCAACGAGCCGGCTCGCCAGATGGGCGTTAGAACTCCAGTCTCATAACTTTACTATTGAGCACAGGAAAGGAGCTCTAAACTACGTTCCTGATGCACTTTCTCGTATGTATGAGGAAGACGAGCCGGCCTTATCCTCCGTCTCATGGAGCCAGACTACTAAGGACCCCTGGTACCTTTCGTGGACCAAAGACGTAAGTGAGCGGCCGAGAGAATTTCCTGATTGGAAGATCCAAGGTGGAAACTTGTATTCGTATCGGGTGGATACTGAATTGGATGACGCCATGGAAGATCAAGACGCTTGGAAGTTGGTCGTACCCGAAGAGCATAGGCAGACCATCCTCCGAGAATGTCATGATGATCCGGCAGCTGGCCATCTAGGTAGAGAAAAGACATTTGCTCGCGTGGCAAAGTTATATTATTGGCCACGTTACTATGCCGAAGTTGGCGAGTATGTACGCAAATGTCAGGTGTGCCAGCAATGCAAGGTAGAGCAATGCCCTCCCATGGGTTTGATGGGTAGGCGAGTGGTTGAAAAGCCATGGCAAGTGGTAGCAGGAGATGTTACTGGACCACTTCCCCGCTCCACACACGGATTTGAATATATTTTGATTTTCCAGGATTTGTTCACGCGCTGGATTGAAGCAGTGCTGATCCGGAAAGCTAACGCTAAGACGATCGCGAAAGAGTTACATGAACGAGTCGTCATGCGTTTTGGCACACCGGAAGTATTTTTATCCGACAACGGCACTGAGTTCAAGAACAAGCTCGTAGATGATTATCTCGTGGAACGAGGAATATTTCATACAACTATTCCTCCGTACCACGCTCAGGCCAATCCCGTCGAACGTGCTAATCGGACGCTGAAAACGATGGTAGCGACTTACATTACCGAGAAGCACAACACTTGGGACGAGAAGTTACCGGACCTTGTGTTTGCTTTAAATACGGCGGTACAGAGTTCGACAGGATGGAGCCCGGCCATGTTAAATTACGGCCGGCAGCCTGAGCCACCTGGCACTGCTCGTCGAGTTCAAGACGAGCTGACTCAGCAACGTTTGGAATACCAGCGTTTGCTTGAGTGGAGTGATCGGCTATCACGACTACCTAAGCTTTACAAGGAAGCTTCAGCTAGAGCGAATAAAGCTCAGGATAGGCAAGCCGGTTACTATAATGCCGGGAGACGAGCGGCTTCTTTTGAAGTCGGGGACTTAGTATGGAAGAAGAACCGAGTCCTCTCATCCAGCGCACAAGGCGTCTCGGCCAAGTTAGCTCCAAAATACGTCGATCCTTATTTGATCGTCCACAGATACGGCCCAAATACTGTTAAGATCCAAGATACTCAGGGACATGAGGAGAAATGCCATGTCCAGTACCTCAAACCGTACTTATCAGATGACCATGGCGATGAGTACGGCCAAGAAGACGACATCGAGACCGATCTACCTACGAGGGAAGAGGAACCCGAACGCGATACGGTTTCTGCGAGCGAAGACGTCTCACGCGGCGAGATGCAAGCGAGCGCCGTTCCACGCGAGGAACGAGATAACGCGAATGTCGTGCCCCCCGTTAAACGAAGTAGAGGTAGGCCGCGTAAAAACGCGAGGGTCGTCGCCAGACCGCGGGATCGGTCGACGGTAATTCCGACCGCTAGCCACCGCGGGCTAGCCAAACGAGGTAGAGGCAGACCACGACGGAACTGCAATTAGTGTCCGGATTTTTGGACCAGGTTTTTGTTGTACCTGTGTAGCCACTTTCCATCCCAAATTCGTCAGGGATGCAGAAACCACATCACGGGTATGTGGAATCTGGAAGGGGGGTGTAACGGTAAGGTACTGTTTACCTCACCGTTTGACGAATTCGAGCAACACGAGCGAACAGTATCATAATGTTCGCATCGGTTCGAGCCGGCGAGATTCGACTCGGCTCGGTTCGTCGTGGCTACACGGGCGGGATCGACTTCGCGCGCGAAAGATTCGCGCACGCACCTCATTAGAGAGATAAGGGGGAGATTCGCGCGCACTGGATAGAGTGATAGCCACCTTCTTACGCGACAGGTGTGATCATCCCGCGTCCCGTGTTCAGCTTCGCCGTGCTGGGATTTACCGTGCGTTTTGTGTGTGTTTTTCGACTGCAGGCCGATCCTGCATTTGCAGTGAGTGGTGCTACACAGTGCATCTGCCTGCAGCCACACAACCCCGGTGCACGGGCGAGCGGACAATCCGTCCGACACCGCAGCGAGAGTGAGAGAGAGAGAAAGCAACCGATCGGCTGGTCGTTGTTTACCAACGACTACAGCAGCGTACAAAGTAAGTGGTACCACTTCACGCGATCGTGTTTTTTTTATTTGCACTTAATCGTGTTGCTATATACCAGTCCCGTTGACTGGATATATTATTTTTAGTTCGCGATATTTTCTTCCCCTCTCTCTACAAGTCGGTCGTTTACCGACTTGTAATAAAAGCGTAGACCTCGGCGACAATTAAATAGTTTGTTTATTATTTATCTTTGTTTATTTATTTCAATAAATTCATATTATTATTAAAATTCAATCCGGTGTTCGATTAATTGAATTTAACCACGTACGATTCCTTCCGTAATCCTAGGAGTTCGTATATTTCTGGTTGACAAGTGCTCGACGCGATATCCCTATTTCGCGGTCAATTTTAGATTTGAATTTTACCTGGTTGTTATCTGAAACAGTAACTCGGTTTCAGACTAACATTTAACAGATTTGGTAGAACGGACAGGTAACCGTCGCCGCATCGCGGGAAAAATATGTTTATTTAAATACGGTAAGTTTAACCGTACCGCTGAGCAGCCGCGATATTAAAATAAACATCCGTGCGGCAACCAAACTGTTACAAAGTAGAATAAAAAACAATTGCAAATGGAAAAAATGAATTTACGATTATTTTTAAATGTAGAAATAAGTGAGGTTATAGAATTAATAAAAAAATTATAGAAATAAAAGTAATTACAAAAATGCATACGATATAAAAATAAATATGCAATTATTTCTTGTAAACAATTAGAAATTTAGATAATATTATATGTATCTAGAAACAAGAAATAAAATATGATTTAAAATAAAAAATTAAAATACGAAGTTGATGTATAATATAAGGAAAAATGGTTAAAAAGGATTTGTACTAATGAGGTAAAGATAGTATATAAAGGACGGAAATTTATATACAAGGATTCATTTGATATATAAGCCTTCGTAGCATTAACATTAGATTTCATAGTTTTATTAGTACAAGTCCTTTTATTATAAGGATTTGTAATAAAATTAAATAAATAAATATTGTAAATATACATGAAAAATTTATAGTTATTCATTTAAGTAATATTAAATTACACACTACCGTTTCTATGGCCCAATGCGTGGTGATAGAAATGTGTATAATACAGACAAAAGATACACTAACTAATACACTCAAATACACACTCCAGTTATAATGGCCAATGTGGGCTAATATAATGTGTCTCAATTTACACATAAAACCAAGATTAATAGTTCTGGAACAAGATATAGATGCATAGATGGTTTCGTACCTAACTTACATCAAATCTAAAAGCAAGCAGCAAAAATCTATAGTAACGGAAAAACCCAAAGGTTGGCACGTCACAAAATGGCGCGCGCTCGGACAGGGACCTGATAAAAATCAAATTACGCATAAATATATTTGTAAAATAAAAATTCTGTAAAAATTGAGTACACACATGCTTACATAAATTTTTTTTACACGTACAAAATTTTCTACTGTAATTTAGAAGTAGAATTACGGATTTGCAATTAATCATACGATATACAAATATTAATAGTAATAATTAAACGAATTGAAAAGAGTTACAATGATCAATCGATATGATTCGTCAATTTTTGACAATAATTTGCACGCGATAACATATCAATTAAATGATTTAGTTTTGGAAAACGCGGAAAAGATTGAAGATCAAGAATCATTATTATTAAAATATAAAGAAGGATTAGAATTTATTGCTAAAAGTTGTGATAAATTAGTTAAAAAGGTACACATTTTTGAACATTATTTAGAATCAATTAAAGATAAAAATGATCTTTTAGAAATCAAAATAGATTTCTAAAACATGAATTAACGAGTTTTCGAGAAATAACGGAACAAAATAATCAATTTATTCAAGAAAAACATGTACAATTAGCAACTGAGTAATATTAATTGAAAGTTATATAAAAAATAATTTAACTAAAAAATTCGATAATTTAAAAATAAAATAATATAAATAAATTAAAACTCAAATGAAAACATACACTAAGAAAATTTAAAATGATTCTAACGGAGTGAATCTTTGCCGGACCTTGCTCAGATTCCAGGATTCAGGTTTTAAGGAATTTAAAATAAAGCACTACTATTTATAATAAAGACTAATTATTATTAAGACTATGTACAGATATAAAAAATAACAAAGATATAGTGTAAATGTTGCCAGCCCGCCTGGTCTTGGTCGGGTGAAATAGCTAATTAGTCTGTAATCAAAACAAGACAAAATACTTAATTATTACGCGATCTACGAACTTTACAATGCTGTCTTATAACTAGTTTCCTAAACGGACGCGACTAACGGGTATCGTGTATGCTCGCACGGTAATACGGTTCGGGCTAGTATGTATGTTCACGGAGGGGCGGTCGGGATAGTCCACGTGTGCTCACGAGGACACGGTCAGGATAATCTACGTGTGCTCACGAAGATACGGTCGGGATAATCCACGTGTGCTCACGAGGATACGGTCGGGATAGCCCACGTGTGCTCACGAGGCTGCGGTCGGGATAATCTACGTGTGCTCACGAAGATACGGTCGGGATAACCCACGTGTGCTCACGAGGGTGCGGTCGGGATAATCTACGTGTGCTCACGAAGATACGGTCGGGATAATCCACGTGTGCTCACGATGATACGGTCAGGATAACCCACGTGTGCTCACGAGGGTGCGGTCGGGATAATCCACGTGTGCTCACGAGGATACGGATAGGATAACCACGTGTACTCATGAGGGTGCGGTCGGGATAATCCACGTGTGCTCACGAGGATACGGTCAGGATAACCCACGTGTGCTCACGAGGATGCGGTCGGGATAATCCACGTGTGCTCACGAGCATATGGACAGGATTAGACACCACGTGTGCTCACGAGGTGCCTACGGTAGGATGCGGTTACGGTAACGGTCGGTTTGGTATACGGTAACCGTGTTTACGAGCGTGTGCTCACGAATGTATCGACGGTTGCTGCACTAGGTCGGAGAAAGGGGCTGGTCGTGTGCTCACGGCCAGTCCGATCTGTCGTCCAGTTGCAGACTGCCTACTGGTGGTTTCGGTGCGCCTTATATACCCGATTCTACGAGAGCGCGCATGCGTATAACGTCTGTCTCCCCACTCCGGACGGGTCAATGAACTGGCGAGTAGGCACAGTAGTGGGGAGGCGGTCAATGACTCTAATCTATTTATAGCACGGTCGTTGAACTCGCGTTTAACGACACGTGTCTATCGCGAAGCTATCTTAATATACTACGTACTTATTATACTTATTTTAATTCTAAACTAGCCAAAAACGCTCGCTTCGCTCGCGATTAAAACAAGGTTTCGAACACAATATTGAAACAAAATACAATATCGAAAGAGAATATAATAGAAGAATCTCAAAATTATAAAGAATATTAAAAACAAAGATACTGTAAAAATAAGTATTGACAGAAAACGTAAACAAGAAATAGTCAAAAAAATAATATTGAAGACAAAAATATTAATATATTAAAACAAGGTCTTAAAATAAAAAATATCCAGGAAATCTCGTAATTAGTAGAGTCATCCCGATATAGCTAAGAAAATCCAGGATATCCCGTGATTAGTAGCATCATCCCGAAATACCTCAGATATTCCCGAAAGATCCAGGAGATCCCGTAATTGGTAGAGTCATCCCGAAATACCCCATAAATTCCCGAAATATCCTGGAAATTCCAAAATTAGTGGAGTCTTTCAGAAATATTTCAGAAATTCCCGAAATATTCAGGAAATCCCGTAATTAGTAGCGTCATCCCGAAATACCTCATAAATATCCGCAATATCCTGGAAATTCCACAATTAGTGGAGATATTTCGAAATACCTCAGAAATTCCCGAAATATCCAGGAAATCCCGTAATTAGTAGACTAATCCCTAATTGCCTCAGAAATTCGCGTAATATCCAGGAAATCCCTTAATTTGTAGAGTTATCCAGAAATATTTCAGAAATTTCCGAAATATCCAGGAAATACCATAATTAGTGGAGTCTTTCTGCAAAATTTCCGGAATTCCCGAAATATTCAGGAAATCCCTTATTTAGTAGAGTTATCCAGAAACACCTCAGAAATTCCCGAAATATCCAGGAAATCCCGTAATTAGTAGAGTCATCCCGAAATAGTTAAGAAAATCCAGGAAATCCCGTAATTAGTAGAGTCACACCGAAATAGCTAAGAAAATCCAGAAAGAACCAGGAACTCCCGTAATTAGTAGGGTCATCCCGAAATACCTCAGTTATTCCCGAAAGATCCAGGAAATACCATAATTAGGGGAGTCTTTCTGAAATATTTCAGAAATTCCAGAAATATCCAGGAAATCCCGAATTAGTAGCATCAACCCGAAATAAATCAGAAATTCCCGAAGGATCCAGGAAATTTCGTAATTGGTAGAGTCATTACGAATTTTCTCAGATATTCCCGAAAAACCCAGGAAATCCCGTAATTAGTGGAGTCTTTCTGAAATAATTCAGAAATTCCCAAATATCCAGGAAACCCGTAATTAGTACCGTCACCCCAAAATACCTCATAAATTCCCGAAATATCCTGGAAATTCCATAATTAGTAGCGACATCCCGAAATACCTCAGATATTCCCGAAAGATCCAGGAAATCCCGTAATTGGTAGAGTCATCCCTAAATACCTCATAAATTCCCGAAATATCCTGGATATTCAAAAATTAGTGGAGTCTTTCAGAAATATTTCAGAAATTCCCGAAATATTCAGGAAATCCCGTAATTAGTAGCGTCATCCCGAAATACCTCATAAATTCCCGAAATAGCCTGGAAATTCCAAAATTAGTGAAGTCTTTCTGAAATATTTCAGTAATTCCCGAAATATCCAGGAAATCCCGTAATTAGTAGAGTCGTCCCGAAATACATCTGAAATTCCCGAAGGATCCAGGAAATTCCGTAATTGGTAGAGTCATCACGAATTTTCTCAGATATTCCCGAAATACCCAGGAAATCCCGTAATTAGTGGAGTCGTTCTGAAATAATTCTGAAATTCCCAAATATCGAGGAAATACCGTAATTAGTAGCGTCATCCCAAAATACCTCATAAATTCCCGAAATATCCAGGAAATCCCTTAATTAGTAGAGTCATCCCGATATAGCTAAGAAAATTCAGGAAATCCCGTGATTAGTAGCGACATCCCGAAATACCTCAGCTATTCCCGAAAGATCCAGGAAATTCCGTAATTAGTAGAGTCATTCTGAAATAGCTAAGAAAATCCAGAAAGTTCCAGGAAATCCCGTAATTAGTAGGGTCATCCCAAAATACCTCAGATATTCCCGAAAGATCCAGGAAATACTATAATTAATGGAATCTTTCTGAAACATTTCAGATATTCCCGAAATATCCAGGAAATCCCGAAATTAGTAGCGACAACCCGAAATAAATCAGAAATTCCCCAAATATCCAGGAAATTCCACAATTAGTGGAGACATTGCAAAATATTTCAGAATTTCCCGAAATATCCAGAAAATCCCGTAATTAGTAGTCATCCCGAATTTTTTCCGAAATTCCCGAAATATCTAGAAACTCCCGTTATTATTGGTGTTATCCCAAATTTCCTCAGAAATTCCCGACATATCCAGGAAATTCCATAATTAGTGGATCATTAAAAAATATTTCAGAAATTCCCGAAGTATCCTGGAAATCCCGTAATTAGTAGCGTAATCCCGAAATACCTCTGAAATTCCCGAAGGATCCAGGAAATACCGTAATTGGAAGAGTCATCACGAATTTTCTCAGATATTCTTGAAATACTCAGGAAATCCCGTAATTAGTGGAGTCTTTCTGAAATAATTCAGAAATTCCCATATATCCAGGAAATCCCGTAATTGGTAGAGTCATCCCGAAATACCTCATAAATTCCCGAAATATCCTGGAAATTCCAAAATTAGTGTAGTCTTTCTGAAATATTTCAGAAATTCCCGAAATATCCAGGAAATCCCTTATTTAGTAGAGTTATCCAGAAATACCTCAGAACTTCGCGAAATATCCAAGAAATACCGTAATTAGTAGAGTCATCCCGAAATAGCTAAGAAAATCCAGGAAATCCCGTAATTAGTAGAGTCATTCCGAAATAGCTAAGAAAATCCAGAAAGGTCCAGACAATTCCGAAATTAATCGCGTCAACCCAAAATAAATCAGAAATTCCCGAAATATCCAGGAAATTCCATAATTAGTGGAGACATTGCAAAATACCTCAGATATTCCCGAAATATCCAGGAAATCCCTTAAATTGTAGAGTTATCCAGAAATACCTCAGAAATTATCGAAGTATCCAGGAAATACCATAATTAGTGGAATCTTGCTGAAATCTTTCACAAATTCTTGAAATATTCAGGAAATCCCTTATTTAGTAGAGTTATCCAGATACACCTCAGAAATTCCCGAAATATCCAGGAAATCCCGTAATTATTAGTCTTTCCGAAATAGCTAAGAAAATCCAGAAAGAACCAGGAAATCCCGTAATTAGTAGGGTCATCCCGAAATTCCTCAGTTATTCCCGAAAGATCCAGGAAATACCATAATTAGTGGAGTCATTCTGAAATATTTCAGAAATTCCCGAAGGATCCAGGAAATTCCGTAATTGGTAGAGTCATAACGAATTTTCTCAGATATTCCCGAAACACACAGGAAATCCCGTAATTAGTGGTGTCTTTCTGAAATAATTCAGAAATTCCCATATATCCAGGAAATCCCGTAATTGGTAGAGTCATCCCGAAATACCTCATAAATTCCCGAAATATCCTGGAAATTCCAAAATTAGTGCAGTCTTTCTAAAATATTTCAGTAATTCCCGAAATATCCAGGAAATCCCGTAATTAGTAGCGTAATCCCGAAATACCTCTGAAATTCCCGAAGGATCCAGGAAATACCGTAATTGGAAGAGTCATCACGAATTTTCTCAGATAATCTTGAAATACTCAGGAAATCCCGTAATTAGTGGAGTCTTTCTGAAATAATTCAGAAATTCCCATATATCCAGGAAATCCCGTAATTAGTAGAGTCATCCCGAAATAGTTAAGAAAATCCAGGAAATCCCGTAATTAGTAGAGTCTCACCGAAATAGCTAAGAAAATCCAGAAAGAACCAGGAAGGATCCAGGAAATTCCGTAATTGGTAGAGTCATCACGAATTTTCTCAGATATTCCCGAAATACCCAGGAAATCCCGTAATTAGTGGTGTCTTTCTGAAATAATTCAGAAATTCCCATATATCCAGGAAATCCCGTAATTAGTAGGGTCATCCCGAAATACCTCCGTTATTCCCGAAAGATCCAGGAAATACCATAATTAGTGGAGTCTTTCTGAAATATTTCAGAAATTCCCGAAATATCCAGGAAATCCCGTAATTAGTAGCGTAATCCCGAAATACCTCTGAAATTCCCGAAGGATCCAGGAAATACCGTAATTGGAAGAGTCATCACGAATTTTCTCAGATATTCTTGAAATACTCAGGAAATCCCGTAATTAGTGGAGTCTTTCTGAAATAATTCAGAAATTCCCATATATCCAGGAAATCCCGTAATTGGTAGAGTCATCCCGAAATACCTCATAAATTCCCGAAATATCCTGGAAATTCCAAAATTAGTGTAGCCTTTCTGGAATATTTCAGAAATTCCCGAAATATCCAGGAAATCCCTTATTTAGTAGAGTTATCCAGAAATACCTCAGAACTTCGCGAAATATCCAAGAAATACCGTAATTAGTAGAGTCATCCCGAAATAGCTAAGAAAATCCAGGAAATCCCGTAATTAGTAGAGTCATTCCGAAATAGCTAAGAAAATCCAGAAAGGTCCAGACAATTCCGAAATTAGTCGCGTCAACCCAAAATAAATCAGAAATTACCGAAAGATCCAGGAAATACCATAGTTAGTGGAGTCTTTCTGAAATATTTCAGAAATTCCCGAAATATCCAGGAAATCCCGAAATTAGTAGAGATATCCAGAAATACCTCAGTAATTCCCGAAATATCCAGCAAATCCCGAAATTGATAGCGTCATCCCGAAACACCTCATAAATTCCCGAAAGATCCTGGAAATTCCAAAATTAGTGGAGTCTTTCTGCAATATCTCAGAAATTCCCGAAATATCCAGGAAATCCCGTAATTGGTAGAGTCATCACAAATTTTCTCAGAGATTCCCGAAATACCCAGGAAATCCCGTAATTAGTGGAGACTTTCTGAAATATTTCAGAAATTCCCAAATATCCAGGAAATCCCGTAATTAGTAGCGTCATCCCGAAATACCTCATAAATTCCCGAAAGATCCAGGAATTGCCGTAATTAGTAGAACCATCCCGAAACAGCTAAGAAAATCCAGGAAATCGCGTAATTAGTAGAGTCATTCCGAAATACCTCATAAATTCCCGAAATATCCAGCAAATCCCGAAATTAGTAGTGTCAACCCGAGATAAATCAGAAATTCCCGAAATATCCAGGAAATTCCACAATAAGTGGAGACATTGCGAAATACCTCAGAAATTCCCGAAATATCCAGGAAATCCCGTAATTAGTAGCGTCATCCAGAATTACCTCAGAAATGCCCGAAAGATCCAGGAAATCCCGTAATTTATAGAGTCATCATGAATTTCCTCAGATATTCCCGAAAGATCCAGGAAATGCCGTAATAAGTAGCGTCATCCAGAAATACCTCAGCGATTGCCGAAAGATCCAGGAAATCCCGTAATAGGTAGAGTCATCCCGAATTTCCTTAGATATTCCAGAAATATCGAGAAAATCCCGTAATTAGTAGCGTCGTCCCGAACTACCGCAGAAAATCCCGAAATATCCTGGAAATTCCACAATTAGTGGAGTCTTGCTGAAATATTTCAGAAATTCGCGAAATATCGAGGAAATCCCGCAATTAGTAGAGTCATCCCGAAAAAGCTAAGAAAATCCAGAAAGATCCAGGAAATCCCGTAATTTGTAGAGTCATCACGTAGTTCCTCAGATATTCCCAAAATATCCAGGAAATCCCGTAATTAGTGGAGTCTTACTGAAATATTTCAGCAATTTCCAAAATATCTGTTAATCCCGTAATTAGTAGCGTCATCCCGAAATACCTCATAAATATCCGAAATATCCAGGAAATTCCACAATTAGTGGAGACATTGCAAAATACCTCAGAAATTCCCGAAATATCCAGGAAATCCCGTAATTAGTAGCGTCATACCGAAATACCTCAGTAAGTCCCAAAATATCCAGGAAATCCCGTATTTAGTAGAGTCATTCCGAAATACCTCAGATATTCCCGAAACATCCAGGAAATTCTGTAATTAGTATACTCATCCCGAATTTCTTCAGAAATTCCCGAAAGATCCAGGAAATGCCGAAATTAGTATACTCATCCCGAATTTCTACGGAAATTCCCGAAAGGTCCAGAAAATTCCGAAATTAGCCGCGTCAACCCAATATAAATCAGAAATTACCGAAATATCCAGGAAATTCCATAATTAGTGGAGACATTGCGAAATACCTCAGAATTTCCCGAAATATCCAGGAAATCCCTTAAATTGTAGAATCCAGAAATACCTCAGAAATTCCCGAAATATCCAGGAAATACCATAATTAGTGGAGTCTTGCTGAAATCTTTCACAAATTCCCGAAATATCCAGGAAATTCCTTACTTAGTAGAGTTATCCAGAAATACCTCAGAACTTCGCGAAATATCCAGGAAATCTCGTAATTAGTTGAATCATTCCGAAATAGCTAAGAAAATCCAGAAAGATCCAGGAAATCCCGTAATTAGTAGCGTCATCTCGAAATACCTCAGTAAGTCCCAAAATATCCAGAAAATCCCGTTGTTATTGGTGTTATCCCGAGTTTCCTCAGAAATTCCCTAAATATCCAAGAAATCCCGTAATTTGTCGTCATCCCGAATTTCTTCAGAAATTTCCGAAATATCCTGGAAATCCCGTAATTAGTAGAGTTATCCAGAAATACCTCAGAACTTCGTGAAATATCCAGCAAATGCCGTAATTAGTAAAGTCATCCCGAAACAGCTAAGAAAATGCAGGAAATCCCGTAATTAGTAGAGTCATTCCGAAATACCTCATATATTCCCGAAAGATCCAGGAAATTCTGTAATTAGTATACTCATTCCGAATTTCTTCAGAAATTCCCGAAAGATCCAGGAAATCCCGAAATTAGTATACTCATCCCGAATTTCTTCGGAAATTCCCGAAAGATCCAGAAAATCCCGAAATTAGTAGCGTCAACCCAAAATAAATCAGAAATTCCCGAAATATCCAGGAAATTCCATAATTAGTGGAGACATTGCGAAATATTTCAGAAATTCCCGAAATATCCAGGAAATCCCTTAATTTGTAGAGTTATCCAGAAATACCTCAGAAATTCCCGAAATATCCAGGAAATACCATAATTAGTGGAGTCTTGCTGAAATCTTTCACAAATTCCCGAAATATCCAGGAAATTCCTTACTTAGTAGAGTTATCCAGAAATACCTGAGAACTTCGCGAAATATCCAGGAAATCTCGTAATTAGTTGAATCATTACGAAATAGCTAAGAAAATCCAGAAAGATCCAGGAAATTCCGTAATTAGTAGCGTCATCCCGAAATACCTCAGATATTCCCGACAGATCCAGGAAATTCCGTAATTAGTATACTCAACCCGAATTTCGTCAGAAATTCCCGAAATATCCAGCAAATTCCCGAAATTAAGTAGCGTCATACACCCGAAACACCTCATAAATTTGCCTGAAAGATCCGGAACATTCCAAAATTAGTAGAGTCTTTCTGCAATACCCTCAGAAATTCCCGAATATCCAGGAAATTCCGTAATTAGTAGTCATGGCCCCGAATATTTTGGAGAAATTCCGAAATATCCAGAAAATCCCGTTATTATGGGTGATCGATCCCGAAATTTCCTCAGAAATTCCCGAATAATTCCGTAATTAGTAGCGTCATCCCGAAATACCTCAGATATTCCCGACAGATCCAGGAAATTCCGTAATTAGTATACTCAACCCGAATTTCGTCAGAAATTCCCGAAATATCCAGCAAATCCCGAAATTAGTAGCGTCATCCCGAAACACCTCATAAATTCCTGAAAGATCCCGGAAATTCCAAAATTAGTAGAGTCTTTCTGCAATACCTCAGAAATTCCCGAAATATCCAGGAAATTCCGTAATTAGTAGTCATCCCGAATATTTTGAGAAATTCCCGAAATATCCAGAAAATCCCGTTATTATTGGTGTTATCCCGAATTTCCTCAGAAATTCCCGAAATATCCCGGAAATCCCGTAATTTGTATAGTCATCCCGAATTTTTTCAGAAATTCCCGAAATATCCAGAAAATCCCGTTATTATTAGTGTTATCCCGAATTTCCTCAGAAATTTCCGAAATATCGAGGAAATTCCGTAATTGGTAGAGTCATCACGAATTTCCTCAGATATTCCCGAAATATCCAGGAAATCCCGTAATTAGTAGCGTCATCCCGAAATACCTATTTACAGTAAATTGGGAATTCACAGATAAATGTTTATTTTAGATATATTTTTAAATATAATTTGTTATTAATATTACAAATAATATATATTTATTATAATTTTTGAATACATACAGTTTAAACCTGGCACCACGACAATTAATTGTTGACAACAAAATTAATTATCGGTTGTGCAATTGTAATAATTAATGGGGAAATGTATGTATATAAAGTTGTATATAAAATATAAAACGCGGACTACTGAAACTTCCAAGCCAAAAAACTAGTAAAAAACGACTCTTTAAAAAATTTGTAATAGTGGTAAATTTACCCTCGTATCAATGCGATCACAATGGACTCATAAAAAATTGTATTTTCTATTTATTATTCCCAGGATAAAGTGTTTTTCACAGAAAAATTCACATTTCACTTATAAAATTTTAATATTATTGGTTACAGGATTTGGTCTCGGATAAATATAGTAAATTAATAATTTATAAATTAATTTTACGTAATATTAGTGTGTGTGTTTATCACACGTCACATGATTAATTTTTGCGCGTTTGTCTAAGAGTTCAGCAGCGTAGGATATCAAATTTGTAGAAAAACAGTGGTTACGACTATGCGACCGCGCTCTCTGTCAATATATCGAGAGTCAAATGTTTCTCACTCGCACTAATAGCTTATATATATAGGTAATACATATGGTAATTATTATACGTATAATATATATACGTTATAACAATAAAAAAAATAGTTAAAGCATATAAATTTTAACAAAACATTAAATGAAATATTATATAAAATAAAGAAAATCAAAATAAATAAATATATAGATAAATAATAATTTATATAAGGTTCAACTTATAACGTTAAAAAATGTAATGAAATGAAATAAAATTAATCAATATAGATAAATAGAATTCGGATTAAATATATACTCGAACATAAAGTATTAATTATATTAAATAAAAATTTTATTAAATCTTAATATTTTAAATTTTCTTGTTGATATATAGATATTGAATTTATATTATATAGATTTTTCAAAATGGCAAAAAGAAAATCAAGCATATATTTGTTAAATATGCAAAATTCTTTTAATAATGAAGAAATAACTGAAATTGTTAAAAAACGTAATGCTTGGGAGGAAGCTGTTACAGAAGAATTAAAGTTAATAGATGAAAAACAAACAGAAATTGAATTAAATCAAAATAAAAATATAGATGTAATTGATAATTATAGAAAAGAATGTAATGAAAATATTAATCTATTGAATCAAAAATTAATAGAACAAATTTAAGTGTTATCTGATAATTTAAAATTGGTAAATAATGAAGTTAAAAAATTGAGAATAGAAAATAATGAATTAAAAGTATTAGTTTCAAATGATGATTTATGATAAGAGAATACAAAATCTTGAAAAATCTTTTAAAGAATCAAATGAAAAAGTAATTGAATACAATCAAACATTTAATTCTACTGAATCAATGCCTAAAATTAAAATTGATTTACCAAAAATTTCGGGACAGCCTTATGAACGACCAATGCGTTTTTTAATCGATTTAGAAAAATATGTTAATAATTATAATTTAAATTTTAATGAAAAATGTGCTAGCATATCGCAATCATTAACTGATTCAGCAAAAGAATGGTGGTACATACAAGAATCAGAAATAGAAACATTTAATCAATTTATTAAAGTATTTAAAGATAGATATTGGAATCAAACTTTATAAAGATCTGCAAAAAGAAAAGTAGAATTTGGCCAATATAATGAATATAATAAATGGTCAAGAGTAGAATATTCTACATATATATTTGGTTTAATAAAAGAATTAGATATGGATTTTTCTGAAACAGAATTAGTAAATAAAATTAGTGAACATTTTGAAAAATCAATACGATATGCAATTTTGGGACAACAAGTAAAAAATAAAAGTCACTTATTTAAAATTCTAGCGGATTTTGACGCAGATAAGATTCGTGAAAAGAGGAATGATAATTCTCAAAAGAAAATTGAATAACCAAATATTGTAACGGTTTTGCTATTTTTAATAATAAATGCAATAAAATAATAACTATTCAGAACCGTTAAAATAATAGTCTCATTTACACAATCGGCCGCTCAATAATAATACGACTATAATAAGCCGTATAGGCGGAGGCGGCGGTAATCTTCACTTAGCGAAACGCGAGAAAAAGGGGTAAACAACTAAATAAGCAATAAATCAATATTCAATTAATAACAAAAATAAATGTATTCGGAAAAAAAAGTAATACAGGCGCGTCGCAGCGCGCGAAACGCAGGTCGATATTGTGAAGTGGTGAATCTGTATATGAGTACAGATCCCCGTCACTTAGGGCTCTGTAGTACCGACGCGGCCAGCGCAAGAATCGGCACTTGGCATATGGCGCGCGTATCGGTAGGCAGAAGACATGGAAAAGTACAGCTACGACCAATTGCGGGCGTAGCGCAGTGGTAGCGTGAACGCCTTCGGATCCGAAGGGGCTCGGGTTCAAGACCTGACGCCCGTTCCTTTTTTTTAATTTGTAGCAAATGAGTCTCATTGTTACAATATACACGCGAGATAAATAAAGAGAGAAAGAGAGAGAGAGAGACTACAAGACTGGCACTTACAGTGCGTGAGCCGCGATCGATGATTAAACAACCAGGTGAAGTCTGCGTAGTCGCTACCCTTTAGCTTCCTGGGCTGCTTCGTCGCCAAACAAACTCGTATAACTCCACTGGATCACCAGCACAGCACCAGGATCACAAGCACGGGGCGATCAAAATATGAAGAGAGAAAAAATAACAAGGTTTCTCACGACGGTTGAGATTAATCACACGACGGTTGAATTTAATCTCTCGGCGGTTGTGATTAGTCTAAGTGCTCTCGCATTTACGAACCGAAAACTCTCTCTCTCTTTCCCTACTTTTACCTTTACGAAGGTCCGCGATAATCGCCGAAAATCGTCGAACGTCGACCTGTAACATCTGTAAAGATTAATACACAGGCTAGACAGAGAGAGAGAATGTAACGAGCAATGTAATATAATCAAATATTACATTGATTCGTTACAATATATATAATAAAAATGATAAGTATAAAGATAAATATAAACAAAAAGAAAATTTTGAAAGATATAATAAACAAAATAGATCTTGGGAAAATAAAAGAAACTCAACCGAGATAAATGCTATTGAAACGGTTAAACCAATAAAAAAATAATTAAATCAATATATGAAAAAAAATATGAAAATGATTATAATAATATAGATGTACTAGACGTAAGTTTAAAAAATGATTCAAGCATACAAATCCATAAAACCGATTCGGGAAACTAAAAAGAGTTGTATTTTGTAACTCGGATAAGGAAAAAACACAAAATACAACTGAAAAAATTCAAGAACCTAAACACATTGAAATAAATACAATACCCTACTGCTAAAGGTCAGGTGATAAATCACCTGACAAGTCACCTGACAAATCACCCCAAAACGTCATCTGACGAAACTACTGAATCCACGGAAAGGAAAACTTTCTAAGTTTTAATAAAAAAAGTATTTTTAGTAATAATAAAAGAAATAGTAAAAATTACGAAGTCGAGTCGTAACAAATGTTGTTCCGGGTCCAAAATCAGGGCGTCTCTTTTCGGTCACCATCGTCTAAACTGAAAAAAAGAAAATTTAAAAACACACTAACTATCTATCTTAATTTTTTAATTAATAATAAAAAACATTAGATTATCATATTAACATTTAAAAGTTTCAATCTAAATAAACATTTTTAATACAAAATTAAAATTAAAACATTAATTTTATTAAACAAAAAGTAAATAATTTTTTAAATATATACTAAAGAAATAAAAAGCTTATCTGATTTCGAAGGAGATTTTGCCTGATACCCTAATCGTATACATCGTATAAATCACATACTTCTGTATCTATGAGCTCGATTCTTAAACTCGAACAATAAAACAACTATTTTCGCGACCAGTCCCGTGAAGAACTGCATAATGAGATGCAATTCTTCGGTGAATATTTCGCGCTACGCGTGAGATTACTCAAAGGTTAGATGGCAAACTGAAGTTAGTTTCTCTTATTGTCATTCATTAGACTAAACATAACGTATAGGTAATAAGCATAAAGAAACCAACGTCAAGTTTGTTGAACCAACTTCAGTTTGCCATCTAACCTTCACGTACTCTCACTCGTAGCGCGAAATATTCTCCGACGTATTTCATCTAATTAAACAGTTCTTCACGGGACTAGTCGCAAAAATCAAAGTTATTATTGTTGATAATGTTAAGGATATATGAGTAACATATTCCAAGCAACAGTAAAATTATTACGCAAAGAATCGAGTTCATAGATAAAAAAGTTATAAATGATTAGAGCATCAGCCAAAATCTCCATCAAAATCAGATAAGTTTTTTATTCTTACAGAATTTTTTTTCGTTAAATTAAACTAAATTACTTACTTTTTGTTTAATAAAATGTTTTAATTTTAATTTTTTATTAAAAATGTATATTTAGATTGAAACTTTTAAATGTCAATATGATAATCTAATATGTTTTTCATTATTAATTAAAAAATTAAAGATAGATACTTTGTGTGTTTTTAAATTTTCTTTTTTTCAGTTTAGACGATGGTGAACGAAAAGAGACGCCCTGATTTTGGACCCGGAACAACATTTGTTACGACTCGACTTCCTAATTTTTACTATTTTTTTTATTATTACTAAAAATATTTTTTTTATTAGAATTTTATAATAAAAATAAAAATCAATTCAAAAATAAACCTACGTTACCAATATCAGGAAAAATTATTAAAGGTGCAACGGGTTTAAAATCAACACGAATTAAGCAACAAGTTTTACTTAAAACAAATATAGGTGGATTAATGGAAAATTTAAGATTTATAGTAATACCAAAATTAATAAGACCTTGTATATTAGGTTATGATTCTCAAAAAATTTTAAAAATGTTAATTGATACGGTTAATAATGAAATTATATACGAAGTTGGGGAAAAGATCGGTAATATAAAATTTAATGAAATACAAATAAACTCAAATGAGTATGAAACTATGTCAATTGAATTTGAGGATAATCTAGAAAATAAAGATTTAGAATTCAATTGGGACAATGAATCGTCTAATTTAGACTATGATTATGATATATCCGAAAAGGAAATCAATGATCAAATAAATTCTAGTGTAATTTTAAATAATACACAGAAAAATAAATTAAAAAATTTAATATATAAAATCAAACCGGATTCCAAAGAACCCCAGGACAACTTCTAGATTTCAAATATCAATTAAAAAGACGTAATGAAATAACATATTATACAAAACCATATCCTATACCTATAGCCTATCGTGAAAGAGTGAAAAAGGAAGTAGAAAAAATGTTAGATTTCGGTATTATTCGACGATCTACAAGCCCATATATAAATCTTTGTGTAATTGTACCTAAAAAAGACGGATCAATAAGAATATATTTGGATGCAAGAAAATTAAATAATAAACTCGTAGATGATTATGAATCTCTACCTGGTGTAGAAGAGATATTTATTCAATGTAAAAATCGAGATTTTATGTCTAATTTTGATTTATCAAATAGTTTTTGGCAAATCGCGCTAACGGAAGAAAGTAAAAAATATACTGCTTTTATTTGCGATAATAAGGTTTATGAATTTAATGTCATACCATTTGGTATAAAAATAAGAGTAGTGCGGCATTATTAAGAGGTCTTGATATAGCTATACACGATTTAGATTTTATATTATCATTTGTAGATGATATATTTATAATGTCAAAAGATTTTGAAGAGAATTTACGACATTTAGATATATTTTTTAATAGATTAGAAAAATGCAATTTAAAATTAAATTTTGCGAAATCAAATATCGTTAAACAAAAAATTAAATTTTTAGGTAATATAATAACAAGTAAAGGGATTAAATTAAATCCAGACAAAACTAAGACTATAAAAAATTTTAAAGAGCCAAGAAATGATAAAGAATTACAAAGTTTCTTAGGGTTTCTAAATTATTATACAAAATTTGCAAAAAATTATTCAAAAGAAACTATTCCACTTCTCAAATTACTCAAAAAGGATATAAGATATGAATGGAAGGAAGAGCAACAAAAAGCTTTCGATAAAATAAAAGAATTCTTTGACGATAAGATAATATTAAATTTCGTAAATCCGAAAAAACCGTATATATTAACTACGGATGCAAGTGATTACGCGATTGCCGGAATTTTATCACGATTAGATGAAGACGGTGATGAACAAATAGTAACATATATTAGTCGTACATTAAAAGGTAATGAAATAAATTATTTTACAACAAAAAAAGAAATGTTAGCAATAGTCTGGACATTACATAAATTAGATACGTATTTAAGGGGCGCGTCTAAGGTTATAGTTAGAACAGATCATGAAGCTTTATCATTTTTGCAAAATTGTAAATTTACAAATTCACGTTTAAGAAGACGGAAATTTATATACAAGGATTCATTTGATATATAAGCCTTCGTAGCATTAACATTAGATTTCATAGTTTTATTAGTACAAGTCCTTTTATTATAAGGATTTGTAATGAAATTAAATAAATAAATATTGTAAATATTTATGAAAAATTTATAGTTATTCATTTAAGTAATATTAAATTACACACTACCGTTTCTATGGCCCAATGCGTGGTGATAGAAATGTGTATAATACATACAAAAGATACACTAACTAATACACTCAAATACACACTCCAGTTATAACGGCCAATATGTGCTAATATAATGTGTCTCAATTTACACATAAAATCAAGATTAATAAGTCTGCAACAAGACATAAATTGTAACAAGGTATGTAATACCTGTCAAAATAGTAAGCGAGCGAGTCCCAATACAAACTAGCCTACGTACCCTCACATCTCTAAGCCTACCTAGCCTATCCGAAGCTCCCCAAATCCCCAATACTTCTCTTGGTTCCCTCCACGTAGCACATGGAAGGAGCATGTCAGGAGAGGCGACACAACTTCCAGGAGGCTTCGCACCAGGACCACGGAGCAGCCTGCGATGGCCCAAGGTGCCAGATGGAGCAACACGAGCAGCAACAAGACATCCAGGAAGCTGTGAAACAGTTAGATAATTAATAATAATCCTGATTAGAAGGAATCAAGGACGCATGTAGTTGCACATAGTAACTGACAGCTACATGCTAGGAGAGGATTGGAAGTGAGGTTATGGTAATCATAACATTACCATAACTCTCAATTAATAATTGGTAAATAATACGCAGCACTCCCTCGGGAGATAGATATTCACCTAGGAAGCAGCCAGAATCCCCGCAGCAACGCAGCACCGAAGAAGAGCAGCAGTCACTGACCCGACGCGCACCAGCTGAGCAGCCACCGTGAGAGCGAGTGAGAGAGAAGACTCGAGGAGCGGCCGTCCCGTCTGCACCTGCAACAGAGTGGACTCATTAGCCGATAAATTGGCATCACGAAGGAACGATCATAAAGGCTTACCTGGTTTATAGCATCACCGGGAACACCGTCCTCTCGTGGGAAGCAGCAGCCCCGGCAATACCGTCCGCCTTAAACATGGCCGCGAGCACTCACTACACGAGGCGCGCGAGACGACGGCGGCCGACGGGCGACTCGACGCGAGAAGCTGCGCGCGCACGTCGGGCCCGAGCAGCGAAGCAGCGAACGAGCCCGAGCTCGAGAGAGCTCATCGGGACGCCTTCGAAGCAACATCGGCCGACCGATATATGTTATACTTTCGAGTGTGTGTGTGTGCACGAGAGAGAGCATTTGACTGAGCATAAGCAGCAACTCGAGGAGACGATCTCCACGTTGATAAGGTGGGTGCACGCCTGCATTGGATATCCGCGTTTCCTCCAACGCGTAAGTGTGCTTCCCCTTTCATTCCCCTCCCCTTCCCTCGCGCAGCAAGTAGCAGCAGCTCGCACGCAGCCGAGCGTAATTGTATAAATTCGCCGCGATCGTACGCGGCTGGCGCCCAATATTCTTATTAGCTATTATAATAAATTACTATTATTTTATATATTTTATTCACTTATTTCGCCTTTGACGCCACGCCCTAATCCCCAGCGTGACCGTTACAAGATGCATAGATGGTTTCGTACCTAACTTACATCAAATCTAATAGCAAGCAGCAAAAATCTATAGTAATGGTAAAACCCAAAGAAAGGTTGTCACGTCACATGTAATTATTAATTAATTCAATATTTTAGATTGCTGTGACTGCGTAAGTACGTAATTATCAATATGATTTAAATAATTAAAATTAAATAATTAAAAATTACACTACTGCTAATTAATTTTTATGGTCAATAATTATTTGTTGTTGTGCCAGAATATATAAATGTTATTATTATTACATATTGTTTATAATATTACGAACAAATTAGAAAATTTAAATTTATTATACTACATGAAAACGCGGTCAGTTTTGAATGTTTAGCTTAAAAATAAAAACAATAATAATCTATCTACATTTGTGAGGTAAACCTCACATCGGTATTAATTTATAATTTATAATTAGATATATACGTTGGAGGCAATCCTTAGTAGAGGGGATAGACCTGAAAAGAAAGAAAGAGATATGTTAATATTACTGAATCGTTTATGATGCTAGTGTAGGAAAAACATATATGTAAGATAGTATTAATAATAGAATACCATACCTTTGAGGCGATGAGTCCTGGGTGATCCAACGATGCTATCCCTGCGAGTCTTGTCCTTGGAGGCGATGAGTTCTGGGTGATACTCGGTACTGCCCATTGATGTCCCATTCCCCTTCGAGGCGATGAGTCCTTGGTGATCCTTGTTGGTCCTGGGTCCGCTCCTTGGTAGTGTTGGTTACCTGAAGGGTTAATAATAAGTAAATCTAGAATATATAAGGTTAGGATAGGATGATTAATAGAGGGATTATATATAGTAGTAATAGGATAGTCATGTATAGAATAAGGAAACAGAGGTTAGGAAAGAAGTAAACACCGGCCACGAATCCTGGCCCTAGCCATTCTCGTCACCGATATTTAAACACGTAAAGGAAAGGAATTAATGGAGTTTTTATTAATTTGTTGAGGAAATTGGAGGATTGGAAACGGAAGGAGTAAAGTAAAGAAGAAGGAACGATACCATTATATCGCTACCGTTGTCCAACCATGTTTCCCACGTGGATCCAACACATGTCCCGATGACCTGGTGATGAAGAACAAAATCGGCTACGAAGACGATGACTCAGGAACTGGCGCACTTACTACACACACAAAAGAAAAACCCATTCGCGACCAAGTAAACAAACGTCACCCGACTCGCGTGCAATACACTCGGTCGTCTGCTCGTATACTAGGGTCAGCGCGGCAGAGAGGGGGGCGGCGCTCGCTGCTCTCGTGTATGCACGCCGCGGCGCGTGCCGGCACACCGAGGAGGGGAACGACGGAATGAGCGGGAAATAGCCGTATACAACGTGTGTGTACGAGAGAGAAAGCTTGACAAGTTTCTGATACGCGAGGATCCACTGTCATAGGTGGTGCCTCGTGGGGTCTCTAACCACGATAGGGCTGAAGCGCTCGCTGGGGAACTAACCCAGTTTCTTCAGCAAACGAGAGACTAACTGGTGGACTAGTGAAATCGCGGACATGAGACGTAATTACCTAACTTTCAGACGAAGGGCCCAACGAGCCTGCGACCATCAAACCACAATGGCTCTCTCCGAAGGCGTTTGCGGTACGCCATAAATAACAGCAAAAAAGAGTGCAGAGACTGACGGATGAGCTGGACTCGGATCCCTGGGGTGCGGGTTACAAGATCGTGACCCGCCAACTGGGGAAACCGGTTCCTCCAATAACTAGAGACGCACACACGATAGACAGAATCGTCGACGGTCTTTACACGGCTCACCCAGAGAGAAGGAAGGAGGACGTCGAATAAACAGACGAAGAGTGCCCTTTTTACGAGAGAGGAGCTTGCAAGAGCTGCAACCTTGTTAAAACCTAGCAAGGCACCGGGCACTGACGGTGTGCCGTCGGAAATCTTACAAGCTGTCATATCACGGCGGCCGCCGGTGCTCCTCGACAGACTTAACGGGTGCCTGGTGGAGGGCATCTTTAGCAAGCTCTGGAAGAAGGCTCAATTGTTTCTCATTAGTAAGGGTAACAGGGATCCTGAGAATCCGTCTTCCCACAGGCCCCTGTGCCTGCTCAACACGGTTGGGAAACTATACGAACTAATGCAAAGACCAAGACTTCTACAGGTGATAAACGACGCGGGGGACTTATCAGACCGACAGTACGGTTTTCGGAAAGGGCGCTAGACCATCGGAGCGATAAACGTGGTTAAAGACATATTTGACTGACGAAACGCTAAGTGCCATGCAACTAGACCTCTGGTATTACTGGTTACACTGGACGTCAAAAACGCCTTCAACTCGGCGAGGTGGGTGGATATACTGGAAGCGCTGGAAACAGTGTTCCGGGTGCCAGAGTACCTTCTCCGAGTAATGAAGGATTATCTGAGTGACTGACGCTTTAGTTACGAGACCACTGACGGACGGAAGGACAGACGAATAACCAGGATTCTATTCTGGGGTCTGACTTCTGGAATATACTGTATGACAGCCTCCTCCGATTGGAGATGCTGACGGACACATCCCTCATTGCCTTCGCTGACGATGTCGCGGCCATCATCGTGGCCCGTGAAACACACTTAAAGCTAAAACTGAATCATGTTATGAATGAATTTTGCGTTATAAAAGACGGAACTTCTGTTACTAACTAGACGAAGGATCGATACCGGGATACCGATGACGATGAGTGGCGACCAAGTGATGGTCCGAGACGAAGTCAAGTATCTGGGGGTGACTCTGGACACGAAACTGAGTTTCTGGTCCCACATAGCCACAGTAACACAGAAAGCAAGGGAAGAAACGAAGGCTTTGAACAGACTCATGGCCAATACGAACGGACCGAGACCGAGTATACGACGACTACTGATGAGCGTACAGCCTCGATCATGCTTTACCGTGCGGAAATCTGGGCGGACGCGTTGCATGTTAAAAGACAGATCAAAGCGATGACGGAAGTACAGCGGGTGGGCGTGTTACGAATCGCGTACGCGTACAGGACGGTGTCCGCACACGCCGTTCTCGTTTTACCGGCGTGATTCCGTTCGACCTGCTCGCGATTAAAAAGAAACGCGTATATGACCGAAGCGCGGATACAGCGAGGGGCGACGCTGCAACAAACGAAAAGTCTGGAACTCTGGCAGACGCGATGGATGAACACCCCACAAGCGAGATGGACGCGAAGACTCATCCCCGTAGTTACTCCGTGAAAGAGGAAAAACCACGGTGAGGTAGATTTGTATCTCACCCAATTTTTCTCTGGACATGGATACTTTCGTGGCTATTTGCACAGGATAGACAGACCTGCTTCGTCTGAATGCGGATGGGCTTGTGACGACGCTGATCATATGTTCTTCGCTTGCGAGCGATGGGCAGATCAGCGACAACGTCCTGAAGTGGACATAGGATCGATCACGCCAGAAAACATGACTAGACTTATGACGATGAACGTGGACAACTGGCGCCTGAACACTAATTACGTTACAAATTTGTTGCGGAGCAGAAAAGCAAATGGATGTCTGATAGATTGAGCGAATGTGATTCGAGAATGAAAGAGTAAAAGAATGAATGTATTTTTGGACACGCAAGAACAGTCGCCCAGTCTGAAATAATATGAATATCAGTTCTGGGGTGGTGTCGGTGCGAACAGAGATATGTGGGTTTAGTGGAAATTAGTAGTTTGCTCCTACTGAGTCCCACACTCAGTGGACTCTCTGCTCTTGCCGGGAACACCCCTTAGGACGTTACAGCAATATTCCATACCGGACACGTCCACTGGTTGAGGATCGTGGAATGACCAGGTAAATCAGTAGAAATAGGAGATTGCATCCAATCTCTCTGGTTAGTCGCTAATACATCAAATACGTGACCGCGGACAACATAATAATTAAAATGTTGCCGATAGAGGTTATGTTTCTTATAACCACTCATAAATAAGACATACACTCCCGACTAACTTGATCATGTCCTTGTGTGGGAGGAAATCCTACAATTGGATCCTTCTTCCAACCGGGTTATGAGTGAAAGGCATCTCTATAAATAAGATCGTCTTGTATGAATGCGGAGATACCTATAAACGGGCGTGATCCAAGCAAGTTATGGCTACACTCTGTTCTCGATCGGGGAAAGCGGGCACAAAGCAGAAGATACCAGTTAGGAGGCACAGACTTCAATAAAGTGTTCTCTTGTTACCGTGTGCTTTCTTATTCTGGAGGATGCTGCCGCTAACACCAATTACGCACTCCTGGGCCGCCATTAGTTCTTAGGCCCGATTCGAGCCTTGCCAGCGTGGGAGACTGCTCTTTAAAGTGGTAACGCTGGAAACAGTCAAATCACGCTTGCCGTACTAATGCCGACTGCCGATCGTGTGGGACCTTGCTGCGGATTGCGGGAGAAGAACGGTCGATGCCACGACTGTAAGGGAACTCGATTACCGAGAGAACTCAGGACGGAACATCGACGCTACTGCCTACTAGCAACTTTCTGACCACTACAAACACGTTCACACACAATTGGTTCAAGGGGGAAAACTTAAGATTAAAATGAAAAGTACAAATACACATGCAAGTATAAGAGTACTGCCTGCGCTTACCGACCCAGGAGAGTCAGGTCCCGATCACGCCGGTGGGTAATCTGGCAGGCGTAGCAAAAACCACGACAGAAAATCTCTCATATCTTCTTCGGAAAAATAGGCGATCGCTTAATTAATGTATAACTCTCCGCCGATCGAGGTGGATCGAAGAAGAAATGAAGAAGTGGTAAACCCGACTTGCTATGTCGAGGCCTGCTGGGATTCCCCCGACAGCTCGGAAAACGTGCCACCTCCGCGCATCACATAGTTCCCCGATACTAAGAGACCGAACATACTAAGCGGACGACTGAGTGAAAGAGTTATCACCGAATTTTAGTTTCTGCTTCAATATTTTATATTTATCATATTTTAATTATAGCGGTTTATTAAATGATTTATATTGTTATAACGCTTGTTATAATGTAGGGTTCGGCGTATTATTTATAAGTAGCCATGCGATTGTATGATTATAATATCTGTATTATTGTTGAGTTTACCTGGAAGTGTGTGCGTTTTAATATTTTCTAAAAGTTACATATATATACACACACTTCAGTACACAACAATTATATAGTAATATAATAAAATATTACTTATGTCAATGAGTCCCTGATGAGGAGCAGCAGCGAGCTCGAAACGTCGGATAGCATATTTGGGGTTAGCTGATTTTTGGTGCAGGGGGTCAGTCAGATTGCTTTATTAATAATTTGTTTTTATTTTCAGTTAGTGTTTTTATTTTTATTTTTATTTTTATAGATTCTTCGGGGGTGATTATAAGTAGGGGCAATCTGACTGCCCATATAATTGACTGTAAGACCGATAAAAATATTAATTAATTTTATATAGTAATATAGTCTTGAAAAGGGGTGACATTAAAACGTCTTATCGTATCTTTATCCTCCTTAACCCCAGCTGTCTGGCTACTCGTTCGTATGGTCCTAAGGGTTTCTTCCAGGACTTTTGTGAGCCATTCAATCGGATCTTCCCGACTCGACTCACTCACCTCCTTAGCCACACTTGCTACCTTGGGCTTGGCGGTCGACCGCTTTTTGGACTTTGCCTTATATGCAAGTTCCGGGAGCATTAAATCTTCCCCTGCCGGAGGCGGTCGATATAACTTTTCCCGCTCGAGCGTTTGCTCGGCGTCCATCGCCAGCTCCAATAAATCTTTAACCGATTTGGCTTCAGCCCTCTTAAGCAACCGCTGAAGCTGAGGTAGCATGTTACGGTAAAGATGGTCCAATTGCCTACGCTCGCTCGGGATCGGGTTGAGTTTTCGCATGATTGCAATTGAGCAGGTGATATAATCTCTCACCGGCTCATCCTCACCCTGTGTCCGAGCATTGGACTCCTCGATGAGCCTTTGCTGGAAGCTTTGGCTCATACCGTACCATTTCTTGGCAGATTTCACAAAATCTTGCCACGAGTGCCATTTGTCCTTCTCATTCCGGTACCACGTAGCTGCGGTTCCAGTAAGAAGTTCGGACAAGGACGGCAACACCTCGTCCTCGCTGAGGTTGGCGAGAATCCTACAGTCTTCGACTCTCGCAAGGAAGGCATCGATACTCTGGCTTTTGTCGCCAGAGAATCGGACTCCCCACTTACGAACCACCGCACCAACATCGCGCAGTGTCCCGGACGATCTCGACGCTGATTGGCCGGACTCGTAAAAGTCCTTCAGATTAGGGTAGGGAGAGCTTGAACATGGAGGCTGTCTCGGTCTCCGTGTGTCACCCCTCCCCCAAGCTCCTCCAGCATCTGCATGAGGTGCTTGAGACCTCTCAGGCTCTACCTGCACGTGTTGTGGTCTGATGTCCGTCTCGTCCAGGGTGTAACACGTATAGGTGTCCTGGAACTGGACATGTTGGGTTGGCTCCCGGGTTTTCTTTGTGCTGGAAGCTTGTGCACCGTTTGGAAAGTCCAACTTTTCGTTGACGGTGTACATCTGTACTTCCAGCTCCTTAACCCGTTCCGTCAAATTGGATAATCTGCTCATTTGCTCCGCTAACATCGAAGCAAAATTCTTTGGAATCTCGAACTCAGCGCCAGTATCGTATACCAAAGTTATCCATTCCTCCTTATCGGTTTCTTGGCCGGAGGTGTCCGACTGCCCAACTTCCTCTCGCTCGTCCGTATCTTCTAGTTCTAGAGCAAGAGTCCTCTGTAGCACCTCTACTACATCTTGGTCAGAATCCGGGTACGGAATCTCCGGATTTTGGGCAGCCATGGACTTAAAGCAACCTGTCCTCCGCCTGTTCCGCCTGACACGATCCTCATTTGAGTCTGTCTCTGCTGCGAACTCTTGAGCCGTATAATTACCCAACAATCACTGTTGGAGTCGTTCGGCTTTTTTATATACAGAGCCGTCTGTACGCATCTCTAACGACTTCAAGTGGATCTGTTCGCTGGATTGCGTACCAATCCACTGATCGACTTACGTGGTCATCGATTCCGCCATTTTAATCTTAACAAAATTACCGCTACGCTAATTAACACAAAAAAAATCTGAGTCGCTTTTCACTTCACCTGTGCAAGGTATGCTATACTTCAAATTATTAGGTGGCTTGAAATAATAAAATTATTGGGCCACTAAGTTGAAGAATGAATTTTTTCCCTTTATAAATACAAGAGAAAAAAAAAATTAAGCACACCTATTTGAAATGTGCTTTCCTGCCTAATATAAAAAACTACGTTAAAGAATTATATTTTTGACTATAAATTTTACAAACAAATCGAGAGAAAAAAAAATTAACTTTGTTAAACGCGGAATTAATTTAATTTATTATAAAACAATTAAACATACAATATTAAACGTAAAAAGAAATTTTACGAATTGTTAATAGATTAAATAAAAAACAAGAAAAAATTGTTTGAATCCGACTAAATACAAAAAAATCGAATTTACTCCGGCTCTCAGTCACCAACGCACGCTGAATATATTATACAATAAATACATAAATAATTGAATAAATAGATAAATAAATATAAATATATTCCTAAACAACTAAATGTGTACGCCGCTTTGACCTCTTACAATCGCACTGTTACAAAAAAAAATAATAATACAATTTTTATTGTAACGCGAGAGCCGGACCGCGTTGTCAAAAATATAAATTTAACAAGCAAACTTCAAAAACAAAAAATTTTTACCCTTGCACAGGTTTTACAATTTTTATTCAGTTGGAAAAATAAATAACGCCGATTTTCCGACTAACCTACTCAAAATTAGGGACTCGGTATGTAAATTGCGGACCTCAAGGCGAATTTACTATAATTTACGTGTAATTAATTAAAAAAAATTATTATTACCGACCTCGGATTTCTTTTAACCAAACTAAACAACAATAAAAGAAAATCCGGTAAAAACTTATAAATTATTGTCTAAATACAATAATTTAAAGGTTAGAATTAATCGCAAACCGATTAATCTAACTGCCGGTAATAACAAATATACTAATTAACGTAACTAGTATATAATAAAAAATTAGACGTAAAATCCACACGTACTTAAAAAAATTAAATTTAAAGTAATTCATCACAAGAAAATCAATTAAATTAAATTTGATTCACTTCCGTTTATAATAAAATCCTAAATTATTTGGGCACCTATCTAGGCACAGCTCGTATCACAAAAAAAAACGCAATCTAAAAATTTACGTTGTGCGCCTCGTAGGCGCAATTTGGAAATTAACGTTGGGCGTCGTAAAACCCAATCTATTAATTTACGTTAGGCGCCATGTAACAGTTAGGATGCCGCACGGATGTTTATTTTAATATCGCGGCTGCTCAGCTGGGTTGTAAGATTTATGATTCGTCAAATCATGAATCCAAAATCAACCTTGGAATTGCAGAATTTGTTGTCTTCAAATCACAAATCCTTTTGGTTAAAGGATTTTCTTTAGTTATAAATCCAAAATCCTTTTGATTAAAGGATTTTCTTTAGTTATAAATCCAAAATCCTTTTGATTAAAGGATTTCCTAAATTATAAATCCAAAATCCTTTTGATGTAAGGATTTTCATTTATTATAAATCCAAAATCCTTTTGATGTAATGATTTTCTCCAATTAAAAATTAAAAATCCATCTGACTTGTGAATTGGCCCTATTCATAAATCGAAAATCCATATAATTTTTTTGACTTATTGCATCAATTTTTTTACTTATTGTATTGTGCGTTTTTTTACTTGTGGTATCTAGTAGATTGTGCCCTAGTGACCTGGATGTTAAACGCTCGAAAAATTACAGTCACTCAAAATAAAAAAATTGTCTGTATATTAAGAGCAAGACCTTTATGTTCTTATTACGGCCCGCTGATTCCGAGTCTAAGCTTGATTTGGAGTTATCAAGTTTGAGGTCATTTAAAGGTCAAACTTAGAAAAAAGTTTTAAGGAGAGGTCACTAATATTTCTACAATTTTGACAGCCTCTGATCCTTTATGGGGTTTGACTTTATCGGGTTAAGATGAAGGTCATTAAAGGTCAAGTTTGTAAATTTTGTAGAAAGTACATTTTGTACTTCAAATTCCGATATTGGTTCAGATTAAGGTAATTTCATTTGGCGCTATCACGTCAGAATCAAGAACATTTAAAGGTAAAATTGAGAAGAATCTTTTAAGCGTAAATGACTAAATAATATTTTTATAGTTTTGACAGCCGCTAAATCCGAATCAAATCCGCGTTTAGATATCAAAGTTATTTCAAGGACAAATTTACAAATTTGTAAAAAGTAAATTTTTGACTATATATTCTGATTCCATGACCACTGATTTAAATGTATTAAAATGTGTTCTTACAGAAATACTTTCTCAAGTTTTGAGGGTTGCTGTATCTGAATATAAAATCAGTTTGATCTAATCGGGTTTAGATTACTAGAATTTTTGAGTTCTTATTCGGACTGTAATATACAAAAACACATTCCACTGTGTTTTAACTAAAAACCAATAACACAATATTTGAACATTAATGTTTAAAATTATGTAGTACCTTTTAGAAGTATATATGACATTTTTATATCTTTAGTAAAAAATATTAAAAAAAAATTATTGAAAGTAACAAATTTTATAATTTAATGAACAATAATATTCATTATTGCCCTCCAATTTTACTTTATCCCCGGAGGGACTAAAATGCGTTTTTGCTCCCTAAAAAGAGGTCAATAAAGTCAATTTTACTGATTTTCAGAGTGAAAAATAAATTACATATTATAAAACGTTTATTTTATAGAATATTATACAAAAATTTATAAAAAATATATATTATTCTATAGGATAAATTACATATAAAATTTTATAATAATTATTTAAATAAATTTTATAAAATTTTTATAAAAATTTTATAAAATATTTTCACCCAGGGTATAAGTATAAAAGAGTAATCTTCTGTACCAAGCACTTTTTTATTTGTTAAATTGTGTGTACATTCATACACTCTCAAACATACTCTTAAACGTGTAAATTTACACACATTCTCACACGCACACACACACACACACACACATACACACACACACACACACACACACACACACACACACACACACACACACACATGTACCCACTCGCACGCACATTCACACACATTCACTCACACATATATTCACATACTCGCACACATATTCACAAAGTCACACACATTCACACACACATATACATATTTACGCACTCGCGCATACATACGCACACAAAAGCACTTAAAAATAAATTTACCGAACGCACAAACAAGCTCATAAATACCCGCATTAATTGTCACACGCGCATCCACATTTGTTTTGTTCTGAATTTATTTCACTAAGCACTAGGTACATTTTACATAAGAATTGAAAAGTGTGATATTGCGCCCCGTAAATAGGGAAAGCAAGTAGTATTTTGTGCTCAGTGTAAGGAAAAAGATTTTAATAACAAAAACGGATTTAAAATTAACAACAATCCAATAGTCCAGGTACCTCGAGAACCATTAATAAATCGTATTACAACTATCAAAGGAATTTTATTCGCTTTTACGAGAAAACATAAAATAAATGAAATTAATGATTCGTATATGAAAAAGGAAAAAAATCATCATGATTCTTTTATTCGAAATACGTAAAATTATAAATTCGTCGGTATTTATGATTGTCATCAAAAAGAAATTACAAAATCAAACGGATTTTTGACTCGTGAAAAACAAACTCGTAAATTCATTAGTATTTGTGAATCTTAGAAAGAAAAATACCTAAAGTCACCGGTATTTGCGATTCATAAAAACTAAAAATCCAAAAATCATTAGTATTTATGATTTGCAATAAATATAATAAAAAAATCAAAAGGATTTGTGATTGTATGTGACAGAAAATTCTTAAATCACTTGGATCTTATGATTCGATAAAGTTGAGAATCATAAAATCAAGGGAGATTAGGATTCGCCGTAAATAAACATCCAAAATTAAAATTGATTATGGATTTTTAAGGATTCTATTCCTCGAAATGATTCGAGTACTTACAACCCTGCTGCTCAGCGATACGGTTAAACTTACCGTATTTGAATAAACGTATTTTTTCCGCGTTGCGGCGGCGGTTACTTGTCCGCTCTACCAAATCTGTTAAGTGTTAGTCTGAAACCGAGTTACTATTTCAGAAAACAACCAGGTAAAAAATTAAATCTGAAATTGACCGCGAAACAGGGATATCGCGTTGAGCACTTGTCAACCAGAAATATACGAGATCTTAGGAACACGGAAGGAATCGTACGTGCGTTAAAATTCAATTACTCGAATACCGAATTGAAATGTAATGATAAATTGAATTTATTGAAATAAATATAAAGAATGAATAACAAACAAAATATCTAATCGTCGCCGTGGTCTACGCTTTTATTACAAGTCGGTAAACGGCCAACTTGTAGAGAGAGGGGAAAAATATCGTGAACTAAAATAATATACCTAGTCAACGGGAATGGTATAAAGCAATAAGATTATCGATTAATTGCGAATAAAACACGATCGTGTGAAGTGGTACCACTTATTTTATACGCTGCTGTAGTCGTTGGTAAACAACGACCAGCCGATCGGTCGCTCTCTCTCTCTCTCTCTCTCTCTAACTCTCGCTGCGGTGTAGGGCGGATTGTCCGCTCGCCCGTGCACCGAGGTTGTATGGCTGCAGGTCGTTTCACGGTGTTGCACCAGTCACTGCAAATGCAGGATCGGCCTGCAGTCGAAACACACGAAACGCACGGTAAAACACAGCAAGTGAAGCTAAACACGGGACGTGGGGGGATCACACCTGTCGCGTAACAAGGCGGCTATATCTCTTCGCAGCGCGCGCGAATCTCTTACCTCACTTCTCTAATCAGGTGCGTGCGCGAATCTTTGGCGCGCGAAGTCGATCTCACCCGTGTAGCCACGACGAACCAAGCCGAACCAAATCTCGCCGGCTCGAGCCGATGCGAACATTACGATACTGTTTGCTCGTATTGCTCGAATTTGTCAAACGGTAAGGTAAACAATACCTTACCGTTACAATAAATATTTATATATATATATATATATTAATTAATATATTAATTAATTAAAGCGAAGTTTTCCTTAATAAATGGTAATTGAGTGGATTATTTTCAATCAAACGTTTATTAATCTAAAATTGCATTAATTGCATCCCTACTAGCACACAACGTTATAGCAACGTCGTGGCAACGTTGTTTTGACAACGTTACAACGTTGTTATAAAAGTTGTTGAAACGTTGGAGCAACGTTGCTACACCGTGGGATATGTCCGCTAAGATTTATGTAAGTTGCCGCGATATGTGAAAATAACGTTGTGACAACGTTTGAGCAACGTTGAAAATGCCTTTTGAAAATGTATTTCATATAAAAATTTAAAAAATATCCTGGGCAAGCGAAAAAATACATTTTTAAATGCACAAACTTTTGATTAATAAAAAAAAAATAAAAAAAATTTTCAAGCCGCGGGAATTGAACCTCGGATCTTTAGATCCGGAGACTTACACTCTATCTACTGAGCTATTTTGTTGTTCCTGTCATCAAATTAACTTTTGGTTAAGGTAAAAGTCCCTGTTAATAAACACCTCGAGAAAAGTGTACCTTGTACTAAACAGAGAGAAAGTAATACTAATTAAAAGAAAAGTATAGGTATATTAATCATTAGAAAAATTTTATTAAATAATTTAGTCTATTAACTGTGTTTACGAATTGAAATAAATTAGAATGAAGCACTGGGGAAATTACGAAAAAATATTAAACTGTGGATTCGGCAAAATTGCATAGATCGATTAACATTTTAACGGAAAAAGTCGGCATTGTCGCTTAAAGTTTTCTAACTCTAATACATTAATAAGAGGATTATATATGATCGTTTAAGCATTAGGGGATAGTTTTTATATCGTAGATTTTGATTACAGACTGTTTTTGCAATTTTAATATTGCTTTAATTAAATTATTAGCTGTTCCATACTGCGTACATATGATTTTGTTCCTGTCCCTATTATTAAACGGTATAAACACTGTTTTAAATCAATATTTACCGATTTATTTATAGATTTTTATTGGTAAAATAGTTAAAAATGCATTATTAATCGATTTAAATGATATATGCATGTTGTATAAAGGCTAAATAATGTATTTCTTTTGGTTAGAAAGTTAACCTACAAACGCACTTGAAGGTTACTTTTGAGTTTTTTTTCGGAAAAATTGATATTATTTCAGTATGTGTGTTAGTGAAACGTATATCTATCGAATCACTAATATGTGTATGCTCGTCATTATTCATTAGTAACCGATTAAAATTCAAACGTATGTGAAAATGGGCTATGCAATCTTTATAATATAGTTGCATCAAGACTCACGGAAGACTCTTACAGGTTCATTTTATACCAAAGTAACTCGCATTTGTATTATGATCAAAATTATTAAACGTCGTTTTATTTATAGAATTTTATGATTGCATACACTAAATAAAGATAAATCCTTGTAGTATCAATCGAAATACTAAGCTAAATTGTTAAAAAATAGTTAAATTTTGAGTTTTTAAAAGTGTTTAATAAATAGGGACAGGATTATTAAACAGTCGGGACATGTATTTCAAGGCGTTTAATAATACGTGCACATAAGGCTCTCCGTTTTTTAATAATATAATTAATTAAAACCGTTTAAATTAAAATGTTAAACCAGGTAACTGTTCAGAAAGAATACGCGCATCGAATGGTATACAAATTTCCAACATTGATGCTTATTTCAATTTTTTATTGAGATCGGAACAAAAAACATGTTAAAAATCGTTTAATAACAGGGACTTTTGCCTTATAAACTACTATCAAAATATGCTCCGAAATTAATAACCTAAAGTTAATTTAATGACAGGAACAACAAAATAGCTCAGTTGGTAGAGAGCAAGCCTTCGGAGCTAAAGATCCAACGTTCAATTCCCGCGGATGGGAAATGTTTATTTTTATTTTCCTTTTATTAATTAAAATTTTGTGCATTTAAAAATGTATTTTTTAGCTTGCCCAGGACATATTTTAAATTTTTATATGAAATACATTTTCAAAAGGCATTTTCAACGTTGCTATAAAACGTTGTTACAACGTTATTTCCACCTATCGCGGCAACTTACATAAATCTTAGCGGACATATCCCACGGTGTAGCAACGTTGCTCCAACGTTTCAACAACTTTTATAACAACGTTGTAACGTTGTCAAAACAACGTTGCCACAACGTTGTCACAATGTTGTGTGCTAGTAGGGGTACAATGTAATCCGTGTTTTTTGTTAAATACAATAGGAACTTTTAATGTTTTTTTTTTAAATGTTTATAACATTTAAGCAAAAATTAAAAAGAAATATTTCATATGTACTTTAAACACTATTTTTATTAATAATAAAAATTACTCGCTTGTAGAAATATAACTGTAAGAAATTATATACTTCAATCTTCAGTAAACAAAATAAAAGTGAAATTTAAATGATTAAACGATTCCTACTGTCAGTAAACACTAGATAAATTAAGAAACTCAGTATTGTATTTTACATTTTGAAGTCCGTAAAATACGTTACGTAACCGTATAATAACAATGTATAATATCGTTCATAAAGGAATACAAAGTTTTCGTGATTATATGTACACAAGAAAATAAAATTTAATGTTATGTAACTAAACAAATAATATAATATTTATTATCTTCATCAACGAATTATAGATTTTCTGTTTTTAATCAGTCTATACTTTTGAAACTAGATTGTGAAACTTTTAATCTAATTATCTTCTTTGGAAATTAATACTTATTAATTAATTAATCCTTTTATCTTTTAAACATTCTCGTCAAGAGAATCTTCATGAACTCGGGCCATCGCTGGTGAAACGTCATGAGATTGGGTTTTTGTCCCTACTGATATTTTCTCAGAGCTGTCATCCGATGAATCATCAGATATTAGTCTCTTCCTTTTCTTTGGCTGCGGAGCACGAGATATGGTTTCATTTCTTACCTTGTTTTTAAACACTTCATGTTTGCTTTCTCTTACTAAAAATAATAATTTTATAATTATTCGAGCTTTCAAGCAAAGAAAAAGATATAATTGATTGAATTTTTACACTGCTTTTTAACAGTTTGAAGTGCTGCATTAATCTCCTGAGTTAAATAATCATTTTGCTTGTTAAGTTCATTTGCATACCTCGCAGAGTTTTTGTCTAATTCTAGTTTTGAACGCAAATTTAACTTAGACATCCTACAATAGAGAATTATTACATTAGTATATAGTGGCAAACTGTTAAAAAATTTTAAATGTATTATTACTATTCATAAATGGTGTACATTAATTGATAAATAAACATACTGCGAATCCCTTTATGTTTCGATGGTGTAATTTGTTTTCTCGAATGAACTCCATTTGGAGTTTTGCAATTAGGATCACCAGCTACTGATCGTTTAGCTAGTTCACTTGTGCTGTATAAACTTCTAACAATAGCTTTCGTGTACCTTCTAGCGGTTGGCATTGTGTATGCAAAATCCCAGTCTTGATATCTCAAGCTCTCGTTGTCTCCTAGTGACATCATTTTTACCTGTAAAAATTATTATGATTTTTTTATTTTGAACTTTATTTTTATTTTATTAGCATTTTTTATTTTAAAGAAATTGCATATTAGTAACAAACCTTCTGTCCATCCTTAGTTTGAAAAAACGTTTTTTTAAAAGTATTTGTATCTAACGCTTTATTTAACTTTTCTTGCTTATTATCTTCTTTGCCCTTGTTTTGATGTTGAAAAAATAATCTCTTTTTACATTTATCACTAATAACGCAGTATTCTGGACTAGAAAAATTACTTTTAGTTGATGAATGTTTTGGTGTAGATGTACATAAGTCGTTACAATCAACCTGTATAGAAAGAAAGTAGGAGTAAGGGATTGTAAGAAATGAAAAAAGAAAATTATGTAAGAAAAATATCAAAGCAATACCCGTGATAGTGAATTGGTCATATCTTCATTTGTACTTGAAGTTCCTAAGTTACAATAAAATCCATATAAAATTCTGAACTAATTATAAATTATAAAAGGTTAAATAAAATAAAAAGTAATACCTGCTTTATTTGTCTGTAGGTTGACTAATTTTGTATTCAGTTGTTTATTGTTTGCTTCTAAAGTCTCTACAGTTTTTTTTAATTTTTCATAATTATGTAGCAGTAGATCAACTTGTAATTGCAGATTTTTATATTTTTCTTCAGACTTATCTTCCTTGTTAGTTGCTCCTAATAATACAAAAATATTGAAAATGAAAGCATACTAATTTAATTAGAAAGCTTTAAGGAGGTTGATATTGATGAAAAATTAGAAAATGCATAACTGTTAAAAATGCACAAAAATATAAGGATTTTAAATAAACCTTGATCAAAATGAGTAATAAGCTTAAATATATTATATAAGTTGCTTTAAAAATTCTCATGCAAGGTTCAGAAAGCCATTTGTTACTGCAAGAAACCTGAATATTCCTTCGATGATTACAATGATACCCTAATGTCACTTGTCGTAAAGTCCACTTTGGACCGCTTAACTAAAAATTGAAATGTCCAAGATTTGTCAACTTCATATAGTTATAATTACCTGTGTAACCTCATATATGAATATTACAACATGCTTACCGATTAGATTCTTTATTAATGTCTTATTTGATTCAATTTTAAACTAAACGACAATAAGTGACTTTTTGAAATCAAATTAATTCATCTAATCATTCAGACTTCTGACATAAAAGAACGGGAAAATCTTTTTATACATTATTTATAATTTTGCTAATTTGTAAAATATATTTAACATTATTTGAAAAATGAAACATATAACATATATCTATATATGGTTTACAAATATTAATTTTAATTACCTGTAATGCAACTATGATGAACCGTAGGGCAGTCCTTACTTTTGGCTATTATCCCTAAATCTAAATTTTTATCTTCTATTACATCTTGCAATGCCTGATTAACATCAACTTGAAGTATTAGATTCAATGATTTTTCTAAAGCATTTGTTTCAACATTGGAAATGTTCTCACTCTCAGAATCTATTTTCAAATCATCTTTGTCTACGTAATTATTTATTTTTTTATTAAAAATTTTAAGTTGTGCTACTTTATCTGCAGCTTGCTTCTTTTCTTTTAATTTTTTGCTTTCAATATTTTTTGCTTTTTCAACAAAAACCTCAGATGGCTGCAATTAATTAATTTTAATGGTTAGTACTTACCTTATACTGTATTATAATTGAAAGGTTTATATTAATATTTGTCGAACAAAACTACTACAACTTTGTTGTTATTTGATTCTTGCTTAGAAAAAAAGTAAGACGTATATAAACATAGCATTAAAACTACTAGCCCATATGGATAAGGTCTGACCATAAGCTTGAAACCTCAAGGTTTAAGATGCCCGGAGATGATTTAAAAAATATACATGCATAAAATCTTTCTAATAAGCACGTACTCTTCCTTACTAAAACGAATAACAATAATAGCAGTTCCTGAGTATCAAGTTCTAATTTGTCCTTCTTTTTATCGTTTCTCTGGAATTTATTCTTCTTGTATTCATTTAGCATAGTATAGTCAAGAGGGGGATATACTGGACGCTTCATCGTCATTTGACTACATTCTTTGTACCCACCTTTAAATTATAAGGTTAAATAAATATGTATCTATATCTATATATTATTTTGCAAAATTTAGCATACTTACAAGCAAACTGAAGTACTTGTACACCTACATAATTTAAATCTTCATTCTCGTCATTAGCGTCATCATCATCATAATCTAAATTAAAAGCCGTATAAATGATTTTTTTATCAAAATCATTACGATGTTTAGGAGGATCATTTTTAAATTCAACTATTTTATGGATATCACACACAAGTAACTCGTTGCTTTCAACATTTCTTACTCTTACGTGAGTAACTTTATCTGGTACCTCATCATCCATTTTTATAAATATTTAAAAAAACTATTAATTTAGTGTTTCAAGTTACGCAAATTTTTTCGTACATGGAAATCAACGTTTCTTGGCGGGTAAATTTGACCGACTTTTGCGATTGTTCAGTTAAGGCTAATTTCACTATTTTATATTTAGCTATTTCCCTAACACTATATATGCCGCAATCTTTCCGTTGTTCGCAAACATTACAAACACACGGAACAAGAATAACACAGCAAAAAAGCTTCCCGATGAAAGATTCATGCAATATTCCTTTTTCTGTTTTCTGCAACCTTCCTAAAACTTTACTGAATCTTGCAGCAATCTTTCAAAGGAAGATTCCTCGAAAGCGTTATACAAAATTGTAGCAACATTCCAAGAAAGATAAAAATCACGGTAAAATGATATATTGCATGAAACATTGCTAACAGCTTGCAGCAACGTTTCTAGAAATGTTGCAAACTTTATTACAGAAAGCTTTCATGAAAGACAACTCGAAATATTGAAGCAAGATTTATAACAGATCTAAAGAAATTATACACGGCGTAAGCTTGTTGCAAGCTATTCAAATATATTGCTGCAACCATTCAAGGAATATTCATTCTTAACGTTCCAGAAAAGTTCAGTAAAAGAATGCAGCAATTATTGCTTACTAGCTTCTAGGAAGCTTGCTTAAAAGCCTTCCTGCAAGATTTAAATGATTCTTTCTGACAGATCATAGGACAATATTTCAGGCGAGCTTTCTGCAAGCTTCGTGAAAGCCGCACCGAAAGTCGCAAGAGCAAAGAAAATTAAGTTTGCATAAAACCTTGCTAAAATATTACCGCAAATATTGCAGGAATGTTACTCGTAATCTTTCGTGAAACACAGGCAAGACAGATAGCCACAACCTTTCTTGCCACCTTGAAAAGAGATTCGTCATGCACTGCACAGCTAGCTTTCAGAAGCCTATTCCGGAAGATTGCAGCAGCCGGTCAAGGAATATTCCCGTTAAATTATGCAAAAATGTTTCACGAAAGATTGCTGTAATCTTTCTGGATACGCTCAAAAAAGTTACGTAACGCCTCGCACAAAAAGCTTCCAGAAGCTTATCATGGAAGATTGCAGCAATATATCAAGGAATATTCCCGATGAATTATGCAAAAATGTTTCACTAAAAAATACTGCAATGAACAGCTGACCTGCTTTGTGGAAAGATTCCTCAAAAGTTTCCATCAAGTTTTTGGAAATTAGTACAAAATACACTCTCAACCACATGCTTTCAAAATTTCAAAGTTTTAGTGCTTAGCAACAAAACGTTGTAGCTTAAAAAATTCAAAAAGTTCAAAAATTCAAATTTGCGTTTTTTATAAGTATTAAAAAGAGATGAAAACACTAAACAACATGTCTCTTTTTGATCCATTGTAGATTTAGTGTACAGATAGCTCAAAAAAACCAACGAGGTTTGGAAGGTAATTGCTTTAGCTTTAAAATGAGAGATTGAGCGTTTTTTTCACCCACTTTTTACCAATCTTGGAGTGTTTTAGTAAAAAAACACGTTTTTTTAAAATCGAAATATTTAAAAAAGGAACAGACATAGAGAAAAACTTCAGAGCGAACAAAGATGCTATTTTACTCACAGAACATAGATCTGCAGCTTAAATGAGATTTGAACAAAATAATTCTTTTCCATGTTTTAGTATAACAAAAAATTTTAAAAATCACTTTTTTTATTTTATATTGTACTTGAAAAATGTTTAAATTAACATTAATTGAATTAAAAAAATTATAGAATAATATTAATTTTAAAAATACTGTATTAACTGAGACTCAATTAAAGATTTTTTAACTTTTTTATATGCGAGAAAATGGAAAAAAAATTTTTTTTCATATCTCGTATTAAGATGCAGATCTACATTCTATGAGTAAAATAGCATCTTTTTTCTCCTTGGACTTTTTCTCTATCTCTCTTCCTTTTTTTAAAAAAGTGTGTTTTTTTACTAAAAATACTCTGGTTTTTTTATTTTTTCAGTATTTGCATACAATAATAAACTTGAAATACACTATGTTTAGTTTATTTCTCTATAAATGTGTATTTTACAATACCCCGTAATTTATTTTCAAATAAATTATTTCTTTATTTTTTTATTTATTTTAGAAACACTATAATGATATTTAAGCTTACTAAAGTACCAATATGATACAAAGTTGGTACCAATCTCATTCTTTTGTAGTACTAATTTCATTATAATGTAGTACTGATTTTGTAAGAACTGGGTTCAAACTGCGGACGAATTTAGCATAAATTTCATGAATAGTATTTGAAGGGCTGTGTGGAGTTATAAATTATGATTGAAAATTAATGTAAGAGGCACCATTTATACGTATTTCAAATGATACAGAACACCCAAAAAGGGCCTAAACGATTTGAATCGATTAAATGTGCAGAGTAGCAAAAATAAAAAAAGTAAGAATAAAAAAATAAACTGAAATAAAAGCAACATAAAATAATAATACCTAATAAAATTTTTACTTAACATTGCGCAAAATTGGTTTAATGTGAATTTTTTTCTTTTGTGAATAAAAACGAGGATTTAAGAACTGGAAGAGAGACTGATGAAAAGTAGCTCAATTCACAAAGTTATTTATATATATTTATGAACACTTTGTAAACTGAATTTATTATCTTAAAAATAGAAAAATATATTTTTGTTTTCATGAAAAATGTAACAGTTTCAAAGTTACAAATTTAACGCTCGAGCGAAGCGAGTCAAAAATCATCTTTCGCACGTGTATATATATATATATATATATATATATATATATATGTGGGCTATTTCACGTGAAGTGATTCAGTCAAAAAAAAAAATTTTTTTTTTTAGTGGAATCTTCTAGAAATGGGTTAAAAAAGATGTAGCTAAATTTTTAGAGCGTATTTTAATTACGTTTAATGCTGCTAGGAATTAAAAAATTGAAATTTAATGAAATTTTTTATTTTTTAACTATATTTATCGCTTTATAACCCGAATCCTATTAATTTTTTGTTATACATGTTAAATATAAGAAAGTTTGGAAATTTTCTGTAGAATCTGTTAAACAATTTTAATTGCCCCAATTATATATACTTATATAGGTACTTGCAAGACATAAAATAAACCTTAAAATGCAAAAAATGAGTTTCGTCACAATTTTTTTTTCCCAAACCTAAAACCTTAAAATCTATTTAAACGTTGAAAAGTTACCTTTTATTTGGTCTTTAGCTGGAGAATGGCAGACAATTCAGAACCAAGATATGGACATTTTTGGACAAAAACAATACTACAAATTTACTAAAGTGTCCATATCTTGGACCAGAATTGTTTGCCATTCTCCAGCTACAGACCAAATAAAAGGTAACTTTTCAAAGTTTAAATAGATTTTAAGGTTTTAGGTTTGGGGAAAAAAATTCTGACGAAACTCATTTTTTGCATTTTAAGGTTTATTTTATGTCTTGCAAATACGTATATATATAATTGGGGCAATTAAAATTGTTTAACAGATTCTACAGAAAATTTCCAAAGTTTCTTATATTTAACATGTATAACAAAAAATTAATAGGATTTGGGTTATAAAACGATAAATATAGTTAAAAAATAAAAAATTTCATTAAATTTCAATTTTTTAATTGCTGGCAGTATTAATCGTAATTAAAATAGCGCTCTAAAAATTGAGCTACATATTTTTTAACCCATTTCTGAAAGATTCCACCAGAAAAATATTTTATTTTTTGACTGGATCACTTCACGTGGAATACCCCATATATGTATTTTTATACCGTGGGCGTAAATGAGATTTTTTAAAGAAGAGCAATGCGCAAAATGTCTTTTTACGCACACATCAGAAGATAATTGTTTTGAATTAAAAAGTTGTACATTCTCATGAAAAATCATAAAATAATATTTTTATATGTTATGTTTCGTAAGCAAAATTTAATAAGAAATGTATGTTAAGTAATCAAATATTTTTCAGGTGATTCATTCATCATAAAGATTCTGTTATTTATTCGATATCGGCAATAAAGAGCGTAACTCGATTTTTTAAATATTTAATATTTTTTTATTATAAATCTTTAACTGAAAAATAGCAATCGGAACTTTTACAACAAATAGTATTTATTATAACATTTTACAATATCACATGGTTTTATAAAGCTGATGCAAAGTTATACTGTTTTTTTTTAATTTTCCAAATACTATACTATTGAGTTAGGACCTTTTACCACCCAACCCCTCATTTTATTTGATAAAGTATTATTTCGTACTGATTTGTACAATTATGAAACTGCTTACATAAAACACGTTCACTGGGGATCAGGGTGAACGGCTCCCATACAATAAAATAACAACACTTTTAGGCGAGCTAAATACTTTAATATAATTAAAATAATAATAATACACAAAATCAACGAACAAATTAGTCTCGGCCGCCAGCCGCGTTCACGCGGCAAAATTTATATCTTTTATTATACGCGATTACCGCACACACACGCACAATCACAGCTTGACGGGAAGCTGGAAGACAGGGAGTTTAGGCAGGAACTCTCACCTGCAGATGCTCGAATTTAACAATTAATAAAAATATTATCACTCTCGTAATAACTAAAAAAAAAAGGGTTTCAATGAAACGTCTCGTTCGACGGCCCGACTCGGAATCACCGAGTTCGTCTCGATGTACCGATCAGCGAGTCCGCGCGCATGCGCCACGCGCAACAGTTGGCTCTCGTTCGCTTGACTCGGCCGATCCGGCGTGCGTGTCTTGTTTATGTACAGTGAACACCTCCGTTCCCGTGCACCGTCTCAACTGCTGGATACGAACAACCCGGAGTCGCTTCTACAGGAACAACTTCAATAAACGGTAAAATACTCTCGTTCCATACAATAACCTGTATTAATGTTAGTTCGTCCGAGTTTGTTTATTTGTTTCAGATGCGGCCTGCGGGAACGACGACGTCAACACTATATTGCAGACTTCCTCAGCTACTTCTTCTTCACCAGGTTCCGGAGATGCCTATTCTCAAGTCAATATCTAGCTGGATTGTCCGAGGTAATGTATAAATAGCGTCGTTTCTTCTTTTAACATTAATCTCTTGTGGAAGTAATTTCCTAACCTCAACTCACCTCTCCTTCTCCTTACCTGCAACTAGGTTTTGACAACCTACTGCTTTCCTCAATTCTAATTTTATATTCAGTATGATTTATTTAATACTGTTGCAGGTACTCGAAGGAGGTTTTGTACCAACGAAGGATCAGTACTTCTTGGAGGAGGCTGGATGTTTACTGGTTGTCGACGCTGTCCAATATTACATGTTCTACCTCTACTGCCACCTTCTACGATCACCTTCTCCAGGACATAAGGAACAGGATTTATAGCAGGATCTCACTCAACTACTTCAGGATTCAACCTCAACTACCGGATAATTATTTACAGAACTGTTATAAGTATAGTGATTGTGTGCTTGTGTGCTTATGCGTATCTTGCTGGAGTGCGTACTCCTTCCTCACGGTCTAGCCTATTTGGATTCCGAGTGAACTTTATAATTAATTCCTATAAGCTACGGGGCTTTGGAATATTAAATATATAATATAAATATAACTTAAACATGTGACATGCATTTAGAACTGCCATGTCACAAACTGCTTTTGTACTTACTTTGCGCAAAATTTCGTATTAATTTGGTACATAAACCATACTAATTTTTTTTAATTGGGCAGTTACATTTCTGCAATATTTGCGGTAATATTTTAGCAAGCTTTGATGCAAGTCTAATTTTATGTTTCACTGTGACTTACCGTGTGGTTTTCCGAAAACTAACTGGAAGCTTTTACGCAAGCTTTCTAGGAAGCAAGTACTGTTCATTGCTGCATTTTTCGTGAAATATTTTTACATAATTTAATGAGAATATTCCTCAACAGGTTGTTGCAATCTTCCAGGATAATGTTCTGGAAGCTTGTTGCGCTATGCATATCGAAACTTTTTTAACCGTGGCTTGAAAGGTTACAGCAATCTATCCAGCGGTCTCTCCTGAAAGATTGCTAGTTACGTTGCAGCAATATTTGCGGCAATATTTCAGGAAGCTTTCATGCAAGTTTAATTTTATGTTCTACTGCATCTTTCGTGTGGTTTTCCGAAAACTTGCAAGAAGCTTGCCAGATATATTGTATTTTTATCTTTCACAAAAACTGCATTGGAATCTTTCTTGAAGCTTTTACGTAAGGTGTCTACAAAGCAGGTACTGTTTAATGTCGTAATCTTTCGTGAAACATTTTTGCATAATTCATCGGGAATATTCCTTGACACGTTGCTGCAACCTATTAAGGGGATGTCGGACCTATAGCCTCCATCAAAAGCCGCTCGATCTCGCGGCTTCGAATGGCGCTGTAGTCAGGTGTCGATTTCTACGATAAACGTACTTAAAACATAAATTATAAATTTGACAGCTACATAGAGCTGTTAAAAGATACTTTCCCCCTTAGCTATGACTAAAATTAAGGTAATTGTAATATTACTCTTGGCAGCAAATGTTTATTTTTTTAAAGAAATGTGAAATACGTCTGGTATTCATTGAGTCTATATCTGCCGTAATGCTACATGCAACGTATTTCACATTTCTTTAAAAAAATAAACATTTGCTGCCAAGAGTAATATTACAATTACCTTAATTTTAGTTATAGCTAGGGGGGAAAGTATCTCTCAACAGCTCTATGTAGCTGCAAAATTTATAATTTAGGTTTGAAGTACGTTTATCGTAGAAATCGACACCTGACTGCAGCGCCATTCGAAGCCGCGAGATCAAACGGCTTTTGATGGAGGCTATAGCTCCGACATCCCCTTAAGATCAGCTTCTAGAAGCTTGTGCCTTGCGTAACAAAACTTTTTTTAGCATGGACTAGCTATTTTTTTCGAAACATGGTCAGTTACATTTTTGCAATAATTACGGATCTATTTCATCAAGCTATCATGCAACACTAATATTATGTTTCACTGTATCTTTCGTGTGGTTTTCCGAAAACTTGCAAGCTTGCCGAAAATATTGTATTTTGCCGTTTTACAAAAATTGCATTGGAATCTTGCTGGAAGCTTGTACGCAAGCATTCTATAAAGTATGGGTACTGTTTATTGGCTAAATTAATTAATATTTTTATCGGTCTTACAGTCCAATTATATGGGCAATCAGATTGCCCCTACTTATAATCACCCCCGAAGAATCTATAAAAATAAAAATAAAAAATATAAAATATAAAAAATAAAAACACTAACTAAACATAAAAACAAATTATTAATAAAGCAATCTGACTGCCCCCCTGCACCAAAAATCTACTAACCCCAAATATGATGTCCGACGTTTCGAACTCGCTGCTGCTCCTCATCAGGGACTGAGCTCGAAACGTCGGACATCATATTTGGGGTTAGTAGATTTTTGGTGCAGGGGGGCAGTCAGATTGCTTTATTAATAATTTGTTTTTATGTTTAATTAGTGTTTTTATTTTTTATATTTTATATTTTTTATTTTTATTTTTATAGATTCTTCGGGGGTGATAAGTTATAAGTAGTTATAAGTTATAAGTAGGGGCAATCTGATTGCCCATATAATTGGACTGTAAGACCGATAAAAATATTAATTAATTTAGTTATACTACAGTCGACATAAGTAATATTTTATTACTGTTTATTGGCGCAATCTTTCGTGAAACATTTTTGCATAATGCATCGGGAATGCATAATGAACCTTTTTTGAGTGTGGTCAGAAGGTTTGTGGCAATCTATCAGCTGCCTTTCACGAAAGCTTGCAATCTCTCAGTGGTTAGTTACTATTTTCCATGATATAATATATTACGGTAAATACTTTACAGAAATATATTTGATTAATAAATAACGATAAAATGATAAGTATATAAATTAGACAATCTTTTGAATTGAAAAATAATTTTTAAGTGCTATTTAAATTAATACATTTTGAGATGCAAGATCATTAATATTTATTTACTAAATGCTTTCATTTATATTTAAATTTAATTTACTATTGATTAAATAATTAAATAATTACAATATTAGTAATTATATTCACTTAAATGGATTGATCATTATATACAAGTTCTAAAAGTTGAGCCGCGGTGGCTCATGGGTAGAGCTCCCGACTCTCACACCGAGGGTCGTGGGTTCGATCCCAGACGTGTACCTCTGAAAATTTTTTCATGTGCATTTTTCGAACACCGCAACTCAGTGGCTCGGCGTGTCACTATAATGTGACGCCAGTTCGGGTGCGCGTGCGTTTCGTGCACTTGTCGGTGCATGAGAGGCACGGGCATTTGAACTATAGGGAACGTTAGGGACGCGAAGATGTAAAGAGGATCGCGGTGGTTCCATCGGGAGGACAGGAAACTGTAATTATTACACTAATTACAGTGACCGATGATATCTTCCGATGGACACAAGCACCACTGTTTCAACTACATGTGCTTTGTTTACAGACACACCGTTCACCTCCGTCGCTGATTAGCCCTGGCAGCATAAATAGAGCGACGTTAAATAACATAAAAAAAAAAAAAAAAAAAAGTTCTAAAAGCAGCCTTGCAAGCTTTGCGATATAGCGTAGTGGTTAGAGCGTTTACTTTTCATGCGTGCGTCCGGGGTTCGTTTCCCGCTGTAGGTTATAACTTTCTTTGCGATTTGTGTTAAATGTTTATGTAAAAATTTTTAAATAATTAATATATGTATAAAATGTCATGTATAAATATAAAAAATGTTTTACAATTTTTTTTAATAATATAATTTCGTTTTTACTGTTTATTAAACTGTTTTGTAAGAAATAACCATTTTTTAACGCATAAATGAAATGATAATTAAATATTTTTATTTTATTTTTCTTTTTTATTAATTTATTAAAATTATACACTGATGTATTAATAAAAACACCTTCTACGAAAATGTCAACATTTGCAAGTATGGTTTCCAATCACACTTTGAAAAATGTTATCTGATAAAAAAATCTTTAATTATTACTCCCATCCTATTTCTACTTATATTTTGCTTAAACTCCATAAAAAGTTTCTGCAATAGAAAGTACTGAAATCAAATATCGACAAGTAATTTTAATTGAATATTTATAGGTACTTATATTTTTTTTGCTTACACTCCAAAAAGTTTCTACAACAGAAAGTACTGAAATCAAAGCGGAATAATTGACAAGTATTTTTTACCATACCATACACTGAATTTTTTTTAATTAAACTTTTATATAGTTTGCTTAAACTCTATAAAAAGTTTTAATTAATTTCCACAAAACTGATAAAAAGGAAAACTTCTTTTTTTTAATTTTCTTTAAATAAACAATGCCTAACCTTCCCGTGCTTTACATCAGTAGATAAACAATTTATAGAATAATAACCTTTTTTATATGTAACTTATATTCCATAATAGTTTGCTGCAATTGAAAGTACTGAATCAAAAACACCTTCCAAGAAGGTGTCAAAAACCCGCAAGTATTGTTATTCTAATCAAACTTTGAAAATTGTTATCTGATAAATAAATTCTGCAATTGAATCTGACATTGTTATCTGATAAATAAATAATTTTAAAAATTCTAACTCCCTTATTTTATCTATTTCTTTGAATTTTAATTTAAACATTTTTTTTAATATTAACAAAAATTACATATAAAAAAAATTCTGCAATTCGATCCCAGACGTGTACCTCTGAAAATTTTTTCATGTGCATTTTTCGAACACCGCAACTCAGTGGCTCGGCGTGTCACTATAATGTGACGCCAGTTCGGGTGCGCGTGCGTTTCGTGCACTTGTCGGTGCATGAGAGGCACGGGCATTTGAACTATAGGGAACGTTAGGGACGCGAAGATGTAAAGAGGATCGCGGTGGTTCCATCGGGAGGACAGGAAACTGTAATTATTACACTAATTACAGTGACCGATGATATCTTCCGATGGACACAAGCACCACTGTTTCAACTACATGTGCTTTGTTTACAGACACACCGTTCACCTCCGTCGCTGATTAGCCCTGGCAGCATAAATAGAGCGACGTTAAATAACATAAAAAAAAAAAAAAAAAAGTTCTAAAAGCAGCCTTGCAAGCTTTGCGATATAGCGTAGTGGTTAGAGCGTTTACTTTTCATGCGTGCGTCCGGGGTTCGTTTCCCGCTGTAGGTTATAACTTTCTTTGCGATTTGTGTTAAATGTTTATGTAAAAATTTTTAAATAATTAATATATGTATAAAATGTCATGTATAAATATAAAAAATGTTTTACAATTTTTTTTAATAATATAATTTCGTTTTTACTGTTTATTAAACTGTTTTGTAAGAAATAACCATTTTTTTAACGCATAAATGAAATGATAATTAAATATTTTTATTTTATTTTTCTTTTTTATTAATTTATTAAAATTATACACTGATGTATTAATAAAAACACCTTCTACGAAAATGTCAACATTTGCAAGTATGGTTTCCAATCACACTTTGAAAAATGTTATCTGATAAAAAAATCTTTAATTATTACTCCCATCCTATTTCTACTTATATTTTGCTTAAACTCCATAAAAAGTTTCTGCAATAGAAAGTACTGAAATCAAATATCGACAAGTAATTTTAATTGAATATTTATAGGTACTTATATTTTTTTTGCTTACACTCCAAAAAGTTTCTACAACAGAAAGTACTGAAATCAAAGCGGAATAATTGACAAGTATTTTTTACCATACCATACACTGAATTTTTTTTAATTAAACTTTTATATAGTTTGCTTAAACTCTATAAAAAGTTTTAATTAATTTCCACAAAACTGATAAAAAGGAAACTTCTTTTTTTTAATTTTCTTTAAATAAACAATGCCTAACCTTCCCGTGCTTTACATCAGTAGATAAACAATTTTATAGAATAATAACCTTTTTTTATATGTAACTTATATTCCATAATAGTTTTCTGCAATTGAAAGTACTGAAATCAAAAACACCTTCCAAGAAGGTGTCAAAACCCGCAAGTATTGTTATTCTAATCAAACTTTGAAAATTGTTATCTGATAAATAAATTCTGCAATTGAATCTGACATTGTTATCTGATAAATAAATAATTTTAATTCTAACTCCCTTATTTTATCTATTTCTTTGAATTTTAATTAAACATTTTTTTTAATATTACAAAAATTACATATAAAAAATTTCTGCAATTGAAAGAACTGAAATCAAACTGAAATCGACAAGTATTTTGAATCGTACCATAAATATATATTTTAAATAAACATTTATATATATACTAGGGGGGCTTCGCCCCCCTGCGCGCTTCGCGCGCCAACCCCCTATTTTTAATTTTGAAAAAGGTTTTTCGTAATAAATTTATTTTAAATAATGTTTTAAATTATATTACTTTTTCACTACCATGGACACCTTAGAAATTAAACCGATTCACACAACACCTTGGAGGTACTGTTATAATGCATTGGGTTTTATACCAAAAATTTAATTTTTTTTTAAATACGATTATAATTTATAAATAAAAGTTTTTACCAAAATTTAGTATAATGAAATCAGAATAATAGTAATAAAAAAAATAAAGACATTAAATGTTAACTGTAAATTTTAAACTATATGAATTCTTATAAAGCTTAAATTTTATTTTAATAATTATAAATGTTAATAAATAGTATATTACACACTTAGGGAGGTAAAGTATTGGTCAGTCCATAGCACATGTAAATTGGTACCCGAGCCGAAGGCGAGGGTGGCAAGCATGTGCTATGGGGTGACCATTTTACCTCCCGTGGGATGTATACTATTTTTCACCACCAGTAGGCTGAAAATAACACATTGCTCTTTCGGTGCCGGGAGGGAATGTGGTACTTTCGGTCTACGTGTGGTGAAAAAGTAACTTACCAAAAATAGTAAAGTGCATGTACTTACTAAATTGTAGTATTTAGTAACTACTTATGAAAATTTTGGAATATTTTAAACGGATCTAAATAGAACATCACCTCCTTAAATTAATTTCTTTAATGACAATGGATCATCGCCAAAAGTTCTATGGTATTAATATTTTGTACTTTTAGAGTAATAAGACTTTCTTCTTAAATAAATAAATTTTTTTATTATCTTTTATTAATTTTATAGAACTATTTATATAATTTTAGTGGCATATAAATAAAAACCTGTTTCTTCCATTTCTCCCGTAATTCGTAATTTGCACCCTCTTTCAAAATTTGTGTTTTAATCCATAATTTTATCCAATTTATTTTTTCCTTTAGTTATAGAGCCCATATATTTATCTTTATTATTATAATCAAATTCATTCCTTAGAAAACCTTCTGTTTCTAATAAATACATACTTGTTTATTTAAAATATTGTTTTCTATAAATATACATAATCTACTCACTTATATATCCACTCAATTTTGAAATATTAATAAAAAAATATTTAAATTAAATGCTCCTAAATTAATAATTTTTGAAAATCTATTGAAATATAATTAGTATTTTATATTGCCACTGTTAAAATTTGAATTTTCTTTTGCCATTACTGTTTATAATAGAATTATCTTAAAAATGCAATAATTAATATATTTAATTTTTAACTTATTGTATATTTCACATATAGATATTTGGAAAAGTGTATGTTATACTTGATTAATATTTATTTAATCTTCAAACAATTTTACATCTGTATTTAAAGCATTACATTGCATTTTAGATCCGTTATTATATTATTGAGTATACGTTTAAACATTTTATGAGTTTCATCAAGAATGAGTAAACTAATACACATTCTTTCAAGTTATGTTCAAAAATTTTTTTCCGGCCGCTGCGCGAATTGAAGTTGCCGTATTCCGGCTACGTCGAGCAGAAAAATAGTATACACACCTTGGCCAGTAAAAAAGAAGCTCGGCTTCGCCTCGGCCGACAATTACATGTGATCTGAGAAATTTCTTATTTTACTGGCCATGGTATGTAATATACTATTTTGCGCAAGGAAAAAATACATATATTATGTATTCTTGAAAAAACAATTTTAAAATATATATATATATTATATAAATATTCCGCCGCACGCACACACACCCACATACATACATACATATATATACATATATATGGTCTATTTCACGTCAAGTGGTACGATGAAAATTTTAAATCACTCCAAAATTTGAGAACAGGCTGGAAACATCTTCCAGAACATACAAAAAAAATTTAAGTGTTAAAAATAATTTGCTTAAGAGTTATTTGACCATGAAAAGTGGAAATTTTTCAATTTTTTAGAAAAATTTCTATTTTTAAAGCCATTTATCTCAAAATCAGTTGATTTTTTTGAAAAAACATTACAAACAACTTTTGTTTAAATTAATCTTTAGAACTTATCTATCCCTGGTTACATTTCTTAATTTTAAAATCTTGAAGAGATAGAACACCCGGACATATTGAATATCAAAAAAAAGGCTACTACACCATAATCAATTTTAATCTAACACCTCTCAAAAGTTCACATTTTTCGCGAGTTTTCGAATGCCTTGGGTTAGCTTATTGGTCAAGACCGCTGTTGTAAGTTATGCCTCATAAACCTCATAAAATCACTAATTTTCACGTATTTTAGGACATAACTTACACCAAAGGTGTAATATATATAATATATATATGCGGTATTCCACGTGAAGTGGTCCGATCAAAATTTTAAAATGCACCAAATTTTGAGTACACATTGCAAATGTTTTTCAGAATACAGAAAAAAATTTTTAGGTACTGGAATTTATTAGCTCAAAAGTTATTATAACCTCAAAAAGTGAACTTTTTCCAGTTTTTTTCAACACCAGCTGGGTTTATCGCTATTTAACTCAAAATCTATCAACTTTTAATATACAACATTATTTGTAACATTCGTTGCTAATTATGTGTAGAATTTATCCTTCTGGGTTAGAATTTCTAATATTAAGGTCAATGTTACATAAACTACATGTCAATATTCAACTTAAAAAAAGATAAGTTTGCCACAATTGATTTTTTTATCCAAAAGTCTAAAAGAAAGCTTGGAGCAATACATTTCAAATGGTCTGTAGCATTTTTATGGCCTTCAATTCTGTAAAAAGTTATGATAATTTAAAGAAACACCATATTTATTTAAAAATTTAAATGGGAAATACCATGTTAATTTTTGTGAATTTTTTGTCTTTCTTTAAATTATCATAACTTTTTACAGAATTGAAGGCCATAAAAATGCTACAGACCATTTGAAAGGTATTGCTCCAAGCTTTCTTTTAGACTTTTGGATAAAAAAAATCAATTGTGGCGCACTTGCACTTTTTTCGAGTTGAATATTGACATGTAGTTTATATAACATTGACCTTAATATTAGAAATTCTAACCCAGAAGGATAAATTCTACACATAATTAGCAACGAATGTTACAAATAATGTTGTATATTAAAAGTTGATAGATTTTGAGTTAAATAGCGAGCGATAAACCCAGCTGGTGTTGAAAAAAACTGGAAAAAGTTCACTTTTTGAGGTTATAATAACTTTTGAGCTAATAAATTCCAATACCTAAAAATTTTTTTCTGTATTCTGAAAAACATTTGCAATGTGTACTCAAAATTTGGTGCATTTTAAAATTTTGATCGGACCACTTCACGTGGAATACCCCATATGTATGGTAATGAACAATTAACTTTCCAAAAATAGTAAAGTGTATATACTTAATTGTAGTATTTAGTAAAAACCTATTAAAATTTTAGATTATTTTAAACGGATCTAAATAGAACTTTACCTCCTAAAATTAATTTATTGAAGTCATCGCCAGAGTTCTATATGTCATTAATATTTTGTACTTTTAGAGTAATAAAACTTTCTTCTTAATTAAATTAATTTTTATGTATTAGTTTTAAAGAATTATTTATAATATGTTAGCGGTATATAAATAAAAACCTGTTTCTTCCATTTCTCCCGTAATTCGTAATTTGCACCCTCTTTCAAAATTTGCGTTTTAATCCATAATTATATCCAATTTATTTTTCCCTTTAGTTACAGAGCCCATATATTTATTTTAATTATTATAAACAAAGGCATTCCTTAAATAACCTTTTGTATCTAATAAATACATACTTTTTTATTTAAAATATTGTTTTATATAAATATACGTAATCTACTTACTTATTATATATCCATACAATTTTTAAATTTGATTTGAATAATATTTAAATTAAATACTACTAAAATAATAATTTTCGAAAAACTTTTGAAATGTAATTCGTATTTTATATTGCCACAGTTAAAATTTGAATTTTCTTTTGCCATTACTGTTTGTAATAGAATTATCTTAAAAATGCAATAATTAATGTATTTAATTTTTAATATATTTTGTATATTTCACATATAGATATTTGGAAAAGTGTATGTTATACTTGATTAATATTTATTTTATCTTCGAAAAATTGTGCATATTTTTAAAAACATTGCATTAAATTTTAGGTCCGTTTTTATTTTATGAGTTTTATCAGGAATAAGTAAACTAATACACATTCTTTCAAGTTATATTCACAACTTTTTTTTGCGCACGGAAAAAATACATATATTATGTATTCTTGAAAAAACAAATAACACGTACACACACGCACACGCACACGCACACGCACACACACACACGCACACGCACACGTACACGCACACACACACACACAGGCACGCGCACGCACGCGCGCGCACACACATACACACTTATATATATGACATATATATATAAAACATATATATATGACACACACGCACACGCACACACACACACACACACACGCACGCACGCACGCTCGCGCACACACATACACACTTATATATATGACGTATATATATATATATAACATATATATAACATATATATGACATATATATATATATAACATATATATAACATATATATGACATATATATATAACATATATATAACATATATATGATATATATATAAAACATATATATATATATGTTGAATTCTGAATTCTTAGACACGGCGGCGGCGGCGGCGGCGAAATATTTATATATTATAGAGAGAGATATATATATTACTTAAACTTCGTAAAAAGTATCTGCAATTGAAAGCACTGAAATCAAACTGTAATCGACAAGTATGTTGAATCATGCAAAAATGTCTTTCAATCTGAATACAGATTTTTTTTATTAAAAGTATCTTATACTTTTACTTTTCATTTCTGGCCCTAGAATATTAATTATTTAAAGACATGGCAGGGCCAGAAATGAAAAGTAAAAGTATAAGATACTTTTAATAAAAAAAATCTGTATTCAGATTGAAAGACATTTTTGCATGATTCAAAATACTTGTCGATTACAGTTTGATTTCAGTGCTTTCAATTGCAGATACTTTTTATGAAGTTTAAGTTATATATATATATATATAAATGTTTATTTAAAATATATATTTATGGTACGATTCAAAATACTTGTCGATTTCAGTTCTTTCAATTGCAGAAATTTTTTATATGTAATTTTTGTAGTATTAAAAAAAATGTTTAATTAAAATTCAAAGAAATAGATAAAATAAGGGAGTTAGAATTAAAATTATTTATTTATCAGATAACAATGTCAGATTCAATTGCAGAATAACAATACTTGCGGGTTTTGACACCTTCTTGGAAGGTGTTTTTGATTTCAGTACTTTCAATTGCAGAAAACTATTATGGAATATAAGTTACATATTGATGGATTATTGGGTGGTGGCAGCAATAAAAACACGCCTCACTACACTTCACTTAATTTAATATAAAAATAATAAAACAATAAAAGTACAAGATAATAAAATCGAGATCTCGCGGTGGCGCCAAACGATCAACTCAGATCGGTAGCTGAGGAGAGAGTGAGTCCTCCGACGGACACCGTGCTCTTCTATTGTCTTAAGGGGATGCCATACCTGAATTAAATCCTACTATGCCGACACCCGTATATTACATGCACTATTTCTCCTATTACTATTATTTAATACAATGACAAACTATAAACGCAGTGGAGGCATATTTGTAATGCATGTATTACATAAATTATAAGTATAAAAGTTTGAATTATGTTAAAATGCTCTTAGAAATTGAAAAATACGACCTCAAACATAACCTCTCTTAGTTAACAGACAACGACGATTAGATTGAATTTTATAAAAACTGGATAATTTTCTAACAAATACAGTGCAGACGCACAATTTCACGATATTGATAAATGTTGGAATAATAAAAAAAACAGTCAAAAGTGCGCGACGAAGAAAAAAATTGAAAAATACGATTGATACAAAGACGTTGGGAAGCTCGTACTACATATTTACGATGAAAATAAATATAGATTGCAATTAAACACAACAAAAAACGAAGCAGAGGCAATATTTTACATTAACTTAGAATCATTTATCAGTAAAATATAGAAGAATACATAACACATTAAAAAATTAAACGAAAAATAAAAACAATATACATTTTTTCTAAAAATGTGTAAATTAGCAGACGGAAGAATAAGAAAAACTTTAGCTACGTAGTTTGAAAAAGAATCAATAGGTGGCGATGCTAAACGTTTCCGGACAAATAGACGACGGATTCTATAGGAGGTGCGAGCAACGATTCGGGCCGTCTGCAGCTCGCACCTCCTATACGTTCAAATACATTTTATATGCCGATACACAATGCTGGGTGCAATATTTGCTTATTAAAAGTTATTTCAATTATTGACAGCTTGAGAAAGGGCTAGAGGCATATTAATAATAAACATTTAAAATATATAGCAGTTACAAAATTTGAATTTACGTTATAATATCGTGAACATTTGAAAAATACGAATGGAAACATAACCTGTCTCGGTCTATAGTGTTGGATTCTATAGGAGGTGCGAGCAACGATTCGGGCCGTCTGCAGCTCGCACCTCCTATACTTTCAAATACATTGTAATATGCCGACTCTCATTGTTGGGTGCAATATTTGTTTATTAATAGTTATTTAAATTATTGACAGCTTGAGGAAGGGGTAGAGGCATATTAATAAGAAACATTTAAAATGTATAGCAGTAACAAAATTAGAATTTACGTTATAATATCGTGAACATTTGAAAAATACGAATGGAAACATAACCTGTCACGGTCTATAGCGTTGGATTCTATAGGAGGTGCGAGCAACGATTCGGGCCGTCTGCAGCTCGCACCTCCTATACGTTCAAATACATTTTATATGCCGATACACAATGCTGGGTGCAATATTAGCTTATTAAAAGATATTTAAATTATTGACAGCTTGAGGAAGGGGTAGAGGCATATTAATAAGAAACATTTAAAATGTATAGCACTTACAAAACTCGATTTTATGTTATAATATCGTCAACATTTGAAAAATACGAATGGGAACATAACCACTCTCAGTCTAAAGCGACGAATTCTATAGGAGGTGCGAGCCACGATTCGGGCCGTCTGCAGCTCGCACCTCCTATACTTTCAAAAGCATTGTATTATGCCGACTCTCATTGTTGGATGCAATATTTGCTTATTAATAGTTATTTAAATTATTGACAGCTTGAGGAAGGGGTAGAGGCATATTAATAATAAACATTTAAAATATATAGTAGTTACAAAATTAGAATTTACGTTATAATATCGTGAACATTTGAAAAATACGAATGGAAACATAACCTGTCTCGGTCTATAGCGTTGGATTCTATAGGAGGTGCGAGCAACGATTCGGGCCGTCTGCAGCTCGCACCTCCTATACTTTCAAATACATTGTAATATGCCGACTCTCATTGTTGGGTGCAATATTTGTTTATTAATAGTTATTTAAATTATTGACAGTTTGAGGAAGGGGTAGAGGCATATTAATAAGAAACATTTAAAATGTATAGCAGTTACAAAATTAGAATTTACGTTATAATATCGTGAACATTTGAAAAATACGAATGGAAACATAACCTGTCTCGGTCTATAGCGTTGGATTCTATAGGAGGTGCGAGCAACGATTCTGGCCGTCTGCAGCTCGCACCTCCTATACGTTCAAATACGTTTTATATGCCGATACACAATGCTGGGTGCAATATTTGCTTATTAAAAGTTATTTCAATTATTGACAGCTTGAGGAAGGGGTAGAGGCATATTAATAAGAAACTTTTAAAATGTATAGCACTTACAAAACTCGGTTTTTTGTTATAATATCGTCAACATTTGAAAAATACCAATGGGAACATAACCACTCTCAGTCTAAAGCGACGGATTCTATAGGAGGTGCGAGCCACAATTCGGGCCGTCTGCAGCTCGCACCTCCTATACTTTCAAATACATTGTAATATGCCGACTCTCATTGTTGGGTGCAATATTTGTTTATTAATAGTTATTTAAATTATTGACAGCTTGAGGAAGGGGTAGAGGCATATTAATAAGAAACATTTAAAATGTATAGCACTTACAAAACTCGATTTTATGTTATAATATCGTCAACATTTGAAAAATACGAATGAGAACATAACCACTCTCAGTCTAAAGCGACGGATTCTATAGGAGGTGCGAGCCACGATTCGAGCCGTCTGCAGCTCGCACCTCCTATACTTTCAAAGACATTGTATTATGCCGACACACATTGGTGGGTGCAATATTTGTTTATTAATAATTATTTAAATTATTGACAGCTTGAGGAAGGGGTAGAGGCATATTAATAATAAACATTTAAAATATATAGCAGTCACTAAATTAGAATTTACGTTATAATATCGTGAACATTTGAAAAATACGAATGGAAACATAACCTGTCTCGGTCTATAGCGTTGGATTCTATAGGAGGTGCGAGCCACGATTCGAGCCGTTTGCAGCTCGCACCTCCTATACGTTCAAATACATTTTATATGCCGATACACAATGCTGGGTGCAATATTTGCTTATTAAAAGTTATTTCAATTATTGACAGCTTGACAAAGGGGTAGAGGCATATTAATAAGAAACATTTAAAATGTATAGCACTTACAAAACTCGGTTTTTTGTTATAATATCGTCAACATTTGAAAAATACCAATGGGAACATAACCACTCTCAGTCTAAAGCGACGGATTCTATAGGAGGTGCGATCCACGATTCGAGCCGTCTGCAGCTCGCACCTCCTATACGTTCAAAAGCATTGTTTTATGCCGACTCTCATTGTTGGATGCAATATTTGTTTATTAATAGTTATTTAAATTATTGACAGCTTGAGGAAGGGGTAGAGGCATATTAATAATAAACATTTAAAATGTATAGCACTTACAAAACTCGATTTTATGTTATAATATCGTCAACATTTGAAAAATACGAATGAGAACATAACCACTCTCAGTCTAAAGCGACGGATTCTATAGGAGGTGCGAGCCACGATTCGAGCCGTCTGCAGCTCGCACCTCCTATACTTTCAAAGACATTGTATTATGCCGACACACATTGGTGGGTGCAATATTTGTTTATTAATAATTATTTAAATTATTGACAGCTTGAGGAAGGGGTAGAGGCATATTAATAATAAACATTTAAAATATATAGCAGTCACTAAATTAGAATTTACGTTATAATATCGTGAACATTTGAAAAATACGAATGGAAACATAACCTGTCTCGGTCTATAGCGTTGGATTCTATAGGAGGTGCGAGCCACGATTCGAGCCGTTTGCAGCTCGCACCTCCTATACGTTCAAATACATTTTATATGCCGATACACAATGCTGGGTGCAATATTTGCTTATTAAAAGTTATTTCAATTATTGACAGCTTGACAAAGGGGTAGAGGCATATTAATAAGAAACATTTAAAATGTATAGCACTTACAAAACTCGGTTTTTTGTTATAATATCGTCAACATTTGAAAAATACCAATGGGAACATAACCACTCTCAGTCTAAAGCGACGGATTCTATAGGAGGTGCGATCCACGATTCGAGCCGTCTGCAGCTCGCACCTCCTATACGTTCAAAAGCATTGTTTTATGCCGACTCTCATTGTTGGATGCAATATTTGTTTATTAATAGTTATTTAAATTATTGACAGCTTGAGGAAGGGGTAGAGGCATATTAATAATAAACATTTAAAATATATAGCAGTTACAAAATTAGAATTTACGTTATAATATCGTGAACATTTGAAAAATACGAATGGAAACATAACCTGTCTCGGTCTATAGCGTTGGATTCTATAGGAGGTGCGAGCCACGATTCGAGCCGTCTGCAGCTCGCACCTCCTATACTTTCAAAAGCATTGTATTATGCCGACTCTCATTGTTGGATGCAATATTTGCTTATTAATAGTTATTTAAATTATTGACAGCTTGAGGAAGGGGTAGAGGCATATTAATAATAAACATTTAAAATATATAGCAGTTACAAAATTAGAATTTACGTTATAATATTCGGAACATTTGAAAAATACGAATGGAAACATAACCTGTCTCGGTCGATAGCGTTGGATTCTATAGGAGGTGCGAGCACCGACTCGGGCCGTCTGCAGCTCGCACCTCCTATACATTCAAATACATTGTATTATGCCGACACTCAATGTTGGGTGCATTAAATCTGTAATTGCAATTATTTAAATTATTGATAACTTGAGAATGGGGTAGAGGCATATTAGTAATTAACATTTGAAGTGTATAATATGTACAAAATGAAAGTTTATGTTATAATATCGTTAACATTTGAAAAATGCGAATTCAATCGTAACTTCTCTCAGCCTATAGCGTTGGATTCTATAGGAGGTGCGAGCACCGACTCGGGCCGTCTGCAGCTCGCACCTCCTATACATACAAATACTTTGTATTATGCCGACACTCAATGTTGGGTGCATTAAATCTGTAATTACAATTATTTAAATTATTGATAGCTTGAGAATGGGGTAGAGGCATATTAGTAATTAACATATGAAGTGTATAATATGTACAAAATTAGAGTTTATGTTATAATATCCTTAACATTTGAAAAATACGAATTCAATCATAACCTCTCTCAGTCTAAAGCGACGGAATCTATAGGAGGTGCGAGCATCGATCGGGCCGTCTGCAGCTCGCACCTCCTATTCTTTCAAATACATTGTATACATTGTATACATTGTGCCGACACACAATGTTGGGTGCAATATTTGTTTAATAACAATTATTTAAATTATTGACAGTTTGAGGACGGGGTAGATTCATATTATTAATATATATTTTAAGTGTGTAACAAATACAAAATTAGAGTTTATCTGTGCACGTACCTTCTAGCGGAGTCTATCGTTTATTTGCATATGTACAAGTCGCCAACATTACGTATTTCGTAAGGCACTTGTGGTTCCTAGTTTAAATGTATTTAAATACATTACGTTAAATCATGTACAATACCTATCAATACAGTACAATGGTATAGATAGTTTAGTTATTTAGCTTATGAAATTTAAAATGAAACTTTTATTTTACAAGAATATAAAATGGCGTAAACAATAATTTTCGTCAGTTTTTGGTTAATAATAAACAAGAAACATAATTAAAATAAACATGAATATATAATTAACAATTAAAAATACGTATCTAAAAGTGTATATTATTGTACAAAATGTAAAAAGCAAATTCTATAATATTAAACCTAATTAAATTAGGGAGTATGCTTAAACTATATACATACATGTATAAACTATGTACAATTATCTGAGAATGTTAAAATTTCCCTGCACGAAATATTCATAAAACCATTATTTATATATGTATAGGCATTTCTTTGTCAAATCGAGATCGAGATAAAATATTTTTGGGTTTCTGTAACATTTGAGAATGCCTTTTCCTACATGTTTTGGATATAGTGGTATAATTTTTTAATTACCAAACTCGGTAATTTGTTCTTTTTTTTTCTTAGCTGTTAACCTTTTCTAACTCAAAATTGACTGATTCAATGTAAGTACATAAAAGTTCTTTTTTTCTGCAAATTACATGAAGTTTAAAAAAATGACAAAATTCATGGAGTGTACCACAATATGTAACATTATAAAGAAATTATTAAAATTGTAAATAATTGGTTTTGCTCCGAGCTTGTTAGACTCTCACATGACGGTTCTCTCTAGAAGATGCTTGCACAGCTCGACTCGACGAGCAAACTCACTTCCTACACTCGGTAAACGGATAACAACGACCTACAGCTATTTATCTGGGTATACGAAATTAATAATCGGTTGATTAAAAAACTTTAATTTTTCATAGAGTTTTAAACATTTAATAATGGTTTATATTTATAAAAATGCGTAATCATATATAAATTGTGATAAGGTACTTTGTACTTGTCAATGTGTTAAGCGAGTGAGTTTCAACCTAAACTATCCTACCTACCCTCACAATACTATGCACATATTTCACCTACACTAAAACATACCTAAATGTACCCCAGCCATCCAATGAACCCAACACTAACCCCGCTAGCACACAAGCAGCACAGCAAGATAATGACTGGCATACGATGAACCTGGTCTCACATCGTATCTCTCTAGGAAGGTACATCAATGATCAGGAGAGGCATCTCATAACATCGTACTGCCTCCAGGATCAGTAGAATAATCTAGCAGCAAACCTTCAGCAACAACAAAGACCAATTTGGAACTCCCAGCAGCACCGAACAGCAGCATAGAATATTTCCCAACCGCTGTAATAATTAGTTAATTAGGCGTTGTTTTAATTTGAAGGACACAAGGAATCATGTAGCTGTATAAACGTATTGGCAGTTACATGTAAGGAAAGGATTGGCAGGTGGGGTTATGTAATCATAACATTACCATAACCCTCAAATACTAGATATTCTAATACAATAAACACTCCCTCAGGAGTTAGTTATTACGTTTAGAAGCAGCATGTAATCCTCGCATCAATTGTACAATCCCGATACTCTGCAGCAGCTGGCCCGACGCGTAACAGCTGTTCGAGCGCCGTGAGAGCGATAGAGAGCGAAGAACCGATATTGGCCGTCCCGTAAACCTGTAACAAATAGGAACTAATTAGCCGATAAGCAAGATAATACGGAACGATATATAATTGTTACCTCGAGCACAGCATCACCAGAAACAGCGTTCACCTCGAATCAAAAAAGCAGCCAACAGGGGAAGCTGTCTTCGTCGTATGTATCGTATACGACGCATAGCTGAGAGTACTCACTGTATGATGCGCGCAGACGACGGCGGCCGACGGACGACATGCGAGAAGCTGCGCGCGCACGTCGAGCCCGACCAGCGAAGCAGCGAACTAGCGGAAACTCAAGAGAGCTCTTCGGTACTCCTTCGCCACACATTGACAACATAAGCTTGTGCGTGTGTGTGTGTGAGGAAAGCAGCATTTCCAGCGGCAACTCAGGAGACGATCTCTATACGGACAAGATTGCTTCGCAGCAGGTGAACTGCATTCATTACGTCTTTGGTAAGTGTGCTTCCCATATCTCTCTCTTCTCAACCTATTCCCGCGCAACAAACTGTCGCAGCTCGTACGCAGCCGAGGAATCGTATTATTAATTCACCGCGATTATACGCGGCTGGCGCCCAAACCCCTTTATTTATTATTATAATAAATTATTACTATTTTTATTGATCTAGTCCCCAGCGTGACCGTTACAAAATGTAGATAGTAAACAATTTTACATGAATAGTCATATCTCGATTAAGCTTGTTAGAAACTAGCAGACGACGATTCCCTCTAGAGGGGCGTGCACAGTTCGGCTCGACGATCACACGCACTTCCTACACTCGGCAAACAGACTACGATTTCTAGTTGCACTTCTATTAAGTTATGTTAGGTTATGATATTACCATGTATTATATATTGTCAGTTATTCTACTGCGTCATAATAAATATAAATTTTGTAATATATATATAAAAATTCAGGATAAATAAAACATATTTGCAATTGTACTCAACGGCCTCCCTAGAAGTAGATTTTCTTGTGGGTCATCAATAACTGTTTTACTCAGTACTTGATTTAATAGTGGTTAAAACATTGAATTAAACATATTAATTAGTTGAGATAATTGTGGGCATTGTAGGGAAATAAATAGTTTATTAATATTAGAAGATATTGAAAACTTTAACAATTGAAACTCCATTTTAAACTATACAAAGTACATATGTGTTAAAACGATGGCAATGAAAATTAAACTTTAGTTATAATATATTATAAATCAAAAATTTCAATTAAATTGCAATGCAAATCAAAGTGTAAATTGGAAAGGACAATACCGACTAACATTTCGTTATCATAAAGTGTACGTGCAGAACACGTAACAATAAAGTGTATGTCTAGTACACACTATCATAAAGTGTACGTACAGTATACGTTACCATAAAGTGTATGTACAGTACACGGTACCATATAAAGTGTACGTACAGTACACGTTTCATAAAGTGTACATACACTGCATACTACCATAAAGTGTATGGACAATTCACGTTACCATAAAGTGTATGTACAGTACACGTTGCTATATAAAATGTACCTACAGTACATGTTACTATAAAGTACAAATACAGTAATAAAGTACAAACAAAGTGTACGCAAAGTGCAGAGTTAGTACATATGTGCTAATACTTTAATTTTTTGTATTTATAACAGTGTATTTATATCACACATGTATAATCGGAGAATAGTTTGCAAATATAATTTGCCATTTGATAATATTGCTGTATACAGTAAAAAAACATTTGTTTACAGTAAATGTTATATATTTTTTACAATCAACAACATAATTAATTTTTACCAGCGTTGTATTTTGTACCTTGTGTTACATTTTCGCTTATTAGCGCCATCTGTGGGCATGCAACTAAATATGTATTAGTATATAATACAGAGGGCGCCACAGATATTTTCTGTTAGGTTAATTTTATGTAGGGTATCGATAAAACAGAACGTACGGACCTGCACAACAATTTTTCGTTGGGTATGGCATCCCCTTAAGGTGGTGGGGGAAAATCGATAGAAGGGCCGATCGCAATTCCAACACTCCCTCCCGATCGGACCTGTAATCACTTACTGTTTCCTAAAAGAAATACAAATCACATATATTAAGCATAATATATACGCATCTCTTTATCCATTCATTATCTTGAAGGTTATTATGTAAATCAAACGCCAAAGGCTTCATAAATATATCAGCAAGTTGTTCTTTAGACTTAACCCACATCACTTTAACAAAACCCATTTTAACACATTCTCTCACATAATGTTCTTCAATTTCAATCATATGTCGCAACTTATTGTTACTTGTCATTTGGGTGGCTGCACCAGCCGCCTTATTGTCGCGCCATAGAATCATTGATTTAAAGTCATCAATTAGAATCAATTTGAGAGCATTTGACAACGAAATTTTATATTGACACGCCTCGCTCATTGCTATATACTCATCTTGACAGTTAGATAATGTGACATATAATTGTTTATGTGTCTTTCAAGACACCGCATCTCCAAACAATTTAATTACAAAAACACTAGTTCTCAACTATTTCTACAATCGGTAAAACTTGCATCAGAATAGGTTTGAATATCATCTGTATTGCCAGTATATTTTAGACCCAAGGACGCACTTCCCTTTAAATATCTAAAATCCTTTTTATCATTTCCCAATCGTCCTCATTCGGATTTATTCGATGCATACTGACAATATTTACTGCATAAGTGATATCAGGACGCGTCACATTTGCTAGATACAATAATGAACCCACGGCTTCTCTATAGGGAACATTCAGTTTGAATTCGTCACTTTTGTATTCCGATTCTGTCTCATTCTCTTCGCGATCGCGTCTCTTACGATTTGCTACCTGGTTTGTAATCATCGGAGTCCTTTGCGGATGCATCTCACCAAACCCAAATCTCTGTAACAATTTTAATATATAGCTTTCTTGTGACAATGTCAACGTTTTATTCACTCTATCCCGTATAATCTTAATTCCCAGAAAGCACTTCGGTTCTTCTAGATCAGTCATTTCAAATTCTGATTTCAATTTAGTTTTCACCTCGCTTAGTCGGACTTGATCGTTGCTAGCAATTAACATGTCATCAATATGCAAAAACTGAAAAACAAAATTTTATTCGCCTCTCGCCAAGTAAATAGACATGGTTCGCTATCATGAGTATGTAAACCTATTTTATTAGCGGCTTCCGTAAACCTTTCATTCCAACGTTTCGGACTGGTTTTTAAACCATACAGCGCTTTCTTCAATTTACAGACCTTCTCTCGCTTCTCTTTGCTCGTCACATTCATGCCTTCTGGCAATTCCATGTATATCTCTTCGCTTATAGTTCCGTTCAAGAAAGCGGTTTTCACGTCCATTTGATATACGTCCAAATCATATTTATTAATGATAGCTAGAACCGATCTTATCAAGGTTAATCTCGAAACAGGTGCGTATGTTTCAACCAAATCATATTCATTTCTATCCTTGAAGCCTCTTATAACAAGTCTCGCTTTATATTTACACGTCCCTTCCTTTTCCATCTTTTTCTTCAAGACCCACCTAAAATCTATTATATTCGGTTTATTTTCACCTCTCATAATTTCAGATCGTTTTACTAGTTCCCATACTTCATTTTTGTTCATTGAGTCCAATTCACTCTGAATTGTAGACAACCAATTTTCTTTGTCATTTGAACTCATCGCCTCTCTATACGATTGTGGGTCACAGTTAATTTTGCTAACAGTGCATTATATTTCGGATCACTTAATATTTGTTCCTTTTCTATTTCGCTTTCTTTCGCTTGCAATTTCCTCGGGCGACCTCTCTTTCTCTTTTCTACTCCCTCCTTTCTTATTATTTCCTCAGATTCTCTCGACGCATCTTTCTCATAATTCAAGAACCACTTCTCGTTGTTTACCTTTTCAAAATCATTGCCCCAGTCTTGTATTTGATTCTTTGTGAATCAGTCACCAAAAACAATTTTTTCATTGAATCTCACATCTCGACTTTCATAAAATCTATTCTCATCTGGTTTGAACAAGACATAACCGGTGGCTTTGTATCCAACAAGAAAACTTGGGATTGCAATCTGTCCAAACTTAGGACCTATTTTCCTCTGAATCTTTACATGCAACCGAAACGCCTAAATTGTTTTAAATTCACGGTATAATTTGTGTTGAATTTTTCCAAAGGAGAAACCATCTCATTTGACTTGTGCGGAGTTCTATTGTAAGCATAAACAGCAGCACCCAAAACCAAGTCCCTCATATTTTCTGGAAATTTCGAATCAAACATTAGCGCTCTCACTTTCTTCTGAATAGTCTGATTGAATCTCTCAGCCACTCCATTGTGCTGAGGAGTATCAGAACTTTCCAACTACAATTCAGCTCCGAGTGTTTCGAGTACTTTAATTGTATCGCCTGCCGTAACTTCTGTGTCCTGATCTGATCTTAAATAATAGACTTTCGCGTCTCGTCCAAGTAAATTTCTCGAAGTTTTAAAAAACTGATCAAGACACGATCCTGTATCATTTTAAATTTCATGGAATATGCCTGAGCTAATCGGGAATAATCATCTACAAGTACAGAAATAAAGCGATATCCCTTTGGGTGTCATTTCGGACTTATCGGGCCCATTATGTCCGAATGAATCATTTGTAATTGAGCAGATGTTCTCATCCTCGTCTCATTGAAAGGCAATCTGTTCATTTTAGTCATTCTACACACTTCGCATTCATGCACGGAATTATCAAAGTTCACATCACTCAATTCCTTAAAATCAGGAAATCTCTTTTGCAAGTTTCTCAGATAATTTAAAAAGGCATGACCCATTCTCACATGCCATAATATTGACTTATTCGATTGGGCAGGTAAATCTGTGTCGCAATCAATTTCCTTTTCACATCTCAATTTTTCATCAGTGTTTACAGTTATTTCGTTAGGGTTATGCAGTTTTCTATCTGCCACTGTTATTTCAAAGCTTGAACCGACTTTCAACACGTCACTTTTATTTCAAAGCTTGAACCGACTTTCAACACGTCACTGTTATTTCAAAGATTGAACCGACTTTCAACACGCCACTGTTATTTCAAAGCTTGAACCAACTTTCAACACGTCACTGTTATTTCAAAGCTTGAACCGACTTCCAACACGTCACTGTTATTTCAAAGCTTGAACCGACTTTCAACACGTCACTGTTATTTCAAAGCTTGAACCGACTTTCAACACGTCACTGTTATTTCAAAGCTTGAACCGACTTTCAACACGTCACTTTTATTTCTTAATTTCTGACTGGGATTCGATTCCTTGGATTTCATTTAATTTTACATCAGGAGTCTGTTTAATTTTGCTTCTGGTTAGAAGTACGCATTGGTGTACAATTGAATTTTTCCGAACTTGATTTTGAACTATCGCTTCGCTTTTCTATTTCGATTTCAACCAACCAGTATGGTTTCTCGTATATTCCAGTCAGAGAGGTTTTATTCGAAATGGGATTAAATATATCTACTCTCTTATTATCCAAATGAATGCCTAGTCCCTTGTCTACAAATTTTCTTAAGGATAGCAAATTTTCCGAAAATGATTATCACATTATTTAAGGTTAGAATTCTATTATTTCCCGTTTTAATATCTACGCATCCCGCTCCCTCCGATTTTAAGCTCGCCTCTGGAATTCTGTTTGCGCATCTCTCACATTTCTCTCATCACTTCCAAATTGTCTTTTGTAACCAAGAGTTCGATTCTCTTGGTTAAATCTCGCATACCTTTTAATACCGCGTCCTCTTCCACGTCTCTTGTTGCTCGCATCTCTTGTGCTGGGATTTGGGCAATTCTCGGCCTTATGATCCCGTGATAATTGCCTACAATTGTAGCACAATTTTTCTCCCGAGTTTTTCCTGGAACAGTCACGACTAATATGCCCATATGCGTGACACTCGTAGCAACGCATCCCTTCTATTTGTGCGGCAGCCAGAGCAACTCTAGGCTCCACACTAGTGCTCACTGTCGCACCTTCGCTTCCCTTCCTCATCGCTTCATGCTGTAAAAGAAATGTTTTTAATTGATTATAATTTAGATCCTTATCCGTCGCGTTTTTGTTCACAAAATTAAGTTCGTGGATCTGTGGCACTTCTCGTACTATTGCATTATAAAAGGCATCACGAATCTCAGATTCAGCAAACGGCTGAGTATGAGGAATATTATTATGTGATCTTATTATCTCATCAAATTTGTCAACGAAAACTGACACACTCTCTTTACGTTTGAACAACAAAGAATACAACTGTTTCCTTAAGTTAACAGACGATAAACTACATTCACATCTCTTAATTTCCTTAATTTTTTCCAGCATCTCTTTCGGGTCTTTAATATCAATTAATTTGGCATGATAATGTTGATCAATATGATTTATTAAAATGTCTCTGACTTTAAACTGATCTCGCGTTAACATTTCTCTTTCCGTCGCGTCTCGTTTTTCAGAGTTCTCATCAATAATGTACATTAAATCCAAGGCAATTAATTCCGAAGTAAAGTAATCCATAAACAGTTCGTATTTCATTTGTACCGATAATTTATAATCTCTCTTTGTACTCGAATCTCTCACATTCAGTAATTTAATCGCGTCTTTAAACTCACTCATGCCATTCGATTTGTTAAAAATTTTAGTTTCCGAATTATTTTCTTTCTCTACTTCTGATCTAATTAATTTTTATTATATCCGCTTTCGATATAACGTCATGCCCCGAATTTTCGGTCGAGTTATGTGCAATTTCTTTAAAATCATTTTCATTCTTATCATAAAATTCATCTCTTACCTCTTTCATTTCCCTTAACACCTCTCGTCCTTCACGAATGCATCCTCTCATCTCCGAACACATTCGTCTCATCTCATCGTTGAGGTTGCGCTTCTCATCAATATTTTCTCTCAAGTTGTTTCGTTGTGATATGTCGCGTCCCGTCATTGAATCAAAGAAATTGTTTATGTCCATGACCACCATATCTACCCGGATCCTCAAATTCGCAACAGGTTGCATTTTCTCCTTAATAACTTGAGTGACTCTTTCCATCACATTTCTCGTCTCATCCATCTCATCTGAAAAATCATCTCTTTTAATATTAGGCAATTAAGTTTTGTTTTTAATTCGCATGCTTATGTTGCATTTTTCATCAGCAATAATCAACGGCGCATTTTTATTCAACACATTCGCTTCTCTGAAATTTCGCTTCTCGTTTATTATCGAATCTCGTTTATCGTTCATCTCAGAGTCCGTTTCGCATTCAATATCTCTGCTCATCTCTTCACCCTTCACGTCCACGTCTCTCAGGTCGACCTCAAACGCATCATCGTTCAACTCATCGCTTGTAATACCCATCTCTTTCGCATCATTCAAATCCCATTTAATCATTTCAGATTTTACTAAATTGCCTAATTCGGTAGAGGGGTATGTAATTAGCTGGTTTTTGACCGGAATGGTCAGTACTTCCCTTTTATTGCGCCTAGCCTTGATTGCTTCAGATACCATTCGAATCTGATCTCCTGATAGGTGATCCATATCTGAAAAACATGTATCGCAATCAGCTGATGGTTCAACCTCTTGAACACAAAGCTGTTAAACCATCAGCGAATGTAGACAACTAACACTTGAACACAAAGTGTAGCCAACCACATCCCCACTAATGCACCGCGAGAACGTACGACGCCTGCAGCACATCAGCAGACCAGCTGTGCCGATGAATGCAACTTTTAAAACATTTTAATAATTATTATTTATTATGTACACAGGGTACACGTGAATCCGGATTCTGTTGTGAAAATTATTTATTTTCCAAGAAGGTCTAGACCAACCTTCTGCCCGGGGAAACTCTTCTCATGTCAATTCTCATTTTAAACAGCTCATCACTTTGTTAACGTTAACTTTTACTTAATATCCTTTTAAAGTTGCTTAGACATTTGTTGGACCGATATTGTATCGCATGCGGTACGAGAAAGAGGAAAAAGAAAAGAAAAGAAAAGGAAGAACAGCTGATCCGAATTTAGCGCGCAAGATCCTGCCTATCTAGCCTTTCGTCTACCATATTTCGCGCTTCTTTGCATCGAGAACGCCCCGCTCCGCGCTCCTAGTCTCGCTCATTTCCCTACTACGTAAGTACGCGTCTCCGCTCTCTTCCCCACTTCGCGCGCGCCCGAACTCGCGCTTCTCCCGTACACGCCCTTCTCCCGTACTCTCCCTTCTCTCTCTTTCTCGAGTGTTCCCGAGCTCGTTCGGCCGCTCTCGCCTTGCGCTCTCCTTCTAACTCGCACTCACGCTCTCCTTCTCACTCGCAGTCACGCTCTCCTTCTCTCTCGCACTCTCGCTCTCCTTCTCTCTCGCATTCTCGCTCTCCTTCTCACTCGCACTCTCGCTCTGCTATTCCTACTTCGTCGCTCACGTGTTACCGCCGCATGCAATACCCGGTACAAACAAATGCCGCGCTCTGACCTTTCCAAGGTCCTGTTCCACGAATTTTTCGAACAAAAGACAAACGTGTCTATGAACATTTTTTCTCATCACACTCACAATTTTTCGCATCTAGGCTTTTCTCATCGCATCCACACAAGATTAATAATAGATTAATAAATAAATTAATAAAATTAATAAACCATGAATACCGGCCGGTGAATTTGCATAACATGTTAGTCTAAGATCGCATCGCACAACGATATCGTTTTAAACACAAATCACCGCGTCGCTATCAAATCGATTTTCGCTTCACTTAATTAATATTTCCACCTACCCTTGGTGATGCTGCTCGTCGTCTTCTCTCCTTTTTCCGACATCCTGGCTATTCGCGCCTCTTACCAGAATAAGATCCTTCTCAGAATTCCCCGCGCAAATGGAAGCAGTGGTGGGCCGATAACCTGATGGATTATTGGGTGGTGGCAGCAATAAAAACACGCCTCACTACACTTCACTTAATTTAATATAAAAATAATAAAGTAATAAAAGTACAAGATAATAAAATCGAGATCTCGCCGTGGCGCCAAACGATCAACTCAGATCGGTAGCTGAGGAGAGAGTGAGTCCTCCGACGGACACCGTGCTCTTCTATTGTCTTAAGGTGGTGGGGGAAAATCGATAGAAGGGCCGATCGCAATTCCAACACATATAAAAAAAGGTTATTATTCTATAAAATTGTTTATCTACTGATGTAAAGCACGGGAAGGATAGGCATTGTTTATTAAAGAAAATTAAAAAAAAGAAGTTTCCTTTTTATCAGTTTTGTTGAAATTAATTAAAACTTTTTATAGAGTTTAAGCAAAATATATAAAAGTTTAATTAAAAAAAATTCAGTGTATGGTATGGTAAAAAATACTTGTCAATTATTCCGCTTTGATTTCAGTACTTTCTGTTGTAGGAACTTTTTGGAGTTTAAGCAAAAAAAATATAAGTATAAATATTCAATTAAAATTACTTGTCGATATTTGATTTCAGTACTTTCTATTGCAGAAACTTTTTATGGAGTTTAAGCAAAATATAAGTAGAAATAGGATGGGAGTAATAATTAAAGATTTTTTTATCAGATAACATTTTTCAAAGTGTGATTGGAAACCATACTTGCAAATGTTGACATTTTCGTAGAAGGTGTTTTTATTAATACATCAGTGTATAATTTTAATAAATTAATAAAAAAGAAAAATAAAATAAAAATATTTAATTATCATTTCATTTATGCGTTAAAAAAATGGTTATTTCTTACAAAACAGTAAAATGAAACATTTCCTAGTTGCATTGTATTTATTTTACAAACAAATTTGTGTATTATGACATATCTAATAATCATTTATTCAAAGAAAAATACAACTATACGGTTAACAGTGAATTACGCCACCATACCATATATCCATTAGATAATATGTACAATGTATTTTTTCTTTTCTTGACAAGTCACAATTAAACTTGCCTAGAATAAAGGATCATCGATTTATTCCTTAAATATAATTATGTAAATCTAAATATATACTATATAGTTTAGATTACAACTGGACTGGCACATGTAATAGAAAGTTTCTTCTCGAAGCGACTAAAATTTGCCCATTATTATATTATAACACATTTGTTTATGCTATATGTGGGACTGTATATATTTCAGTTTATAGTTAGACTTAAGCCAGAACCACAATTATTTACTTACACAAAATTTGTTTCATTAATTAAATCAATGACTCAATTACAGAATTATCATATGTTGGTACTTTCAATTCTTTCAATTTTTATATCAATGCAGCTCTCAGTACATATTGTTTTTGAATCATGTATAAGCTGCACTTATACAAATACAAGTAATTAACCAGAGTCAAATGAACAACTCCAGCGAATGAATACCATTAAACGAATAAGAAAAATCCTATGAAATATATATATATATATATGGGGTATTCCACGCGAAGTGGTCCGATCAAAATTTTAAAATGCATCAAATTTTGGGTACACATTGCAAATGTTTTTCAGAATACAGAAAAAAATTTTTAGGTACTGGAATCTACTTGCTCAAAAGTTATTCTAACCTCAGAAAGTGGATTTTTCCAAGTTTTTTTCAACACCAGCTGGGTTTACCACTATTTAACTCAAAATCTATCAACTTTTACTATAGAACATTATATGTAACATTCGTTGCTAATTGTGTCTAGAATTTATTCTTCTGGGTTAGAATTTCTAATTTCAAGGTGAATGTTATATAAACTACATGTCAATATTCAACTCGAAAAAAGTGCAAGTGCGCCACAATTGATTTTTTTATCCAAAAGTCTAAAAGAAAGCTTGGAGCAATACCTTTCAAATGATCTGTGGCATTTTTATGGCCTTCAATTCTGCAAAAAGTTATGATAATTTAAAGAAAGAGAAAAAATTCACAAAAATTAACATGGTAATTCCCATTTAAATTTTTTAAAAAATTTCGGGTTTTTTTAAATTATCATAACTTTTACCAGAATTGAAGGCCATAAAAATGCCACAGACCATTTGAAAGGTATTGCTCCAAGCTTTCTTTTAGACTTTTGAATAAAAAAATCAATTGTGGCGCACTTGCACTTTTTTTAAGTTGAATATTGACATGTAGTTTATATAACATTCACCTTGAAATTAGAAATTCTAACCCAGAAGAATAAATTCTAGACACAATTAGCAACGAATGTTACATATAATGTTATATAGTAAAAGTTGATAGATTTTGAGTTAAATAGTGGTAAACCCAGCTGGTGTTGAAAAAAGCTGGGAAAAATCCATTTTTTGAGGTTAGAATAGAATAGACCAAATAGAATCCGGCACCTAAAAATTTTTTTTTGTATTCTGAAAAACATTTGCAATGTGTACCCAAAATTTGGAGCATTTGAAAATTTTGATCGGACCACTTCGTGTGGAATATCCCATATATATATTTACATACTCATAATAGTGCACTTTTTAGGTAGCCTCTCGTCACTTAAATTTAAATTTGTTTTGCTGTATCTTCAGAGATTTATGATAATATTTACAAGGTAAAATGTTCCTCACAGCATATTTGCTTTAATTTTACTTTGTACCAATAATTTTTTATTTCAGAGACGTTATTTGCTTAAAATTAATATACTTTAAAAATAACCCTTTCTTATTCAGTGAATTTAGTATGATACACTTATAGTTTTTAATTATGCTTAATTTATTTGTAACAAATTAAATTCTTTATTATTGGGTTACTATAATAATTAATGACAACAGTACAATTTAATATTATAATTTTAGTACAACACAAGAAATTCTATTTAATTACTTAACTATATATGTTAGTTAGTGTCACTATCAAACATTTTATAGGCATGTAAAAGTTACAAAATTATTAAATGCCTTTTACACTTACCAAACAACTGACGCACATTGATTTTATTTAAATATTAAAAAAGGTATTCAATAAATATATGTAAAGAGAACAATAACTTATCAACATTCTTTTAAATTATTTATGTCAGTACATATAACTATTAAGCAATCATTTCACTTAACGTTGGAAAGAATATCATTCTACATATGTTATAGTCCATATAATTATTAAATATTATGTACTTGGCAAAGTATCGAACACATATATTGGCTTTATATAGAAAATAAAATGATTATTCAGTAATTTTCCCTGGTGGAAGCAACAAAAATTTTGTAGCCATTTACTGAGTAGCGTTCTCATGTCAATCTATAAACTAACTAGGACGCTTGGTCAGGTCGTGTGCAGCAATGAAACGCTTTTTCGAACCTTTCCTGCCTATTTCATGGTTTTCATTCCATTTTACAAACCTTTTCTGAACATTAAAAATGCATTTGGAATTTTAAGTAGACTAAGAAAAATCGGCCATTTTAGCTAGGAATAATAATATGAACAAGCTCCTACAAATGATTTGGCTCAATTTGAGAGAAAAATGATAAACGTTAAAATATCTTTAAAATTACTATTTATATAGCGTAAATAAGCGTCTGTATCTATTACAAATGGTAAAACCGATCAAATTTCACAACACGCTTTAAGTTTTCTTTACAGGATTACCCAAAAAGATGTTTCATATTTGATGAAGGTTATGTCCATCTAACAAATGGTCAAGAAAGGTGTGAAAAAGCGTTTCATTTTGAGATAGAACCTGACCAGTTTCACTGGCCATTTCTTAATTTCAAGCCCATTTTTCATATTTAAAATTCTACTAGGGTTAATTAGGATAGAGAACGATAATTTTTAAATTATTTTGGTCAATGTGGAAAACATTGAGATATCAAGAGGGATTCATTATAAAAATACAACCATAAGTCCCTTCAAATAATATAAACTTAAAGCAAACACATCAAATTATATAAATAATAAAATGAATTAATAATATAATAAATATAATTAAAATAATGTAATTATATACATTTATTTTTTGTGCAATTCTTATTAATATTATACTTTAAGATTAAAAAAAGTTATACCATCCCTGTTGAAAAGACCTTATAAAATCCGATAAAATAATGGCACATTGAATCGGGGTGCCGATAAAAATTTTATAGTAATATATCGGGCGATTTCTTTTTTATCGGTACCTATAATGAAATCCTCACAGCTACGAATCACAAGTTCCGAAATCTAGTTTTTATAAGTTTTACCTGGTAAAAGATATATCAGTTTCTATGAGACTAATAAATTTATAGGCTTTTATAGAGATATGCTCATTTAATTATTTATAGAAATCTATTCACTTTACCAATATGAATTCAGAATCGGCATTATCGTAATAAATTGATTGAAAAATTATAAGCCTGTATAGATGTTTTACTACATGAATTACACAAGTGCATCCAAGAAAATATTAATCGGGTTCTATAATAAAAGAAATGACTATGAAAAGATTATAGTTCATACACATTTCCCGATAAAAAATTTAATAAGCTCTTATCATGGAAATACTGTATATGTTTATATCTTTTTTTGCTTTCTAATAGTAGGTTTATAATTCGAGTCTATAAGGAATTCCGGGTGCAAAAACCTCATACCATACGATACAATAAATGCTTATAGTATTTTATACGATAAACCTCACAAAAGAAAAAAACATTTTATAGTACAATATGATGATCAACAAAATAAATGGGCGGTTCGTTTACCGGATCGTATGAGCTGAGACATCCATAAATACAATCTTAATCAAATCGCTAATCGCGTTCAACCAGGCAATTCCGTATTTATTATTTATAACAAATAGGCATGTATCGGGTTTTCGAGTATTTGACGTATTCGTGTGCATTGAATTAATAAGGTGTATAAGGCTTTTCACTATATTGTCCACTAACAGCTATCGGTGTCTACCGTTAAATTCCATAATTTTAAACCAACCAATACAGTTCTTTTATAAGGTTCTACGAGGATCGACGCATGTATTAGGCATACGACCTATCGGGTACTAACGGCTGCGCCAGCAATAACAAATCTTAATCAAATCGCTAATCGCATTCTACCAGGCAATTCCATATGTATTATTTATAACAAATAGGCATGTATCGGGTTTTCGAGTATTTGACGTATTCGTGTGCATTGAATTAATAAGGTTCTATAAGGCTTTTCACTATATTGTCCACTAACAGCTATCGGTGTCTACCGTTAAATTCCATAATTTTAAACCAACCAATACAGTTCTTTTATAAGGTTTTACGAGGATCGACGCATGTATTGGGCATACGACTTATCCGTTACTACCGCCTGCGCCAGTAATAACAAATCTTAATCAAATTGCTAATCCCATTCTACCAGGCAATTCCGTATTTATTATTTATACCAAATAGGCATGTATCCGGTTTTCGAAAGTTTGACGTCTTTATGAGGTTTTACGAGGTTCGACGCATGTAAGGGACAGACGGCCTATCGGGTTGTATCGGCTGCGCCAACAATAATACGAATTACATAAGTATACTTAATTTATTAATGCTGCAGCGATACTCGTGTGACACTTTCATGTATTCTTAGTTTTGTAACCTTCAGTTATAAATGTTTTTCATTGTTATTCTTCATGCATATAAAGATAGAAGTTTCTATGATATACTACTAATAAACATGAAAGAAATATTAAATTTACTTTATATAAACTTATCCAATATAATAATTCTTTTCTTTTCAGGCATCAAATCGAACTCAATACATGTTAATTTTCAGTATATTTTCAAATACAAAGAATATTCTTCTTCCAAGGACAAACCAGATCTGGAAAACAAATAATTTTAATTCAATTTGAATGTGCTCTAAATTATAAAACTAATTAATAGCAATAATTAATAGCTCTGAGTGTGTAATATTTTACATATACTCATATATATATATTGTAACGGTTTTGCTATTTTTTAAATATAAATACAAAAAGATAATAACAATTAACTACCGTTAAAATAATAGTCTCATTTACACGAACGGCCGCTCAGTAATAATACGACTATAGTAAGCCGTATAGGCGGAGGCGGCGGTAATCTTTATTTAGCGAAACGCGAGAAAAAGAGGGTAAACAATTAAATAAACAACAATGCAGTATTTAATTAATAACAGAAATAAATGTATTCGGGAAAAACAATAATACAGGCGCGTCGCAGCGCGCGAAACGCAGGTCAATATACACGCGAGATAAATAAAGAGAGAAAGAGAGAGAGAGACTACAGAACTGACACTTACAGTGTGTAGTTCGCAATAGAAGATCGACTCCAGTGGATGAAATCTGCGTTGTCGCTTTTCTCTCCTCTTTGCTGGGAACACTGGGTTGCGTAAACGCTAACAAAATGCAGAGTTCGAACAACACACTAAAATTCGTCTCTAAACAACACCAGAATCAAACAACTCTCAAAATCTCTACGAGGCGAAATTAATCACGGCCGAGCTAAGTCTAATTATTCGTGTACTCGCAAGTCTCGATTCTCTCTCTCTCTCCCTACTCTTTTCCCTTAACGAAGGTCCGCGATAATCGCCGAAAATCGTCGAACGCCGACCTGTAACAGCTGTATAATGATTAGTACATAGGCTAGACAGAGAGAGAGAATGTAACGAGCAATGTAATATAATCAAATATTACATTGATTCGTTACACTCCCCCCTTCCAGACGCTGGGTAGCCGAAGACGTACCAGCTCTGCATTTCTACTCTCTCTCTAGGCCAGAAGACAAAATGAAAAATGGTAATTAACATAAATAATATTTATAAATAAATAAAATAAATTTATTTGTAAGCAAAACATCAGACAAAAGAAAATGGTAAGCAGGCCAACATATAAAAGATTTCTCTCTTTATTATAACAACAATTAAGAGCGATACGCCTTACGAAGATTACAAGATCGGAGAAAAGGTACGCGTAGATACATCAATCGCTCAAAGGAACATTTACGGTTTCTGCGACCGAGTGCGCCGTTCGATCGTTTCCACCGGGGATACGGGCTTGTTCTTTGAACCCTTCGGCCTTCCGCGCCTAATTTCCGTCGTCGGAGGATTCGCGTATACAACAGTATTCGCGTTTAATCGCTCGTTAGAAGGGGCGCGATCTACCGCAGTCATACGATTAACAATTACCCGAGTTTTGCGCGGCCTACCTCGCTTACGCAGTGCGTTCGCGCTCACAGGATCATTATCGTTGGACTCGTCGCTAGCTCTTCGCTCTGCGTTTAATCCCTCGCTGTCCCTCGTCGCATCCTCTCGATTTAATCTACTCTCCACAGATACGTCCGTTTGGTCTTCGTAGAATGGCTTAATATCACTTATGTGGCATTTACCTGCTTCTTTTCCCTCATTGTCGATGAGCTCTACCACGTTTGAGCCGAGTAACGCCGAAACAATAAAAGGACCGATGTACTTCGGAGCTAGCTTAGCAGCTATGCCTTGGGCAGCGGACGAAAGTACACGATTCCGCTTAGAAACTTTTTGTCCCACAGCAAATTGTACATCGCGGCGTTTTGAATTATAATATTCGGCCTGACGGGCTTGTGCGCATGTCGCTCGTTCAGCAGCTTGAGCTTGCAGCTCTGGCAACGTTTGCATACGCTGTTGCCAATTTTGAACAGCTGCTGCGGCTTCGCTGTCGGCGACGGCTTGATCTTCTATTTTCCGCAAGCTTTTCGGCGGAACAGGGTTTCTTCCCATATTTAGAAAAGCAGGACTTGCGCCGGTAGAATCTTGCACGGCGGTATTATACGCGAACATGAGCTCAGAGATGTGAGCGTCCCATGTTTTATGATTCGCCTCGATAAACGAAGTAATCATCGTTTTTATCGTGCGATTAACGCGTTCTACAGGATTCGCCTGTGCATGGTAAGGCGGAATCGTAGTATGAACCACGCCGTGTTCAGCTAAGAATTGCTCCATAGCAGCATTCTTAAACTCCGTGCCATTGTCGGAATGAAAAACATCAGGCACGCCGAAACGCAAGAAAACGCGCTCATTCAGCTCGCGCCGAATGGTATGCGAGTTCGCTTTCCGTATAGGGATACACTCTATCCAACGAGTGAATAAGTCCATGAATATTAAAAGATATTCAAATCCATGCGAAGAACGCGGAAACGGTCCCATGATATCACCTGCAACGGTTTCCCATGGACGCGAAATAACACGTTTTCCCATGAAACCTGCAGGAGCCTGCTGTGGCACTTTACATTGCTGGCAAGTCGAGCAATTCCGCACAAATTCGGCGATATCTTTAAGCATCGCAGGCCAATAATAGTATCGCGCTATCCGCTGATACGTTTTGTTTCGGCCAAGATGTCCAGCAGTTGGCTCATCATGATTCTCGCAGAGAACTTGTTGACGTTTCTCCTGCGGTACCGCCAGTTTCCAAGCGTCTTCGTCTTCGAAATAGTCATCTATGGAAGGGTCAGGCTTATAATGATATAATCTACCTCCAAGCACCTTCCAGTCTTGGTATTTTTCCGGATTTCCGCTGACATTCGCAAGTTTTTGCGTATACCACTCATCTTGTGTATTGTACGGCAAACTTACGACAGCGATGTCGCAATCCGAGTCGTCTTCGAATGCACGAGAGAGGGCGTCAGGCACAACGTTAAGAGATCCTTTGCGGTGCTCGATCTCATAATCATAGCTTTGGAGCTTAAGTGCCCAACGCGCTAAGCGTCCAGTAGGGTTACGCAAGTTGCACAGCCATTTTAAACTGCTATGGTCTGTTATAACCTTAAAGCGATAACCTTCTACATATGAGCGGAATTTTTCCACGGCCCATAATACAGCTAAGCACTCTCGTTCGGTAACCGAGTAGTTACGTTCCGCCGCGTTTAACGTACGACTGGCGAAACTAAGTACTCGCTCTTCTCCGTCGATAGTTTGCGTTAAAACCGCTCCTAAGCCAGTGTCGCTAGCGTCAGTCTGAATAACGAACTGATGCTCGAAAGATGGCCGATGGAGAATAGGCGCAGATGCTATCAACGCTTTGATTTGTTCAAAAGCGAACTGTTGTTCCTCGCCCCACTCAAATTTAACATTTTTCTTTGTTAACTTGGTAAGCGGTTCCGCAAGCGTAGCAAAATCCTCTAGAAATTTTCTATACCATGAAGCCATGCCGAGGAAAGAGCGTAGCTTTTTGAGGTTAGTTGGCGCGGGATAATCCACGATCGGCGCTATCTTGTCCGGATCAGGGCGAAATCCATCGCGATTCACCAATACGCCAAGGTATTTAACCTCACTGCGGCAAAATTCGCTTTTCTCACGGTTAATTGTAAGTCCGGCGTCGGCAACCCGCTTTAGGACATGCTCAAGCCATTTGAGATGCTCTTCGAATGTCTCGGTGACGATAATAACGTCATCGAGATACGAAAATGCGTACGGTTCCAATTCAGGGCCTATCACCCTATCAATGAGTTGCTGGAACGTAGCGGGCCCCCCCGCCACGCCGTACGGCATACGAGTAAACTCATATAAGCCTAAGCCAGGCACCGTGAAAGCCGTCAGATGTTCCGATCCCTTTTTCATCGGAATCTGATGGTATGCGCTGCTTAAATCCAGCGTGCTTATGTAGCGTGCCCTTTGAAGTTTACGCAAAATAATCTCCATATAGGGAAGCGGATAAGCGCAGGTCTTCGAGACGGAATTGAGCTTTCGGTAGTCGATGCAGAATCTATAGGTACCGTTAGATTTCCGCACCATGACTACTGGGCTCGACCACTCGCTCGTTGACGGGCGAATTATCCCCGCGTCAAGCATCTGTTGCACTTGAGCGTGCATCTCTTGCTCGATCTTCTGAGACACCGGATAATAGCGCTGTTTGATGGGACGCGAACCGCCCACATCAATTTCATGCTCAGCTAAGTTAGTACAGCCTAGCTTTGCATTCGGAGCAGTCAAACGCTTTTCCAACAACTCATTGAGTTGTTTGCGTTGCGCTTCGTCAATATCTGCTAAGCCGACGGCAGCTAGCGTACATACATCGCCAATGCCGATAGCAGATACTTCAAGCTGAATTGCTTCGGCCACGTTCTCAATCACTAACTGATTTTCACGGGGCAACAAAACAGCATTAAATGCACGAATAAAGTCGGCACCGAGAATGCAGTCGGCGTCGAGATCGCTCATTACTAAAACATCTAAGTAATGGCGTTCATTCGCTAAATCAAACGGCAGTTCCAAGCGTCCAAGGATTGGAACACTTTGACCGTTAGCGAGTCGTGCACCTGGTCCAATGTAAGGTGTTAACGGTTTTCCTATGGCTGATGCTATTTGCAAGCCTAAGGAATTAATAACCGTGCGAGCCGCCCCTGAATCGTACAAAGCGCGTACGCGGAATCCACCGATTCCGATCTGCAGCCACCAGCGAGTAAACTGCGGAGTTTCCTCCCCCACTGGCGTTTCAGCGCGGGAATCGCAAACACCTTTTTCCGCTGATTGTCTGTCCACTCCGACAGGCAAAAGCGAGGGCACTTTTTCCGTTTGCGCAGGTACTGATTGTGACTTATCACCATCAGAGGTCTCACTAATAATTGGGGCGATAGGGACCTTATCTATTCGCCCCTTTTCTCGTTTCCCGAGCACTCAGGACAATCCGTCTTGATATACCCGGGCCAACCGCAGCGATAGCAGTACACACGCTCTTTGGGACCTGCTTTCTTATCGCGGTTGCGACTACGCGCGGATTTTCCATTAGTAATGGATGATTTATTTTTACCATCATCCTTCCTCTCGGTACTAGTCACGCCAGATGGCTTATCAGAAACGTTCTTTGCTCCTTTCGGCGCACCTGGTTTACTAAAATTACGCGCGTTTTGGCCTTTCTTATTGGCGGAATTCGGACAAGAATTCGCATATTTGCTAAATCTTTCATCTAGCATCTTCTCTAAGAGTTTGGCCAAATTTTCCGTCGTAGGTTCTGCGATACTCGCTACTTTTACCGTAGCATCATCGCTAGCAGCTTTTCCGCCCTTCTTACCTCTGGTATCTGGCTGCTTATAAGCCACAGAAGGCAGAACGCTCTTTTCTGGCGGCGGAGGCGCGGGAAAATTCCGCTCTTCCTCGATAAGCTCTTCCGCCTGACGAGCTAGCTGCACAAGCCTATCGACGCTTGTGACTTTTTCTTTCGGAACTAACTTCCGAACAGACGGCAACATGTTAGCATACAACATGTCTAGCTGAAACTGCGTACTTAGAGGCGCATTCATTCTGCTAAATATAGTTAGCAAGCAGAAAATGTAATCGCGAGCAGGTTCTTCTCTACCCTGCTTGCGTGCTTGCGCTTCCGCCATTAAGCGCTGCTGAAAGTTCTGCTCAACGCCATAACATCGTCGAGCAGCATTGCAAAAATCAGCCCAAGTATTCCAATCTTTCCGCGATTGGCGATACCAATGTAGCGCTACGCCAGTTAATAATTCCGAAAAGCATTCAGCAAATCCGTGTCAGAAATATGCGCTAACTTGCGACATTCTTCCACGCGCTGAATAAATTCCTCGATGCTTTCGCGTTTTTCGCCGGAAAACTTAATATTCCACTGGCGAACTGTGCGACCTACGTCATGTGACTGTATAGGCGCTCTAGTCGACATATTCGACAAGATTTGCGTAAGTTGATCGCTTGTAACTACAGGCACATTTTCCCCCCTTCCAGACTCTTGCCAATCCGCAGGAGCTGGCAGAGACGAGAAATTTGACGTAGGAGTCGGAAAATTTAACGCGTTTGCGTTTAAACGCGATCCAAGCGACTTTTCCGTTTGCGTGTGTAATACCGCTTGAGGTGCTTCAGGATGCTTATTCGTTTCAAAATAATTTAAATTAAAAGTATCTTGAAAATTAACACTTTTGCGATTTTTCCGCTGCTTTTCCGCCGCAATTGACGTTTGCGTCGGAAGCTGCGTACTCGTCTCAAAATCCGCTAATTGCTGCCTTAGATAATTCAACTCCTTCTCTTGTTGAAAGGCAAGCGATTGCGTTCTACTCAACTCCAGGGCTAAACCCCTTGGAGCGTTGTAGACTACGCCATTAGCTAATGCACATAAAACGATATCATTATCTATTTTATTATTTTCTTTTGAAGAAAATACCGTTTTTGGTATCGCACCTCTTGATTGTAAATGCGTACTCGCTGCTTGCGTCGTCGAGTACGTAGTTGTAGTAGCGGTCGTTATCATCGCGGTCGAAATGGTAGGAATTGGCCTTACCGGTATGGTTGTGTTAAGCGTTTTTATCGAAGTCAATTCAAAATTTGATTTAAAATTATTTTCGGCGGTGTTTTCCGCCGCGTTTTCCGCAAGGTTCCCCGCGATATTTCCCGCGTTAACCTCGCTATGCTGCGATTCCGCATCGGAATCGGCAAGTTGATCGTCATTTGACTTCGAGCTATTGGCAAGCGGAGAGAATCCGCTCTCATCCGCTCGATTGAGATTTTCAAACTGTCTGTGCGCAATCTGTACTTGCGCTTCTTCGCTAAATTTCGCATGTTTCAAAATGGTGCAGAGTCTTTGTTCACGACGAGTCCGCGAAACTAAATCATCGTCACTAGTTGACTGGACGAAATCCGCGGCTGTATAATCGCCGCGTAAACGCCTATATAACCTGTCTACACGTACAAAGGGCGTACCGTCGCGCGTCAATTCTAGCTGATCAAGTACAGAATCGAATTGATCGCTTGTTAGATTCAAAATCCATCCTTGGATCTCAACTCCGTACGTTTGATCGAAATCACACTCGTTCATACACGCCATTTTGAATTATAGAAATTAAATAAAATTTAAATTTTAGGCCTTATTGGCACAATAAATTCTCACAATTAAAAAAAAATTTATTAAACAAATTACAAAATAATTGCGAATCGCTATCAAATTATATGCAAATTCGCTTAACCAATTTAAATTTAATAACATCAACTAATTTGCAAAAAAAACAAAATATTATAAATCTGTAATTTGTTAAAAATAAATGTTTCAATTGTTTACAAAAAAAAATAGAATTAAATTGAATTAGCGAATTTAATATACAAGAAATTTGAAGAATTTAAAATAAATTGTTTAAATATAATAATTATTTAAAAAAAGACAAAATTTTAAATTGCGAAGAAACGCTATAAAAATTATTTTAATAATTTATAATAACAACAAAAAAAATTAAATTGAATTCAAATTAAAAAAAAAAATTAATTTACTTTATTTGCGCACACGCTTACATACACATACATACATGTACCGCGATACGCTACAATACTTACATTTACCGCGTAAATCACACACACACTTACACGCACGCACGCAAAATAGACTAACTCAACCTAAATTGCGATTATACAGTTTACGACAAATTATTAAAAAAAACAATAATTTTATTTTCCGCGGTGTCGCTAATAATTATTTAAATAAACAATTAAATAATAAAAGAAGCACGAAATAATTAAATTCGCAATACGCTAAAATTAAACGAAAAGAAAATTCGATTTAAGATTCAAATAATATAAGATACGAAAGAATATTTTCGAAATGTATAGAAAGTACAATATTCAAATATTATTCGCAGCGTAAACACCGCGAATCACCGCGAAACGTAAACAATGCGCTCGCTCGCTCTCGAAATGCTCGAAATAAGATCTCTTAATTTAACACGCCTATTGACTGAATTAAAACTTTTAAATATTAGAAATTAAATTTTGAGACTATTAATTGTCAATCATATGCGTATCGCTAATTACCATGCACGTTGGGCGCCATGTAACGGTTTTGCTATTTTTTAAATATAAATACAAAAAGATAATAACAATTAACTACCGTTAAAATAATAGTCTCATTTACACGAACGGCCGCTCAGTAATAATACGACTATAGTAAGCCGTATAGGCGGAGGCGGCGGTAATCTTTATTTAGCGAAACGCGAGAAAAAGAGGGTAAACAATTAAATAAACAACAATGCAGTATTTAATTAATAACAGAAATAAATGTATTCGGGAAAAACAATAATACAGGCGCGTCGCAGCGCGCGAAACGCAGGTCAATATACACGCGAGATAAATAAAGAGAGAAAGAGAGAGAGAGACTACAGAACTGACACTTACAGTGTGTAGTTCGCAATAGAAGATCGACTCCAGTGGATGAAATCTGCGTTGTCGCTTTTCTCTCCTCTTTGCTGGGAACACTGGGTTGCGTAAACGCTAACAAAATGCAGAGTTCGAACAACACACTAAAATTCGTCTCTAAACAACACCAGAATCAAACAACTCTCAAAATCTCTACGAGGCGAAATTAATCACGGCCGAGCTAAGTCTAATTATTCGTGTACTCGCAAGTCTCGATTCTCTCTCTCTCTCCCTACTCTTTTCCCTTAACGAAGGTCCGCGATAATCGCCGAAAATCGTCGAACGCCGACCTGTAACAGCTGTATAATGATTAGTACATAGGCTAGACAGAGAGAGAGAATGTAACGAGCAATGTAATATAATCAAATATTACATTGATTCGTTACAATATATATATATATATATATATATATATATATATATATATGATACAGTTGCATGTAATCTTAATTTTGAATTATTTAGTTATAAATATTTTTTATTGTTAATCTTCATGCAAGTAAAGGTAAAAGTTTTCTATTATAAAGCTACTATCCAATATAATAATTCTTATACGATTCACTGATTCAAGTAAACTCTGTAAAATAATTCAGAATGTGTAACGGCATTTATATGTATTCTTTCATTAGTATACTCTTGTATAAAAGTTTATTTTTCATTATTTTTTAAAAATTAAAAAAAATATTAACAGACATTTTAGAACAAATATTTCGATATTCAATATTCCTATATATTTAATTACTTTAGTAATGGTTATAGAAATAACTGTCAGACTCGAGTGACACTTGCAGGTATTTTTAATTGTGTGCCTTTAATTATAAATATTTTTCAATGTTATTCTTCATGAAAGTAAAGATAGTGGTTTTCTACAGTGAGCTAGTAATAAACACCAACCCAGACGGAAATTTATTTTTCCAGAAAGAGCTAAGAAAAGCTAATAAATTTTATTAGCTCTTCTTAGCTTTTGCTAGATTTTATTAGCTTTTAGGTTTTTTTCAAAAGTAAAAGAAATGTGCGAGTTTAAAAAAGCTAATAACTACTAATAACTTTTTTAAATTATTATATACAGTAAATAAGTATTTAGAATTTTTATGAATATTTACCAATAGCAATCTTTTATTAATAGCTTTTGTTTTTTTGCATACATCACTTATAAACAGCTAAAAACAGTTAAATATAGGAAAATGCAACAGTTACTATTAGTGTCATTTTATCGTTTTTCACGATATTTTCGAAATACAAAAATCTAATAAAACCTAATAAAGCTTAGAAATATTTACGAAATTTTAAAAACAACTAAAAAAATCTTATAAACATCACCAAATTTTTTAAACTATTACTACAATCCAAAATCCGCACTTTATAAAATGTTACGAAAATCTAATAAAAGCTAATAACTTTTATTAAGTATTTATAAACATTATTCGCATATGATTATTTCCGCTAGGGAAAGAAATATTAAATTTAATTTTCAATAAAATAATCCAATTTTGTTAATCTTTTATATGATTCGATGATTCATGTTAACATTTAAAATAATTCAGAATTTGTTACGGAATTGGTATGTATTCTTTATTTAGCAATCTCTTGTAATAAAGTTTATACTTCATTATTTTTCTAATACGAAAACATATTAACCTATTTTTAGAAAAAATATTTCAATTGTCCAATATTTCTATGTGTTCTTAGTAACACCAAAGCCACATACTGATTAAACCCTATAAACGAACCACATAGGTTGCTTGACAATATTAGAATATACCGGTATATTCGGATAAATAATGCTCGACTTTATAGTGAAATGTCCTATTCAACCCGATAAATTGCAATCATGAAAAATCATTAATTATTTGAAATCCAGATACATGCCTATTCGTTGTAAATAGAAAATACAGCAATACCTCATAAAATACGATAAACGATTCAATAGCGGTTGCTTCTACGACAAGCGTAACCGATAAGATCCTGTAATCAAACCGCTCATTTATGTGATAATACTGATTAAGGGGATGCCATACCCGACGAAAAATTGTTGTGCAGGTCCGTGCGTTCTGTTTTATCGATACCCTACATAAAATTAACCTAACAGAAAATATCTGTGGCGCCCTCTGTATTATATACTAATACATATTTAGTTGCATGCCCACAGATGGCGCTAATAAGCGAAAATGTAACACAAGGTACAGAATACAACGCTGGTAAAAATTAATTACATTGTTGATTGTAAAAAAACATATAACATTTACTGTAAAAGTAAATGTATAGTTTACTGCAAAACTTATAAGTACATAATATTATTGAATGTGTAACCATTCTATTGATTATAATTACAGTACCATAATATCGTACCTGCTGTAAGTTTTTTAATTTTAGTTTAAAGTAATAAAGTAAGACAGCATATAAACAAATGTTTTTTTACTGTATACAGCAATATTATCAAATGGCAAATTATATTTGCAAACTGATCTCCAATTATACATGTGTGATATAAATACACTGTTATAAATACAAAAAATTAAAATATTAGCACATATGTACTAACTCTGCACTTTGCGTACACTTTGTTTGTACTTTATTACTGTATTTGTACTTTATAGTAACACGTACTGTACGTACATTTTATATAGCAACGTGTACTGTACATACACTTTATGGTAACGTGAATTGTCCATACACTTTATGGTAGTGTGCAGTGTATGTACACTTTATGAAACGTGTAATGTACGTACACTTTATATGGTTTATATGGTTAATCGAGATATGACTATTCATGTAAAATTGTTTACTATCTACATTTTGTAACGGTCAGGTTGGGGACTAGATCAATAAAAATAGTAATAATTTATTATAATAATAGATAAAGGGGTTTGGGCGCCAGCCGCGTATAATGGCGGTAAATTAGTAATACGATTCCTCGGCTGCGTACGAGCTGCGACGGTTTGTTGCGCGGGAAAAGGTTGAGAAGGGAGAGATATGGGAAGCACACTTACCAAAGACGTAATGAATGCAGTTCACCTGCTGCGAAGCAATCTTGTCCGTATAGAGATCGTCTCCTGAGTTGCCGCTCGAAATGTTGCTTTCCTCACACACACACGCACAAGCTAATGTTGTCAATGTGTCGCGAAGGAGTACCGAAGAGCTCTCTCGAGTTTCCGCTAGTTCGCCGCTTCGCTGGTCGGGCCAGACGTGCGCGCGCAGCTTCTCGCATGTCGTCCGTCGGCCGCCGTCGTCTGCGCGCATCATACAGCGAGTACTTTCAGCTATGCGACGTATACGATGCATATGACGAAGACAGCTTCCCCTGTTGGCTGCTTTTTTGATTCGAGGTGAACGCTGTTTCTGGTGATGCTGTGCTCGAGGTAACAATTATATATCGTTCCATATTATCTTGCTTATCGGCTAATTAGTTCCTATTTGTTACAGGTTTACGGGACGGCCGATATCGGATCTTCGCTCTCTATCGCTCTCACGACGCTCGATCAGCTGTTACGCGTCGGGCCAGCTGCTGCAGAGTATCGGGATTGTACAATTGATGCGAGGATTACATGCTTCAAAGGTAATAACTAACTCCTGAGGGAGTGTTTATTGTATTAGAATATCTAGTATTTGAGGGTTATGGTAATGTTATGATTACATAACCCCACCTGCCAATCCTTTCCTTACATGTAACTGCCAGTACGTTTATACAGCTACATGATTCCTTGTGGCCTTCTAATTAAAACAACGCCTAATTAACTAATTATTACAGCGGTTGGGAAATATTCTATGCTGCTGTTCGGTGCTGCTGGGAATTCCATATTGGTCTTTATTGTTGCTGAAGGTTTGCTGCTAGATTATTCTACTGATCCTGGAGGCAGTACGATGTTATGAGATGCCTCTCCTGATCATTGATGTACCTTCCTAGAGAGATACGATGTGAGACCAGGTTCATCGTATGCCAGTCATTATCTTGCTGTGCTGCTTGTGTGCTAGCGGGGTTAGTGTTGGGTTCATGGGATGGCTGGGGTACATTTAGGTATGTTTTAGTGTAGGTGAAATATGTGCATAGTATTATGAGGGTAGGTAGGATAGTTTAGGTTGAAACTCACTCGCTTAACACATTGACAAGTACAAAGTACCTTATCACAATTTATATATGATTACGCATTTTTATAAATATAAATCATTATTAAATGTTTAAAAATCTATGAAAAATTAAAGTTTTTTAATAAACCGATTATTAATTTCGTATACCCAGATAAATAGCTGTAGGTCGTTGTTATCCGTTTACCGAGTGTAGGAAGTGAGTTTGCTCGTCGAGTCGAGCTGTGCAAGCATCTTCTAGAGAGAACCGTCATGTGAGAGTCTAACAAGCTCGGAGCAAAACCAATTATTTACAATTTTAATAATTTCTTTATAATGTTACATATTGTGGTACACTCCATGAATTTGGTCATTTTTTTAAACTTCATGTAATTTGCAGAAAAAAAGAACTTTTATGTACTTACATTGAATCAGTCAATTTTGAGTTAGAAAAGGTTAACAGCTAAGAAAAAAAAAGAACAAATTACCGAGTTTGGTAATTAAAAAATTATACCACTATATCCAAAACATGTAGGAAAAGGCATTCTCAAATGTTACAGAAACCCAAAAATATTTTATCTCGATCTCGATTTGACAAAGAAATGCCTATACATATATAAATAATGGTTTTATGAATATTTCGTGCAGGGAAATTTTAACATTCTCAGATAATTGTACATAGTTTATACATGTATGTATATAGTTTAAGCATACTCCCTAATTTAATTAGGTTTAATATTATAGAATTTGCTTTTTACATTTTGTACAATAATATACACTTTTAGATACGTATTTTTAATTGTTAATTATATATTCATGTTTATTTTAATTATGTTTCTTGTTTATTATTAACCAAAAACTGACGAAAATTATTGTTTACGCCATTTTATATTCTTGTAAAATAAAAGTTTCATTTTAAATTTCATAAGCTAAATAACTAAACTATCTATACCATTGTACTGTATTGATAGGTATTGTACATGATTTAACGTAATGTATTTAAATACATTTAAACTAGGAACCACAAGTGCCTTACGAAATACGTAATGTTGGCGACTTGTACATATGCAAATAAACGATAGACTCCGCTAGAAGGTACGTGCACAGATAAACTCTAATTTTGTATTTGTTACACACTTAAAATATATATTAATAATATGAATCTACCACGTCCTCAAACTGTCAATAATTTAAATAATTGTTAACAAATATTGCACTAAACAAATATTGCACCCAACATTGTGTGTCGGCATAATACAATGTATTTGAAAGAATAGGAGGTGCGAGCTGCAGACGGCCCAAATCGATGCTCGCACCTCCTATAGAATCCAACGCTTTAGACTGAGAGAGGTTATGATTGAATTCGTATTTTTCAAATATATAAAATATTTTAACAGAAACTCAAATTTTGTACATGTTGTCCACTTTAAATGTTTATTGATAATTTGCCTCTACCCCGTACTCAAGCTGTCAATAATTTAAACAATTGTAATTGAAGAAATATTGCATCCAACATTGAGAGTTGGCATAAAACAAAGTATTTGAAAGTATAGGAGGTGCGAGCTGCAGACGGCCCGAATCGGTGCTCGCACCTCCTATAGACTCCAACGCAACAGACTGAGAGAGATTAAGTTTCCTTTCGTATTTTTCAAATGTTAATGATATTATAACATAAACTCTAATTTATAACTTGCAATACAATTTAAATGTTTATTGATAAATGCCTCTACCGAGTCCTCAAACTGTCAATAATTTAAATAATTGTAATTAATGAAATATTGCACCCAACATTGAGTGTCGGTATAATACAATGTATTTGAAAGTATAGGAGGTGCGAGCTGCAGACGGCCCGAATCGTTGCTCGCACCTCCTATAGACTCCGTCGCATTAGACTGAGAGAGGTTATGTTTCCTTTCGTATTTTTCAAATGTTAACGAAATTATAACATAAACTCTAATTTATAACTTGCAATACAATTTAAATGTTTATTGATAAATGCCTCTACCGAGTCCTCAAACTGTCAATAATTTAAATAATTGTAATTAATGAAATATTGCACCCAACATTGAGTGTCGGTATAATACAATATATTTGAAAGTATAGGAGGTGCGAGCTGCAGACGGCCCGAATCGTTGCTCGCACCTCCTATAGACTCCGTCGCTTTAGTCTGAGAGAGGTTATGTTTCCTTTCGTATTTTTCAAATGTTAACGAAATTATAACATAAACTCTAATTTATAACTTGCAATACAATTTAAATGTTTATTGATAATATGCCTCTACCCAGTCCTCAAACTGTCAATAATTTAAATAATTGTAATTAATGAAATATTGCACCCAACATTGAGTGTCGGTATAATACAATGTATTTGAAAGTATAGGAGGTGCGAGCTGCAGACGGCCCGAATCGTTGCTCGCACCTCCTATAGACTCCGTCGCTTTAGACTGAGAGAGGTTATGTTTCCTTTCGTATTTTTCAAATGTTAACGAAATTATAACATAAACTCTAATTTATAACTTGCAATACAATTTAAATGTTTATTGATAATATGCCTCTACCCAGTCCTCAAACTGTCAATAATTTAAATAATTGTAATTAATGAAATATTGCACCCAACATTGAGTGTCGGTATAATACAATGTATTTGAAAGTATAGGAGGTGCGAGCTGCAGACGGCCCGAATCGTTGCTCGCACCTCCTATAGACTCCGTCGCTTTAGACTGAGAGAGGTTATGTTTCCTTTCGTATTTTTCAAATGTTAACGAAATTATAACATAAACTCTAATTTATAACTTGCAATACAATTTAAATGTTTATTGATAATATGCCTCTACCCAGTCCTCAAACTGTCAATAATTTAAATAATTGTACGTAAAGAAATATTGCAGCCAACATTGAGTGTCGGCATAATACAATGTATTTGAAAGTATAGGAGGTGCGAGCTGCAGACGGCCCGAATCGTTGCTCGCACCTCCTATAGAATCCAACGCTATAGACTGAGAGAGGTTATGATTGAGTTCGTATTTTTCAAATGTTAACGCTAATTTAACATAAACTCTAATTTTGTACATGTTATACACTTTAAATATTTATTGATAATATGCCTCTACCCCGTCCTCAAGCTGTCAGTAATTTAAATAATTGTAATTTAAGATATATTGCACCCAACATTGAGAGTCTGCATAATACAATGTATTTGAAAGTATAAGAGGTGCGAGCTGCAGACGGCCCGAATCGGTGCTCGCACCTCCTATAGACTCCGTCGCTTTAGACTGAGAGAGGTTATGTTTCCTTTCGTATTTTTCAAATGTTAACGATATTATAACATAAACTCTAATTTTGAACTTGCTATACAATTTAAATGTTTATTGATAATATGCCTCTACCCCGTTCTCAAGCTGTCAATAATTTAAATAATTGTACGTAAAGAAATATTGCACCCAACATTGAGTGTCGGCATAATACAATGTATTTGAAAGTATAGGAGGTGCGAGCTGCAGACGGCCCGAATCGTTGCTCGCACCTCCTATAAAATCCGTCGTCTATTTGTGCGGAAACGTTTAGCATCGCCACCTATTGATTCTTTTTCAAACTACGTAGCTAAAGTTTTTCTTACTCTTCCGTCTGCTAAATTACACATTTTTAGAAAGAATGTATATCGTTTCTATTTTTCGTTTAATTTTTTAATCGATTATCTATTCTTCTGTATTTTACTGAATAATGACTCTAAGTTAATGTAAAATATTGCCTCTACTTCATTTTTTGTTGTTTTTAATTGCATTCTATATTTATTTTCATCGTAAATATGTAGTACGAGCTTCCCAACGTGTTTGTATCAATCGTATTTTTCAATTTTTTTCTTCGTCGTGCACTTTTGATTGTTTTTTTTAGTGTTCCAACATTTATCAATATCGTGAAATTGTGCGTCTGCACTTTATTTGTTAGAAAATTATCCAGTTTTTGTAAAATTCAATCTACTCGTTGTTGCCTGTTAACTAAGAGAGGTTATGTTTGAGGTCGTATTTTTCAATTTCTAAGAGTATTTTAACATAATTCAAACTTTTGTACTTATAATTTATGTAATATATGCATTACAAATATGCCTCCACTGCGTTTATAGTTTGTCATTGTAATAAATAATAGTAATAGGAGAAACAGTGCATGTAATATACGGGTGTCGGCATAGTAGGATTTAATTCAGGTATGGCATCCCCTTAAACCCTATAAACGAACCACATCCCTGTTAAAAAAATTCACGCTGATTCAGTACTGATTTCATATTGAAATCAATATGAAATCATCATTGCATCAATATAACATCATCACCGAATCAGAGTAAAATCAGTACTGAATCAGCAGTAACTTTTTCCCAAAACGCAGAATGGAATTGGTACAGAATCAGTGCAAAATCAGGATTGAATCAGTACAAAATCGGTATTGAATGTTTACTGAATCTGCGATGAATCAGAGTTACACGCAGAGTAATAAAACAATAAAAGTTCATTTATATGTGATTAATAAAAGTGATTAATCACATACCGTAACACGTGTTTAATCACATGATTTTTTACATGTTAAATAACGTGATTATTTCGTTGTAAATTTCCAAGAGAAAAGTATGTAGTATAATTCTCTAAAAAAAATTAGGTAAAAACAAATAAAATTGTCAAAAAAACGTAAAATAGATAAAAAAAAGTATTACACATTTTTCTGTTTATGTTAGTTATTCACCCATCCACTTATTAACCGCGGTCAATGCTGCTTAACTTTCAGGATCAATCATTTCTCAGTCTATTCTCAATGTTACATTCACAAACAGTTACAAAGATAATAAAAACATATTTGTAAACATCTCAAAAAGCCCAATTAGAATTTATTTTAATGGTATTAATTTTAATGGAATAAACATATTTTTAAAAATGTGGACAATTTCATACAAGTTAAAATTTTAGTGCACACATCGGTACCATATTAGAAAAACAATATATATTTAGTAAAATATTGAAGCAAATTCATATTAATTGTAACAAGGTTTTTTGAAACGTCTACAAATATGTTTTCATTATTTTCCTAACTGTTTGTGAATGTAGCAGATAGAAGATAGTAAATCAAACAATAAAAATACTAAAATCAGTATGCATGGAAGTAATAACATCTCTTTAAGATTATATTATTTAACATTTCAAGTATATATATTTCATTAATCCAATTGTTAAATATCAAAAACACCTTCTACAAAGGTGTAAAAATTCGCAAGTATGGTGTAATTTCAATCACACTTTTAAAATTGTTATCTAATAGTTTAATATCTTTAATTTGTCGCAAATCCTTTCCTACTTAAAAATTACTAAAAATATTTTTTATTAACAAATAATTAGGTATATGATTCTTACAAAGTTTCTGCTATAGAAATTACTAAAATTAAAATAAAAACAACAAGTATTTTGTAGCATATAATTTTAAATAATTTTACACCAATAAAAAAGAGATATTTACGTTTTAATACACATGGAGAAATTAAAATGCACAAATGAATATATTTATTAATATTATATTGTTTATTTATTGATTTTGTGTAGTATACTTCTTGAGTAAATGTACTAAATTTTTCAGCAGAAAACTTGATGATTCCATTTTGATTTCATTACTTTCTGTTGCAGTAAGTTTTTATAAAGTAAGATAAGAATTGCTAAAGTGTAATTGAAATTACATCATACTTGCGAATTTTTACACCTTCGCAGAAGGAGTCTTTTGTATAACGATTGGATTATGTATTACAAAAGATTGTTTAGCAAAACTAAACAAAAATTTTAGGCCAAATAATGTAGGGCACTTTGCTGAAAAAATGTTTATTTGTCAACTATAATACTTGACGATTCTATTTTGATTTCAGTTATTTCTAGTGCAGTAACTTTTTATAATGTTTCAGTAATATATAAATTTTTAATTAAAATTAGATTTATTATATGCTACAAAATACTTGTCGTTTTTATTTTAATTTTAGTAATTTCTATAGCAGAAACTTTGTAAGAATCATATACCTAATTATTTGTTAATAAAAAATATTTTTAGTAATTTTTAAGTAGGAAAGGATTTGCGACAAATTAAAGATATTGAACTATTAGATAACAATTTTAAAAGTGTGATTGAAATTACACCATACTTGCGAATTTTTACACCTTTGTAGAAGGTGTTTTTGATATTTAACAATTGGATTAATGAAATATATATACTTGAAATGTTAAATAATATAATCTTAAAGAGATGTTATTACTTCCATGCATACTGATTTTAGTATTTTTATTGTTTGATTTACTATCTTCTATCTGCTACATTCACAAACAGTTACGGAAAATAATGAAAACATATTTGTAGACGTTTCAAAAAACCTAGTTACAATTAATATGAATTTGCTTCAATATTTTACTAAATATATATTGTTTTTCTAATATGGTACCGATGTGTGCATTAAAATTTTAACTTGTATGAAATTGTCCACATTTTTAAAAATATGTTTATTCCATTAAAATTAATACCATTAAAATAAATTCTAATTGGGCTTTTTGAGATGTCTACAAATATGTTTTTATTATCTTTGTAACTGTTTGTGAATGTAGCATTGAGAATAGACTGAGAAATGATTGATCCTGAAAGTTAAGCAGCATTGACCGCGGTTAATAAGTGGATGGGTGAATAACTAACATAAACAGAAAAATGTGTAATACTTTTTTTTATCTATTTTACGTTTTTTTGACAATTTTATTTGTTTTTACCTAATTTTTTTTAGAGAATTATACTACATACTTTTCTCTTGGAAATTTACAACGAAATAATCACGTTATTTAACATGTAAAAAATCATGTGATTAAACACGTGTTACGGTAGGTGATTAATCACTTTTATTAATCACATATAAATGAACTTTTATTGTTTTATTACTCTGCGTGTAACTCTGATTCATCGCAGATTCAGTAAACATTCAATACCGATTTTGTACTGATTCAATCCTGATTTTGCACTGATTCTGTACCAATTCCATTCTGCGTTTTGGGAAAAAGTTACTGCTGATTCAGTACTGATTTTACTCTGATTCGGTGATGATGTTATATTGATGCAATGATGATTTCATATTGATTTCAATATGAAATCAGTACTGAATCAGCGTGAATTTTTTTAACAGGGATAGGTTGCTTGACAATATTAGAATATACCGGTAGATTCGGATAAATAATGCTCGACTTTATAGTGAAATGTCCTATTCAACCGATAAATTGCAATCATGAAAAATCATTAATTATTTGAAATCCAGATACATGCCTATTTATTGTAAACAGAAAATACAGCAATACCTCATATAAAATACGATAAACGATTCAATAGCGGTTGTTTCAACGACAGGCGCCCACGTGAAAAAAATTTATAAAGTTTTTATAAAAATTGTATAAAATGAATTGACGATAGAGAAAAAAGCCAACTTCAGTTTGACATCTAACCAACTTCAGTTTGATGTCTTATTCCCGTGAGCTTCGTGCAGTGCGAAACGTTTGCCGTCGTATTTTACTTAATCAAGCAGTTTACCACTAAATTCGTCGCGGAAGTCGTACTTTTAACCTAGATATATGTGGTGCGTCAATTGACAGCATGGAATATTATCGATTTTGAGAATTTAAAATTCAGTCTCGGTGAGGGGAGAGCCGGAATATTGAGACCTGAAGATTCAACTCCGTCTACACTTTTGATCAGATAAGTCCTCCTTTCTCTTGATTTTTAAAAACTTAGCGATTGAGTACATTAGATATTTTGTGTTTTTGTAATATTTTTGTTGTAGGTTAGACGATTTGAAAGGTACGATCAACAGCTTCTCCGTGCGTAGAAGCGTCGGTACGAGTCACCCATCGCCACCGCTGCCAGCTGATGAATTTTGCAGTCCTGTTTTTAAGGTTATATATGTTTATTCCCCAAACTTTAACATTTAAGTTTTGCAAAATTTTTTTCCCAATTTTCACAAACTTTTCCCAAGTTGCGCAATACTTTTCCCAAAGTTCACAAACTTTACCCATCCTATAAAATACCGTAAAAAAATTTTAAAACTTATCTCGAACGTTTTTAATTACTTTATTATTTATCTTTTTTTATTTAAAAATGTTTCAATTTATATTGAGGCTAAAGTGACCGCGTTTTTGTATGTAAATTCCTTTAAAATGTGCTTTAAAGTGTGGTATTTATTTAAAAATTTAATAAAAATATATTTTTTATGAAAGCCAATCTTTTTATAAAAATTTTATAAAGTTTTTATAAGACCAATTTTTTATACAAATTGTATACAATCCATTTTATACAATTTTTATAAAAACTATATAAATTCTTTTTACGTGGGCGTAACCGATAAGATCCTGTAATCAAACCGCTGATTTATGTGACAATACTGATTAAACCCTATAAACGAATCACTTAGGTTGCTTGACAATATTAGAATATACCGGTAGATTCGGATAAATAATGCTCGACTTTATAGTGAAATGTCCTATTCAACCCGATAAATTGCAATCATGAAAAATCTTTAATTATTTGAAATCCAGATACATGCCTATTCGTTGTAAATAGAAAATACAGCAATACCTCATAAAATACGATAAACGATTCAATAGCGGTTGCTTCTACGACAGGCGTAACCGATAAGATCCTGTAATCAAACCGCTGATTTATGTGACAATACTGATTAAACCCTATAAACGAATAACTTAGGTTGCTTGACAATATTAGAATATACCTGTACATTCGGATAAATAATGCTCGACTTTATAGTGAAATTTCCTATTTAACCCGATAAATTGCAATCATGAAAAATCATTAATTATTTGTAATCCAGATACATGCCTATTCGTTGTAAATAGTAAATACAGCAATACCTCATAAAATGCGATAAGCGATTCAATAGCGGTTACTTTTTCGACTGGCACAGCCAGGTACGATGCGTTAGGCAAGCTGCCCATTTCATGCGTCGATCGTCATAAATCCCTATAAAGGTACCAGGTAAGTTGTTATATAATATTGAAATATGCTGGTAAGGTCATATAGCCGTTACTTGGCGTTATTGTGAAATGCCCTATTTAACCTTATATTTTTGTATGATCTATAAGACAATAACTGTTAAAATCCCGATAGAAATCCACTTGTTAAGAATATACATCATTTTGTATTACCTGAAATAGAACTATAGATAATTCATTCATGTTCGGGTTTTTCATTATAAAATACTATAAACTTTAGAGTGAAAAAGCATTGATATATAAGTACGTGATAGGTGGCAAATCCTTATAATGCCCGGTAAATATAAATACAAAATATTTAAATATAAATGTGTACCCGATATACTCCGATAAACTATTTTATGCTCTTTTATGTTACACGTTTATTCCTATAAAACCTTATAAACAAATTTATTTTTATCGCATTTTATGAGGTGTTCATTATGAAGCCTATAGTTATAAGCTTATTCTTTCCGATTCGTATTAAATAATGTATAGCATTCTATCGCAAACTCCGGGTGCAAAAGCCACATGAAGTACGATAAAAAAATTTTTTTTATAGTTTTATATGAGGTTTTTTCAACAGGGATCACTTGCATGGAAATAAAAACATTATTTTCATGGTTAGAATTTTACCAATGTTTATCTCTCTCTCTCTCTCTCTCACTCTTTCTCTCGTCGAGATGTCAAAGGTCAACATGCTAGTATAGGATATGGGCGAATATGAAATCTTTACCTTGCAATAGTATCTGCATTGCACTACAATAAAAAATACCGAAACGGAATAATGTGAGGTATTGGAAATAATTACGTAAATAAATAATTTTAATTCATTACTTTTCATACAAAATCAGCCAGATGATTCAGCTGTGACAAAAGTATATTCACCTGAAACTAGCTCCCTCTCGTGGCCACGTTTGAACTTCTTCTATAAGTTTTTACTTCTGTACGCGCTCTCTCAGAAAGCATTGTTTCTCTTTCTATCTCATGCCTTTCCTATACTATCTCTATCTCATTTTGTTTGAAATTGACTATATATATCAAAAGGGAGAAGACGAAAATTGAGGAAAGGAAATCAACAAGCAATATCTTTGGCATTGATTTTCTTGATTGTGCGTAAATGAATTCGTGTAAAACTTGTTGTACAGTAAAGATTAATAAATAAGGAACGTAATGCGTGGTCAATAGCACAAATACATAATGTAATAATGCAGCGGTTAGAAAAGTAAAAATCTGGGGGGCTAGTTAGCTGTATATAATGGCTCTCGCGCCTATACTTGCGTCAGGCGCTATCGCGCCTTTTGATTGAACGTATTGTTTGTAAAGATTTTCGTAAGGATTCTTGAAAGACTTCTGCAAGATTTATTAAAAGCTTTATACATCTTATCAAGAATTCTTGCGGAAATCTCCCGCTAGATGCTTGCATAAAGTTTTCATGAATGCTTCTTGAAAGGTTTAAGAATCTTTTCACTTGCTTACTGGAAAGTTGTTGGAAGCTTCCTAGAAATATTTCCACAATATTTCTTGAATGATTTCTGCAATGTTTCGCGGAAGCTTGTAGCCGTCAATGTGCTCCGGACATTTTTAGTTTGCAGCAATATTCCATGAAAGCTTTCTGATAGATTACTTAAACCTTTATACACCCTAACAAGAAATCTTGCAGAAGGTTTTCATGAAAGCTTCCTGAAGGGCTTAGAAAACTTTCCGATAACTTCCTGGAAACTTGTGGGAAGCTTCCTAGAAATGTTCCCGCAATATTTCTTGTAAGATTCCTACAATATTCCGTGAAAGCTTGTAGCCGTCACTGTGCCCCGGACATTTTTAGTTTGCAACAATATTTCATGAAAGCTTTCTGATAGATTCCAAATCTTTCAGGGAAACTTGCTGCATGCTTGCTGCAATCTTTCATGCTGTGTGGGATAAGGAATAACGAAGCTGTGCGTGTTTATTGCGAGCAATTAAGTAATAACAAATTAGCAAAATGTATTTAACCTGTATTTAACAAATTATTAAGTGACTTATTAGTAAGCATTTACTTCAATAGTAAACTTTTAATATGCTAAGATGATTATAAACACACAATACAGAAATGTCATGCAGTTCTGTTGTTCGTTCTTGTTTCTTGAGATAGGAATTATCGACAAAATTTGGCGTTTAACCGAAACTTTTTTGAGGTCCGCGATCCGCGCCGTTCCACTACTCTGACAGCCGGACTTACATACTAACTCTACGTTTTTGTACCTCTGTCAAATAAGATTGCCATATATCAAATTTTTAACTGTAAAAGTATTTATTTATTGATATGTCTACATTATCGAGATCAACTGATTCTTCCGGATCACGGGTAATTATCAGAATTTGAATTGTTTAATTTATTTCAAAATCGATTGCACATGTAAAAATCGATCAGTAATTAAATCGCATTTTCAGAATTACTCATCCGATGAAACTGAAATCGGAAATTTGACAAGTATAAGAAATTTAATACGTTCGGATATTGATAATTCTAGTAGAAGTGCTGAAAATTTAACTGCTAGCTTGCGTCAGTCTTTTATTGCTGAACCAATTGCCTCTACTGCTACTAATCTGCAGTTTCAGACATTGCTACTAACAACAATGGTATATGTATTATATTATCTACAAGTATATAAAATGTTATTTAAAGTTATATTTATGTAAATATAATGTTAATAATGTTTTCAGATGTTGTTCAAGTATATAACGATACACCTCTATTGAGTGGAGAAAACAATTTCAGAAGCAATGTAAGTTTTTAAAGTTTTTCGGTATTATCTATAGCTTATTGATTCTAACATTGTTCCTTTATTGTATGATTATATTATATACCTATATATTTGCAAAACTGTTTTTGAATAGTAAATTGTTAATTAAATGGTGTGGTTCTAATGTTTTACTTGGTAAATACTTTTTTAAGCTTATTCGTCCACTATGATAGTTACAGTGTGATGAAATTATTGACAGCTATGCTCATGATGCTTCTGCGTGAAATCACTTTTTCACAGTTTTTGTCTACTTTATAATAGTTATAATGTTATGATCTAAATGATCATAAATAATTTTTTTTAACTGTAGGAAATTATTAGAAAAATAAATCCTTTTACATTATTTTTGCCATTCTTGGGTTCCAAAAATTTAAAAATGGTCATAAAAATTTTAAACATGTCAAAATTACCGTTTCTGACCTACAATATTTTTTCACTCTTCACTTTTAGTCTCTAAAAATTTAGATCAACATCTAAAATAGAAGAATATGATATTTCAAATTAAAGCAAATTTTTTTTTGATTTAACAAACGTAATGAAGTTAGCTAAAATTAATAACAAATATGTTCATTTAGCTATGTGAACAAATTATAATCAAAATTTTCACAATGGATCCAAAAGTCTACATGATAACGTCAAAAATCTAAATTGTCCTTGATGATATTTTTTTCAAAACTAACTTGCCATAAATTACATAATGTAACTGCCAACTTCTTTCATCTTATTTTAGTTATAATATTTTCACTTCCTCAGATTTTAATTGTATTATTATTCATTGTGTATATATATATATATTCATGTCAAGCGGGCAGATCAAACTGTACAACTGTAATATTGGCTGTCAAGAGCCTAATAGTTTTGAGTTTGGCATATTCAATTAGACCTATATGCCTCATCTTGGGTTAGTAGAATATCTATATACTTTCCTCTTTTCAACAAAATTTGAATTGTGATGGGATATTTAACTTTATTTAAATCAAAGTTACATTAAATAATAGAAATGAAAGGAAAATGATTTTCACGGGTGACGTTGGAATTCACCTTGACAAGGGTTCTTAAGATGTTTAAATAAATGAAAATATAGGTTTTATTATTTAAATTATTTACATAAATGTTACAAAGAAGTAGGAAAAAGTGTTACAGTGAAGGAATCAGGGATTTATAGGAATTTCATACAAATAACTTGTGAGTGAAACGAGGAAAGCACGTCTCTTCACTGTTATTTCATGAAATAATTGTTATTGGGCAATATATTATTGAAATAACTGTTAAAACTAATTCCAGTATGGACAAGGAAGTAGGGAAAATATATTTTAGTTGTTAGTGGTGGTTTAACAATTATTTGATAAAAACAACTGGTTGGTAAAAACAAGTGTGACTCGCACCATTACAGTTATTTAGCAAAATTATTAAAACTTATCACTGCAATTATCATAAATTATTATTATTCCATTCTACATTATTATTCTCCACTAATATATAATAATTGCAGTGATAAATTTCAATAATTTTCCTGAATAACTGTAATGGTGCGAGTCACACTCGTTTCCACCACAACAAGTTATTTTTATCAAATAATTATTAAACCCCCCCCTAACAACTAAAATACATTTTCCCTACTTCCTTGTCCTTACTGTAATTAGTTTTAATAGTTATTTCAATAATATTTTGCCCAATTAGAATTGTTTCATGAAATAACTGTAAAGAAGCGTGCTTTCTTTTCACTTTTTCCTATTTCTTTGTAACATTTATAAATGGTTTAAGGGTAGAGTATGGTCTAAAATTTAAAAAAAATCAATTTTTTTTTATTTTAGAAACAAGTTTTAAATGTTACGTAGAATATGCGTAACTAACATTTAATATTATAAAGCGTATGTGCTTACATAATTTCAGCATTAAATAATCTTCAGTTAATGCAATAAGTCATGTATTTTTGTCTTTAAAGCTAAATAATTCAAAAACTATTTTTTATACCTTTAAAACATTCCTTGCAGGACAATTTTTGTCATAGCCACCTGAAATTTTGCACACATCTTGAGGTATAATTATAAAGTTACACAGCCTTTTTTGTTTAAAATTAAATGTGACATTTTTATTACTACATTTTTAATGAAAAATCTGATATTTTTAAGGCAATTATATAAATAAATTAGGTTTATCGAGCCAGAAATTGCATTTTTATAGATAAACCTTATTCGCTCTGTAAAGTTGTAGCTCTTATATGTTTGAAATTCTTTTACCGGAGTCCTTTGATAACTTTTATCCTGTAAGGAGTTTTTTGAATTTGCAACTGTTTTAGACCTATTTTGTTAAATATTTTAATATTTTACGTGATTTGGGTGTTACTAATCATCAATAAAGAATATTTTTTATAATATATTTGATAAAGATGACATTTCACATAATATTTTATAAAAATTACAAAAATATTTTTTTAACCATACTCTACCCTTAAATAATAAAACCTATATTTTCATTTATCTAACACCTTAAGAACCCTTGATAAGGTGAAATCCAACCTCATCTGTCAAAATTTGGAAAAGGGATATTTACCAAACTCTAAATTATGATTTGTACTATACGAATATTAAGAAAGCCGGAGTTCTAGACACAAACGCCCCCTTTTACGGAATTTTAAAGAATCACAAGACATTGGTTGCTTATAAAACTAAGAAAAGTATGGAGAAATTTTTTTTTAATTTTAATATTTTCTATATTTATTTTACATTTGAGTTAAGTAGCAGTGAATTCACCCTGTCAAAAATATACAGCTGTAAAAATAACTGGAAATACAGGTGTAAATCCATGTAATAATACAGCTGTATTGAAGTGGATTTGCCTGGATTTACAGGTGTAATTACAGGTGTACCAATACAGCTATATTACATGGATAATTTATAAAATGGGGCACTTTCTTAATAATAATATAGCTGTAAATTGCGTTTAACCTTTAGACTGCCAGACTGGCTCATATATGAGCCACCTGTGACCTTGACAACTACTCTAGAGATATGAGGTGTTTAATGTATAAATTTTACACATCAAAAATATCAATTTATGAGGCAAAAATGCCAGCAGTCTAAAGGTTAAAATCCATCGAAGGTTGTATGTTAATCTAAATAAAAAAACATTTGTGAAATTAAAAAATTCAGTTAATAAATCCAGGCAAATAATCCACTCCAATACAGCTGTATTATTACATGGATTTATACCTGTATTTCCAGTTATTTTTACAGCTGTATATTTTTGACAGGGTAAAAAAAACTTGGAAAAATTCACTTTTCGAGGTTAGAATAACTTTTCAGCAAATAAATTCTAGTACTTAAAAATTTGGTACATTTTAAAATTTTGATCGGATCCCTTCACGTAGAATATCCCATATATATGTATGTATGGGTTTTGCGTCATATTTAAACTGTTTTAAAAGTAAAAATTTTAATTTGTAGCTGTTCTAACATTTTAATAATTTACTTAATCTATACGCGGACGCTGATTTCTGATCGGAACCCTCGCAAGGTCAAGATATCAATAAACTTAACTTTAAAAAGATTCACGAAGTTTCACTGTTTAATTCCAAAAAATACCGACTGTGTGTCAAAATATCTTAAATTTTTGTCTGCCAAATTATATAATAAAATATACTTTGATTATTAAAAAAAAATGTTTGCTTACAGGTATCTTTGAAGAAGTGCTCGATTACGTAAGTGATGAAGAATTTGATTTTGATGAATCTGAAGCTGACGATAATGCATCACAAAAGCAGTTTCTACATTTATTACATTTAATTGAAGATGTCGATTTCAATCAAATCATCAATGAAACTGTGATAGTCACTAAACTCGAAATATTATTGGGAATTTTGAAATTTGTAAACACATATTCTCTTCCAAATGACGCTGCAGTAAGCTTATGTAAACCCTGCTAAAAAAGATCTATTGAAATCGATTAAAAAAAGTGAATTGCATCCAATTGAACTTACGAATCGGCGTATTTACCATTAAAATCAATTGGTAAATAAAACATAAATTTTGATTAAAAAATATTAAGAAGGAACTATTAAAATCAATTAATTGTTATAGGCAAAAAATACGTGTTTATTGCTTTAAATCGGCATTCAATGATATCATTGAATCGAATAGAATATCTTTCAATTGATATAGGGTGTTTTAATTGCAACGAATTCTCAAAATGATAATTCGTAAGTTCAATTGGATATATCATAAAAACTCGTTTACAATCATATTTAATTAAGATCTAACAATATTAGCACAATTTTTTAATTGCTTTTAATATAAATATATTAATCACTTGCCATTTTAATATATTTTAATAAATTTGAATATCAATATTGTACTACCTATAATATATTACTTATTGGTCCCGAATTTCTTTTAGTCAGATCTAATTGTTTTAGTTATTTAATTTGAATTAATTTTAATCTTACGGTTTGCATAATATGGTTTTAATTAATATGATTGATCAAATTCATAATTAAAACTAAAAGTTTTTAATATATGATTAATACAATAACAATTTTAATCCAAATTTTAATTACATTCAATTAATTTTACGACTACGAAATGTGTTATTGTTTTTAATTGACAATATAGATATTAGTAATTGTTAATTAATAACAAATCTCCATATATGAAGCTTTTGCAATTGAAAGGACTGAAATCAAACTGGAATCGACAAGTATTTTGAATCTAACTCCCATATTTTCTCTACTTATTTATATTTTATTACACCTTTTTTATATATTCCATAATAGTTTTCTGCAATTGAAAATATTGAAATCAAAAACACCTTCCCAGAAGGTGTCAAAACCCGCAAGTATTTTGTGTTGACACCTTTTTTATATGTAACTTATATTTAACATTATGTATATATATACAGTTTCTGCAATTGAAAGTACTGAAATCAAAGCGGCATAATCGACAAGTATTTTGTATATATTACCGTAAATTTGTGATTAATTAAACATTTACATATATTTCTTAAACTCCAGAAAAAGTTCTGCAATAGAAAGTACTGAAATCAAAGCGGAATCAACAAGTATTTATTTTTAAAAATACAAATATCTATTAAATTGAAAACAAACATTTTTTCAGAAAAGCATCCTACTAATTTACATTTCAATTCTAGTCCTGTCATGTCCTACAAGCAATAAATAAATAATTTTTTAATAATTTTATTAATTTCTGCAAAACTGATAAAAAATAAATTTCTGACTTTTTTATTCTCTTTAAATACACAATGTCTATCCTTCCCGTGTCTTACAGCAATAGATAAACAATTTTATATAATAATAATAATAATATTCATTTGTGCAAAATTAATTTCTGCAAAACTAATAAAAAAGTAATTTCTCTCTTTTTTATTCTCTTTAAATAAAATAATACTTGCACCACTCGTTGAATTGCTTTCTTTCTCTTGTATGTTAAGTCTAATTCTAACTGCATAACACACTGCATATGCATGTTTCTATCAAGGGCTTATAAATATTTTAAGATAAGATTAAGTATATATATGACTTAATATATATCGTATCAGCGATTAATTTTTATTTGACTTCAGCAGTTAAACAAAGCACCCGCACTTGACAACTATTTATGATTAGAAAAAGAATAGACACGTTCAATTCCAAATTAGAAATATTAGGTTTTAAACATTAGATTGCTTTATTTCAACTTTTTTTAAACTATCATCAGTATACAAGAGGATAAGGTAAAAGTACCAATGACTGGACAAGTCCCAGATGCTGGACACGAATGGAAAATTACGTTTTGCAAAATTATGAGAGCAGACATATAAACGTATTTAATATATTTAAATACTTTGAATATTCGTTAGCTTAAACGAAAAAAAGTTTTATGTCGGTTGTGTTTTAATTTATATAAAAAATCAATATTTGACTAATGATGTTCACAATACTAAAATAACGGATTTTCTGAACGATTTGCTAAGAAATTCGCGTGCACGCTTAAGGCGATTTGGGATATATTTATTAGTTATAACATCTAAAAAATGCATAAACATAATTTTTAATGTGCTATAATCAATATTAAACAATATGTTTTTGTTGCTTTATACTTTTTTTTATTAAAAATATAGTTTATATTATTTGTTACGTTCTATCGAGGTTTGTCCTAGTAACTGACCAGTGTAATAATTTCTCATGATCTCGACTTTTGTTCTAAATTATTATTTATTCATTAAAGAATTGAGTAAGTATTAACTATTTTACAGTTATATTTATTTATACTATAATGTATGTAGTTGTTTTTCATATTAATTTAATACATTGTATAAGAAAAATTAGTAAATTTAGAATAAGACAAAGTTAACCTACAAATTTTATAATTAAATACTGCATATTAAAATAACTGTTTCAGTTTATTCATTTAATATTAATATAAGTGTGTAAATATTAATCAGAAACATTCATACATTGTTAAATTTGTTAAAATTTTGTAATAAACGTATTAAAAATAAGTTTGTTATTTAACCTTTACTTTACTTTATATACTTTCCTTCGTAAAAAACTTTATACATTAATTAATAAATAATTATATTCTCTGCACAGATTTTACGTATTTATTAATTATTTATTATGGTGCAGTTGCTTTTTAAATTATCATTTACAGCATGGTAAAGTTACGTACAGTTATTGGGACGTATGCATTCGGACAGAGGTACAATCACGTTTTGTTAGTCCAGATATTGGTTCAATGTCATCAATTGTAAGTATTTTTATTTATATTATGAAAATTAAACATGAAGATTAGTGCGTTTGCAATGCAACACACGCTATAAAGCAAATACTTTTTATTAGAACTAATAGTTTTTAATTTTGTGTATATTTTTCAACAAACTATACATTAAACATAATGTCTAATATCCTTAGATGTACAGTAATTGGTACTTTTACCTTATTAGTAAATCATAAAAAAATTTTAAAATACTTAACCAACGGTGGTGCACCCGCGTAAAAATGTAAAATTAATATCAACTTGATATAAAGTTTATGTTTGGCAAAAGTTGATATCAACATACGCAATGAGACTATCCCGAACTTGGAAAAATATTAATTAAACATTTGTATAAAGTTCAGATATACTTGATATAATCTCTTAAATAAGTGTAAAAATATTATTTTTGAACGGGTAAAATTTTATTAATAAAAAAAAAAATATTTATTCCGAGATTCGAACCTCCGATCTTTTACTTCGAAATCTCTCGCTCTATCAACTGAGCTATTTTATTGTTTATGTTAAATAAGTTACATTCAGGTTATAAACTTAGAAGCATGTTTCAATTGTTCTTTATAACCAACATTTAATATTATGACATAAACAAAAAAAATGGCTCAGTCGCCCGAGTAGAAATGATTGCCAGGCAAAAAGAAGGCCCTGTTCAGGTACCTGACGAATATTAAAAGGCCCTGAACAGGTGCCTGTAAAGGGCCTTTAAAAAATGTAATGGGGTGGAGATCAGGGCCTGTTTTATGTAATACTATTTTGTGGGTATGTTCAGGTGATATTAAGGCACTGAATTAGTAGTAAAAACTAAATCTGAATGTATTTGTTATTTTACATTTGTTTTTAATTATTAACCTTTAGAGGACGGGAATTTTCTGGTTCAAAAAAGCTTCTTTTTTCAATAAAATTAATGTCTAAAAACATCGGATCACTTTTAACCTTTAGAGGACGGGGATTTGGGTTTACTGTTTTCTCTCACTTTTCTATAGAAATCGAGTTTATGTGATGCCTCATCTCTAAACTAACACATGTAAAGGGTCGATCATGGGCATGGCCCGTATAGGGGCCATCCCGTCCTCTAAAGGTTAATAAAACGTTATCTTACATGTGTAACAGCTTTGTAATCTTAAAAACCACAAAATATACTAATATAAAATTATAAATATAAGGTTAATTAGGCGTGCGTACATGCATGTGTGTGTGTGTGTGTGCGTGTGTGTGCGTATAGGTTTTGTAAATAGAATAAAATGCATTTTAATACATCAATATTTATTAAACATAAATATTATAGATAATATAATTAAAATATATGGTTTAATATAATTTCCAAATAATTACAACAATATTAATATAATATAATATTAATAATTTTGCACTTTTTTTATACAATACAAAATTAAATCTTTTCACATATTTAAAGCAATATAATACTGCATAAACTTTTATATTATTAAAGTGTTTTTTTAAACTTTCACTATTTATATATTGTATTTTCCTTTTCAATCGATACCTTCGAACTCTTAGTAAATTAAGCTTCTGAGCATTATCATTTTTTTATTCATTTTATATTTATAAAAAACTCTTGATAAAATTCTAACCTGAAAATTTATATACAATACTATATAATTTGTAGATACTATTACTAACCTCACATTCGAACTAACAAAATTGACTTTTACTATAACCTCACATCCGAACTAACAAAATTAGGCCCTGACTTAAATTCCATTACATTCGTATCCCGGCCCTTAACAGGCGGCCTTTTCAGGCCCTGTTTTCTAATTCAGGCGGCCTGGCTAGCATTTCTACTCGGGCGGTAGAGTGAGAGACTTCGAAGTAGAAAATCGGAGGTTCGAATCTCGGAATAAATTTTTTTTTTTTTATTAATAAAATTTTATCCGTTTAAAAATGATATTTTTACACTTATCTAAGAGATTATTTCAAGTTTATCTGAACTTTATATAAATGTTTAATTAATATTTTTCCAAGTTTGGGATAGTCTCATTGCGTATGTTGATATCAACTTTTGCCAAACATAAACTTTATATCAAGTTGATATTAAGTTTTACATTTTTACGCGGGCAAGTATTATTTTATTTAAAGAGAATAAAAAAGAGAGAAATTACTTTTTTATTAGTTTTGCAGAAATTAATTTTGCACAAATGAATATTATTATTATTATTATATAAAATTGTTTATCTATTGCTGTAAGACACGGGAAGGATAGACATTGTGTATTTAAAGAGAATAAAAAAGTCAGAAATTTATTTTTTATCAGTTTTGCAGAAATTAATAAAATTATTAAAAAATTATTTATTTATTGCTTGTAGGACATGACAGGACTAGAATTGAAATGTAAATTAGTAGGATGCTTTTCTGAAAAAATGTTTGTTTTCAATTTAATAGATACTAGCAACAAATACCTCGCTCTCTAACGTTCGCTCGGGTGCATTATAATTATGTTTTTTTAGATGTGTAAATATAGAAATATTCCTTTAGTTTACATAATTATAGACATAATATTTTACTAATTCTGATAATTTTCGTACACGCACGAGAGAGACTAACAGCTGGTATACGTTATATATTAACTTTTAATTACTTCGAATATTTTGATATATACATTTACATAAAATAAATATAGTAAGTAAAAAAGTTGTATCAAAAAAAATTTTGAACAATTTGTTAGTAATTTAAAATAATTTAAAATTGCTATAAATGAACATTTTTATTAATTGCTTGCATTTCAAAAACGATTAGCAATATAGCAAAATAACTTAAATTAAGAAATTAATGATTTTGTAATAAGTGCAATTTTGCGGTGCAATTGAAATTGCCTAATGTCCGCATTTTTAACTCTTTTAATTATATTGAATGAATTCATAAAATAGATGTTTATAATTACTTAGTTTATGATTCATAAAAGTTCAATTATTTATATATTTTTTATATTCATTTTTATTTAATATTGAAAAAATACGCATTTTTCAATCATTAATAACTTTTAAAAATTTAACAATTTTATTTAACTAATATTATATCTAAAAGTAAAATGAAGTTTTACATTTAAAGAATATAAAATAAAACTTTATTATATTATATATTTTATTTGCCGAAAGTTTGTGTTTTCCAATTGTCGGCAAATCTAAAATAATTAATTATATTAACTATTATAAAACTAATTCTATTAGAATTGAGTTTCTTAATTTATTATCAATATTTGTTTAAAATATAATTAATAATTGCAGCTATAAAAAGTAATAAAAGTTTGGCGTAAACAAAATTGACGTCAAAGATTTCTGCATAAGCGTCTAGTTAAATGTCTATTATATGAAGTCGCTGAATTCTAAGAATTATAGATGACTTGTAATCTATTTACTATCAGCTATCTGATGGTGCTTGTATAGTGAGAGTAATAAGTTGATATATAGAAGACAAATATTTAAGAGATTTAGCTCTGTACCATTGACATCGAGGTACACGGTGTAGAGTTGAGCAAATCGAATAGTTGCTTGGAGAAAGGGGAGAAGATAGTCATTTTGATGCATATATTCGATTACTCGGTTATAAAAAATCTGAAAGAAGAGGCACGTATTTTTTTTAATGCTGAGTATGGTAGTTTTTGTAAGCGATTGATGCGAGGTATTAGATCAGTAGTGAATTGAAATGAACATGCACATTTATTACACTACAAAAGATATTACATTTAGCATTTGTACCCCAGCGAGTTCTTATAGCTATTAAATGATTAGCTGCTAATGATTTGTTTAAGCCGCATAAATTTGCTATTTCATCGTGTAAATTTATCCATATGCGCCTATTTTATTAATAAGAAGATAACGTAAGGCGATATACAGAGAGCATAGGATGTTAATGTCATCGTTATTTCAATATTAAACTTGTCGATACTAATTTCAAAATCTGAGAGTTGCTCGAATTTTCTTTCCACTGCGCTTTACGTTTGTGCGGGGTCCTCTCGAGCGTCGTTCGAGATTCGCTCAATCGCCGTTCGGGATTCGCTCGATCGTCGTTCGGGATTCGCTCGATCGCCGTTCGGGCTTCGCCCGATCTTCGTTCGGGATCATCTCGAACATCGTTCGAAACTACACCGAGTTCGGCCCGTGCATATCGATCAACTTCGAACAGCGCACGAGCAGTTCAGCAGCGCTCATGCCCGATTGATACATACTCGGTGAGTTCGATATACATAGCCTATCTAACTTACCGACCTATTTACAACTCGACTCATACGTAAACAATTGAGCGTTTTTTAGCATCGCCGCACTATCGGATTCTAATTGAAACGAGACATTTGCCGGCAAACATTTTTCAAGCGTTGTAAGAGATGGAAGAAACGAAAGTGCCGCTACTTATTGACGAAGTTCAACGGAGACCATCAATTTGGAACAAGACGTTGAGCGAGTATAGGTCCAAAAATTTCGTGGGTACCGAGTGGGATAAAGTAGCATCCAGTATCCGTGTATCAAGTAAGTGTATTTCTGTTTTTACTCACTCTTTTCCGCGTGCACGCGATTTTTACGAGGCAATATGTACTGCGGTTTACGGAACTCGCCTAATTTCGAAATTTTATGCGTCGTTGAAAATCATTTAATTCAAATTGCCAAAGTAGCCGTCTTTAAGCTCTTGATTTGTTTACATCTGACGAAAATGTGTTAAGCCTGTGTTTTATCGCGATATATACAAATTAAAATGCTGTGCTCGAAATATAAATGAAGGGGTTAGAGTTACCGAAAATATTTTTTTCTCGTACAGCTTGTGCATATATAACTACTCAATTAAAAGAGACACATAATACGCTATAATAAAAAAAGCTTTTACATATTTCGGTTTGTTGAATTTTTTTAATGCTATTTATTCTTTATCCCGCATGCAAGATATTTCCGAGATATCACAACGGGTGTACGATGTAATGGACGAGGGTGAAATTGTTTGAGCGAAACAGCCAGATGGATTATAATTTATGAAAATCTAACGTCGCCATTGCTCGAGAGGGGCTTGTTTCGGATTACAATATTTCGACATAAAAATCAATCAATTAAATTTAAATAACTCGTAGATTTACGACCGAGCTCGTACTTACGTTACCGAGCGATACGTGGCAACGTCAAGCGTTAGTCGACGTAATCGAAACAGTTGAAGTTCGTCGTGTAAAACATACATATGAATAAAATATACGCTACTTTCATGTTCTTCGCTTATTTGTTGCTATGCGGTTTCAATCAACTTTTAAAGTATATAACATTGTAGTAATAATTTTTCATTTATTGTTACAGAGGCTCAAGCTCAGAACAAATGGAAAGCTCTGGTAAAAAAATTTAAGACTGAACATTCGCGAGTTCAGTTTCATCGGTCAGGTGATGGTCTAGATGATTGTTACGAATCAAAGTGGCCATACTACACATCATTATCATTTCTCGGAAATTGTGTAGTGCCTAATTCATCAAGTGGTAACTTGGATAGTTCGTTTGATGTTAAGCCCTCGCTAAAAAGCGAATTAAATCAAGAATCCGAGTCTCAAGTAATTGATCTCGATATGTACAAAAAACAAAATGATATTGCTGAGCAGATACTGCGTATGGAAAACCAGAAATACGCACTTTTAGAGAAATCTTTAAATAACCATCCGCAGTCGGATAATATAGCAGAACAAGATAAGCTAAATATGGCTTTCTTTGAAACATTGTTACCAACATTAAGAGAAGTTAGCAAAGAAGATATTCTGCTCTGTCGGACGGACATATCTCGCGTTATATTTAATTATGCTTATAAAGGCACTGCATGGAAATCGCTCAGCGACTGTACTAATGCTGTGAAACAAAATTCTTTAGTACAACCAAAGAAGCATAGATTGAATGAAGATGATGGTATAAAGTGACAGAATAAATATATTCTTACAATTAAAATAGGTTACAATACCATTATAATTAAAATACCATTTTACTCAATTATTTGCAGATTGCCAGATTATAAGTTGTTTTGCACCTTCACCACACTGGCAGCCCAACAGACCAATTAAGATCGAAAAAAAATATACTCCTACTGCAAGCGAACGTGATATCGAACGTCGGAGCTGTAATAATGCTGGTAAATTTACTTACAAATTTATTATTATTTTCATAATATCTTGTATGGCATATAAAATATTTTAGAATATTTTATATTAACGCTATGAAAAATTAAATTTTATTTATTATAGTTTTCTAAATTGAATACAAATTAGAATAATAAAATTGTAAAATAAATAATAAAAAATTTAATGTTTCTTTTAGAAATAACAACAATGCGACCTGGATACGATCGCTGGACGCACCCTTCTCGTGCACCATCAAATTGGAATAGCCATCCTTATGAGCAGCAAGTACCTCGCTATCCAGAGCAGCGCTACTTCCATGCAACCGAAAATCAAAATTGGCACAGTCATGGATCAATCCCAAGGCAAATTCCAATAAATATTGCTAATCCGTCTACTGACAATACTGCCAGAATTCACTACACTTCCATGGTAAGCCAGCCGACTGCGTTGTCTGAGGCACCCATTGCAGCTAACATAAACGTCGTGAGTTCGGAAAATATTTTCCCTAATCAACAAGGAGAATTTCAAAATACCATGGAGAATCAATACATCTTAAGGCAAATTCCTGCAACTCTTACCCAAGGATTTACTGAAGGAAGTTCTAATACCTCTAATAAAATAACCTGTCCATCAACAGTTACCCAACCTATTAATATTTCTTCGCAAGCTCCTATTAGAACTAATATTAGTATTGTCAATTCTGAAAGATTGTTTTCCGACCCGCAGAGTGAATTTCAAGCTAATAAGGAAAACCTCGCTTCAGGGTTTGAGAATTCTGTAGGTCCTATTGATAGTCAAGTACTCGAACAACATAAGTCAGTTCAATAGTTTGCTTTATGTATTTTTTGTTTGTAAAATTAAAGTTCTAATGTGTTTACGTTTGTTGTCATTCGATTTTGTGTTTTTTAATATTACTATTTTACTAAACAATTAATAAAAATGTAACAATGAAAACTTTAATTAGTTTTAAGAGCTAAGGTTATTAAGTATTAAACTACTTTTATTATATACATATATATTTTTATTGTAATTCTTGTTTTAATTATGAGTCTAAAAATATAAATTTTTCGAATAAAATGCAATATTAAATGTCTTATTTTAATATTTATGACCTTTTGTACGTCGCTTCCACGTTATGGAATAACTTGAATCTTAACGCTTAATATAATGTGTTTGCAACGTCGACATCAATTAGTGAAGCTGAAGAAACAAGTACGAGTATTTGAATCAGATCGTCAAAATATAAGTAGGTTGTAATTTAACATTGTATTGTAATGTTAATTATTCTGATAACATTTACCTTCTTACAAATTTTCGATGTTTTTGTATTAACATATTTTGCATATTTGTTTTGTTTAAATTTATAAATGAATAGTTCAAACTAATACTTATTTTATTTTACATAAAAAGATTACATCATACAATTAATTACTATTACAATTATTTGAAGACGTGAAATTCTTACAATTTGAACTTAAATTTAATAGTAATCGTAAGAGAAATGGTTTTTCATAAAATGGGTTGCGAGTTCATTGCGTATATCTTCGCCTCTTACAGGTTCTATTAATGCATCAGCAACGTCGGCTGTTGTTTCTACATCTACATCATGAATATCAATTTTTCGCTCCAAATTTATAATAACATTATATAATAAGCAAGTACATTTTATTATTAAATTAATTATTTCTAAGCTTTTGTCAATATTGGTATATAAAATACGCCATTTCTGGCTAGTTTGAGCGAACGCATTTTCAACAACGACCCGAGCTTTGGACAACCGCTTGTTAAATATATTTTCTTTTTGTGATAAATTAGCACCACGATACGGCTTAATTAAAATTTCGGATAAAGGGTACGCTCCGTCCCCTATTATAAAATATTTCAGATAAATGTTTGAATTTTTAAGTTTACGAGGATTTGGGATATTTATCTTCTTCTGCATTAAAGCTTTATAAAGCTGAGATGCTTTAAAAGTTGCAGAATCGTGTTGACTGCCAAATCCTCCTACATCAATGCAAACGTATCTGTAGTTAGCATCGACCAGTGCTTGAAGTACAACAGAGTAGTACCCTTTAAAATTATAATAAAGGCTTCCAGAATTAGCTGGTTTTTTAATAGCTACGTGACGTCCATCAATAGACCCAATACAATGCGGGAAACTCCATTTAGCTTCAAAATCCTGTGAAATTTTGACAAAATCACTGATGGAAGGAACTGGCATGTGTAATGGTACAAGTGTTGACCATAAAACATTCATTGTCTCTGATATAATAACAGAGACAGTTTTAATTCCCATTTTGAAAGAAAATGCTAGTTCTGAGTAAGTACTTCCTGTCGCTAGAAATCTGAAAAAATTAAGTATGTAATTAAAATAATATAAACATTTACATTTACTGTCTAAATATAATGTAAAAATATAATGCGTAAATAAATTTTCTTTAAAAAACGATAATAAAACATAAATTACCTAAGTGTTAAAACTAATCGTTCTTCAGGCATAATTGGTTGAGTGTGTAAGTTACACCAATCCTTCATAAGCAATGAACTAATTTTTAACAATATATATCGAAAAGTTACAAGACTCATCCTCATATATCGCCTAAATTTTTCAGGATAGTCTTGGAGTACTAAAAGTACTGTTCTGTATTCACCATTGACAGAACGATTACTGTTTATTTCGTGAGTTCTATTGCTACGTTGCAAATTAACAGACTCTAGGTTCATTGTTAAACAAATGTTAATCGATGTGATGTCGCAATATAAACAAGAAGTTCTGTAAAAAAGAAAAAAGAATTTTTTTAATTCAATATATAATCATTTTATTGTAACATTAAAAGTAGATTGAAAAAGAATAACAACAAATAAGCAAAAAAACATGAAAGACGTATATTTATAAATATAATTTGACGACGAATTTCAACTGTTTCGATTACGTCGACTAACGCTTGACGTTGCCACGTATCGCTCGGTAACGTAAGTACGAGCTCGGTCGTAAATCTACGAGTTATTTAAATTTAATTGATTGATTTTTATGTCGAAATATTGTAATCCGAAACAAGCCCCTCTCGAGCAATGGCGACGTTAGATTTTCATAAATTATAATCCATCTGGCTGTTTCGCTCAAACAATTTCACCCTCGTCCATTACATCGTACACCCGTTGTGATATCTCGGAAATATCTTGCATGCGGGATAAAGAATAAATAGCATTAAAAAAATTCAACAAACCGAAATATGTAAAAGCTTTTTTTATTATAGCGTATTATGTGTCTCTTTTAATTGAGTAGTTATATATGCACAAGCTGTACGAGAAAAAAATATTTTCGGTAACTCTAACCCCTTCATTTATATTTCGAGCACAGCATTTTAATTTGTATATATCGCGATAAAACACAGGCTTAACACATTTTCGTCAGATGTAAACAAATCAAGAGCTTAAAGACGGCTACTTTGGCAATTTGAATTAAATGATTTTCAACGACGCATAAAATTTCGAAATTAGGCGAGTTCCGTAAACCGCAGTACATATTGCCTCGTAAAAATCGCGTGCACGCGGAAAAGAGTGAGTAAAAACAGAAATACACTTACTTGATACACGGATACTGGATGCTACTTTATCCCACTCGGTACCCACGAAATTTTTGGACCTATACTCGCTCAACGTCTTGTTCCAAATTGATGGTCTCCGTTGAACTTCGTCAATAAGTAGCGGCACTTTCGTTTCTTCCATCTCTTACAACGCTTGAAAAATGTTTGCCGGCAAATGTCTCGTTTCAATTAGAATCCGATAGTGCGGCGATGCTAAAAAACGCTCAATTGTTTACGTATGAGTCGAGTTGTAAATAGGTCGGTAAGTTAGATAGGCTATGTATATCGAACTCACCGAGTATGTATCAATCGGGCATGAGCGCTGCTGAACTGCTCGTGCGCTGTTCGAAGTTGATCGATATGCACGGGCCGAACTCGGTGTAGTTTCGAACGATGTTCGAGATGATCCCGAACGAAGATCGGGCGAAGCCTGAACGGCAATCGAGCGAATCCCGAACGACGATCGAGCGAATCCCGAACGGCGATCGAGCGAATCTCGAACGACGCTCGAGAGGACCCCGCACAAACGTAAAGCGCAGTGGAAAGAAAATTCGAGCAACTCTCAGATTTTGAAATTAGTATCGACAAGTTTAATATTGAAATAACGATGACATTAACATCCTATGCTCTCTGTATATCGCCTTACGTTATCTTCTTATTAATAAAATAGGCGCATATGGATAAATTTACACGATGAAATAGCAAATTTATGCGGCTTAAACAAATCATTAGCAGCTAATCATTTAATAGCTATAAGAACTCGCTGGGGTACAAATGCTAAATGTAATATCTTTTGTAGTGTAATAAATGTGCATGTTCATTTCAATTCACTACTGATCTAATACCTCGCATCAATCGCTTACAAAAACTACCATACTCAGCATTAAAAAAAATACGTGCCTCTTCTTTCAGATTTTTTATAACCGAGTAATCGAATATATGCATCAAAATGACTATCTTCTCCCCTTTCTCCAAGCAACTATTCGATTTGCTCAACTCTACACCGTGTACCTCGATGTCAATGGTACAGAGCTAAATCTCTTAAATATTTGTCTTCTATATATCAACTTATTACTCTCACTATACAAGCACCATGAGTGACAAGTAATTTTATGTGTATTGAGTATACATGTGTTTAACGTTCTGCTAGACACATATGTTATACTTTTACTATTGGCACAACATAGATAATGTAGTTATCTATATTATCTATTTGGTTAAGCGGTTAATTTAAATTAAAGAAATTAATTTTATTTTTATTTATAAAAGTAAAAGTTTTAAAAAATAGTGAACCTATGTACATAGATTACAATAAATAATGCTAATATAATAATATAAATAATATTAATATAATAATATAAAAATTTTGATTAGAAATAATATTTATGACCAAATTAAAATGTTATTTAAATTTTTTTATTTAAAATACATTAAAAGTTAAAAGTTATATTATGATTAGTAAAATATATATAGCAGATTGATTATTTTATATACACAAACATCATGCATACACAAACATAATGTATACTCTTTTTAACATATATTCACATATACACATATACGTATTATTAATACTTATATATGCATATGTATAAAAATAAAATAAAAAACTAACTTGAACAAATGTGTTTTTGTAAAAATTTATGTAAAATTGTTTGTAAAGATATTAATTTTAATTTTGATGTAAAATCAAATTTAAAATTCAAAATTCCAAGTAAAATTAATAAATTTATTTTAAGCTTATTATATTAGTTTTTATACTAAGGAATAAGTTGTTATTTTTAATTAATTTTAACCTTATATAAGGGTAAAACTAATAAAGCTGAAACTTATTTTTTTAATTTATATTAACTGTTTCGACATAATTAAGCTTATTTTAAGCTTATTATTTATTGGTCACGATTTCTACCAGGGCGTGCGTGCGTGCGTGTAAGAGTTTGTGTGCCTGTGGGCGTGCGTGCATTTGTGTGTGTTTAGATATATATATATATATATATATATATATATATATACACATAATTCCAAAGTGTTGATGTAATCAATTAATTTTGATTGTTTTTTGACTAATCTAATGCGTATTCGAAAATATTATAAATTATGTTTATTGAATACAGGTTTAAAAGATCTATCTCTCTCTCTCTTTCTCTCTCTCCCTTTCTCTCTCTCTCTCTTTTTTTTTATGTTTATTGTTATTTTTTATTATGTTTATTGTTATTTTTTACTATTGTTAAATATTTTATTGTTATATTTTATTTTTGTATATATTTTTATTTATACTTTTATACTTTTATATTTTTATATTTTTATATTTTTATACTCTTATTTTTGTTTTTGTTTTATCAGTATTATTAATGTGCGCAGTTATTTTCCGAAGTGTATACGGGGTCTTACCCCTCATTACCCAATAAATAAATCAAATCAAATCAAAATCTCTCTTATCCCTATAATTATCAAGATTTTGAGGATTGCGATATTTATGTGCGATTGCCTATCGTGTTATAAATGAAGTAATTCATGTCTATATTACAAAAATTTTATTTAGATAATACATACATCTATTTACAATTATTATTTACATTAAAAATATTTAAAGAGCATAAACACATTATATTTATATAAACCATCATGGCGAAATTTTCAAGAATAAGTAAGTTTTTTTTATAATATATAAAAAATAAATACGTTAATCTACAAGAAAACGAGATTTAGTTATATCATGACCAATTCAAAATATCTGTTCTCAGCAATTGATAAATTAAGAGGCGTTAAAGGGGGAAAAATAATAAAGAAAAGAAGGAAAACCAACAAAAACAATTATTTCACAGCAACGGGTAAACTTTTTTAATATTTATACTTTTAATGTATGTGTTTATATATGTAGACAAGTACATACATATACCATTTACTATCAATCATTAAATTTTTCAAACTGTTTCAGTATTAGATGATATTATTCGGAAACTTAATGAAAACGTACACATTGGTATCAAGTCTACAATATGGCATTTCCGTAATGGTAAAATTATTTATGTTATTTTATTTAATGAATAATAATAATAATCATATTTTACATGTACGATTATTGTTAAAATATCACATTTATTTTATTGCAGTACTTGATGATCTGGATATGTTACTAATTAAAAATACTTAAATACATGTAATCAATTAGATCTTAAATATGAATAAATTTGGATAAAAACAAATTAGATCCTTAAAGTTATTTTTTGACCTAATCCCATAACAATCGAAAATCTCTCTTGACATAAAATAATTCATTATATTTTTTTTATAGAAAATTGAAACATTATTTACAAAATATTGTAGTACTTATAATCTAGTAATTATAATATTCAACTTATTTATTTTGTATCCTAAAAAAAAATTAAATTTTTTAATTTTACATCTCAAATTACTTTTATGAAATTAATTAATATTTTTATCGGTCTTACAGTCAATTATATGGGCAATCAGATTGCCCCTACTTATAATCACCCCCGAAGAATCTATAAAAATAAAATAAAAAATATAAAATATAAAATATAAAAAAAAATAAAAACACTAACTAAACATAAAAACAAATTATTAATAAAGCAATCATTTATGAAGAATTAAAATTATTTACTGGACGTGGAAATACCGAATTTACTGTAGACATTTAGATTAGAAACAAATAATGTGATATGCACCAAAAAATTATACACAAAACTTTTCTTTAAAATTTTTTAATATTTTTTATTTTGTACACAAAAATTTTCTACATCATTATTGTAATATTGCAACAATGTTTAAAACAAAGTTGTGAAAAATATTCTTGTGTACGAAATATAACATTTTTCTAATTTGTGGATAAAGATTTTGTGTAGAATTTTTCGGTGTAGAAGATATTATTTGTGTAGAATCGAAATGTGTTTACTTTATTCAGAATCGACGTGGATAAAACTTCTATTATTATTAATCTAAATATAAAAAATGATTATTCAAATATTAATAAAGATACACATACAGATATATATATATATATATTTATTTATTTATTTATGAAAAAAAATAGATAAAAATCAATCTGTCATTTACTCCAAAAGTTTTTTAAATATTTCTCCAATTATCGCACCTTTTGACTGTGCAACAGGATGATTATTCTGATGCCGTTGACCACCTTTTTTTCCTCTATAATTATCTTTAAAATAATTAAAAAAAATATAATAATATATAATTGTCATAAATAAACAGATTATCTATTATATTGTATGCATATCAATTTTATACTCGTAATTAGTGTTAATTTGTGTGTACAAAATAATTTTAAGAATTATTTGATTGTATTCAAATGTGCGTATATAGATTTATAACTGTAAACTCTGTATAAATTATAAAAAAATACAATATGCATAAAATATATTACGAATAATAGTAATTTTTAGACTTACAATTCCTCGGATTTGAATGATGTCTATAAAAATAATTTCTAGAAGGACCATCTACACATGAAAAAAATATAGATTAGGAATATAGTAATAACTTAAATTAAATCTTACTTGAACAAAGTTATTTGTTTTGACAATAATATATGTACATAATCAAAATTACATAATAATAAAAAAAACAGATAAATTAAAAAGAAAACATAACATTCGTAAATTCATATAAACAACATAAGAAATACTTACAATTACAATTTTTATTAGGATTTGTAGCTACTCCTGAATTCGCAATATTCGCCGTAGATGATGTCGCACATTTTGGTAATACAAACTGCGTCTTCATGGCTTCCTCTAATTTATTAACTCTCGCGTTAATTTGTTCTAATTTTTCGAATAATTGTTTCGACGTATCTGTATTAATTAAGTACAGAATATTAAAATAAGCAAATAGTTGTAAATACACATATTAGGTTATGAAGGAAAATGAGTTATAAAGAAACGTGTTTTGTTTGCTCTCATATGTTGCAAATTTTTTGTATTATAATTAAAATATTAGTTAATATAAGTTAATTGTTTTGGACTTCGGATGATTTATTTATTTTTTAATTGTAATAAAAATTAAAATTATATATATATATATATATATATATATATATTTATATATACACATACAATTTGGACATTATTTAACAAACATAGGCACAATAGTGAAAAGACTGCACAGAATTATTTGCACATGAATATTTAAATATGTAGTTTATAATACATACATGGTAAATCTTTTTCTAAAACAGTATTTAAATAGGTACGTAGTTTTTTTGAGATGTCCAATATTTTTTGAGAACATTCTAACGCATCTACAAAATTGAACAATATAAAATGTATTAAAATTTTAAATAATTACACAAAATTATTGATTAGATCTTACTTTATATTCGACTTGAAATGAAAAATGTACATAAATATCAAAATCATAATTCTAGTAAAAATGAAAACTGTATATAAGTGTAGAAAAATGTCTAAAAATGTACATAAATATAAATTTCTGTCGGATTAAAATTGAAATTTTTAGATCTTTACAATAGCAATATACACTTTTAACTTTGACATACATTTTCATACATTTTAAAATAATATATATATGTATATATTTTCATTTTTACTAAAATCAATGCTACATAAAGATACAAATCGTTTATCCATAACATAATTTTAATATATGAAATAAATATAAGTAACTACTTTAAATAATTTTTAATATTTATAAAAAATGCACAAAATAATTCTATGATAAATATTTATATACATTCACCTGTATATTTACATGTATGTTTTTTCTTTATAAAAATGATATTCGATAAGAAGTATTATCTAAAAAACTTACTTTTATTATTATGTGGAGTACAATTTTGTAATAAATTTTCCACCGTCTTGCATGCTTGCATTAAATCTGCCATATTTTCCATGGTATAAATAATTGAAATATGAAAAATATAAAATATTATAAAATATTGTATATAATAAGATACTGAAACCACGTATTGAATACTAATGAAAGATGTTACAAGGTTGAAGTAGCAAGACAAATTGAACTATATCAAAGTATTAATTACGTATAAGCAAAGACGGAAAGAGAATTTTGAAGAAAGTTATTTGCTATAAATAGTCTAATGTTTGTGAAAATGTATTTACCTTAATATATGTTCAGGTAAGGGTATATTTGTTTATGTATGAGTAATATCCATGTGTATCTTTCTCTTTGGAATCTGCTCTACTATTTCATATTTCACAATTTAATTCTCTCCGTAGAAGTGACAACAGTAGTTAATGATGAGTGATACGTCTAACAGTAGTAGCGATTCGTCACCAATTTTGAAAAAACGACGTACTAATTACGTGAAAATAGGAGAGTTGGAAAAAATGATAAATGCGTAAGTAATTTATTAATTAATTTTTAAGGATATGTTTATAAAGACATAATATATATTTATAAAGACATTGTTTTCATTTGGATTTTTGCATATTTTCCTTCAGAATATGCCCTTCAATAAATTAAGAGTTTGCCGGTTGAAGATGTGCAAACTGTTTTAAAACAAATGTTTTTTTAAACTAATTGAAAAAATCATTTTTAATTCAAAAGCAATTTTGTAAGATTGTTTTGGCTTATTTTAAACAGTTTTTATTTTTGTCTTTTTTTCGTAAAATTAGTTGTTTATTATAGACTTATAAAAAACTTAGATAAATGTTTTTAAGTCGAATATAGTAATTTTTGTAATTAGTTTAAATAAAAGTTTATTTAAAAAAATTTTGTACGAATGCATTAGTTCTGATACGTAGCATGTGCTTTTGCGTGTATATGTGCATACGTGCGTGGATGTATAAGCTCTTATATACTCTTGTATACATTTGTATAGACGCTTATAAACTTTTAAGTAAAATTTAGCATAAATTTAAATAATAAAAATATATTGTTAAAATCATTATATTTTGCAGGCTTGAGTTAAAAGCACGAGTAATAAACATCGAGACATTGCGTGTTTATAATACCGGTAAATGTTTCGCAATGACTCTACTCGACAGTTCAGGAGAAATTCGTTGTATTGCGTATGATTTTTTTTTTTTTTTTTTTTTTTTATTATTGAGCTTTATTAATCCCTTCTCGGGATTTTTTAGCTTTACAGAGAAAGTTTATTTACATTGTATACAAATGTTCTTTATGTAATAAGTTTCTTCGTAAATTTTAACATAATACATTATACAATAACATTTGGTAATGTGTTACATAATATTTTTTATTTGTTTTTTATTTTTTCATTTCTTGTATCACTTAAATTTCGAGATTACAATTTTTAAAGTATGTGTGTAATATTTTACAAATTGTTGGTTGAGGATCATGGATAAGAGATCTGATTCTTGTAGGAGGAAAGATTTTGATTTTACGGAGGTCTACCCAGAGTTTTTTTCTTTGGTTATTGTACTGTGGACATTGCCACAGTATGTGATCAAGGTCCTGATGTTTGTTGCCGCAGGGACAGTGTGCCGAGTCTATTAAGTTTACGCGATTAAGGGATGAGGCTAAATTGTAATGGTTGGAGCGGCATCTATTTATAGTTGTTATTACTTCCCTGCTGAGATTAGAATTGGCAAACCAAGGAGAGTTTTTTATTGTGTGGTAGTATTCAAAATATTCTTTTCCTTTTTCTTTTCCTAGATTCAGATTTTTTGTCTTTGTCGATTGTAAGGCCTCGCTTTTGAATATTTCTCTTATATCGGTATAGGGCAAGAGGAAATTTTTGTCTGGAGATGAATTGGTAGCTGATTTGGCTAGGAGATCAGCGTTTTCGTTGCCCTCAATTCCAATATGTGCAGGGATCCAGGTTATTTCGAGAGTACTTTTATTGGGAGATGATTGAAAAAATGCAAGGATTGTTTTTTTAATTTCAAAGATAAGACGGGATGTTTTTATGTTAGTGTCAGTAGATTTTAATTTTAATAGAACACTGAGAGAGTCGGAAAAAATTATGAAGTTATTATGATTATTAGCTATTACAAAGTCTAGAGCATCGTTTAAGGCGATGGATTCAGCTGTATAGATGGAAGCAAAATTTTGTATACTTCTAGATTTTGAGAAGCTTGTATTAAGAATTGAGCAGTTTGTCCCGACTGAGGGAGCATTTTTAATCTTGCTTCCATCTGTGTAGATTGGAATTGCATTTTTTTCCAATATGTTGTGACGTTTGCAAATCGCGCAAACGTCGTTATCGTGTCGTTTTCCCGGTCAATAAAATAATAATAAAAGAAAATATTTGTTTTTGTAAGGAAAAGTTATTAACAATACCGAGCGGCTAGTATTATTAATTGGTGGGTACTTGTCTTGGATCAAACCGTTAAAACGGACCCTATTATATTTAACCAATTCTTTTATTTTATAATATAATATTATTTATATGCAAATATATATATAATTGTTGTGTTAGGGACGCGAACGCGAAAATACTAATTTTTGTGTCGTGTGACGGGTCTAATGCTCGACAGTTCTAAAGCGAGCTGAGGAAATACTTGTCAGGTTTATAAATAAATTATATCATAAACAGCAGTTCTGAAGCGTTTATAAAAATAATTTATTATTTGCTTCAACTCAAATCTTACATAAAAATGAAGCAGATCTAAAGCTCCAAATTTATATAATTGATTGTAGTATAAATTGTAGTATAGATTGGGTGGTATTTTCTGTTCGTCGTAAATGATTATTTAATAATTAATATTAATTATATTATTGTATACTTTCGGACTGGGATGAAGAAAAATAGTATACGACACTCGGCCAGAATTTTGGATGCCCTGGCCTGCGTTTTATGACGACCTCGGCTTCGCCTCGGCCGTCATATCACGCAGGCCAGGAAATCCAACTTTCTGGCCATGTATCGTAATATACTATTTAATGTTAATAATAGCACTGTATATAAATCGCACTTTAAAAATACAAAGGAAAGAGAGCAGCGGTACAATGTATCTCACACAGTCGGTAAAGGCTTTCTATCGTGCCGAGATCTTATCGCCTCAGCTCCTCAAGTTAGTCTGGTGTCCGTAAGTTGAACTGAGCCCTTCCAACGGCCTTGACGCTCCCACGGAGCGAACAGAATAGGGAGGCCGCTTGGGGACGGGCCTTACCTACGCTTCTCACATCCATGATCGGTCAACGCATAGAGCTCCTTTTGGGTCCGAGTTGTTCAACAGTCCACCCGCTCTTACGCCTCTCGCCCCTCCAGGGTAGCCTCATGAGACCTCGGTTCGGCCGTGGAGGCCTCCCCTAGTCACTGAGTGATCTTCAACCCGGGAGGTACTTCCCTATTGAGATCGAAAAGAACCCAAGGCGGCCAACGGCCGCCTTTGCTCGAGGTTGGCTTCTTGGCCACGGATAGCCTTTGCATGCTCCGTGCACAAAGGAGGGGCGATTGACGA